>OY288259.1:58514029-59714029 GCA_958450325.1 Agrostemma githago | reverse complement strand
ATATAGTTCTAGTTGAGCATCTGATCTTTTTTTCCCAAACAATTCAGAATCTGTTAGAAAGGTAAGTCGACAAAAAATAGTGAAGGGACTAGTACATTAAACATACTGTATGATTTTTTTACAGTAGTGAACCTTATCTTTTAAAGAAAATTCTAAGATCTTGAGAATTTCAATTAAAATTTTGTTTTGAAGATGTGTCCTCATTACCTGAATCCATGTTCCCTAGTGTCAAATTGAAGTAATTGCAAGTCCAGCACTTTGATATGCATGCTTATTAAAGTATTTTGCACATCAAAGTGAGACTTAATCTGTTAAGGATATTAAACTAAGTGCTTTTCCCATGACAATCATACTGTATAACTAACTAATAAGTGCTTTATTACATTCTGACAACAGGTGCAGGGTAGTAAAGCCTCGGTGAAGAGTACCTAATATAGTTCAGGTTTATCACCTTTCCGCCTTTTTATATAGATTTGCGAAGTTTCACGAGTTCTCTCAACCGGCCTGATTATCCGGAAGTTGTGATTATCTAGAAATTGTGGAAAAACTTGGATGTATTGGTTGTAGATTGACATAGTTGATATACTTTTGGTATTGATTGCTCGAGGTTGTTGTATGAGGATATTCCCTTAGATGTATTGTTGGTACATTGACACAATAGTTGTGTTGTTGGATGAAATTGAATGTGTTTCTATGACATTATTTGAAACAATATGTTGACAATCGGTTGGAATCTATTGCGGACATTGTGGGTGTGGCATCATTTTTTATATTTGGATTGGTACGAAATTCATGAGGTGTTGCTGAAATTTACGTAGCCAATATTTATTTTAGAATAAAAAATATCAACAATGACGTTTTTAATAAAGCGACGTAAGAAGATACTCTATGGTGGCGGTTATAGTAACATAGCGCACACCATATATACTCTACGACAACGGTTCTTGTATTATAAATGACACCATATGTTACTCTTTGGTGGCGGTTCTATTTACAAATAACATCATAACTTGCTCTACGGTGGCGGTTCTTGGCTTACAAGCAACACCATAGCTTACTCTATGGTGGCGGTTCTTTATACCGTCGACACCATAGCTAGCCTATGGTGGCGGTTCTAACATGCTAAGCGCCACTATATCTTACCTATGGTGGCGGTTTTATCTATAGAACCGCCACCATATCTTACCTATAGTGGCGGTTCAAAGTTGGGAACCGACACCATATATAAGCTATGGTGGCGGTTTTACAACCGCCACTTACCTATGGTGTCCCCACCAATCATGTCGCTACAAAACCGCCACCGTAGGTTTCATTTAGCCGCCACCGTAGGGGGTTTTTCTACTAGTGAGGTTAAATATTAATTAGGTGACCTGATGTAGCAGGTTATAAATTCACTTATACTACTCTTGTTTAACTACTCCAATAATACGTATTATTCTTGGATTTATTGAAATTGGTATTATTTTGGGAAGATGTCATATAGTTGATATTATTGTTGTTAAATAGCAATTTATCAAAAGCAACTTGGTTTTGATCAACTAGGTCAACATCCTATACTCTGTATAAAAAGGGGGAGAACCAAATTTGCCTAACTCCCTTTTGAGTAACTTTTATGTGGACAAATTTGCCCTTCACAAGAGGGACACTTTGCCAAAAATTTTGGATAGACTTGTCCTTTCACTTTTTTGGATATATCCGTCGCAAGCTTAAGACGGGTCAAGTTTAGGGGATAAAGATAATTATGGATCTAGGTCCCACCAACTTCACTTTTGTTTTATCCTCCTATTTGGTATCTATTTGACCTGTCATATGTTTGTGACGGATATCTCCATCACAAACAAGAATTTGTGTATTACTCTAGGAATGAGGATACTACTTCCCCTTGTAGATTTGTAATCTTTGTATACGTACGTAATTACAATTGTATAGTAAGTACCTTTTGATATAATGATATGTATTCCGTATTTAGTTAATACTCCGTATCTATAAGTTTGCCCCCTTTTATTCAAATACTCCTCACGTACATATTAAATAAAGGAGACGAACATATAAATACAGAGAGTACTCGATATGTATTTTATTATTTCCTCTCACATACAGTTAAAGATAATGGTTAACATTTACAGTAATTAATCACTATCTCATATTCTCCAAAGGGTCCATAAAAATGATTCAAACTATTCTCTCGAAAGAAAATCGAGGTAGAATTACGAGCTACTTAACTGATTTTAGTTAATTATATTCTATGTCGTTTCGTTTTAACATGGGATCACACCTCCCAATGCTTAGATCTCTTGCCTATATATTGACATATGTGGAGTTATAGTTTATATCAGTACGTCAAGACTCCAGAGAAACGCGGGTATTACCGGGCCCAAAAACTACAAGTGATTCTACGTACGTTTTGTATAACTAGATACCTTGACACCGTCTAACTAGATTCAAATCAAAACGTTACTCTGTATCTTATCTATATAGACAACGTCCAAAAAACGTAACTTATCTATATTGAAAACGCCCGAGCATCGCCGGGCATCCGAGCTAGTTTTTATCAAAAGCAACTTGGTTTTGATCAACTAGTTCAACGAGTATTTGACTTAGCCTTGCACATAATTATCTTTGATATAGTCTAATACTCCCTCCGTCCCGGTTATTTGTTGTCCTTTCATTTGGGCACAAAGATCAAGGCAAGCAATGAAAGTACCAATTTACCCTTCCCTTCACAAACATAAGCTAGCAAATTGGAGTATATGTAAAGTGAATAAAGTGGGGACCATATGCAAACCAAATGAATCATGTAAACCAATTGAACATAAACATGAGTTTGGAAGTGAGGGGGTATAATGGTCTTTTACTACTTAAAATACATACCAAAATAGAAAGGACAACAAATGAGTGAGACGGCTTAAAATGGAATAGTATAACAAATGACCGGGACGGAGGGAGTAGTGGATATCACATTACAACATGCAAAATAGAGTTGACAACTACTAATAATTAGGATTACTTCTCATAAAATGTCATATTTACAGAAGATATTTTCGATGAGGACTGGTCATACGGTAATGAAGAAGAACTTGAGGATCAAGAGCTTACAATAAATTTGCAATGAGGGTTGATTGAGATTGATTAAGAAATGGGGGTTCATTAAGAGGAAAATGAGGAAGTCATCATTAAATCTAACGTGTGTTTTGGTGTCTCAAGATTAAGAAATGGACAGTTAAGATTGTTTTATAAAAAAACAAAAAAAAAATCATGGTTTCTTTATTTACCGAATGTCTAAATATTTGATGTCTTATGGAAAAAAACTAAATAAAATCATGATATGAACCACGCTAGAGGTGGCAATCCAGGTCGGGTTCATCTCAGCGGCCCGACAGCACGACAACCGGGCCGGAGGAGAGATGGGAACAGGCACGAGCCTGACCCGACACGGCATAGGAGATGTGTATCCTATGTTTTTATCTGGGTTTGAGTTGCTTAGGTTGATGGATTGTTCCCATGTTTGATTTTTTTGCTACAGTGAGATTAATTAGGAGTTAAATTCATTAAAATTTTCGCCTTTTTGCAATTATTAGGTGTATGGACTATGGAGTAATGAGTTTTGAGGAATTGTATGTTATTAGCTAGACTGAAATTGTCGCAGATATATAAATATTCCTAGCTTGCCGCAATCCATACAAACTACGGAGTATGTTGATTATTGCACAAGATGGCTTGGGGATTTGACTCGAGATGTGGGTTCTTGCAGGTTCAGCGGTAGGTTTGTTTCCGGGCCAATTTAAAATCCTTGATTCTTCTCTTATCTCTTCGGAAACCAAAAAACAGAAGACAATCTTCAAATCCACAACTGAATATGAGTATAGAGCGATGTCCTATACAGCTAGTGAGATAGTTTAGCTCGCAGGTCTCCTAACAGATTTCAAGGTCCAATGCAAGTAGCATCACCCGTTTATTTACACACTGATAACAACTCAGCCGAGCACATTGCAACAAATCCAATATTTCACGAGCGCACAAAACATTAACCGTCGTTGTGTGCACGAGAGAGTGCAAGCAAGAGAGTTTCATTGCTACACAACATCTCAAGTCAAGTCTTCAACTTGCTGATTTGCTTACCAAATCTTTGGGGCAACAACAACATTTTTTCTCTTAACCGACTCTTTTTTATCCACGGTTAGAAATCTCACCTTCAGGAGATGTAGAAATATCTAGATATCATAATGATGTATAGTTTGTTACATACTTCGATGACTTTGTTGGAGTTAGTTGCAAGCTCTTGTACCACTACTTGACATTTATCACATTCATTTTCTATTTACTGTGTTAGGTGTCACTTTATTTTTCTCTGTTTCACAATACCACCATTGTTAATGGTTGAAGACTTGAAGCTCTGTCTTACAATTTTACACTTACCCTCTTCTTTTTTTCATCGTGTTACTTGAAAAACAACTTAACCTTAACTTCTGGAAATAAAAAGATTGATGACATCGATATCGATGCGTGCATTTGAGAGAAACATATCAAAAGGAACAAGTAGGAGATTTACCAAATGAAATAATCCAATTAGTTTATAAAGGAACTGTAATTAAAATTCTTAACATGTTACATGAAATTACCATATGAAACTGTCTGGACAGAACTCTTAGAATGATATCTCGTATTCTCGTGCTCATACAAATAATTGGAAGATGATACATAGGATATATATATATATATCAACGGATAACACATAAACCACATATATTATACTCCCTTCGATTTTAAATTATTGTCCCATTTGGATAATATAAGTGAGGAGTATTATAATGAAATGGAAACAATAATTTAAAACTTGAGGGAGTACGTAATATATACATACACACAATGTAATCAGAAATAGGTAGTCTTATAGAAGTTTATTGAAACAAAAAAAATTGCAAGTAAAGTTTGATTCTCACATATCACAACTGAGTCGATCTACTCGGCCTTGAATGCGGTTGCGCTTCCCAATGTAGATGAACCACCATGTCCCTGAAAGTAATTCCATCCCATTAAAGATCGATATATGGACTAATAGAGGAGGAAAACATTTAAATCGTAACAAAGTCTCCATTTCTTTTAGATTTTGGTCGTAAATAAGGCATATAAGATTGATCTTAGAGGGGCTTCAAACTAAATTAAAATAGCTGTTAAATATTACAATAACATTCAGTCTTCATTCTTTGCGTTGTGAAAGATAATTCTTAAATATTGGATTTTCATCGCCATATAATTAATCCATCAACAAACGAATATGAATGTTTTTTATTAACAATATCTTACCTCTTCGAGCGATGGCTGCCTGTTTGGTTTTTTTTTGTTTCTACCAGCAGGAAACCGCTTGACAAAGTAAATAAGAATGGTCCGATTTGCCAAAACTCCAATGATTGAACACATGACAAAGATAACAATGGCCACCCATAAGGCTTTGTGTTTAATCATAGTATAGATGCCAGCCATAAACGCCAATAAGGTGCCATATAGAGAATTCATGAGTAGGAACACACTTCGATCGACTAATAAGCGAGCCGTGTCGGGGTCAGAAACCATAGACCAAAACAAGCAGAATAGGACCAACATGGAAGTACACATCGCATATACATCCGCCAGTAAAAATATTATGAACCCTAATCTCTTCCCAAATTTTGCTTCTCCCGACTTATCGTCAAGGCCGCCAGGAAGAGTGAATGCTGCTGCGAACGTAATTGTTGCTAAAAGCGCGGCAACAACAGATACTGTGCTTCTTATTTGATCCAAATTGGTTCCTTGTCGATAAATATATGATATTTTCAGATTTGGATTCACTTTGATTTCCTTGCACATTTCTTGCTGCACACGATCATTTTAATTTCAGTCAGCTAACATTGGGAAACAAAGCTTGACGTACCGACGTGATTGTGTCATCTTATGATACACTACCAAAATGTATTTGTAAGTATCAAAATATAGCATGATTAATAGTGAAATGATAATTGATTTATAATTTTACCTCATGTCAAATGGGATATATATTTGATTTTTATATAACCCGTTTTTATTAATCGAAGTGAAATAATTACGGAGAATAGGTTGTTTAAACACATACCCAGAGTTTATTTTTCTTACAAAGATCGGCGAGTAAGTCCATGCTAGTCGTGCCATAATGATCTGGCAGGAACCGCTCAACTTCCTTATCACGGAGAAGTTCCCGAGCAAAATTTATATCCTCCCTCTCCAATGCACGGTGCAATGCAGTTGCACCGCGATAATCAACTGTATTTTTAAGCTCCGAAACCTCTTGAATATTTAGGAAATGCAGGTATTCTTCAGAACTGCTTAGTTGTATGTGATGTAGAGGAGTGTCCTTTTCTTTTAGGCAAGTGTTTTGTAAGTCCTTGCAACAGTCGATGAAATTAACAACAGCGAAGGTGTCTCCGCGTTCACAAGGTTCAATCCAATTGAAGTCTTCTTTTGTTATAAGAGAAGGGTGGTTCAACAAATTTATCAGCCAAAAAACCTCATCTTCTATGTCAGGGTCACGGGCTATCTTATCCTTGACGCGGTCTAGGGCCGTCTTTTTCGAAGGATCTTGCACCTTCATCAACCACCAGTATTTCTGAAGCACCTTTTCGCCGATTTCCTCTGCATTCATGATCAACGAACTTTATAAACCTAATGTACAACCTTTATTATTTCATCCATCTAAAGTGCTTTAATTTGTAAGTACTTTGAATGGATATTTTTTATATAAAAGCAAATGTGATTGGATTACAGAATGATACCTGGACATGAAGATAAACCATGAAGCACGGTAGTTCCATCATTACGACGAACCATTCGCAAACTAGGCTCATTTTTCATAATTTTCTCCACAACATCTTTACAACCGGAATGGACAGCAAGAAAGAAGAGACTTTCGCCCTTGTTGTTGAAAATCTTACTCAAAGATGGATCGATCCTCAGCATCTCCAATGCAAGTTTCTCATGATCTGAGTCTTCATTACCCAACGCAACATGTATGGGTGTATTTCCATCCTTGTTCTTTAGTGTCCACGGAGGGCATTCCATAGGCCCTATTTCTGTGTTCTCATCCCATACTTTTTTATGACCGTCCAGGAAAACTATCCCTACCTCAGAATCCTCATACCTTGCGGCTATGTGCAACGGAGTGTCACCATTCGCGTCTTTCTCACGAATTTTTCGCTTAAAGACTTTGTTTCTCAATGCGTCATCAACATAGTCTTCATATAAAATTTTGTTACACGCACTTGCCTGTCCATCCTTTGCCCATTGATGAATTACTGTGAATCCTTTGTCATCGGTCTTGTCCAACCACTCTCCCCACTTCTCGAACAACAATTTCATAACATCGTCTATATTTTACCCAAAAAAATGTTCGTGAGTTAGACAAGACGAGAAGAAACACATGATACGGGTGAAAACATTGCAAACTAAAATATACTCCATGCACTGTAAACATAATTGAAAGTAATGTACAGAAACAGAGTACTACTACCCTCAATATAGACAAGGCAAACGAAGATAGTCTTTAACTCGGTGGTTAAGAATAGATATCATGCACAATAGGTCTCAGGCTTAAATCCCCAACCCCTTTAATGTAATGCGACTAATTGCATTGTTCGTTGAACAAAAAAAATATAGACAAGATTGCCGGTAATGATAAAAAAAATATATCCATCACAAACACAAACAAGAATTTGTGATATTCAATTATTCATTTAGTCTACCCCTTATATTTTTCTACTCTTATTTAGATATTTTGTCTCTATATTAAGCCTTGTCCATTTAATTGTGACGAGTTATTGTACTTAGTCATCAAATTTCCATCATCATTATTTCTTTCTTTATCCATATTTCTTAATTTCTGTGCAATATCTAATGGGGCGAAAAATTAAAACTAGTGGGAGTACCATTTACCAATATTTTGGTGTAACTTTAAAAATCAATATTAAAAGGAAACAATGTTAGTATGATTAGTTTATAAGGGGTAATTATTAGTGTTATTTCATGACAATAATACCAACTATAAAGGGACTTCTTAGAATAATCCCAACTATACGTAATCTCGTTTTAATATGAACTATGCCTTCATTAATCCCATTTTGCTATGGGCAAAATTATGACCTGCTATAACCGGTAATAGTGACCGGTTGTGACTTTCTAGAGTCATTGAGTGTTCCGTCGTCGTTCATGAAAGCCAAAACAACAAGAAAATTAAAGCATTTTTTTCATGGCTTCTACAATACTAATCAGAAAAAAAAAATACAAGATGAATTTTAGGAAGTTTCAAAAAAATTTTAACCAATAGCCGAAACTGAGGAGGAAGGTTCAACCGGTTTTCCAGGTAACCGGTCACCATATCAATGAGAGATTAATGAAGACATAGTTCATATTAAAACGAGATTACGTATAGTTGGGATTAATCTAAGAAGCCCCTTATAGTTGGTATTATTGTCATGAAATAACCCTAATTATTAATCCCTCCTTGAAAAAATGAAACTTTGAAATTTAATGAGTACTACCACAAAGGATGAACATGAAAACAATAAAAAAAAAAAAAAAAAAAAAAAAAAAAAAAACTTTATGATATATATTACTCTCAAAGTTATTGTTTTCTGGTTAAAAAGGATGGGTCTCTCAAAGTTATTCGGATTACGAGTCAGAATTAGGTCTTCAGTTCGGGTGTCGGGTTGGATTCGATTTGACTTATTCGGTTCGGGTCAGTTTTGTCAGGTCTATCCCTCCTTACTTCTCTCCTTCATTCTCTCTCTCCATCACCTTCATTTTTCTTCAATCTTTTTTCTATACATTTCGTTTGGATTAATGTGATGATTTTGGTGTACGATTGTGTTATTAGCTAGATTTGGTGAGGTTGAAAAAAAAAAAGGAAGACGGAGGGTATTAATGACGTTTAATGCTCCAGAGTAAGTGAAAAGGAGTGAGGTAATGTGAAATATATTAAAAACGAAAAAGAAAGATGAACGGATTTTATCGGTAGTTGGTCGTCACCTATACTACTCTGGTTTAACTACTCAAAAAATACATATTATTCTCAAATATATTAAAATTGAAATTATTTTCGAAAGACGCTCTATACATGTTATTATTGACGTTAAATAAAATTAAAGGTGAAAAAGGAGGTGGACCGGTTCTACAGGTAACCGATCACCTATACTACTCTGATTTAACTACTCCAATAATACGTATTATTCTAAGATTTATTAAAATTGATATTATTTTGGGAAGACGTCCTATAGTTGGTATTATTATCATTAAATAACCCAAATTTTTTTGTCGATATTTAAAAACAATAATTACTCTTAAATTATTTATAATATAAAATTTCATAACATCATCAATTAATTAATTATGGTTACAATCTTAAGATCTCTTTAAAACTCAAAGGATTTTTAAACATTTTTGATAGATATCCAAGTATGGATGCTCACTCCTAATAGAATTTCATCACCATTATTATAATTTGTCGATGTGGAATAAGTTTACTATTTTTATTTGAAATAAATTTATCATATTTTTTCGAATAAATAATACGAAGTTTATACTCTAATAAAAACTTTTTTTACCATGAATCATCTAATTATTTCATTTTATTATTTCATTTTTATAAAAACTTTTACAATAAGTTTTTTTAAAAAAAATGAACTTCAAAACTTTTACCTGTAAAATATCACATATTAAATCCACGTTATAATAAGCGAAAATTACACATTACAGCCTTATAAAGGCCCCGTTACAATCAGGGGCGGACCTAGGGGGGGCCCGGGGCTCCTTTTTTTTGGTTAAATATATCCTGTAGCTTATCAAAATACAAAGTTGCTGAAGAGGGGACTCGAACCCGAGTCATTTACATCAAATATTGATCACATAACCAACCTCACAACCTCATACTTGATGCATTATATCAATGAAAGAATAGTCTTATACTTTTTAATTAAACAATTTATCAAAACTTTCATTCTTTTTCTCATAGATTTTAACAACACTTTACAAATATTTGATTTAATATTTTGTTAGATATGGTAATTGTTTCATTTAATTTTGTAATGATTTTAATAATCATGTCATAAAAATATAATTTAAAATAAATATATATATATATATATATATATATATATATATACGGAGTATTTTTCAAACAATTGGAGAAATAAATAAATATTTTTATGGTTGCTATAGAATATTAAAGAATATTTAATCAAAATTTTATATTAATTGGATTATGATCATAAATATTTAAATTAAAATTGGATATGTCATTTAGGATCATTTTTGGGTCGCACGACTCGCATTGTTTTTTTTATAGATGTCGTTGTTAAAAAAATATTGTGTCCCCCTACCGAGGAAATCCTAGGTCCGCCACTGGTTACAATTTACAAATACAATGAGCAACGAGAAAGAGTATGGAGTTACCTGAGCAATCACCGGTGTATTTAAAAGGCGTAGCCAACTCGTCCGAGGATTGAAACACAGAGTCAGGAGAAGAAGACGCAATCGGAGACGTCAATATCGCCATAGCAACCTTATTAAACCCACTCATAAGCGCATAATACAAAGGTGTATTCCCTTCCGAATCAACCATGGTACAACTCACCAACTCCTCATCCATTCCCAATATCTCCATCGCGCAATCCTCGTTATCAGTGTCGCCGCAGTCCAACGCCAAATGCAAGGCCGTCATCTTCTTATCTTCAGTCACCGCCAACCACGGCTTCACCACCAACCCATCCTCATCCTCGTACGACAGGTTGAAAGACGAGTAAAGCTCTTTGAAAATCACGACGATCTTGCAGTTCACCTCGCTCCAAATCGTAGCAGCGTGGAGGGGGAGCCGGTTGGATGCGTCGCTGCTTTGGAAGAGGAGTTGTCTGAGGGTGTCTTTGGGGAGTATTTTGACTGCTTCCTCGATGAAGTCGAGTTGGTCCCTCCATGCTGCTATATGCAGGATGTTCTCTCTCGCCCAGTCTTCGTCCTTCTCCGGGACTCGAGCCAGGAAGTACTCGGGTGGTTGTGTCGCGAATGCTTTCCTCAGAAACTCCACATCTCCATCATCGGCAGCTTTTTGCAATTCTGGATCCATTGATAGATGTTTTTTTTGTCAACCCTTTGCGTTTTGCATAAAATCAATGCACCCACCTCACTATATATATATATATATATATATATATATATATATATATATATATATATATATATATATATATATATATATATATATATATATATATATATATATATATATATATATATATATATTACTCCCTACATATCTACATGTTCGTCAACTTATAGATACGGAGAGAGTACTCCGTATGTTGCTTGGAAACTAAGAAAATAAACACCCAACCCACCGCAACATCCCCACCGCCACCCTCGCCTGCGCACCGCCCCACACTGCCGCATCCAACACCGATCGTTCAACGCTAGATTAACCTAAACCCTAATTGGAAAAAAATATATTTCAATATAATTAGAGATACAATTCGTTAATTTAATTATTCAAACATAAGTTAATGAAAAATTATTGCTTCAATTTGCGAATTAAGATACATAATCGACGCTATCAGTTAAATGAGGTAACGTGACCTTGATCATTTTGGTTTAAATTTTAATTTCTCATGAGATGTACCTGTAAATGTTTTCCCTAATATGTTTCTTATCATGTGCCATTTGGACACGTTTTAGAAAACTCTTTAAACGTAAATAATACTTCCGTTAAGAAATACTCCCTCCGTATCTACATATTCGTCCACAAAGTTTAATATATGGGTGTAGTATTATATTAAAAGTGGACGAACATATAGATACGGAAGGAAGGAGTATATTAAAAAAAAATTGTTTTATCTTAGCATGATACTAATGTTTGCCAGGAAGGAACTTCTAACTTAATCATTTTATAATAAGTCAACCAAGACTCTAGTAATTGTTTTTTCAGTAATAATGGTCTACATACTTAATTAGCTTGCTAGTCATTTGTTTGATTTATTTTTGTTTTTGGGTCATAATAAAAAATAATTGTCTAGGTCAATTATTCATTTAGGTAGCAAGGGTATTAGGTGGTGAAGGCAAGAATCAATCAGTTTCTAAAATTTTAAGAGGTAGGATGGAAATCATTCGACAGTATCATAAGTTTTAGAAAAGACCATTCGATCGATAGTGTCATAAGTTTTTTATAGGTCGAACCTGAGAAGACTTCTAGGGGAAATGAAGCAACATGGCTCTTATACAAAGGAATGAGATCTTGCATGATCGCATATTAGGACATCCTTCATAAATAATATTCTTTCCGATTTTTATTTATCTTTCCATTTGATATTTGGATGAAAATAAGGGTGTAGGAATGTGTGGCTCAAAAGAGAAGAAGGATAAAAGAGAAATGTAAGGGTAATTCTAGAGCACGTGTTGATAGTTCAAATAGAAATAGGAAAGAAATGATATTTCAGCCCAATAAGAAAATAGGGAAGAACAATAAAAATCGGAAGGGTACTCCTATTTTTAGTAAAAGCAACTTGATTTTGATCAACTGGGTCAAGGAGTATTTGACTTAGCTTTGTACATAATTATCTTTTGATATAGTCTAGTAGTCTATATCACATTACAGCATGCAATAAATTTGCAACGAGAGTTGATTAAGAAATAAAGGTTCATTAATAGGTCCATAAGGGTGTTGTCTAGTGGTTAAAATTTGTGGTCATCGGTCCAAGGATCCTTCATTTACCTCGAGTTTACCCAGAGCGCACCAAAAAGATAGCGGCTGCGGGTTCATTAAGAGGAAAATGAAAAAGTGACCATTATGTCTAAGGTGTGTTAGATTTTTTTTTTTTTTTTAATTTGTAATTTGGTGTCTAAAGAAGAAATGGAAAGCTAAGATTGATTTGTATAAAAAATAAAAAAAATTATACATAATGCCTAAATATTTGGTGTTTTCTGAAGAAAACAAAAATCATGAACCATGTTAGAACTGACAATCCAAGTCAGGTTCATCTTGGCACGACAACCGGGCCGGAGGGGAGATGGGAACAGACACGAGCCCGACCCGACACGGCCCGAAGTCTGACTTTGAAACCATATTGAAGAAAAGCCCGTGCCTCGGCAATCGGCACGACCCTAAATCCAAAATAAAAACCTAAAAATTTGGTCAATCACGACAAAGGTCCACGGCTGGCCCAACCTGGGGTCCGTGCCACGGCTTATTAATTGGTTTCTAGCTGAACCTAGCACGGCACGACGGGCTTGGTAGTAGTGCCTGAACTAGACCCAGTGATGGGTGGGACCCGACCAGAAGCACGGCCCGACATTCAACAAATCCTGTTTATTTTTAACAAATAAATACTCGTAATAAAAACACCATTTTGGTGGCAAACTCAAGTAACAATGGCGAAAATAGCAGTAGGATGTGAACCAGTAGTGGGTTCACTAAACACACCCAAAAAGAAAGACTACAAAGACACACCATTTTGATTTTATTGCTTTGGTGAGATTATTGAGAAGTTCAATTGATTAAAGTTTCCATCTTTTGCAATAATATTGTCTAAGCAAGGTAAACATAAATTTGGTATGTGGAAAAATCTCACTTGGAAAGACCTCCCTTCAAAGTTCCCTACAAAATATGTGAAATTCCCGGTAACTTCCGTCTTCTTCTCCCTTTTCTCTCTATCTTTTGCGTAACAGCCCGAAATTGTGGCAGATATATATTCCTTGCCGGAGTTCATGCAAACTAATGTTGATTGCACAAGATGTCTCGGGGATTTGACTTGAGATTGGGGTTCTTGCAGCTTCAACTGTAGGTTTGTTTTCAGGCCAATTTATATTCCTTGGTTCTTCTCTTATCTCTTCGAAAACCAAAAAAACAGAAGAGAATCTCCAAATCCACAATTGAATCTGAGTATAGAGCAATGTCCCATACAGCTAGTGAGATAGTTTGGCTCACAGGTCTCGTAATAAATTTTCAGACTCAAGTAGCATCACTCATTTCTTTACACTGTGATAACAACTCAGCCGAACACATTGAAACAAATCCAATATTTCACAAACGCACAAATCATCTTAACATTATTGACCGTCATTATGTGCGAGAGAGAGTACAAGCAAGAGGGTTTCACTGCTACACAACATCTCAAGTCAAGTCTTCAAATTGTTGATTTGCTTACCAAACCTTTGGGGCAACAACAACAACATTTTTTTCTCTCGTCCCTAAGTTGAGACTTTTTTTTATCCACAGTTAGAAATTCCACCTTCAGGGATGTAGGAATATCTAGATATCATAATGATGTATAGTTTGTTAAATATTTAGATGAGTTTATTGGAGTTAGTTGCAAGCTCTTGTACAACTACTTGTCATTTATCACATACATTTTCTATTTATCGCTTGTGTTACTCTATTTTTATTTGTTTCACAATACCACCATTGTTGATGGTTGAAGATTTGAAGCTCAATCTTACGATTTTACACTTACCTTCTTTTTTCATCGTGTTACTTGAAAAACAGCTTAACCTTAACTTCTGGAAATAAAAGGTTGATGACATCGATGCGTGCATTTGAGAGAACATATTAAAATGAAAAAGTAGAAGATCTACCAAATGAAATAATCCAATTAGTTTATAAAGTAATTATAATCAAAATTCATAACATGTTACATGAAATTATCAGATTAAACTGACTGAAAGAAAAGATCATAAAAACATATTATGAATTATCAGATCAAAATTCATAATATCTCGTGCTCATTCATATAATTAGAAAAGATGATAATATCTCGTGCTCTTAGTATATATATACTCCATATTTACATAAACCACATACATACTCATATAAATACGGAATAATATATACACATAGTGTAAACAAAAATACGTAGTTCTTAATGAAGTTTATTTGAAAAAAAAATATTATAAGTAAAGTTTGATTCTCACATGTCACAACTGTCAGGATAATGGATCTACTCTGTCTTGCACGAGACTTCTTTAACCAATGTAGATGCACTAACACCATTTCCCTGAAAGTAATTTAATCCCATTAAAGATATACGAGTATTAGAGGAGAAAACATTTAAATCGTAAAAAAAGTCTCCTCTTCTTTTAGATCATGATCGAATAATACATATAAGATCGATCTTAGAGGACTTCAAACTGAAAACCATATGATTTTCACCTGAGATTTAATCACTCACTCATACGAACATTAAACTAAAATCACTCTTAAATATTACAATATATAACATTCAATTTTCATTTTTTTTTTTGTTGTGAAAGACGATTCATAAATATTGGATTTTCATCGCCACATAATTAATCCATCAAGAAAAGAATATAAATGTTTTTTATTACCTCTTCGAGCAGTCGGATTATTTCGTCTGGGTTTTCTTTCTTTCTAGTAAAAGGAACCAACGTGACAATCAGCTTATTTAGAGTGGCCCGATTTGCCGCAACAGCAATGATTGAACACATGACGAAGATAACAATGGCTGCCCATAAGGAACTGTGTTTAATCATAGTGTAGATGCCAGCCATAAATGCTAATAAGGTGCCATATAGAGAATTCATCAATAGGAACACACTTCGATCAACTAATAAGCGAGCCATATCGGGTCCAGAAACCATAGACCAAATCAAGCAGAATAGAACCAGCATGGAAGTACACATCGCATATACATCCGCCAGTAAAAATACTAAGAAACCTGCTCTCTTCCCAAATTTTGCTTCTCCCGACTTATCGTCAAGGCCGCCAGGAAGAGTGAATCCTGCTGCGAAGGTAATTGTTGCTAAAAGCGCAGCAACAACAGAGAGGGTGTTTCTTATTTGATCCAAATTGGCTCCTCGTTGTTGAATATATGATATTCTTAGATTTGGATTCACTTTGCTTTCCTTGCACATTTTTTGCTGCACACGATCATTTTTGGTCAGCTAACATTGGGGAACAAAGCGTGGCGTATTGACGTGATTGTGTCATCTTATGATACACCAAAATGTATGTATAACTGTGTAAGTATCAAAATTCAGCATGATTACCAGCGAAATGATAATTGGTTTATAATTTTACCCCATGTCTAATAGGATATTTAATTTATAAAAAAACTAGTTTTTGTTAATCGAATGAAGTGGAATAATTACAAAGAATAGGTTGTTTAAACATACCCAATCGACATTGTCTTTATGACAAATCCTGGCGAGTAAGTCCATGCTAGTCGTGTTATTATGATCTGGCAGGAAGCGCTCGACTTCCTTATCAAGGAGAAGTGCCTTAGCAAAATGTATATCCCTTCTCTCCAATGCACGGTGCAATGGAGTTGAACCGCCATAATCAGTCGTATTTTTAAGATCTGCAATCGCAGGAATTTTTAGGAACTTCTGGTAATCTTCAGAACTGGTTAGTTTTATGTGATGTAGAGGAGTGTCCTTTTTTTGACGACAAGCATTTTGTAAGTCCTGGCAACTTTCGATGAAACCATAAACAGCGACGGTCTCTTGGAGTTCACAAGCTCCAATCCAATTAAAGTCTTCTTGACGTATAAGAGAAGGGTGGTTCAACAAATTTACCAGCCAAGAAGCGTGTTCATTTTTGGCGTAGTCTAGGGCTGTTTTTCCCGCATAATCTGGCACGCTCATCAACCACCAGTATTTCTCAAGCATCTTTTTGCCCTGTTTCTCATCTGCATTGATGATGAACTTTATAAACCAAATGTACACCCTTTATTTCATTCATCTATTTTATCTTTAGAGCTCTGTAAGTACATTGAGTGGATATTTTATATAAAAACAAATGATTGCATTACAGAATCATACCTGGACATGAGGATAAACGATGAAGCACGGTAGCTCCATCACTACGACGAAGCATTTGGAGACTAGGCTCCTCAATTGCCATGATTTCATCCACAACTAGACCACAACCGGACCCGACAGCAAGAAAGAAGAGACTTTCACCCCTGTTGTTGAGAATCTTACTCAAAGATTGATCGATCTTCAGCATCTCCAATGCAAGTTCCTCATGTTCTGAGTCTTCACCCAACGCAACATGTATCGGTGTATTTCCATCCTTGTTCTTTATTCTCCAAATAGGGCATTCCACAGGCCCTATTTCTGATTTCTCATCCTTTAGTTGTTGTTGATGACCGCTCAGCAAAATCTTCCCTATCTCAGAATCCTGATACCTTGCGGCTACGTGCAACGGAGTGTCATCATCCACGTCTTTCTCACGAATTTTTCGCTTAAAGACTTTGGTTCTCCACGATTCATATTCATCGCCTCCCTCTAAAAGTACATTACACAAATGTGACTCTCCATCCATTGCCCATTGATGAATTACTGTCAGTCCATTTTCATCGGTCTTGTCCAACCACTTTCCCCATTTCTCGAACAATAATTTCACAACCTCGTCTATATTTTACCAAAAAAAATGTTCGTGAGTTAGACAGGTGGAGAAGAAACACATGAAACGGGTGAAAACATTGCTAACTAAAATATACTCCACTGTAAAACAATTAGACAACATTATCACTAATAATAAAAATATATATACCGTCACAAACAAGAATTTGTGATATTCATTTAATCACACAAATCAGAAAGAACGCTCTAAAGACATTTTCATCATAACACATCCAGATTGCCATTTTACTCAGTACCAATATTTTGGGTGTAACTTCAAAAAAAGATACTCCGTGTCAAATGGAAATAATTTTAGTATGATTGTTTTATAAGGGGTAATTGTTTATCACTCTTTGAAAAAATGAAAATTTGAAACTTAAGACACCACAAAGAGTGAACATGAAAAGAATAAAAAAAAATTATTTCATTGGAATAATCCAAATTATTACTCAAATTCTTAGGGTTTGTTTGGTTCATGCGGGAACTTATTTCTTGGAGGAAGTTGCAATTCCCAAGAAGTTACTTCCCACTTCAACTTCCCGGGAATTTGAAATATTTGTTTGGTTGACATCCTGGAATTCACACTTCCCGGGAATTGAATTCCTACATCTTGTTTGGTTGGCTCGATCTAATTCCCATGATTTTGATTACAATGACTATTATGCCCTTTATTAATTAAGGGTATAAAAACTTATGAATTAATTTTTTCAGCAAGTTAAGAAATATCTGAAATTGTCTTCACTATAATATTCAGTCGTAACCAAATGACATTTTATCAGCGTAAAAAATAACGAACATTAATTTATTTATTTTTAAAAAAAAATCTGAGTTAACCAAAAAATAGATGAGCAGAAGCAATAAATTCTGAGTTAACAAAAAAATTTTGAGTTAAAAAAAAATAATGCAGAAAAGTTGAGAGGAAGTAGTAAATGGAGAATGGGGATGAGAAATTAGGGTTAAGTGAAAAATAGATGAATGGAGAAGGGGTAAAAAAGTCATTTGAATAATTTGGGATGTGGGAAGTGCAACTCACCGAGGGGGGGTCGGTGAGCAACTTCCCGCATCATGCAGGAATTGCAAGTGATGGGGTGAGTTTGAGTTCCCCATTTTTTTAGTTTTGGGGTAACCAAACAACTCCTCAGGAAAGCATTTCATGGGATGTTGCAATTCCCGGGAAGTGAGGGGGCAACCAAACGAGCCCTTAGAATAATCCCAAGTACATGTAATCTCATAATAATTCAAATTTCTTATATCTTTCTCTCATAGCAGTCTAAATGATCATTGATCAACTATTTATTTTGGATGTGTTAGTTTTGTTCTTAAAATATAAGCAATGTACGAAGTATTATTTATAGTTGATGTACCTACTATTTGTCCACTTCCCCCTTATCTACCCTTCTCTTCTCATTTTTAATTGGTGTGTCCACCACAAGCTTTATAGTTGTTCACATATTTACATTTAATGTTTCATAATTAATAAATCTATTATTATAGTATTTTATTGGGTTATTTCATAGAAATAATACCAACTATGCGTGTGATTCTTAAATTAATACAAACTATACATAATTTCATTTTAATACGAACTATGTCTTCATTAACCTCGCTTTGCTATGAGTGACCGGCTACCTGTTGAACCCCCTTATTCAACTCTTTTTCTAACTCTTCTTCTTCTAATTCACATTTCGTGTTCATTTTCGGCCATTGAAAATAAAAATTAAATTTTCCGAAAATTCATGTTTCATTTCTTTTTCATTTAGTCTTATAGAAGTTATGAAAAAAAATATTTTTATTGTTATTTTGGCTTTCACGATGACTGCAACGGACCTAATAAAACCCTAGAAAGTTACAACAAGTCACTATGACCTATAATAACAAGTCATAATTTCATACATAATAAAGCGAGATTGATGAATGCGTAGTTCATATTAAAATGAGATTACGTATAGTTTGGATTATTTTAAGAAGCACACGCATAGTTAGTATTATTCCTATGAAATAACCCTATTTTATTTTGTTAAATTATTCCAACCTATAAGATAGAGGTGACTTGACATTATTTAAATCTCTTGAAAATGAAATAGTGAAATGTGATGGTTTGTTAAACATTTAATATTATATATAGATAATAATAATAATAATAATAATAATAATAATAATAATAATAATAATAATAATAATAATAATAATAATAATAATAATAATAATAATAATAACTTCTTGTAATTTGTTCTGTTGTTCTTGTCCACCGTCTGTTTTTGAGTCGGCTCAGCTTGTTTTTGACGCAGCTCTTCGTTCTCATTTAGAACGTGTTGTTATTGCGTCTGGGCCGGGATTTGGGGATTGGCAGTGGCGGCTTGCCACCCTTCCCTTTTCCTTTGGGGGGCTTGGGGTGTATGCTGCCGGAGATGTCCTACATTATGCTTTTGTGGTATCCCGACTGCAATCTGCGGGTTTGCAGGCTACGCTGCTTCGCGCTGCGGGCATACCAACTCCTGGCCCGACTTTCGATGCGGCCTTGTGTAGGCTTAAGGAGGTTTTGGGTTCTGTTGAGTGTAATCCAAGTGAGATCGCTGCCCCTAAACTTATGAAGTCCTTGGCAGATATATATTTCACGAGGGTTGTGGCTACTGCGGAATCGGATTTCTCCTTGACCTCCCGTCAGGTCGCCTTATGGAAGTCTCAGCAAGGTCGTCACGCTTCTGATTGGCTCCGCGCTGTCCCTATTTCTGGACTGGGCCAGACTATGAACGGTCGGACGTACCGTTGTGTGCTTAGCTATCGGTTGGGCATTCCTTTGTTTTCTGTACCTGGGCCGTGTTCTGCCTGCTCCCGGGTTTTTGGCGACGATATTTTTGGAGACCATGCTGTGTCTTGCGCGGGTGTTGTCGGTATTAAACATCGACATAACCTCGTTCGTGACACTCTTTTGGATATATGTTTCCGTTCTGGGGTCTCGGCTGGGAAGGAGATCGATATTGGCTTGATTGATGATCGTGACAGATCCTTGCGTCCTGCAGATTTGCTTCTTTATTCGTGGGACAGGGGGCGTGACGTTTGCGTAGATCTTACCGGGTCTTCTCCTTTAACTCAGTCTGGGCTCTCCGATTTCGCGCCAGGCCGTGCTGTGGGTGACGCTGCCCAGCGCAAATGCGTTAAGTACAGGGACCTATGCTCGGGGCTTGGGTATGGGTTTTTGCCTTTTTCCTTTTCCTCGCTGGGGGAATTGGAGGCGGATGCTATCGGCTTACTTAAGAGGATTCAAAAATTTTCGGTAGCACAGGATGCCGGAGCCCGCGCTGCTCCTTTTATTTTTACCAGACTTAGCTTCGCTATAGCTAAGGGGGTGGGGGCCCAGATTGTATCTCGGTTACCCACCAATTTTTTGTAAACTGCTGTTTGATTCATCAATAAAATTCGGCATTTATAATAATAATAATAATAATAATAATAATAATAATAATAATAATAATAATAATAAATTTGTAGTTTGTCTTAATATAAGTTGCAGTTTATAATAATAATAATAATAAGAAGAAGAAGAACGCAGTTTCGGCTTAGCTTTGCTATAGCTAAGGGGGTGGGGGCTCAGATTGTATCTCGGCTACCCACCAATTTTTTTGTAAACTACGTTTTGTTTCATCAATAAAAATCTCCCATTTAAAATAATAATAATAATAATAAGGGTTATTTCATAACAATAATACCAACAATGGGGTGCTTCTTATATTAATAACAACTATACGTAATTCCGTTTTAATCTGAATTATCCCCTCATTAATCTCTCTTTAGAACAAGTTACCGGCTACCTGATGAGCCGATTTCCTTTTTCTTTTAATTTCTTTTTGAATTAAAGTACTCCTCCCACCATACTCTATACACTTCCTTTCTTGTTACTACGTACTCTTCTCTCGCCATTGTTGAAATCGACATCTCCTCTCGCCATTGTTTTTCTTTAATTTTTTGAAATTGTGGTAAATAAATTGGAGCATCTGACGTTTGCAAAAAAAAATCTGACATTTGAAGGATACGAATTAGAGGAGGATCTATATGAATAACCACATCTCATTGTGTCAATGAGGGTTTTGAAGGTCGATAATGAATGATGACTTTTAATTTGATGAATATAAAGGGGAAGAAGAAGAATAGGTGCACCAAAACCTAGCAGGTTACAATTACCGGTTTTACAGGTAAAAAAAGGCATTGGTTATAAAGAGAGATTAATGAGAGAATAGTTCATATTAAAACGGGATTACGTATAGTTTGTATTAATATAAGAAGCACTCCCATAGTTGGTATTATTGTTATGAAATAACCCTAATAATAATAATAATGCACTAACTTCGTGTAATTTGTTTCGTTATTAATGCAAGCTCCGGTTTATATATATATATATATATATATATATATATATATATATATATATATATATATATATATATATATATATATATATATATATATATATAAAATAATAATAATAATAATAATAATAATACACTAACTTCTTGTAATTTGTTTCATTATTAATGCAAGCTCCGATTTTTTATATATAAAAAATAATAATAATAACAAATCATATACAGAGTGTGTAGTAGTAAAAACAATAACAACCATCGTAATAACATGAAATTAATTTATAATTTCACATATTTACATTTAATGCTTCATAATTAATATATCTATTATTTTTTTATTTTGTTAAATTTCAACCAATAAGATAGATGTGACATGACATCTCTAAATATCTTGAAAATGAAATAGTGAAATATGATGATTTGTTTGACATTTAATACTCTGTATTATATATAGATATGGATATATAGATTACACTCTTGTGATTAACAAAGAAGAAGAATGGATGAGATTGATGACTTGAGAACAAGAAAGACTAGTTACCTGAGAACTCAATATCCTCATCAGTGACATACTTAAAAGGGCAAGCCGACATGTCCGAGGAACCAACATATCGTCAGCTCAGAAATAACGATACACTTTTGATACATACAGGTCGAGCAGGTCAAGACTCAAGACTCAAGATTACATTATGACTCATGGTTATACGGTTACAAATACAATGAGCAACAAGAAAGTGTAGTTACCTGAGCAATCACCGGTGTATTTAAAAGGCGTAGCCAACTGGTCCGAGGATTGAAACACAGTGTCTTGAGAAGAAGACGCAATCGGAGATGTCAATATCGCCATAGCAACCTTATCAAACCCATTCTTAAGCGCATAATACAGAGGCGTATACCCATACCAATCAACCATGGTACAACTCACCAACTCCTCATCCATTTTCAGTATCTCCAACGCGCATTCATCGTTCTCATTGTCGCAGTCCAACGCCAAATGCAAGGCCGTCATCTCCTTGTCATCAGTCACCGCCAACCACGGCTTCACCAACCCATCCCCATCCCCATCCTCATCCTCGTACGACAGGTTGAAAGACGAGTAGAGTTCTTTGAAAATCAAGACGATCCTGTGGTTCACATCGCTCCTAACCGCAGCTGCGTGGAGGGGGAGCCGGTTGGATGCGTCGCTGCTTTGGAAGAGGAGTTGTTTGATGGTGTCTTTGGGGAGTATATCGACTGCTTCCTGGATGAAGTCGAGTTGGTCCGCCCACGCTGCTAAATGGAGGATGTTCTCCCCCACCCATTCTTCCTCCGCCCGGACTTGAGTCAGGAAGTACCCGGCTGGTTGTGTCTTCAATGCTTTCTTCAGAAACTCCACATCTCCATTTCTGGCAGCTTCTTTCAATCCTGGATCCATTGATGTTTTTTTTTTGTCAACCCTTTACGTTTTGCATAATATCAATGCACCAACATCACTATATATATTACTCCGTATGTTAATTGTTATGTCTGTCAACTACGGTGGACTGAGTCCTACAGAGTAATTCTTTTATACCAACAAGGAGGATTAGTTTAAGTTTCGTTGTACATGTTCAAACATATATTCCATGTACAACGTGTAGACTATGTTTTGAGGGACGTGCTAAATTATATACGAAAATTAATTAATATGTTGCGGATGCATATTCAGGTTTTGGAAACTAAGAAAATAAACACCCAACCCACCACCACATCCCCACCACCCTCGCCTGCGCACCGCACAATTCTCCAGCCACACGCACTGCCGTATCCATTACCGATCGTTCAACACTAGATTAACCTAAACCCTAATTGAAAATAAAATAAAATTTCAATATAATTAGAGATACAATTCCTTAATTTAATTATTCAAACATAAATTAATGAAAAATTATTGCTTTAATTAGCGAATTAAGATACATAATCGAAGCTATCGGTTAAATGAGATAACGTGAACCTTGGTAATTTAGAGTTTAAATTTTAATTTCTCATTAGATATGCTTGTGAATGTTTTCTTATCATGTATCCTTTGGACACATTTTAGAAAACCCTTTAAACGTAAATACTTCCGTTAAAATATATATAAAACATATATACAAAAATGTACGGAGTAATTGTTTTATCTTAGCATGCTGGCATATTAGGACATCCTCCATAATAATAATACTCCTATTTTTATCAAAAGCAACTTGGTTTTGATCAACTAGGTCAACGAGTATTTGACTTAGCCTTGCACATAATTATCTTTGATGTAGTCTAGTAGTCCATATCACATTACAACATGCAAAATAGAGTGGACAACTACTGATAATTAGGATTACTTCTCGTAAAAGGTCCTATTTATAGAAGATAGAGAAGATATTTTTGATGAGGGTTGATCATACGGTTATGATGAAGAAGAACTTGCAATAAATTTGCAATGAGGGTTGATGGAGGTTGATTAAGAAATACGGGTAGGAAGTCACCATTAAATCTAACATGTTAGAGTTTTTTTTGACGGAATTTATGTTTTGGTGTCTAAGGATTAAGAAATGAAAAGTTAAGGTTGTTTTGTACAAAATAAAATAAAAAATAATAATGGGTTCTTTATTTACGGAATGTCTAAATATATGGTATCTTCTGAAAAAAAAAACTAAAATAAAATCATAAACCAAGTTAGAGCTGACAATCCAGGTCGGGCTCATCTCAGCGGCCCGACCCGGCACGACAACCGGGCCGGAAGGGAGATGGGAACAGGCACGAGTCCGACCCGACACGGCCCGAAGTCTAACTCTTAAACCAGATTGAAGAAAAGCTCGTGCCTCGGCACGACCCTAACCCCAAAATAAAAACCTATAAATTTGGTCATCTCGACAAAGGTCCACGGCCGGGCCAACCCGGCATGACCATGGGTCAGTGCCACGGCTTAGGAATTAGTTTCGAGCCAAATCTAGCACAGCACGACCGACTTGGTAGTAGTGCCTGAACTAGACCCAGTGATGGGTCGGACCCGACCAGAAGCACGGCCCGACATTCAACAAATCCTGTTTTTTTTAACAAGTAAATACTCGTAATAAAAACACCATTTTGGTGGCAAACTCAAGTAACAACAATGGCGAAAATAGCAGTAGGATGTGAACCAGTGGTGGGTTCACTAAACACACCCAAAAAGAAAGACTACAAAGTTACCAATCGACTTACTGAGGGTAAACGCCCTCTATACGCCGTCGTTTTTAACTTCATCGACCCCCGTTTTTACAACGTTTTCGCCACTGTTGGCGGTAACCGGGTAACTTTTATTCATCAATTTCACTTGAGTTTTTACCTTTTATTTACCTCAATTTTTACTCTTTTTTTACTTGGTTTGAGTTGTTTAGGTTAATTGATTGTGTTTCCAATCACCCCTGTTTGATTTTATTGCTTTGGTGAGATTATTGAGGTTTTCAATTGATTAAAGTTTTAGGGTTTCGGTTTTAGGTTAGAATGGAGTTGTATAATTGTTCCCTATGTTTGATTTTTTTGGTTTAGTGAGATTAATTAGGGGTTAAATTCATTAAATTTTTCACCTTTTTGCAATGATTGGGTAATTTGGTGATCATTGAATCACTGAAGTTGTGATTCTTATTGAAAAATCACATTTGGGAAATTGGGTTTGATGAGTGTTATTAATAAACCCTATTCATTGTGAGTATTCAGTGTTCACCCGTCGTAGACGACAGTTGCTTTTGAGGCACTGGAGTAATGTTGCATTTGTATAGCTCATTTTGGGTTCTTCAATGGAGTATTAATCAAAAAACTCGAGTTCTTCAACTTTTGGAGGCGTTAGGCTTGTAAAGATGAGAACTTTGGAGTAGTTCTTATCTGAGAACCTGCTCGTAAAGCGATTAGAAGAGAGGGGTAATTTTTGGAGTGGGTATGTTTTGATAGCAGACTTAGGTTATGCCAAATTTTAGTGAGTTCTTTATTTTTCGGGGTTGTTAAAGATATGGCAAAGTACAAACCCAAAAAAAAAAAATGACCATGGTCTTGTTCAAGATTCTAATCTTTTTTAGTATTCTAGGTGACGATCTATAGATGTCTTGAAGGCGGTACAATTGCAGTTCTACAATCTTTCATTGATGAAGATGTAAGTGAAGCCATCCATATCCTCAGCACAATTTGTAGTACGTGTTTAACTTCTGCATATCACCCTATAATCTGTGGTAAAGATGTAAGCTGAAGCCTGTAGTGTGTATCAGAAAGAGGAGTCTTTCTATACGGTCAGCTGGGCTTGTGATGTTGACCGTACACCGCTTCTTGTCGCTGGAGGAAGCAATGGCATTATACGTGTTATTGACGCTGCAAATGAGAAGATACACAAAGTATGTAGTATGTTTTATAATGTATTCTTTTATGTTGAGTCGCTCATCTTTTATTCGTCATTATAAGGCTTCATGAATTGTGATATGAAGATGACTTTTGAACCTTTTCTTTCCGAACTCGTATATTCACTTGTTTTCTGTGTTTTGTCTGCAGAGCTATGTTGGTCATGGGGACTCGATTAATGAAATTAAAACCCAGCCTTTGAATCCATCACTTATAGTGTCCGCAAGCAAAGTAAGTAGTGACAGAAACATGATTTTGAACTATGTTTCAAATTTATTACTTACATCAATAGTTGTTCAGGATGAATCAGTTCGGTTGTGGAATGTACATACTGGAATTTGTATCTTGATATTTGCTGGAGCTGGGGGTCATCGAAATGAAGTATTGAGCGTGGTAAGTCTTTGATAAGATGGTTTGAAATGCCTGTTTTCTAGTCACACTTTTACTCGTCATTTATTCATATTACGACTTCCATACCATGATGATATTGATTTCATCTTCTCAGGACTTTCATCCTTCTGATGAACACCGAATTGCAAGCTGTGGGATGGACAACACAGTTAAAATTTGGTCAATGAAGGGTAACGATCTTTTTTTTTGGTCTGAGAAATTGAACTTCTGTGTGTTTATTTCAAAATACTTCTTTGCCCCTTTTGTTCCCTCCCTAATTCTCGAAAAGCTTGATGCAGAGTTTTGGCCTTATGTGGAAAAATCTTTCACTTGGAAAGACCTTCCTTCAAAGTTCCCTACAAAATATGTGCAATTCCCCGTAACTTCCGTCTTCGTTTCCCTTTTCTCTCTATCTTTTGCTTTGTTCCCTACCCCCCTGCCTGGACATAACAGACCGAAACTGTCGCAGATATTCCTTGCCGCAGTTCATACAAACTATGTTGATTGCACAAGATGGCTTGGGGATTTTGTTCTTTCTAAGGTATGTCCGGTTCTCATGTGATGCAACTCCTCCATATAGTGACTGATGCGAGTCGCCTCTCTTAGTGAATTCTGCCACTTCACTACAAATTTGTTTTTCAGTATGATTGTTTCACTGATATTTGTCTATTTTGCTGTAGAGTGTTGACAATGAGATTGTACTGTGGGAACCTATTATGAAGGAACAGTCTCCTGGTGAAGTGAGTATATTCCTGTGATAATTTTTGTCATCGTCGACACAAAATGCATATTTGCATGAATGGATGAATGCCTTATTCAGGACTGCATTTTTGTCTAGGGTGAAAATAACTTATTTGACACTCCGTACTTTTCAGGGTTCGGTTGACATCCTTCAGAAATACCCGGTGCCTGACTGTGATATTTGGTTCATAAAGTTCTCATGTGATTTTCATTATACAGCAGCAGCTGCAGGTATTACTCCGTATTTGCTTGCATATTCCGATATCGTTAAATTCTTAGTTATGTACTCTATCCGTCGTCCTTATATCTGTGATTTTGTACAAGAAAATATTGTGGATAAAGATATGGATGAAGTATCCCATACTCACGTCTCCCATTAATGTACTGTGAAACCATCCCGTATGACTAAAAACTCTACTCATATACTAAAACTGAAACTTGGATACAACGGGAGTCACCAGGACGATTATGATGCTAATTTTGTATGTTGCCTGAAGTTCTATACTGCGCTGTTATTCAGGAAACAGGGAAGGCAGGATATACGTTTGGGAGCTGCAATCTTGTCCTCCAGTTCTCATCGCCAAGTATGCTTATATGTTTTTATCTAGATCAATTATTTTGATATAATTTTTCACTGTGAGGTGACTCCCTGATACCAACGAGTACTTTCAGGCTCTCGCATCCTCAGTCAAAGTCTCCTATTCGACAAACTGCTATGTCAGTTGATGGAAGGTAACAGTATTTTGTATAGACAATCAACCTGCCATATTTCTTACTGAAGAAATGTACTGTACTAACAAAATGATGTATCGTTTCAGCACCATTTTAGCTTGCTGTGAAGATGGAAATATTTGGCGTTGGGATGTCGTACCCTCATCATAAATTTGAGGACCGATTAGCATAAACCCACCAAAGGTGAGCTTATTACCTATTTCCGATCAACTACTATTCAAATTTATTCATGAAGTTCTGATAATCAGTATTTCTTGGTTATTATGTACTCCGTACATAATAAAGTTCTGATAATCAGTATTTCTTGGTTATTATGTACTCCGTACATAATATTAACAGCGGAAAACATTCTGTACAAATGTACATCCATTGCCCAGGTGTAGTGTCTCAATCTTATGCATGCGGCTGACAGCAAAGACTTTACTTTTGTTCTTGGGATCAAACGGGGTCGTGGTAGGGGCTATAAGCGCCACGTGACGTGGTTATTGTGGAGTTTTCCGAGCTGGGATCCGAGCCTTTCACTGCTGCTACTTTGATGTATTATTAGAAACAAAAACTCAAGGTGATGGCAATTAATTATGCTAATCAGACATGGTAGCTCACTTCTTTTTTTTAATTTATGACATTTGAGGGAGGAGTTATTTAGTTATGTCCAACCTAAGATGTTCGAGAACGAAACTAGTCAATACCTCAAGGTAGAACGGTCAAATGGTTCTGTTGGGCGGGCGGTTACCAGTTCTGTTATTTCGGGTAGTTCTGGTAAAATATGGGTTTCTAATAGTAGGATTTGGTCTGTGTTAAGAATTCAGTTATTTTGGGTTTGTTAATTTTTTAACAATAGGATGAAATTCTTTATGATATATTTAATCACAAATTCTTGTGTAAGACGGTTTCATAGTAGGTTTATTGTGAGATTTCTTACATTTAACTATTTAAGGCAATTATTTTTATAATTTTTTATTTTTTTATTAGTGTGTCTAAGTTATTGTGAGACGGTTTCACACGAGAATTGTTCTACGAATATTGAATGTGCTATAACTCGAAAGGGAGGTTTGAGGTTTCCCTCTAAGATAGCATAGTAGTCTCCTGAGAGACTAAGTACAAATGGAAGTAATAGTGGTACCAAACCTAATAGAAGCAGATACGATTAACATAAAAGAGTATACAAATATAAAGAGGATACGCTTCTTATAAAAAAAAGTACAAAATAAAGTTGTCATTTAAGGGTACAAATAAGACATAGCTTGGTACTGAAAAGTGATCTCTCAATAAGTTATTGAGAGACCGTCTCTTCCAAGATTTTGTGAAGACGGAAGATAGCATGAATGAAACTCTTTCTGATTGAAGGGATTTAGTAAGAGATACGACTCCTCCCCCTTGGGTAATTTTCTACGTCTACTTGTAATCCAAAGACTAAGAATCAGCGAATACGTTTCTAGAAATGTACTCCATAACAATAAAAAAAAGGCAACATGCATATATTGAAAGAAATAAAGTAATAAACTATTCTTTAACCAATGTCATTCGATTTTTTTTTCCCCCTTTTTTGAAGGGCATATTGCTGGTTGACCCTATAAAATTATGTTTTATTAGCAGATAGTCAATTAAATTTGTAATCGTGGTTAGCACTTAGCATGTTGTGTGCTTGAACGAGCCATAGTCTAGAACACTGTGGACCATGCTACTGTTTTCAATTAGGATATTACATATCTATATTTAGCTCCATTCTTTTTTGACATTTTTTCGGTTCAATTAAGTTTAGTTTAATTTAGTTTAGGTTCGGTTCATTTTATCTCAGTTATTTTTGTCACCTCCATTTCAGTTTAGTCTTCAGAGCCTCCAAAGTGAAGGCCCGATGTTGTATCGCCACGTGCACATGACTTAGACGTCCTTGGAATTTGCAAACAAAACAATCGGATCAAGTTCGGGTTGAATTAGTTCGGACCGGTTATTTTTGAGTTTTTTTAAGAGTTCAGGATAACAATTCGTACGTAAAAGTAAACATTCATCTCAAGTCGGGTTTCTGTTAGGTTCGGTTTCACCTGGTCTTGGTCAAGGTGATATGCTCTATATAAATGTACATTATTGTGAACTTCTCTACACAAAAAAAAAAAAAAAATTAAGCATAACCCAAATCACATTAAAGTATCGAACTTAGTTTTTCCCAAGTAGGAATTCCAAAACAAAGAGAGCAAAAATGAGCGAGGAAGAGAGCCGTCAATTGCTCCATCGAGCAGCCCGTTGTGGAGACATGGCTTACCTTAGACAAGCCTTAGCCACCAAACCCGTCGAAGACTTCTTCACCCTGTCTCCAACTATAGGCTGCGACTCCATAAACATCCTCCACGTGGCGGTACTGTGCCTACAACAAGAAGTCATACGTGAACTGCTCGCGAAACTACCACCCTTGGCCGTACACTTGCTCATTTCACAGCAAGACCTCTCCGACTCCAGAGTTAACGCCCTGCACTACGCGGCCTCACGTGGCAATGTGGAGAATCTTAAGCTCCTCCTCGACTTCTATCGCTCCCCACCGTCTTCCATGCCTCCTATTGATGAGGAGAAGCCGTGGCTGGCGAGGGATGCTAAAGGAGGGACGCCTTTGCAAAGCGCTCTTCTGCTAGGAAAGGAGGGGTGTGCACTGGAGATTTTGTCGATGGATATGGAAGTGGTTTGTAATATGGTGAATGATAAAGGGACGAGCCCGCTTCTTGAGGCTGTTCGGAATGGGTGTCCGAAGGCTGCTGTCAAAATTATGACCTCGGGTTATGGTTATAGTACTAGTGGAGGTGATGGGTTAACTCCTCTTGATCTTGCACCCTATTCTACAGGTTTGTTTAAATTTCTCATCATAACACTAATTCCTGGATTCACCCGTGACCAGGTGTACTGATGTAGCAACGAGAATTATTTGGTTTGATTTGTCGATATTTAGCGTGTAGGTTAACCTTAGATATCTTGGACAATAGGTCATGACTCATGGTTACTGTATTCCATTGTGAAATGCAGAAGAAGTATGCAGACTGCTGCTAGAGAAGCACCCTGAAATGATAACTCTGAATGGCCATGGAGCAACCATCCTCCACGCGTGGGTATACGTATGCCACGTTTGGCCATTCCAAATACTCCTGAACCGAGAATGGACCTCCGAATGGAGACGAGCCTACATTGATCTTTTGTGTACGGCCGAGCCTGAATTAGACGACAACCCTTTACATTCGGCAGCCACCTTCTTTAATGAGAACTCAGTCGAGGTGGTGAAGCTCCTCGTTGAGGCTTATATCCAGGCGTACGAGATTGAAGGGGGTGATCTTGTTCGAGTAAGCCCTTGGAGACGACAAAACTTACTAGGATACACCCCTCTTATGAAGGCCTTAATCAGTCGGAACGAAGACCTTGCACTTTACTTCCTGTCCTTGGATTTCGAGAGCTTGGTGTTTTTTGAAACCAGGAGTGCTCTATATTGTGGTGTGTCTCATGGATGCGATAAAGCAGTCGAAACGATGTTAAATGCCATTGATCCTTTGCTTTTCAAGAGTAACATTAGGCTTGCCAAGAGTGATTATGATCATGGCCAAAATGTCCTCCATGCTGCATCTAATTGTACAGGTACATACCATCTACTTCTCTGGTACCCTCGAGTTTGAATCCCCTCCCTTATATTGTAATGCGACTAAGTGTGTTCTTCGTTGAAAAAAAAAACAGAGAAGACTGCCAAATTGTTATTGGACAAAGTACCATGGCTGATCAACGAGACTGACGACAATGGAAAGCGGCCCATTGATATCGCATCAGAAGCAGGAACCGCGTGGCTCATACAACTGCTGCTGAAAAAAGACCCTTCCTCCATCACAAGTGCACCCTCTTCTTGGACATACGCATGTGAAAACGGTCACTTGGACGCCGTTCATGCCTTCATCAACCATTGCCCCGACTTCAGGAAGCTTTGCCTTGGACTCAAAGACACACCTTTACACCACATCAAACTCGGATCTTACACTGAATATAAGGCCTTCATAGCAATTCCAATGATTGAAGAGATGATAAACGTTGTTGATTCCGAAGGTGCAACACCCTTGCATCGTGCCATAGGATGCGAGGATATAATATTTACTGAAGCACTCTTAACTACTGAGGGAGTGGATACAACCATCAAGGACAAAAACGGTAAAACTCCCATGAATTTACTGCTAGACATATGCTGCCAAGACGATGAATGGGTATGTCTTAGCCTATTGGTTAAAAAACTATGTACTCTGCCACTCTGGACAATAGATCTCAGGTTTAACTCATATGGTTCATATTTGCGTAAAATTGAACGCAGGAGACGATGTGTAAGCGCATTGGTGTGAACCCTCGATTAACAATAAGATACATTCAGCCAACGAACGCCAACCCAGGAGGAAAAGGAACGAAGCAGAGCTCGGGCTCTTCAGCAGGAGAAATGCGAAGCACGTTATCAGTAGTAGCAGCCCTTCTAGCAACCCTGACATTCGCAGCAGGATTCACGGTGCCAGGTGGTCTCAACAGTGACACAGGAGACGCAATACTATCCAAAAAGGCACCCTTCATAGTGTTCATCTTAGCCGACACATACGCCATGTCTTGTGCCATGTTTGTGCTGTTCTGCCTCATGTGGTCCATGGTTTGCGAGGGCGACAAGGCTCTGATTCTCATTGATCGCAGCGTGCTCATACTAATGCAGTCGCTGTATGGAACATTGGTCGCGTTTATGACCGGAGTGTACACGGTCATATCACACAACTCCTTGTGGGCTGCCATTCTGGTGTTTGTAATGTGCTCGCTTGTCGCGATCTCGGCCAACAGGACTATCTTGTACATGGTGCTTGATAAGTTGGTCCCTTCAGCTGACACCAAGCTCACAAATCATGTTAAATCTTTGGAAGAGGTATCATAAACCTGACAAATGGGTCAGCTAACTAGATCAAGTCGACTCATCATCCACTGATTTATTTACCTTTTTATTTTAATCAAAGTTAAACGAGACATAAAATACTACTCACTCACTCTGTATTTTCAGGGGATACCACTTACAACATACGTCGACCAAGACGGAAATCCTACGACAAACGGATGACGCTCATTACCGGAGACGAAATACGGCTACAAATTAACGTCAAGCCACCATGATACGTACGTGATTACCTTCGTGTTTGGGTACCATCCAAATCCAATGGCGCCGTTTTATTTCCCTTAATTAGCTTGTGTTTATTCAATTTGTTGTTCGTTGTACTCCTTTCAGTTATTCCCATCTATTTCTATTCAGCAAAAACAAATACTCGTATCTAATTAATCATCTTTGTATAACTTGGGTATCATATGAACCTTAATTCCAATGGAACTAAAAAGCGATTTTTTTTGGTTCAACGACTAACGCATGCACTTAGTCGCATTACAATAGTAGAAAGGGGATAGATACTAAGACCTATCATCTAGCAGGTATCTCCATTTTAACCCCTAGGCTAAGACATCAAATTTTTCGACATTATATGGACTTATATCGACATATCATAAATTCATAACAAAATCTTCAGAGAGACGGTTTCTCAATAATATTATTGAGAGACGTCTCCTATGATAGGGAAGGTAGTTAATTATTTAATTTTTTTTTTTTTTATGAACGAGGGAACCCGCAGCCGCTACCATTTTGGTGCGCTCTGGGTAAACCCTCGGATGTACGATTTAATTTCATTTTTATTTGTAATGTATGTACTAATTTTTTAGATCACCGGATTCTTTTGAAAGTTTATTTGTATTTCTTGATTGTGAATTCATAATTTGACTAATGTGAAGCAATTGATTAAGATAATTAAATGTCTAGTTAGTACACAATTAAATTTCATCAAAATTAATGACAATTAACATTTAACATTAATCCACTAAATACCTCACCATTTATTCCTTACATTTATTTTTAAGAAAGGTGAGAAGTCATAGGAATTACCAATTCGATTTTTTAGCCATTAGATGCTTTATACACCTTTCACCAAAAAAAGATGCTTAATACACCCAAAATCAACGGTAATTACAAACTAACAAGCTTAACATTAGCCTTACGACAAGCATTTCCCTTAATTAATTAACCCATAACCACTACTACCTGGACAATATGTCTCAGGTTCGACCCTATCCCCGCTACTGTAATGCACAAATTATAGTATATAACCGTTGTACCATACGACGAACCTAGCTAATTTATAATAAAAAGTTACTACTTTAGTATATTTCATTTTAAGTTAAATAGTGACCACGTTTTAATATGAAAAAGTTGTAACTATTTATCTGAAAGTGATAACTAACCAACCTAAAATGATCACTTTTTATCATAAATTACAAATTTTTACTATTGTCGTATGATACACCGATTGTACACAATAATTACTGATTGTAATGCGACCAAGTGGAATTTATTCAACCCAAAAAATCGTATATATAAACGCTATTACAATTAATCAGTCAAATACCCTCTTCTTTGACTCCCTTTAACCTTGCACTTTACAAAGGCATTTAACAAAAGTTACTCTTCATTTCTCATTTCCTTACATATATTTCCTTACAACATTCATTTCCTTAAAAATAATGGAAAGTGGATTAGGGTTTGCCATTGACCATGCAAATCATAATTTTCTAGCAAAATCAAAGTCTCCATTATTATTATTTAGATCCACTCCTCCAATTTCGGCCATTAACAAGTTTTTAGAGTCTTCATGCACCGTCGCAGCCACGGCCACCACCCCATCAACCACCATGGAAGACTATTATGGGTGTTCGACGTTTTCATCGTCGTTTTATAATAATAACAATAACAATGGTGGTGGTGTTTTTAGTATGTCTCCTAGTCATAAAAGCATGCATGAGAACAACAACTTTGTTGATGGAATAATGTTGTTAGAGGGAAGCAATGAAGCATTACCAAGAGTGATTTCATCTAATAAAAATGTTAAGGTATCCAAGGAGATGAAAACAAAGTGTTTCAAGGATAATATTAACAAAGGGCAATGGACAGATGAAGAAGATAGGTAAACAAATGAACGAGACAAAAGGAATATTATTTTCTATTTGTTTCATTTTATTTGTCAATGGAAAATATTTTATAAAAATTATTTGTTGTTGTACAAATTTTCTTGTATCACGTTTTTTTTCAATTTTACATTAGTCAAAACAATATACAGAGTAATTATTAAGAATATGATGCTTTTCATTCTTTAATTGGTATAAAAAGTAGTACGAGTAATTTTTATGTAGTATTATTTTTAAAGGTCGTTTCTTTTATGTAATTACTAATAATAAACTTGTTTTTTACAAACAATTTCTTTATTCTTATGAAAAAAATTAGCGACATATTAAATAAACAAATAATGGAGTATTGTTGTATGTTCGATAACTTCGGCTTATGATCGTTTATGATCTTGATTGTATATAGTCTTATACGTACTTGTGTTAGATTTGTTGTATAACTTTGGCTCATAGTCGAGCATAATCTTGATTGTATGCAGTCGTATATTAAAAGTTGAATCGAAAGTTAATAGGGAAATTACAATTTTATTAGGCCAAGGCTTTGTCTAATGTGTTTTTTTTTTTGTTATGTTTGCCATTTTGCCTTATGGAGCTTGTTGAGGAGATTGGTATCAAAATATGGAGAACGTAAATGGACAATGATTGCAAGTCACTTGGAGGGAAGGGCAGGAAAACAATGTAGAGAAAGGTGGCATAATCATCTACGTCCCGATATCAAGGTTACCTAATTACACAATTTTTACTCATATACTCGTAATTTTTACTACTTCATAGTCTCTTCGTCTCGTTCGTTTGGCTGTCTTTGATTAAATATTTTTCACAATTAATATAAACGGGAAACAAATGAATAAAATTGAGAGAGTATGTTTTACCGAGTACAATTTTTTTACTCATACTCTCGTACATACCATCAACACATATATAACTTGAAATGGATCATCATAACTTCAGAAAAATGCATGGGATGAGGAGGAAGAGAGGATGTTGGTGGCGGCGCACGAGCAATTCGGAAACAAATGGGCTGAAATCGCAAGGCAGATTCCCGGAAGAAGCGAAAATGCGATCAAAAACCATTGGAATGCTACAAGAAGAAGGCAATTCTCCAGGAGAAGAAAGAACAAGAAAAATGTTGATAATCCTCAAGCCCTAATTATCCAACCTTCTACTCTTGAAGAGTACATTAAAAACAGGTACAGTATATAATTCTGCATATTTTAGCTTAATATTAAAAATCAACTTTTAACTTCAGTATAACCTTTTAATGACTAAATCGATTAACATGACCTCAAGGTCGATTTATATAAACACGTCAAGTAATACACTATTAGAAAAAAAATATATATATTGGTTTTTGGCTCGATAGGTTGACAAGTTTTAAATATCAAAAGTAATAGTATAGATTACGAGAATTAATTTACAATAAATTAGTTGAATTTGTGTTTTAAATTACTACTTGTTCCATTTCGGACATTTATTTTAATCGAAAATAATATAATAGGTAAATAAATCACCTGAATTTGTGTTTCATTATTTTGCAGCAAAAGACTCAAAACTAATACAGAGTATTATTTTGCAACAAACAATACATTAGTTTTGAAATTTCATTTACCTGATTAAAATACTGCTCACAATTAATATTAGTTTTGAAATTTCATTCCGCTATTCTAACAGGTATCCATCATGTAACAACACCACTGAAAATCCTAGCACCACCACAGCCGCCGCCACCACCACCACCTTATCGGAGATTGGACCGTCGCTGAGTTCAGGGTCCACCACCACCACCACAACAACCTACTACCATGACAACCTCCTTCAAAAATCTTATTATTATAATTATGATAAGGAAAATGAGTATTGTTTTGAGTCATCAAATAATAACTTGCATGAAGAAGTTGTGTTCATGCAACGACTCTTTATGAACAATAACAACCACCATCACCACCACAACAACCACCACGGCGAGGGTGGCTACTTTTCAAATGACTACTATGAGTTTGATGATGGAGTTATAGATTCAATGATCATGAGGTCCTTGGCATTTGAAAGTCATGATGATAATAATGAAGGGTTAAGAGGAGGAGGTATGGTGATGATGAATGAATTTCGGCCGTTAGATCGGGTTGATCATCAAAGGGGGATTGATGATTTGATGAAGGAAATGGATAATAATATTACTAGAAAGAAAGATATGGATTTAGTTGAGATGATATTATCTCCTCAGTTCTCTCAATCTAGTAGTAATGTTATCTAAGTAATCGCATGCATGTATACGTATGCATGCGTGAGCTAAGTGAAGTATCAGATTAACACGAAATTTAGTTACGAGTATTATGTAACTTGGATGGACAGCTTATTTGTTGCTAAAATACATTAGCATTTGTTATAGCTTCTTGTATTTGAATTTGCTACTTTTACTTTACTATATAGCTTGAAGTAATGCATTATCAATCAAGTACTCACCATTTAATTTGTGGTTGAAATTATGTGGTAAATTAAGAAATTTACTAATGAAACTCAAAAGTTTTTTCATCCAAAATAACCCGTGATATTAATATGGAGTAATAATTTTGTTCTTAGTTAGTTCTCCAATATAACTATCTCGTACGGATTTAGCTTAAAACTAGTAACCCTTTTAAAGATAATCATAATTATTAATTCTTTCGACTTTATTTTACCTTGAAACCCAAATGACAAGTACATTTGTATAAGTCACTTTTGCTTGGCTAATCGGTTTAACGTTTGGCTGCTCATATTTTGTGTGGACACGACATTTTATCTAGCACGAGAAACATCGTGTGCAATTTTCAGCCATTTTATTTTTATACCTCAGAATCGTCGAAAAACATGTATTATACACTTCAATTTTGAGTCGTTCGAGTGGTGTGACGTAACTTTGTTTGAATTTCTTCAGATTTTTGTACCACATGTCTCCTTATCTGATTTCAAACTCAAATGGCAAGTACAATTCACTTTTGCTTGGCTGATCTATTTACAAGGTCGACATTGGTTCATGACATATCGAAATCCTTACATTTTTTCTTTGGTGCTCATATTTACTCTTGACATTGGTTGATCATCGAAGGGGGATTGATGATTTGATGAAGGAAATGGATAATAATATTATTATAAAGAATGATATGGATTTAGTTGAGATGATATTATCTCCACAATTCTCTCAATCAAGTAGTAATGATATCTAAGTAATCGCATGCATGTATTATGTATGCGTGAGCGAGCCAAGTGAAGTGACACATACTGACAGATTATTTGTTGCTAAAATACATTACCATTTGTTATACTCCCTCCGTTCAAGTCCAAGCTTCCCTTTTACTTTTTCACGTTTGCCAACGCGCATTTTGCATCGTTAATATCTTTCGTAACATATTAGCAAAAATTATGGAAATTGGATATTAATAATCTATTTTTAAAGACGAATCAAACAAGACCCCATATGGATATATTTTCTCTAATAGATTGTCGTGAATATCGAAAGTTATCCGTGATTGCAAATAGTGTCAAGACAAGGAAGAGGAAGGTTGGAATTGAACGGAGGGAGTAGCTTCTTGCATTTGGATTTGCTACTTTTACTTCACTACTCCATAGCATGAAGTAATGCATTATCAAGTACCATTTGTGGTTGAAATTATGTGGTAAATTAAATTAAGAAATTTATTAATGTAACTCGAAAGTTTTTTCATCCAAAATAACCCGTGATATTAATACGGAGTAATAATTTTGTTCTTAGTTAGTTCTCCAATATAAGGGCTCGTTTGGTTACTCATCTAATTTCCGGGAAGTGCAATATCCCGGGAAGTACATTTTCAGGAAGTTGTTTGGTTGCTCATTTCATGGGAATCGTCACTTCCTCCATAATGGGGAAGTTACTCACCAAACCCCCCTTGGTGGGTAGAACTTCCTGCACGAAGTCATTTCCCACATGACAACCAAACAATATTTTTGTAATTCTCATGAAATACAAATTCACGTGAATTTAAGTTTCCGGTAATTTCATTTTCCCATGGTGAACCAAACGAGCCATAACTATCTCGTACGGATTTAGCTTAAAACTAGTAACCCTTTTAAAGACAATCATAATTATTGATTCTTTCAACTTTATTTTACCTTGAAATCCAAACGACAAGTACAATTGTACAAGTCACTTTTGCTTGGCTAATCGGTTTAAGGTTAAGGCTGGTTCATGATATATAGACACCCTTACATGTTCTCTTTGGTTGCTCATATTTTGTGTGAACATTTTATCCAGTACGAGAAAATCTGTGTGCGATTTTCATCCACATTTATTTCAGACCTCTGAATCGGGCGAAAAAACGTGTCTTGTACACTTCAATTCCAACTCGTTCGAGTGGTCCGACAAAACCCCGTTTCCTTTCCTCCATATTTTTTGTAGTTTGTACCACGTGTCTGGGGTCGCTTTCGTAGATTCCATGGCCGATTTCAAACCTAAACGAAAAGTATAATAAGTCATTTTTGCTTGGCTAATCGGTTTAACGTCGACCATGGTTTATGACATTTGGGCACCCTTACATGTTTTTTTTGGCTGCACATATTTTGTGTGGACATATCTAGCCCGAGAAACATCGTGTGCAATTTTCAGCCATTTTAATTTCAGATCTCAGAATCGTTGAAAAACGTGTATTATATACACTTCAATTTTGAGCCGTTCGGGTGGTGTGACGTAACTTTGTTTGAATTTCTTTAAATTTTTGTACCACGTGTCTCCTTGTTTGATTTCAAACTCAAACGACAAGTACAAGTCACTTTTGCTTGGCTAATCGATTTATAAGGTCGACGTTGGTTCATGATATATCGACACCCTTACATTTTTTCTTTGGTGCTCATATTTAGTCTGGACATTTTATTTAGCCCAAGAAGCATTGTGTGCTATTTTTGACCATTTTTATTTCGGATCTCATAATCGTCGAAATCGTGTATTATACACTTCAATTTTGAGTCGTTTGGGTCATTTTCTCCTGATGTTTGTACAACATGTCTGGGGTCGCATCCGTAGGTTCCCTGTATGATATCAAAACCCAAATGGCAAATACAAGTCACTTTTGCTTGGCTGATCAGTTTAAGGTCGACGTTGGTTCATGACATATCGACACCCTTACATTTTTTCTTTGGTTCTCATATTTAATTAGTCTAGACATTTTATCTAGCCTAAGAAACATCTTGTGCAATTTTAGGTCATTTTTATTTCGGACCTCAGAATCGTCAAAAAACATGTACTCCGTATTATACACTTCAATTCTGAGTCGTTCGGGCCGGGTGGTCCGACAGAACCCCGCATCATTTTCTCTAGATTTTTGTACCACGAGTCTGGGGTCACTTCCCTAATTTTCATGTCCAATTTCAAAACCAAACGACAATCAATATTGTGAGACCGTCTATTATTAGTTTTTGTGTAAAACTTAAGTTCTAAGTTAATGTAAACGACACTAATTTCGAAATAAAGGACTGAAAAACAACTCTCAGCAAAAGGAAAACTTTCACCGACCAAGTGATCGAAATATGAAACAATTTTGGATCTTTCGATGGGGAGCCTTAATCTTTCAAGTGGTATGTGGGGAGATCGACTCTCACTAAGCACCTAATTAAAAAACAAAAAGTAAAATGAGTATGTCTCGTCATTACGTGAGGGGTATCTCGTCAACACTAATAACGAACCATTTTTTCATAATATTTTGTACGAGTATTTCTTTATCACAAAATCTTGTAAGAGACGGTTTCTCAATAACTTATTGAGAGACCACTCTTCAGTACCACTTCATGTTCTATTCGTATTAGGTTTGGTACACTGTTACTTTCATTTGTACTTTTAAGTTTTTTTTTTTGTTGTTGTGTTCACTCGAATTCAATTGAATTAGTTTTAGTTTAGATTCAGAGAAATTAAGTTAACTTATTATAAGAGATGAGAGGGAAAGAGACGTAAACGGTGGATTTTATAATTTATTCAAAACCCAAAATTGCACTCCATTTATTTGTTCATCCATCTCCACTACTTTTCTCTATCTACAACCTTCCTATCTTCCTCTCTATCCTATCATTACCTGATTTTGATTTCTACTCAATTTCACCATCAATTTCTCTTTAAGTTTTTACTTCTTTGATTTCGTTATTTATAATCAAGTTCTGTAAATAAGCAGATTAATATTTGATTTTTTATTCTTTTTTTTTTCTTTTTTTTTTTAACTTTCTTACTTTTTGACTTTTTTTTATTTCTTTTCTAATTTGTGAAGGTTTTATTTTTTAGTTAATGGGCTCAAGAAAATCCAGCTGTATTGTTACATACTTGTTCAATTAGTAAAGGGTTTGCAATTTTTTTGGGATTTTTAGAGAAATCATGGGTTAATTCTTAACTTTTCAATCAAGAGACTAATGATTGAATTTGGGGAATCGATTTGAAGCAAAAAAAAAAAAAAGGTTGGATTTTGATTTCAACTGCATAATCAAGACTTCTATGATTGAATTGGAGCAAAACCCATCATTAATTATTGAAAAAGGGTTTGATTTTGATGTGTTTTTGGTATCTTGGAAGCTAATTGAATTGGGGAAGTTGAATTGGAGTGAAAACCGATTAATAATCGTCGAAAAAGGTTGGATTTTGCTGTGTTCTTGGTATCTTGGAAGCTAATTGAATTGGGGAAGTTGAATTGGAGCGTAAACCGATTAATAATCGTCGAAAAAGGTTGGATTTTGCTGTGTTTTTGGTATCTTGGAAGCTAATTGAATTGGGGAAGTTGAATTGGAGCGAAAACCGGTTAATAATCGTCGAAAAAGGTTGGATTTTGCTGTGTTCTTGGTATCTTGGAAGTTACTTATGTGGAATGAAGGGCAAAAACCGGCAGCAAACGGGTTCATACCGAGCTCGGTCCGGGCTATATCCGGTTATCTGAGGATTGTATCATCTGGTGCTTCCACCGTTGCCTCCGGTGTCCGGTCAGCTGCTCACTCAATTGCAGCTGATAAGGGGGATACTGATACCGCCTGTGATCAGGTACGCAATCTCCGTCTCAGTTATTTGTTTACCTTTTTTCGTCTTTTCTAGGTGTACCTATTCTAATTTAAGTATTCAAGTGGTTTATAATGGTGGTCAAATTTGTTGTAAACTAGTATAAGTAATATGATATAATTCCTATTAGGTTAGTGTTGTACATGAAAATGTGATTGGGTTAGATTGAATTTGGGATCTTTGGGAATTCGCAAACGTTAGCGAACAGCTTGTTGAAGCTTAAGTTTCCTGTGAATTGAGTTGGTGAAGTTTGGAGATGATTGCAAGTAAAAGTGTGTTTAGGGTGTGATTATTATGTCTGGATTTACAAGGTAGTTGCATCCATGAGTTACTTACAAGGGTCGAGACTCGAGGATGATTTGAGTTGGGTTTAAGGTTTCTCCCACCATTAAGTTGCAACTGCTCTACTATGGGTTCGTCTTTTTGCTGCTCCTGGTTTTTACATCCCAAGGAAGTATTTTTGGATACCAAGGATCGCATAGGGTAAAGGGATAAGTTGATTTGCTGCACGTTTCCTTATTGTCTTTGGTTCTCAGACTCAGAGAATAGCCAACAGAAGTAAGGTATGGGGTTTGCCACTAAGTTTCCTTGAATCACAAGGGGACAGAGGAGTCGTGTTTGTGACAGGATCCTTGAGGTAGTTGAATGCTCCAATCGCCATGTGTTTTTGGAGTTCATTGATATTGTGCTGTGATTGCATTCTGCAATTGGGATCAATCATATGGGATTTAACATGGTGACATTGTTTTTTGGATGACCATAACGAGACAACGCTGACAGTATGTCTGTCATAGACCACATGTGATTTTAAATCTCTGCCTCTTTGGATTTCTACCTTGATCACAAATTGTCTCTTTGAGTTTTTCGCTGTGAAGGTTTATGTATCACATTGAAGGGACGAAGGTTGACTCACTAAGCGGATTTTATATTCGCAAGTCCTATGGTACTTGATTTGTTGTGCGTAAGAGGAGAGGGTAACCACGCCATTGTAAAATGGTTAAAGTATATTCGACAGTAAGCTGAATATATGTATGAAGTCACTTATTGTGCCAATCCCAGGTTGTTCATTCTAGAGGATCTTTGGTACGGAGTAGGTTTTTTGAGAAGTTTGAGCATATGTTTGTTGGCTGGAAATTCCATCTTATGCTCTGGAACGTTCATTCTTTAAACTTGTTTTCTTTGTTTTGTGGGTCAATGTTGCATTGGTAAAAGTGAACTGTGTCATTTATGATGTCAAAGTCCTTAAGGCTTAAACAATGGCTTATTATTTATTATTTATTATTTCATTTTTATCACCTAACTTTGACATCTTTTTTCGTGACCTGAATAGTTTTGCCATGATTTTTTTCCCTTTTGGATCATTTAATAACTTCGTCGTAATTTATTGGCACTTAAAAAAGGTGGTTTGGGCTGGATTCGACAAGGTGGAATTTGAGAGAGGTTTCACACGGCGGGTCTTGCTATTAGGTTATCGATCTGGCTTTCAAGTATGGGATGTCGAGGATGGCCAAAATATCCATGACCTAGTCTCTCGATACGATGGTCCTGTTTCATTTCTCCAAATGCTACCAAAGCCATTGTCCACTCGAGTGCACAAGGACAAGTTTTCTGACAGTCGCCCTCTATTGGTAGTCTATTCAGATGGATCTCTTCTGAAGGATACAAGAGGGGCTTATCAGAATGGAAATATTGCTAAAATCCATGATTCTGAAAACGGGGGATACGGCCCTTCAATTCTGCGGTTTTATTCATTGACATCCAGTTCTTATGTACATGAGTTGAAGTTCAGATCTGCTGTTTATTCAGTTAGATGCAGTTCTCGGGTTATTGCTGTTTCTCAGGCAGCTCAGGTATTTGTTATTTACCTGTTGACGTCTTTATGTAACAGGCCTGAGAAATTTAGAAGAATATTTAAATTCTTTATTTATTTTTGTTTTGTTTCGTAAAATTGATTTAGATATCGTCTCAGAAAAAGGTTCACACTTTCCTGTATTTCGACTATATAATGAGGTCCAGTTTAATTTTCTCTTAGGTGCATTGCTTTAATGCTGCAACCTTGGAAAGGGAATACACCATACTCACAAACCCGGTTGTTACCAGTCCGGGTTCAGAAGGTGTAGGATACGGACCGCTTGCTCTAGGTCCCCGATGGCTGGCATATAGTGGAAGTCCTGTCGGTGCCTCAAATACAGGTTGGGTCAGTCCACAGCATTTAAACACGTCAGCTTCTTTCCCTAATCCGGCTTCAAATGGTAGCCGCGTCGCTCTATATGCAAAGGAATCGAGCAAACATCTCGCTGCTGGAATAGCTACCCTTGGGGACAAAGGGTATAAGAAGTTGTCTCGATATTGCTCCGAGCTGCGGCTTGGAGTTCATGGAGGGAAAGTCAATGGTACTATCAACGGTCATCTGCCTCACATAGATAACATCGGAATGGTGATCATCTTTTGCTCATAATATTCTTTCATTTTTATTTCTCTGTAGCGTGTAAGCTCACTTTTCAGTTAAAAGTTCCAATTTGGATTTCAAGTGAGCGTTTTTTCAGTGGACCGTCTTTAGACATTTGGTGTAGGTCTGATTTATTTTCATTTTTTACTGGATCGTTGAGCTGTTATCAGCAGTCTAAAACTGTCTTTTTGTTTCGCAGGTGATTGTGAAAGATGTCGTGACTAAAGCTGTGATTGCGCAGTTTCGAGCGCATAAAAATCCTATTTCAGCATTATGTTTTGATTCCAGTGGGACCCTTTTGGTGACGGCTTCATTTCAGGCTCATAGCATCAATGTATTCCGAATAATACCTCTGCTTCCTGGAGATTCCTCTGAGTCTGATGCCAATAGATCCTACATTCATCTTTACAGACTTCAACGTGGCCTTACAAATGCGGTGAGGTCATTTTTCTTTGTGGTTGTACTGTTTCAGTGTTTTGTAATCCCTATTGCTCCAACTCTTCACCCTGAACCAAAAACATGAAAAGTTCCACCATATTAGCAAATGAATGATGTAACTTTTGATTGTTTACCAACATTTTTCCTCTAATTTGTCAGATTATACAAGACATAACTTTCAGCGATGATAGCCGGTGGGTCATGATAAGCTCCTCCAGGGGTACAAATCATTTGTTCGCAATTTCACCATTTGGTGGAACCGTAAATCTTCAGTTCTCAGACACTAGTTTTGACAGCGACGGATCAAGGTTTTCAAGCAACCCACTTCTTCGCTGGTCATCTAAACCTACTGGTCAGATACCTAACGATGCATTCGGGCCTCCGGTTACACTTTCTCCTGTTAGCAGGATTAGGAATGGAAACAACAGCTGGAGGGGCACTGTAAACAGTGCTGCATCTGTGGCAATAGGCAAGAGTAGTTCTTTATCAGGTGCCATCGCTGCAACTTTCCGTGTTTGTGAAGATACAGACATGCAAGTTAATAGTCCAAACTCTTTGAAGTCGAGGTACAACCTGCTAGTGTTCTCTCCCTCTGGTTGCTTGATCCAGTACGTATTACGGGTATCTCTTGGTTTAGATGCGGAAGCATCTCTTGCTCATGGAAATGATTCGAAATTAGTTGTCGAGGCCACGAAGAAATGGAATATATGTCAGAAGCAGAGGACACGAGACGATAACTGTGATATTTATGGTGAAAATGGTAGTTTGGAGTCTAATAAAATATTTGGTGAAGGGACTAAATATGTTAACCGTGCAACCCACGGTGGCAGAAGTGCATCATCTGAATGTACTGAAGAAAGAAACCATTTTTATATATCAGAAGCTGAATTGCAGATGCATGAGCCACAGTTACCCCTTTGGGCCAAACCGCAGGTATTGAAAATATTTCTTGGTACACAGACCACATACCCTCTGGCCGGTTATCTTATGTCTATCATAATTTGTGCAGATTTCCTTCAACTCGATGATGTCTGAAGGTGTCAAGCTAGATGTTGAACATGCTTCAGGGGAAATCGAGATTGAGAAAATTTCCAGCTGTGCGATTGAGGCACGACGCAAGAACTTGATTCCCGTTTTTGATTATCTACACAATCCCAAGTCATCACTAGCAAGGTATGTATTTTTGCGATCGATCTCCCATGCATGATTATCTACACAATCCCGAATATTGATTCCCGTATACAAATTGTTATCCCCAAATAACTTATACACCCAAAATTGACCTAAACATGAAATGACCTGCCGATCCAAATTCTTACAAACCCAAAAATGACCTGAAGTGAGCTGAACTCGACTAGGTTGACTCGTTTGTCAAGTCTATTAGCTCATAAGTATTCAGACAACTGTCTACTTGTTCATGGCATATAATTGCACCAGCTTTTATTATGAATAGCTGCATCTGCTAATATCGGGTACCCTTTTCTTACTTTTAGGGCTGGTGGTCCGGATGCAAAGCTTGAACCACAGCCGATGCATCAAAAGTTCAGCTTTTCACAAAACGGACATCTTCCTAAAGTCGGTAATGGACTTGGCTTAGTGACTGAAAATGGTGGCGACATCCTTAATGGGATGGGAGAAAGCACTGATGGTGGTGTACTGAATAAACCCACGGGCTTTGTAAATACTAATGACAGCCCTAAACGTCGGAAACCTGAACTTCAGAGTGTAAATAGTAGAGATAGAGCACACTTGAAGACAGAAGCCAATCTCAAATTTGTAAATACCCACAGTGAAGACTTGACTACGGAGAATCAAGACGAAGCTGAAGTGTTCGATTAGGTAACTTCCTTCATTTATTCTTCTATTCTACATATTTGAAAACAATTATTTTGAAAACATATTTTGAAAAATGATAGCACATCTTTTTGATGGTATTTGGCTATTTTTCGTTCCCTAAACATTCTTCCGTGTCATTAATTTGGTGGTGCAGGAATTGGCATTCGTTTTTTCGTGTGGTGCTTATGAACTAATGTGTGATGTTGATATTTCCGTTTTCCGGTGGAACCCTGTAGACAAAAAATGAGGCTTCATGGACATGCTAGTGTGATCAAAAGCCTTATTGATATGTTTTGTGGTGTTTATTTTTATTGGATTTGTACATAATAGTTGTGAGTTTATCTAATAAAAAAAAATTAGTTGAACTCTGTAAATATAGTAGCTAATCCTACAAGTTTGGTCTCTTCTACAAACATTTTGTTTGTGTATTTATTCCAATCTGATTTGTGAAGCCGGATCACGGTTCCGAACTAAAAAAACTTATTGAAATTAAAGCTTTCATTGCTTGATACTCCTATCTTGATTGGTTGAGTAGTCTTCTGATATGGTTTCACAGTCAACGTGACAAAAACGTCCAATGGAGGCTTCCAATGTTTCACAAGTGGTAAGCAGTATGCCCAATTGACGGTTTAAATGTACTCGTAATACTACCTTTCAGTGAATCGTGTTCTATATCATGATATCAGGAAGGTGAAATTGAGCACATTGATTCACAAAATGCAAATGTTGTAATGAAAAGATGAAGGCAGAGATCATAGAGTGTATTGATCAACTCATCAACTTGGTTTCTTGCCTGTTACATTGGAAACAAAATCTTTCAAAAATTTGGCTGACTTGGTGATAGGCGAATTAACCGCCATCAAATTGTACAATACGTTCTCGACTTCAATGATTGATGGTCGAGTTTTGAATCTTGAAACAACCTTTAGTCGATTATCTTCTTCTTCGACCAACACATTCCAATTTTCACCACTGACAACACCGTCCCTCACAAACTTAAAAACAATCCCTTTTCGCTTGCTAAGCAATCCTCTAACTTCCAACCCTAAAAACGCGTAAATGACATCAAACGAGCCACAAAAATTGGTCGAATCACCAAAGCCATCCTCTTCCTCGAACGCCCATTGTGGATTAAACAACACCAAAGGCCTAGAATTTAGATTATCACTAACTAATTTCATAGCCGTTAGCTGAGAAGAATTTGGCGCCAAAAACACAGCCACGTCAGCAGAATTCAAAATTCTGTTATCAACTGTCATAACAGAATTTACCTCAACATGTTCTACTACTATCCCTCCACTTGGTATCCTCTGGAATGCCTTAATTCCAATGGACAATGTAGTAGGGTTAGGCCATATGAGCAACATTTTAACGGTCGAACCTTTCCTCTTCACTTGATTATTCCCAAAAATGTCGAAAGCAAGTTGCGCAAGCGACTCAGGAGAGTCGTCTATGACAGGTATTTCAACTCGAAAGCGTGCTTGTTTCTGTTTCTTTATTTTTCCGGTGAGTTTAGGGTTGCCGAGAGGCTTTTGTAAGGCGGCCGAGAGGCTAGTTTTGGCTTGGAGGATGGCATCTTCTTTGGAAGTTGGAGGTGTAGGTGAAGAATTAGTTATGGAAGAATTAATTGTGAATAATTTGATTTTTGGTGTGTTAATAATTTTAGTATTATTATGCAATAAAGTTGTTAATGAAGGATTTTGTAGGTGATTAGGAAAAGATTGAAAGGAATGAGATGGGATTTTTGAGAGAGGAAATGTAGGAGAATTTTGAGTGGATTGGATGCGGATTTTGAGAAGATTGGAAGCCATGGATATGTTAAGAATTTTGGTGATTGAAAGTGTGTAAAATTTCATATAGAAAATCCTACTACAAGATATTATGATGATGATGATATGATGGATAAGGTTGAGAGATTATGTTAGCCTCACATTTTGCACTTTTTGTTTTGGGTTTTGATTCCTAAGAAACGAGACGCTAGTGATTAATGGACTCATATGGCAATCAGTGCTTATGGATATAAGACGAACTTACAATAAATAACGTAAAATTAATATTTAATCAATTATTATAGTCTATAAAAAAACTCAATTATAAGAGGTGGTTCGCAGTATCTCATAGGAGTATTTGTGTTCAATGGTGTATCCAACGTAGGTTCCGGTTTCTTTAGTGGTCGAAACAAAGCCTTTTGTTTGTCGAACGACTTAAAGTCTTCTATATGAAACTAAAAGATTTGGAATCGTTAGATGTCAGCTAGCTTTGGTGACTTCACGAGAGGTGACACTTATGGTCTGAGGTTTATCCCTTCGGCATTCATGGACCTAAATTTAACATTTGGATTAAACTCATTGGTTGTTCCAATGGATGAACTTATAAACCAACAATCCTACTTTTAAGAATAAGAGAGCTTATACACCTCATTTATTGCTATGATTCATGTAAAGTACATAAAATCGCTACACACTAGAAAAAAACAGGATACGCCTTATAAAATTCCGCTATTTCATTCATTTATTTATTTATTTATCGAAATGGGCTAATGTGGAGCTTCATGGTCCATATCCTATGCACCCACTAGTTGACCATTCGAAAGGCCAACCACCAACAAGTTGGTATGGTATAGACAGTAAAGATTAAAGAACCTTCCTTCAACTTTTGGTTTTTGTACTTAACATGTGCTCACTTGCTTACCCTTTTTACTTGTCCTTGTCCTTGTCCAAAGTAATGGACTTTGCACCCATTGCATTAATCATTATACACCCACCAACCAAAAAACATAAACCTACTCCAATAATTGCCCATAAATCAGCCATTGCACCTTACTCAAAACTTATCATTTGATGTCTCACATCAACATTGTATATTCATAGTGCACCATGCACATTGTATACCTAGATTAGCATTCAACTAAAAGGTCGATATCAAAACCGTCATTCTGCCAACCCTACACGAACTTAAAAAAAATGAAACGAAGTTGTTAAAAAAGAATCGACCGTGAAACACCTCGAACGTAGCAGGATTAATTATTCTACCATTTTTACACATTCCTGCCACAAATGAAGGCATTTCATTGAAGTTCCACTCGAAAACAATGCACAACAATCCACATCCAACAAAATGTAGTTTGTTAGTAGTAGTAGTAGTAGTAGACTTCAGTACAACACTAATGAACTGTCAAATGAGGAATTTTGGTTAAGAAGAGATATGATAATTTGGTAGAGGGTTGATCGCGATTACGACACCCGTGTGACTAAAGGGCTTGTGCGACTAAGCCACCGGGGGACGAAGCACGTGATCCTGCGAGGTGTCGACTGCAGCAGGAGGCATGAACTGCCACATGGCGACTCCAGGGTAACCCATGAACGGCACCAACTTCCCTCCCGGTGGTCCTTGAGCAGGCGGCCCAAATGCAGCTTGCATTGGAGGGTGGGCAGGGAGATAACTCGGTTGGGTGTTCACTGTCTTCACCTGTTGCTCGAGCTTCTCCTTCTCAGCCTTCAGCCTCTGCTTCTCATCACGAAGTTCATTCTTCTCAGTCTGATCAAATAAATAACTTATCGTAATTAGAATTAATATTCAGCTCCTGATCTAAATGTAGACATAAAAAGAAATGGCTCGAGAAACAACCTTCAGTTCCTTAATTTTCTCCTGCAAGTTTGAGTTCGAGTCTTTCAACTTCTCGGCTTCACTCCTTAACTGAGTTAACATTCGGACAGCGTCATTCAAAATGGCTGCCTTATCTGTCTTAGGTGGCCTACCCGGTTCAAGTATCGAGCCTAACTCCACAAACCTAAAGCACAATTTAAAAGGAGCGATCTCATACGCACACTCAGGTAGTCTGTTGACATGTAAATAAACCGAAACAAGAGACTTGAGAGTATTAAAGAAATTTTACTTGTCATTAAGGCGATCCCTTCGTGCCTTCTCCCTGCAAGCTTTGGAGCTGGATGGACCACAAGCTTCGGATCTCCCCCTGTGCTAGGAGAAGAAGTTACCTTCTGTGAAAACAGGTACAAGTAGAAAAACAAAATTCTCATGAAGACGGTCCGACACAATAATTTTATTTTATTTTATTTTATTTTCGAGATTGCTCCATTTCCCCATAATTACTTATTAATACACCTTAATGCAACCGTTCGTAACTTCATGTCTCACAATCTCAATATGTCAACCGTTCTTCATGTCGCACAGTTCACGTAATGACCTAGCAAGATGCTACTAATGCACAAGAATATTGAGCTCAAGGAAAATGTCCGAAGATAGGACAGCACTATACAAAAAGATAGGCATCAAATACTATTTGCATAACGAAAAAATTCCAAACATCAATGCATGTCAGTCGATCAGATGTCTTCTCAAACAATCAGACAAATAAAGGTTTATGACAAGGATCCACTTCAAACGGTATCAATTCTCATGGTCGGTCGTGGAACAACGTCAACATAGTTTGCAGCATTTTAACAACAAACATCTTTCTATAGACTTCTCAACCAAAAGTCGATCAATGGACAAGACATGCCGGAAGATAAAGTAATGACATAAAAAAGATGAGAATATATACCTCTTCTTCAAGTTGTTCTCCTTTGGTCCCTCGGAGTCTCCATACGTTCCATCAAGTTCCGCACTAAAGAAATGACAGGGCGAAGCAAAACTGATAAGAAAAGAACTCCAAGAAGCAAGACGTAGCAAACTAATGCAAGTCCGTAAAAATGCAGGATACGCAGAACACACATCAATTACGCAGTGTTTAGACACCTAAGAATTTAAGAAATTTGATTAAATTGGATTCCCGCATCCTAATATGATAAGAAGAAATGAGCTCAAAAATGAAAGCTCTTATTCAGTTATTCGAGTAGATAGCAACTAATTCTTACTAAGACATTAAAGACAACAAAGATTTTACCTAGCAGTTGAGCATGTTCTACAGTGTACCAGAAACAGAAGGCTAATGTATACAAAGGTCAAATTTTTACGATAAACCGTCTCAGATTCAAATAAGCTAAACTTGATTCTTTACATTTCAGAGTTCAATTTGATTATTCCCACGTAGAGATCGATGCTGTCATTGGTAAATCAGTAGGATCACAGCATCCCCAACTCAAAATTTAGCAATGTTGCACATAAAAACCTAACTTTCACAGAACTGCTGACCTTAAGCACATGTGTCCACCAGAAAACTACAGACTATGAACTACTAGCATAAAAGAAAATAATGCATCTTCTAAAAAAAACAAGTTCACCATTTCAATGAACTTCAGCACCAGAAATAAGAGAGACATTTAAACTACTGTGACTGCGAAATCGACACACAATCACCATATTTCTCAGTAGCTTCTTAAACATGCCAGAAATTCACAGAGAATTGATAAGTTCTTAACCCACTATCTCAACTCCTTAAAGTGCAAGTACAATTAGTAAACTGAACAAAACAAACAAAATCGAGCGGAGAGACCGTCTCACACTAAATTGCAGCACTAAAAACGAAAATAATCAAAATTAGCCAATAAATAAAACACCCAAAGTTTCAATTTTTATACAAAATGTGAACTATAAGCCTATAAACCTATGAATTTATCTTAATCACTTATCATAATCCACCACATTAATCAAAATTAGCTGCAACCCAGTAAATAAAACACAAAAAAGATTCAAACTTTGCTAACAATTCATAAAAACAAATAATTGGGTACTCAGAATCAAAACCCTAAATCACAGAAATGAATAGTCAATAACAAATTGAATTTGAAAAAAATGAAAAAAGAGGGGTACCTGAGATTAAAAGCAGAAGCATTAAAGGGTTGTAATGGGCAATTGAAGGCGGAATTAGGAGCAGCAAAATTGCAATCAAGAACAAAGTTTTCGTCCAGCAAAGAGTTGCAATCAAATAGCAAAAAATTAGGGTTTTCTTGAGTCATCTCCGACCAAGATCCGGCCAAATCGAATCGAACTGATTAATGTAGAGAGAGATTGAAGCCCAGGGAAAGAGAGAGAGAGATTGGTGGATGTGTTTATCAATTGGTTTTGTTTAATGTTTAATTTTTGGATAGTGATGACAAAAAAAAAAGTTTGATTATTTAAGGGAGTGGTGAAAAAAAAAAAAGACGAGGGAATCTCTTAAGTTTTTTTTGTTTGAAACTATTGGAATGGTAACATGGTATGGAGTTAGGTAATCGTACTTGTTTATGGTTTTTTGTTTATATGTTCGGGAATGGATGGTAAATTTGTAAGGGTAGTATAAGGTGGAAGTAAGACGGAAATTTGACGTTGGAAAAGGTTTGGGTCCATTCCAATTCATTCAAAAAGTTCTAATGAAATACCCTAATATGTTGATCTACTAATGAAATCTTATTTAAACACAATATGTATTTTTTTTTTTAAAATTGAAAAACAAAGTCGCGCTATTAAAAACAAAGAGTTTGAGATAAAGAAACCTGATAAATAAAGAGATTAAAATAGAAAATAAAGTTCATTATTTGCATCAATAAGAAAAGATTTCTAAAATAATTTTTTTTGTTTTTCTTTAAAACAAAATACTATGTATTTCTCTGTTGTTATCAAATTAGAGTAGTTGAACAATAATGATTTATCCATCTTAGACAAACTAATGTTGCTTGCTAATGTGCATTGTATTGTCTTTTTGTAAGATATTGTCTAAGAGTGAAATTGAAAGTAAAGAACAAACAAAATCTTTTATCGAAAATCCTCAAAAATGAAGTGAAAAACATAATCTAATTAAATTAAATGACAAAATGAACTTAAGTTTAATAATTTGAGTTAAAATGATTATTTTCAACTTATTAAGCTAAAGGTTTTTGTAATTGAATTCAAACAACAATTTCCTCAAAATTTTCGAAATTATTTATATTTCATGATCCGTCACAAATCAACTTAATTACTCATATATTAACAAAAAGTAAAAAAAATGTGAGAAATTGAGAATTGAGGGCGTAGGCATGATGGAGCCTTGGAGTTGAATGGGAGGTGGAAGTTGTTTTGCCTCTTATCTATCATTGGAGCTCACACTGTTGTCTTCCATGTTTGTATCTCAGCCTGACACGTGGCTATTCTAATAAGTAAAAGAACGAACACCCATGACCTATGTTTTCTTTACTTAACTACACCCTATGACCCCTATCAGTGGAATGTGTTTTTGTCATCCACTTTGTATGGTTTCCTTCTATCAAGTTTGGTTTAGTGCGGTTCAGTTCAATTCAGTTTGATTAAGATTGGCTAACATGATGCCCTGACTGATCCGTCACGTGTATTGAGTCCAATGTGTGTCCACAAGAGCACGATCCACCTAGACCGCATTTAAGGGCTCAACACAGTCCAAACTCGTATCCATCAAGCTCGTGCCACACAATACTTAGCCCGACACAATGTCCAGTTCTACATATGAACATCAAATTAAGATGTTGCGAAGTAGATTCGAACGCAAATCTTAATATCTTTAGAATAATATATATGTCACAAATAATTCAAGACAAAGTATCACTCTTGGTGTTCACTTTAGCCTTCAAAGAACAAGCATGAACTCAAAATGGTGACTTCCTAGTTTAGGCAAGCATGAACAAGCGTGTGACGAGTTAAATAAATAATACTCACTTTGGTAGATAAAGACAAACTCATGTACTACTTCCAAACTTTATCTTTTCTAACTAAGTGATATTATTTGATACGTCATCAAATTATAATGGATATATCCGTCACACGGAAGACTTCCTCCATATTTTATGTCCACATACAAGTCGTCTAAGTCCATATATACTGTGTAGAAGGATATACTTGTGGCAGCCATGCATGCATCATTATACAATAATCGTCTATAAAGTTCAGAGGCATCTAATAAGTCTAAGATCTAACTCTTTACGTGTTGTACTATACTTGAATAACATGTTACTACTGTATTACACTTCTGAATTCTGACGTAATTTCTCCATTGAAGACGGTTGATGTTATATATAGACAGAATATTATTGTTATGCTTTTGTTTTATTCACTTTGGCAATTGGGCATTAATTAAATCTTCAATATCATTTAGAAATTCGATTATCAAGGTGTGACATGCACTTGATCACTTGGCCTAGTATTGAAACATCACAGATTCTTGTATAGTTGTATCACATTACCATTACCATGCAGTTATTAGATCACGAAATTATTTTACTAACGAATATTTACTCAATCCTAACACGCCGTATAATTTTCACCATTTTTTTTCAGGCCCCGAATTTGCGAAAAAACGTGGATGATACACTTCAATTTGAGGCGTTTTCGACCGACATTAGTTTATCGTGTAAAGACACCATCAAATGTTCTCTGTTGGTGCTAAAATTTTGTGTGAGCGTAATATATTGTCTAGGTAACACCCCGAAAAAATTTCGATCATTTTTTTAAGGCCCCAAATTTACGAAAAAACGTGGATAATACACTACAATTTGAGGCATTTTCGACCGATATTAGTTTATCGCGTAATTATACTCAAATGTTCTCTGTTGGAGCAAAACTTTTATGTGAGCGTAATATATTGTCTAGGTAACACCCCGAACAAATTTCGGTCTTTTTTTTTTTTGCCCAAAATTTACGAAAAAACGTGGATAATACACTTCAATTTGAGGCGTTTACGACCGATATTAGTTTATCGTGTAATTACACCATCAAATGTTCTATGTTGGAGCTAAAATTTTGTGTGGGCGTAATATATGGCCTAGGTAACCCACCGTAAAATTTTAGGCCATTTTTTTTGGGCCTTGAAATTGCGAAAAACGTGAATAATACTTCAATTTGAGGCGTTTTTGATCGACATTAGTTTATCGCATAATTACACCATCAAATGTTCTTTCTCGGAGCTAAAATTTTGTGTGGACGTAATATATGGCCTAGGTAACACACCGTAAAATTTTGGGCCATTTTTTATCGGGTTTCGAATTTGCGAAAAAACGTGGATAATACACTTCAATTTGAGGCGTTTTCGACCAATATAAATTTATCGCGTAAAGACACCATCAAATATTTTCTATTGGAGCTAAAATTTTGTCTGAGCGTAATATATTGTCAAGGCAACACCCCGGAAAAATATCAGCCATTTTTTTAGGCCCCAAATTTGCAAAAAAACGTGGATAATACACTACAATTTTGAGGCATTTTTCGACGGACATTAGTTTATCACGTAATTATACTATCAAATGTTCTCTGTTTGAGCTAAAATTTCGTGTAGGCGTAATATATGGCCTAGGTAACACACGTAAGATTTTTGGTCATTTTTTATCGGGTTTCAAATTTGCTAAAATGAGGATAATACACTTCAATTCGAGGCGCTTTCGACGAACATAAGTGTATCGCGTAAAGACACCATCAAATGTTCTCTGTTGGAGCAAAAAAAAAAATTGTGGGCACAGTATATGGTCTAGGTAACACGCCGTATAATTTTCGCCCATTTTTTTTCAGGTTCCGACTTTGCAAAAAAACGTGGATAATACACTTCAATTTGAGGCATTTTCGACCGACATTAGTTTATCGCGTAATTACACTATCAAATGTTCTCTACTGAAGAGCTAAAATTTTGTGTAGACATAATATATGGCCTAGGTAACACACCGTACAAATTTCGGTCATTTTTTTTTGGGACCCCGATTTGCGAAAAACATGGATAATACACTTTAATTTGAGGCGTTTTCGACCGACATTAGTTTATCGCGTAAAGACACAATCAAATGTTTTCTGTTGGAGCATAGATTTTGTGTGGGCGTAGTATATATGACCTAGGTAACACACCGTAAATTTTTCAGCAACTTTTTATCGGGTTTCGAATTTGCGAAAAAACGTGGATAATACACTTCAATTTGAGGCGTTTACGACCAACATTAGTTTATCGCGAAAAGATACCATCAAATGTTGTCTGTTGGAGCTAAAAAGATTCGTGGGCATAATATATAGTCTAGGTAACACGCCGTATAATTTTCGCCCATTTTTTTTCAGGCCCCGAATTTCCGAAAAAACTTGGATAATACACTTCAATTTGATGCGTTTTTTACCGACATTACTTTATCGCGTAAAGACATCATCAAATGTTCTCTGTTGGAGCTAAAATTTTGTGTGGGCGTAATATATGGCCTAGGTAACACACCGTAAAATTTTAGGCCATTTTTTATCAAGTTTCAAATTTGCGAAAAAACGTGGATAATACATTTCAATTTGAGGCGTTTTCGTCCAACATAAGTTTATCGCGTAAAAACACCATCAAATGTTCTCTATTGGAGCTAAAATTTTGTCTGAGCGTAATATATTGTCTAGGTAACACCCCGAAAAAATTTCGACCATTTTTTTAAGGCCCCAAATTTACGAAAAAACGTGGATAATACACTACAATTTGAGGCGTTTTCGACCGATATTAGTTTATCGCGTAATTATACTAACAAATGTTCTCTGTTGGAGCTAAAATTTTATGTGAGCGTAATATATTGTCTAGGTAACTCCCCGAAAAAAAATCGGCTATTTTTTTTGGCCCAAAACTTACGAAAAAACGTGGATAATACACTTCAATTTGAGGCGTTTTCGACTGACATTAGTTCATCGCGTAACTACACCATCAAATGTTCTTTGTTGGAGCTAAAATTTTGTGTGGACGTAATATATGGCCTTGGTAACACACTGTAAAATTTTAGGCCATTTTTTATCGGGTTTTGAATTTGCGAAAAAACGTGGATAATACACTTCAATTTGAGGCGTTTTCGACCAACATAAGTTTATCGTGTAAAGACACCATCAAATGTTCTCTATTGGAGCTAAAATTTTGTCTGAGCGTAAAGTATTGTCTAGGTAACACCCCGAAAAAATATCAGCCATTTTTTTTAGGTTCCAAATTTACGAAAAAATGTGGATAATACACTACAATTTGAGGCGCTTTCGACGGACATTAGTTTATCGTGTAATTATACTATCAAATGTTCTCTGTTTGAGCTAAAATTTTGAGTAGGCGTTATATATGGCTTAGGTAACACACCGTAAGATTTTTGGCCATTTTTTTATCGCGTTTCGAATTTTCTAAAATGTGGACAATACATTTCAATTTGAGACGTTTTCGACCAACATAAGTTTATCGCGTAAACACATCATCAAATGTTCTCTGTTGGAGTTTAAAAAAATTGTGGGCATAATATATGGTCTAGGTAACACGCCGTATAATTTTCGCCCATTTTTTTTTCAGGTCCCGAATTTGCCAAAAAACGTGGATAATACACTTCAATTTGAGGCGTTTTCGACCGACATTAGTTTATCGCGTAAAGACACAATCAAATGTTCTCTTTTGGAGCTTAGATTTTGTGTGGGCGTAGTATATATGGCCTAGGTAACACGCCGTAAATTTTTCAGCAACTTTTTATCGGGTTTCGAATTTGCAAAAAAAATGTGGATAATACACTTCAATTTGAGGCGTTTTCGACTGATATTAGTTTATCGCGTAAAGACACCGTCAAATGTTCTCTGTTGGAGCTAAAATTTAATGTGAGCGTAATATATTGTCTAGGTAACACCCCGAAAAAATTTCGGCCATTTTTTTTGGCCCAAAATTTACGAAAAAACGTGGATAATACACTTTAATTTGAGGCGTTTTCGACCGACATTAGTTTATCGCGAAATTATACTACCAAATGTTCTCTGTTGGAGCTAAAATTGTATGTGTGCGTAATATATTGTCTAGGTAACACCCCGAAAAAATTTCGGCCATTTTTTTTGGCCCAAAATTTACGAAAAAACGTGGATAATACACTTCAATTTAAGGCGTTTTCAACCAACATTAGTTTATCGCGAAATTATACTCACTATCAAATGTTCTTTGTTTGAGCTAAAACTTTGTGTAGGCGTAATATATGGCCTAGGTAACACACCGTAAAAATTTTGGCCATTTTTTATGGGACCCCGAATTTGCGAAAAACATGGATAATACACTTCAATTTGAGGCGTTTTTTACCGACATTAGTTTATCGCGTAAAGACACCATTAAATGTTCTCTTTTAGAGCTAAGATTTTGTGTGGCCGTAGTATATATGGCCTAGGTAAGACGCCTTAAGTTTTTCTGCCATTTTTTATCGGGTTTCAAATTTGCTAAAATGTGGACAATACATTTCAATTTGAGTCGTTTTCGACGGACATTAGTTTATCGCGTAATTACACTATCAAATGTTCTCTGTTGAAGCTAAAATTTTGTGTAGGGTAATATATGGCCCAGGTAACCCACACCGTACAAATTTCAGCCATTTTTTTTGGGACGCCGAATTTGCGAAAAACATGGATAATACACTTCAATTTGAGGCGTTTTCGACCGGCGTTAGTTTATCGCGTAAAGACACCATCAACTGCTCTCTGTTGGAGCTTCAATTCTTTGCGGGCGTAATATATGACCTAGGTAACACGGCTTAAAATTTTCGGCCATTTTTTTTGGCCCTTAATTTGCGAAATAACGTGGATAATACACTTCAATTTGAGGCGTTTTCGACCGATATTAGCTTATCACGTAATTACACCTTCAAATGTTCTCTGTTGGTACTAAAATTTTGTGTGGGCGTAATATATGGCCTAGGTAACACACCCTAAAATTTTCGACCATTTTTTATTGGGACCCCGAATTTGCGAAAAACGTTGATAATACACTTCAATTTGAGGCGTTTTCAAGAATTTCAACCGACATTTACTTGTTGCGTAAAGACACCATCAAATATTTTCCGTTGGAGCTAAAAAATTGTGTGGGCATAATATATGGATTAGGTAACGTACCGTAAAACTTTCAACCTTTTTTTTGACCCAGAATTTGCGAAAAACATGGACAATACACTTCATTCTGAGGCGTTTTCGACCGACATTAGTTTATCGCGTAACTACACCATCAAATGTTCTCTGTTGGGACTAAAATTTTGTATGGGCGTAATATATGGTCTAGGTAACACCCCGTAAAATTTTCGGCCGTTTCTTTTTCGGGCCCCAAATTTGCGGAAAAACGTGGATAATACACTTCAATTTGAGGCGTTTTTGACCGACATTTATTCATCGCGTAAAGACACCATCAAATGTTCTCTGTTGGAGCTACAATTCTATGTGGGCTAAGTAACACTCCGTAAAAATTTTGGCCTTTTTTTATCGGGTCTTGAATTTACAAAAACACGTAGAGTTTTATTAACTACCGTTGGTCATTTTATGTTATACACGTCATATTTAGATGATCTACAAAATACCTTACATTTTCGAAAAATCACCTGAAACGGACAAATTTGAAGGTTAAGTTTTTCGGGCCAATTTGGACCCAAAATTAAATGTTTCAAAATTCGCACAGTAACTACTACCTGCATTGTAGAATTATCTCGATGTAACATAAGGCAGGTATGGTTCAAAATAAATACATTTAAAAGACATTCGATTATTTTTCGAGTAACGTCGGATTAGGACAAAAATCTTCTACATATATATATATACTCAAAATTGAAATATTTTCGTTTTTTTTAAGCACCGTCGATTATTTAACATGATGCAATCACTGAAAAAGAAAACTACATATCGACATGATTTAACAACTCTCACGACATCACCCTTTTGTTCCACTAAAATTCTTGCATTAAGTGAAGGACAACTTTGTTAGAAATAGGGCAAAAATAATTATGCGTAATAGATAAAAACAATTCATAGTTCTTGTCTTATTATACCTAACTAATCACATGTATGAAAAATACTCCATAAGTGCAAATATTGCTTTTTCTTAGCTTTTACTGAAAAATATTCTTTTAACAAGAAAAAGTTGAGCAAATATGGCCGGTTATAGCTAGAGTTGGCCAAGCCAACTTCACAGGTTTGGGTCGGCCTGGTCCCCCGGCTGTGCCATTTTCCTAGTTCGGTCTGCCTAGCTAGCTCGCCACAAAACAAAAAACAATACTCCGGCTAGTCCTCTCCTCCGAGCTGGTATAATGTACGTGACTGACCGAATATGGTCCGTGTTGTACGCAGTAAAGACAATGCCTAGCCAATGGCTACGTCTAACCGGGTATGGGGAATTTGATCCGTTTCACCAATACATACGTAAGAAGTTAATAACTCTTTGGAATAATACAATCATTATATTGTACTTTTGAGACGAAAAATCAAAGGAAAATCGTCTAATTTAAACTTGTATATTAACGAAAACTACGTACAAGCCTACAAGCCAAAGATCGGAGAACCACGCGTATAAATAATCAGAGTAAACTGTCGAGGTGAACCTCGTAGTAATGTAAGGTCATTTGATACAACCATTGACTAGGTAAGACGAACAAATGATAAACCGTCTCTCTAAAAAGTTAGCCTTTGATGGAAACGGGCCACATAACTTCACCCGCATTACAATCTCAACAATATCGTCTTCCCCGCCTTTAGTAGTCACTATACAAAATAATTCCTAACCTAACAATATCATTCATTTTCCAAACCCTTTTTTTTTGTTTCAACTTTTTAAATTATTTTTTCCCGTAATGATCGACAATAAATTGACAGAAAAATATAGATAGCATTAACACACCCTATTCGAAAGCCCATCATCAGCCATAGCTCAATCGGGAATCTGAAGACCGCAGGTTGGTTTGACGTCGAGGTACCCCAATCTCACAAGCATTGACTCGAGCAGCAAACCGAAGTGAACAAAGGGACTCGCCGAGGGAGGTGGGTTCCGGAGAGATGTTGACAAACATTAAAGTCTTTGAGTCCCCACCCAGGCAAGGCTACAATATAATCATCGACAGTAATTACTAAACCGTAATCTGAAAATATTTAAAATACTTAGTAAAGATAACTGTAGATCGAGTGAGTACCTGAAGAAGATACGTCAATTTGGAGTTTCTGAATGGTACATGATCTTCACGTTTGGCTAAAGCGAAAATGACATCGCTTAGAGAGGATAAGCTCTTATTGATGGCCTGCACATGTAATCGAGTTTTTCACAGACCACGCCAAAATGTGAAACCAGAAATTTTGATAATGTCACAAACATGTAAACACATTTTTTTGGGTATAAATGAAGCTATGAGGGCAATTTTGATGCTGACGGAGAATCTGCAGAAATGTGTGTAAAAATAAGATACCTGAGTTTCCTTCAATCGATCTCCAGTAGAGCCACTCTTCGAAAGACGCTCACTTCCAGCAAGATCAATAAGGTTAAGTACACCTTGCACTTGTTGCTCTGTGCTCTACACGGATCCAATGAAGCACGGATATGGAAGTTTAAGTCAACTTATCTATAGGACAAACTAAAATATCGAAAAGCTGGTGGTAAAAACTCAATGTTACATCCATATACCTCATTAACACCGGAAATACGTAAGGTGAAAACAAAATGACTTCGTGATGACTGCTCATTCATCATGGTCTTACCTACGGACCTGTAGCCAAACACATGACATTTTTAGGTGAAGACTTGTTTCTAAAAGTTTCGAATATTTTTAATGTAACTGAAGTTACCTGCTTTGCGCGGCCTTATCCAACAAATAAGCAACCTCTTTAGAGCTACGTACATCAACTATAGTAAGATCGGAGACAAGGGTGTTTCCATTTGCATCATGTTTGATGGTGTACTGTTTCCCGGGACTGGTGTCCGAGAAGCTTGATTTATTCGTGGATAATAAATCACGGATTGTTTCGTTGTAAATTTCAAGCATTGATACCTGAAAACATTAGGTTTTCTACTTCAAGATTTCTCAAAAACCTGAAAATCCTGAACCATAGAAAAATTGTTTATTCATTTACCTGCAAATCATATTTCCAGCCTTGTGATTGAAGAGCCTGCCTCGTAGCAAAGATTTGCTCCAATGAACGCGGAATCAGTCCTTTTTTATCGAGATTTCCGGGTTTTCCCATCATTGTAAATGTCTTACCTGAGCCCGTTTGGCCATAGGCAAAGATACAAACCTGAAACATTAAACCCAACAATATCAATGACGGTCTAATATCACGATTATTGGATAAAAGTTTGAGTGAAGAAAGAAATTAACATAAAGATAGAGCATGATGCATTGATAAAATAATAGAAGAAATTAAAGCTATATCTTCGTTTTGACCATTGTAGTTTCAAAATCTCACATAGGGAGCCCTAGGAGACACAATCATACAAGTACTAACGACAAATTAATTACCTTATAACCATCAAGTGCACTCTGAACGAGTTGAGAAATTTCGACAAATACATCCGCTTGAGCGGTATCAGGTACAAACACCTTATCAAACACAAAGGAGTGTTTTTGCCCTAACAAGAAAATAAAAACAAAATGCATGAGCTCTTATGAATTACGATTGGTGAGTCGCATTGTTTGAGCTACAAAAGCATACAGAAAATATTTCAACTATAATATCAAATTTCTCACCGTTTTGCAACAAGTCAACACCCCGTCCCATAGCTTCTGTAGATGTAGGGAAAGCAATGATTTTTGTGTCTGCGTTAGAACCTTCATCGGGTAATAAAGGCCGTACTCTACAGAAAACGCGGATGTTTCCCTTAAGTTCCTGTAAACCAAATCAAGTTAATGCTTCAGGAAAATTCGGTCATTGCCCCATTAGTATCGGTGGCAACAAAATATTCATCTAATGGGTTTACCAGTATGGTATTGTGCAACTTTTTACGCAGTTGCTCTCCCTCGACGAGTTTTGATTCTGCTTCTGCCAAACGGTTCCGCAAATCACAAATGACAGTGTTTTGCTCTGCAAATTGCTGCCGTGTCTCAGTAGCTGATAAATCACTCATCTGAAGAAAAAAAAAAGGTGTAAAAGTTCCCCTCCTGATGATTCGATGATCGACCAAGGAATGCACATTTACCTGCAACTTCTTTTGTGCAACTGCCAACTGATTTTGCAAGGTTTGAACTAATTCATCTTGTGTCAGACATTTTGCCTGCTTAGAAAAGAAAGCCGCGAAGGTGTGAGGCACGAAAAAACTGAGCATTTCAAGTAAATAACGGAGCATCAGAAGTACTGTGATAAACCTCCAATTCATTTGATTTCAATGTTAGGCTATCCAACTCCGGGCTACCGTTGAGGTTTTTGTACTTCGCGATTTCCTCAGTCAAAGCTTGTACTTGCAACAATTGACGGTCACGCTCATCTTGAGCTTGTTGTAGCTCTGTCTTGAGACAACCCACCTCGTTGATTAAAGCCTCCTTTTGTTTCACCACTTCTTCTTGAGATGCCTGAAGTAATGAACACGAGCATAGAGAGCCTCAGAGGAAAACAGAACTCAATGTTTGAAAACAGACGTAAATCGAGTGAAGAAACAAATCGAGTGAGAAATTCGACATTTACTGACCTTGGTAGATGTCAGCTGGTCTTCCAATGAATTATGCTGCCCCTTCAAGATGCTGATGTTTTCAACGATCGACATTTTTTCTCCTTCAACTCGTTTCAAGGTTTCATTGGCTGTCGCAAGTTCAGTTTGAAGTTTGCTATTGTATTGCTGCAAACTCGAATTATACTCCTGTAACCTATTGTACATGTCATTGAGCGAAGCTATCTGCAGCATACACACAAACAAAACACACCCAAAAAACAATCAATAAACTGTTCATCTCATCGGTAGTCCTTATTTGACTTCCGCAGCCAAACACTGTTGAGTGTTGACTTCGAACGTTTTACACAGTTTTGCGATGGGTTAAAGTTGTCAACATAATACAGGTGCAACGATTTTATACTATTTGGCGAAATGCATGGTAAAAGTAGACATCGATAGACCAGCAAATTCAAGTGCAGATAAATTTAGGATAAGAGCTACCTTCTGAGTAGAACTTTGTTGCTCTTGCTTAGCTTTTGATAGATCGTCGGACATGGAATCTTGCAATTTTTCTGCTGCTAATCTAACCTCTTTCTCTCTTGACAGTTCATCCATAACACCCTAATCACGACGATAATTTAAATCCATTCAAATTCATATAAAATATAAAATCAAATTAATTGAGCAAAAGTAATCTAATCAAATCGAACCAAGGGCCGTACCAACTTATCCGATTCTTCCTTTGCACATTTGTCTTGCAACATTGTATAGTTTTTCCTCAACTCCATGATAATTGCATTTAGTTCTTCTTCCTTATTTTGCATCATCACCTCTGATAGTAAATCAATTCATTACCAAAAAAGTAAGAACATCTTCAAATTTATAAACGTTTCCCAACAAAATAAACGAATTTTAGGAGTGAAAAAAAAAATCTAACAGTACCATTGTCGAAACATTGTTTCTCTGCTGCTTCAACCATTTCTCGAAGATTATCCTGCTCCAAAATATACCCCCCTTCCAGCTCTTGGAACCATCTTATACACAAACGAAGCCTTCTAATATAGTCCATCATCTGCTCACATCGTTCCTGAAGTACTCAAATTTCCACAAACAACACGAAAAAATGCTCAATAAACCAATCATTTGAAAAACATCACATATTGGGAAAAAAAAAAAACACACTCATATGAAATCATACCTTGTAATTGTATTTGCTCTTAGCCCGCATCCTCTCGTTCAACAAGGCCTCGACGTCCTCCCTGGTGAAATCAAGCCCACCGACATCCGACCCTGAATTACTAGCCGGAGCACTCGGTGGGGCGCTTGCCGGAAATGATTCCCGGTTTCCATTGCCGGGGGATAACCCGTGTCGAGGACGGAAACCATTTGATCTAGGCTCAACCATTAGATCTCTCCTCTTTTGCTCTAAACTTTCAACACTATTGAATTGATTTTGAAACTTCATCATCCTCCACCACCTATAATAACATTTCTATATACACCCACCACAAAACTCCAAACTATTAAAAAAATATAATTACTTCATATATATCATACACAGTATGTTGCTTTCACTTCAATAAACAAATTAAAACATGACAATTAGAAGACAACCCAGAATTATTATTTAAGCACAGGATTGAAAAATTCAATCTTTATCCTACAACACTCGAAAATTAAAACGAACCTAACTTCGACACGAAATCATAAATTCTCTCGAAAATTACTAATAAAGAACTCATTTTGTTATTGGAAAACAACCAAGAACTTATATTTAAGCACAGGATTGAAAAATTCAATCAAAACCCAGAGATTAAAATGAAATTATAAATATAAATTCTAGTAATAATTCTAGTTATAAAACATTCTGAAAACCTCAACAAATCAATAAAGAAGACATTGTTTGATTAGGTCAGTTGAAATTGACAGCTTAAACTAGTAATCCAAACAGAAAGCAATCTTATTTCTTGATACAAATTATTAAACTACCCACTTTCATGATTAATAATAATAATGCTAACCAAATCACAATTAATTAAATTAGTTTATTTAGCATCTAGTAGAGCAATACACCCAAAATAAATAATGCATATAATTGCCAATTTAACTACTACCCAACTAAAATAACATTGTCTCAAAAACTAAAGTTAATACATTCCTCGTTACTAAAACGATAAACCATTGATTGGACCTCAACCATCGCCACGAAAAATGTCACATTAATTGGAACCCAATAAGGAAAACACATCCAATTACAAACCCAAATGACAAAATATTTTACATACTTGCTAATAATCAAATTGATATAGACCCAAATGACACGATATTTCCCTTTCTATATTATATTATTTGTGAGGTGTATTTTAATCCAAGGATAACAATTGACCGAGACGTAAAGAATGCCCAAATGACAAAATATAAATTAATAAAAACCCAAATGACAAAACATTTTACTTGCTAATAATCAAATTAATACAAATCCAAATGACAAGTATTTCACTTGGTAATAATCAAATTAATAAAAACCCAAATGACATTAAAAATTACATGTGATTAAGAGACGATGAACCGTTGATTGGGCCGAAACCAATTAGGTCCATAAATTGATAATGCCATGTTCAGCATCCAAATATAACCCCAAAATGACAATATAATAATAATAATCAAATAAATCATATAGTAGTAATTGGTACATTATAATTATTCCAAGAAAAAGGGAGAAGAAGAATAAATAAAATAAAATAAAAAAGTAGAAAAGAATGATTAATATAGTGAAAACTTACGAGAGTGAAGAAGAAATGAAAAAATGTGAAGTGGAGTAAACGCGAAGACTGATGAGAGAAGAAGTTGAAGAAGAAGAAAAAAAGCAGAGTTTTTAGAGGGAGAGAAGATAAAGGGAACAAAAGAGTTCGTGAATGTTTCAACTTTTACGAGGAATATAGTACTCTCTCTCTCTCCCACTCCTCCGTTCAAATCGAACTTATTCATATTCCATATTTCCTTTTTGACGTTCTAGTTCAATCTACCTATTTTCATTTTAACAAATATTTTAAATCTTACTCCCTCTGATTCATTGGATTCGCAATGTATTCTGTTTTTTTGCAAATTCATCAGCTTTGCAACATTTCTATTTTGGGCCATATTTTTCTTATGAAATGACTAACCTACCCTTCACTTTTCATTACTATATTCCAAAATATTCAATCTAATATTATTATATTACTTACTTACATTACTATTGTGGTCCACTAATTCACTTTCCTTATTTTTTGTGTGAATAGTAAATGTTGCGATTCTAATAAATCGGAGGAAGTACCTATTTAATACGGAATACTAAATACTTACTAAAAATATATTTCGTATAAATTTTAAAATATATGGATAGATTCGACTTGAATATTACTGGAATATTTTATTTAATTTGGGTGTTTATTTATTTATTTAGAGTATTTATTTATTTATTTGTTGTTGGATTGTAATCAGAGAAATCACGTGAATCTCAACCGTTGCCCTAAATTTTCTCGTCGGTAAAATAGTAAATGTGGGAGGTCAATTGGTCAAATGGTCAAAATACTCTCGATACCTCATACTGTATCCATGGAGATAAATTAATTGTATTTTTTTATTGATAGATATGCATTTCAGTTTAAGTGTCAATCTCTCCTTTGATCATAGGAATGATAAATTAATCATGGGTGGATCAAAGATATTTTGCCAGGATTAATCGAGTCGGATTCAGATTAGTTACTCTCTAGGGAACAATTTAATTATTTTTTGGGTTTATAAAAAATCGGGTGAGGGTTAATATTGAGTGTTATTAACCTGGTATATACGGAGTAATTATTATTATGTTGTCTAGATGATAACGATTTGTATGCGAAAATAAACGTTTAAGTTAATCAAGATAACTCATATCTTCACTTTTGTGAGTTTTAGTAAAAGCAGGGTAAATCACATTAAAATAGTATTGTTAATTAGTGGAATTTGATTTGGGGATTTTCTAATTGGGATTTAATTTAAACCACAATTTTAAGTAGTCGTCATGTTTATTTTTGTGTATATAGAGAACACGGGGTGAATATGAGTATTAGGATATACTCCGTACTACTTGTATATCGTCTTACACTATTTTCAGTTAGATGAACGTTAATTCATACAATGACCCAAACTCATGCTCATTGAATCACTATTTCTATTTTGTTTCCTTCTTTTTCATTCTTAATTATCGGTGTTTAATTATACACAAATTTTTGGGAGAGGCGGTCTCTCAATAACTTATTGAGAGATCACTCTTCAGTACCACTCTATGTCCTATTCGTACTCTTGAATGATAACTTTGTTTGCTATTTATTGTAAGATCATCTTTTAGGGACGAACTAACTATTCATAGAAGGTACATTTAGATGATGTGAATAATGCATAATATGGAGTATAAAATAGAATAATATAACCTCTCCTTATCTCCTAATTATAAGTTTTGATGAACTAAGTACATTATTCTTCTTGTATTAATTGTCGTCATAGACCCAAAATCTACGTTAAATGTTTAATTAGTTACGTTCAAACACATATCTAGGATTCAACAAACTTACATTAAATTACATTCCCAACACATTCTTAGTGCAAAAGTTGACGTATAAGTTACGGTTCATGCATTTTACAGCACTGTATATACTCGTAATGATGATGCTTTGTTTAGGCTAATTGGTTATCATTCAATAATTATCCAACTACGAAGCTTTTGACACACGAAAAGTAGACGTCTAACACTCTAAGGTGCATGCAAACATCATTATTGTACGTATTTAGAAGCTAGGTAGTGCCAAAAAAAATCACAAATTCTTCTTTAAAGTAGATTTTGTACTCCGTATATTCGTATTAAATATGATCCCATCGCTTCAATATTTAAATAGATAAGATACGAGGCTATCTAGGAAGGTAAACTGATCAACGGAAATAGATTTCCAATTTTAAGGAACGTCGTAGATAACTTATTATATTGAAATTTAGGTGCAATATTTGACTTTAACGAGGTGTATAGATAACGAGTTCCACACTTTTAAGAGGCCTATATATTTAATAATCGAATCTCAAAAGTTTTAATTAGATGACCCTGAGAAGATAAGAAGCATAATGTATAAAAGACGACAAAAGATGTGTCTCACTATCCATAAACTATAGTACAACAAGTACTTATAAAATTTAACCGAGTTTAAATATAAAACAGATATAACCATCTTTAAAAAATCGTCTGAGGGAAACCCAACAAATCTACTTAATCTAATCTAGTAGGGAGTACTATTCTAGTTGTGTTGTAAACTTGGAGAATCTTTAGGGTTAATCATCTTTTGGAGGGCATGCACATGCATGGCAAAGTAGTAAATATGAATATTTCTCGAAACGAGATCTGGATGTCTCAACTCTCTTGTGACACTTGAAGACCTTTAGATTCGTTTCTAAATTTTTAAATCCAAATAGTTAATAACATCGTTATATATATATAATCGGTGTACAACAAGTTTTAGAAAAAAACAAATCTCTAAAGCTTTTGTGCGTAGTTACGTGCAGTTTTATAGAAGAAAAAAATTGATTATCCAATCATTGTTAAATAATGTAAGATATATCGCATAAATTATTACTCAGTATGACACTATCATATAGAGAGTATGTATATTGTAAAATGTAAATATACATGAACCATATACACGATATCAATTATTTATTTTATGGGACTCAGAACTCATGAACCTTATTAGTGCACGAGAATTATCGGACTTTTTGATCGAGATAATTTTACCAAATACTGGATAGTATTTTAGAGTACGTTAATCAAGAATACTTTATTAGTTACTCCGTATTAATCTCAATTACGTTGCATTTTTAAGTTTCAGTGACGTTTTGAGTTAGCCTTACCTAACAAACCCGACTTAATTATTAGTGCGTAGTACTAGTAACAAATACGAGTAGTAGTACTTCATTCATCTATCAATTCTATTCCGTTGAAAGTGTAGTACATTATTTAAATATGTGACATGAATATCAATAAATACAATTCAATTCAATGAAATGGATAATATACTGAATTATTACTACTGATCCAACTACAAAATTTATACCAACTCTGCTGCTGCTGGTACTTCAATTCCTCTACACCTGCTTGTTACGATGCTAACATCCTCATCAAAATATCACTATTCGATCTTAACTAATTCTGATCCATAGTGATCGGTGTATCCGTGACAAGTTTATGACGGTCAAGAATCAGCCACATGGATAAATAAGGCAAAGATTCAATAATAACAAATTGTTTAAACTGTCACAAATCGTGGTTATAAATTTGTGACGGATCTACTCGTTATACAGGACAATACGGCATTGATCTTTTGCATTTTGTTGCTGTACATTGCATTTTGTTGTTCAACTTTCTAATAATAAAGCCCTAATTCTTCAGTGGTGCAGTCTCCCCCCTGCTGCCTTTATGCTAAACGTGTAGCAGCAACTAATTGATCTAAAACTACCACTCTGTTAGACTAGATCTTCTCCACTACCACAAATTTTATGCACCAATATTTTAACGCAAATTCTCCTCTGATAGCTCCGTCACACAGGAGACTAGCTAGCTAATATTTTAATAAAAATTGATTTTGTAAATGATTATTGATTCAATTGATAAAATTATAAGAGATGATACTTATTATACTTTGTAGTATGTGGATTAAAATGGTATAGTTATAAGTGTAACCCTATTTATACCAAGAAAATAAATAAATTTGATGTTACTATTAAAAATGACATCAAATAACATGAATTGCATTTATTTTTCCATTTGAAATTAATACCGTGCCAAACATCCAACACTCAGTTGATTTTTCAACCATGAACTTACAAAGCAAATGCAAACGATCAACACATAACTCAGCTATATATCATCATTATCTCTAATGTTGTACAGTAGTAATCTAACGTGCCGTACAGTATAACGACTTAAATTACCCAAAAAACTCAATCAGTCATCTTCACCATCAATTCGAACCGTAACCTAATATACTCTGTAATATTGTTTATATTATTTCAGGTTACGATAATCTACATATTCATTAATTAATATTATCTCTCATTCATTCAATTCTTTACACTTATTATAAATGGACAATCCAATCAATTATCTTTACATTCCTCTTTTGGTAAAAGATTTTACCATATAACCTTATATCCTACATCTATTTACATAAAATGTCACTACTTTTTCCTTACGTATTTTAAGTTTGATGGATCCATAAAATCATTTGATTATCAATAATACTCTTACTTTTACCACTTTTCTTAAAAACTGTGAAACTCCTTAGGTAAAGAATTGAATGGACGAGAGAGCATACTTGAAGCGTAATATTAACCGAATCTCGTGAGAAAGAAGCCAATGGTATGTAGTTTTGTGATTTATGGAGGGTGAGACGAGAGACTGACTGGCAGTGGCCAGTGGTCGTAGGTAAGGTAGGATGTCGAGAATCTCTTAGGTAACAAGTAGAGCCCAATGTAGGACCTTTGCATATATAGTGATGCCAAAATATTACCTTCATTTTGTCAACATTCACACATATATATTTGCATACCACCTACATACAACCTCTCCCGTCTAACGTAACGTGCCACCACATTATATTATTATGGCCCAAACATATAGTATTATCTTTTGGGTAAATAGTGTGCACGTACTTCAATTTCTCATATATCCATCTTCTTGCTGCCTAGCTAGCTAACGTACCCTCCACTACATCAATTCCAATTTTTTGGACACTAAGCCAATATCTTTGGGATTGGAAGTCGATTGAACTGAATTGAATTGTGTTGAAATGTTAATCTAGAAAAATCTAGATAAGTGTCAAACAAAGTCTAGAAACAATAATAAGAAGAATAAGAATGGTGGAGTAGAAGATGAATGATGTAGAAGAATTGTGTATCAAAAATCTAGAATTATCCATGAAGGAAAATTCTGGATATTTGTAACTGGTATAAATAGGCCATAGGTATGCTAGCAAAGGATGTGTAGTCCCAAGCTCCAACAATGGAGTTATGGTAGACTTACCCTCTCCCCAAATTATTGTAATATCACACAAAATCAAATCATAATAAAAGATCATCAATATTCATGAATCCCGGGCTCAAAACACTTCCGCCGCCATCCAAAAGTTTCCAACAAATTGAACGGTATATAGTAGTGAAAGATTGAACCGAACAAATTTCCAAAAACACAAAACATCATCGTATGAAAAATAGGTGTCATGATTATTTTATTATAAGATTCTTTTTGTTCATGAGAATTTAATGATAGTCCTATCAAATATTTTCTAGTAGATATACGAAACTAAATAAGAATTGTGTATTATCTTTAGAATTGGATCTGGAAGATGTCCAACACTTAGATTAGATCAGAATATGTATGCATGAATATGTGACAAGAAAGTCGATGAGGAATATTTAATGATCTAGAAGTCAAGGAAAAAAATTTATTCTCCATACTTTTGCAAAGACGAATGAAAAAGTACATATTGAAGAGGACTTAGTTTCGTGATTTAAGAAATATACGGAGTATATGAGCCTTATTCTTTTTAATTATTTTTCAGTTTAGTTTAGTTTAATTAATCCCATTAGAATCATTTTATCGCAAATACTTCAATTCAAATCAATTTATTTTAGTTGAAAAGAACATGAACTTACTCAAAATATGGGCCATGGACGTAGTGTGTGGGTTCAGCAATTTTGTTAAAGCCCAATTACCCGTGCTCAGTGGTCAGTCCTTAGCCCAGTGCTCATTTTTCTAACCAAATAGTTTGTGTTACTTTTAAATTTTAATCAATCCAATTTTGGTAATTGATAATAAGGGGCCTTGAACACTGAAATTCAATTTGTCTACTCTCTTACCAAATAATTCGTGATATATTCATCTATTTACTTATTAGATTACGAAGTATTATTTTTAAATAATACTGAGTAATTTTTAGTGAAATAATTTTGTTATGACAAAAACGTAAATACGTTAGTATTATATCGATAGGAGTACCATAGGTAGTCTACAAAACGAAGCCGATACCACAAAATTTATACTCAAAACCAATTTACAATGAGTTGAGTTGAGTAGCTCCTTGGTTTATGAAGATGATAGCTCTGATCTCCTCTATTCAGAACTTGAAAAGATTGCATTCCTCTCCTTTTCTGGATATCTTCGACACGCTCATCATATTATCACTTGCATCCTCACAAATGTTGTCATCTTGTCGACTGACTTAATTGGTCAAATCATGAAAGTCGATACACATGACCTGATTTGAACCTCGTCAAAAAGATGCTAATAATTCGATCACATATAAGTTGTAAATCAAACATGTCTTATTATGTTCTTCATGTATGTGATGTATGTATGATTTCATAATTTCATTCATCTTACAGAAACAATAATATACTTGAAAGTTGATCGATCTTCAGTCAGAAGAACCAGCAGAATGAGTAGGACTGCCTGCATGATGATGAGGAGGGGACTTGATAGCAGGGATTTTAATCTCTAACACAATCTCATTTTTAAGAGTTACCTCTGTCTTCCTCCAATCTGCATTTTCCGGCAACTCAATCCGTCTTACAAATCCATGCTCCCACCAATGCCCACTCTTCCAATCCCTCGCTTTTGGATCGTTGCTGCTGTTTTGATGCTGCTGCTGCTGCTTCCGATACTGCCCGCTAATCTCCAGGATCCTCCCCTTTTCTACACATACTTGCACACACTCTTCTCCCACTCCTGTATCAAAATTAATATTAACCATAACTGCGAGTCCTACTTACATTATTATGTTGAAAATGTGGCGAACAGAATGCTAAAGGATTCAAAGTCGAGCACTGTCTCTTACGACTTTACCAAGTAAGCTAAGCCGACTAACATTTGGTCGATGGATTTCTTTGTTGTTGTGAAGTTGTGATACTACACTTTAGATAAGTCAACCTAAGACACCAAGCTTAAAGTTGATGGCATCAAAGTGATTCCATCAATATATGCAATGTTAACCCTTTTTGTATGGTTGTTAATTTGAGGACTTCAACAGTTCAACATCGAGAATTCAAGACCATATCGATGCTCCAGATGGAAATAAAGGATCTTTCGTGCCCATTACATCAAGAACCACTCGATATACAGAGGAGGAGTCAGATGTACGCAACCTTAACGACCGACAATAAATCAACATCAAAAAGTAGATTGTATGTATTGATTTTCATGCATATATGCCATCGTTAGAGGTTGCGTTTCGTTTGTCACATAAATACATACTCCATCTGATTAAAATATTTCTCACAATTAATACTCTACATAAGAAAATAAATGACAGAGAGTACAAACTTCTACAAACCCCAAGTAACCTCATGACCTTCAAGCAATATATATACGGAGTAGTATATATAACTTGAATCTTATTTTAAAGGATTGAACGACATTATTCAATAAATCTTGTGTGAGACAGTATCAAAGGTATGACGATAATTTTACCCTTAGATTTTTCACATAGGAGGTTTATAAGCAATAAATTCCAAAATCATACCAACTAGCTAAACCATACTAGTACTACTTAATCAATTTTAAAATCCATAAATAAAATAAAAGTTGAACGTTAAAAACTTAAATAAGATTGTTGCATGCAATATAATACTACTCGTACAACGGTCATTCGAGAGGACCAAGCAACATACATGTATAAATAATATATATAGCGATCTTACACAAGACTAACTCTGATGGTACGAGAAAACTCACCTGGTAAGTCGGATTTGAAGACGAAATCTCTATCAGTTTGAAGCCAATCAACTTGATTAAACCCGTTTGCCCGAAGATTAGACAACAAAACATCAGCCTCAAAATCCCACAAAGGAAAAGCATCTGAAGGATCAAAGAACTTCCCAAACAACATTGGACTAAACAACGATCCTTCACCAAATACTTTCGAAATTACTACGTTATTATTATTATTATTATTAATATTATTACCCTTCGTTACAAACCCATGAAAACAATCTTCTGTTAATGGAATTATCCATTTATGAGGCGTACGATCTTCCAATGATAACACTTCTATATGTCTACTTCCTCCCATATATTTTTAATTGAATTAAAAAAAATGATGAATTATAGTATATTTCAATGGTGTAAGTAGTATTACTAAGGTTTTATTGAAGAAGAAATAAAGGGTTAATTATATTTATTATTATTATTTATTATATTAAAAAGAAAGGGAATAAATTCTTTTGGAATAATTAGAAAATGAAGATAAGAGAATATTTGTTTTCTTCCACTTATTATTTGTGTTTTTTTTTTTTTTTTGCATGCAAGTCGCAGTGTCTTGCATGGTGGAATGACAAGTCACAACTCACAAGTGTTGTTTTCTTCTACACGCCTGCTTTGCTCCATTATTTTCACTATACGATTCATCGTCGCCGTCAGAGACGATTTTATACTGTGAAACAATCTCTTTGAATAAAAAGATCGATTATTCATTAATTAGTGGAGTATAAATTAGTTCGGTTTTTTCGTAAGTACACTATGTCATGTGTGTAATACGGAGTATTATAAAGTCGACACGTCAACAATATTAAGGAGAACGATGGATTCATGTCAACTTTTTTTAAGAGAAGATACGTTATCTTCTTAAAATAAATCAAATTATGTTAATCTCGAACTAAATCAAAGTATTCCTATAATTATAGAAATTTTCAATTCTCGTGACGACATGAACTTTTAAGACAACCCAATAACTCGTATATTTGTTACGAGAAATTAATAATCAAATACTCCGTATTTATTACGAAATATTTTAATCAAATACAAACAAATGAACGAGATAGGGGAAGTAATGGCATGAACTCTGCAGATGACAGGGAGGGGATGAAGTTAGATTCTGTATATGATGAATACTCATACTCACTCCAATTAGTAGACCTAGTCAATCATTCAAACAAAACAACCCTCATTGTCAAGATTTTTACTTTTTGTCAACTTGGAATTATTCAGACTAAAGTTTAGCAGCTAATAATATAATACTATGCCTACATTACTTGCTCAAATGTTGTTCATATTATTCAACATATTTTCCCAACTATTTCCTCCTAATTGTCTGATTTCATTCATCTTACATCTAAATTTTGTATATTCTTCACCTGGGTATTGCTCAAAGTTTCAAAAAAAATCCTTTGGAGCAAGCTTAATAAAGTCAATTGAATTGGGTATTATACTTTAATTGGTGGCAAAAAGATTGAAACTTTGGGTCCAACTAAGAAGATTGGTGGATACCCATTTCAGGGTTTGATGTAATTTGGGTGTGATTGGAATTTTAGGGTTTGTATCATTTCAGGGTTTGGTATAATTTGTAGTATGTGATTATGATTTTGGCTAAATTAAGTCAATTGAATTAGGTAGATACTATAGTTGGTGGAAAAAGATTGAAACTTTGGGTTCAGATTAAGAAGATTGGTGCATACCCATTTCAGGGTTTGGTATAATTTGTGTGTGACTGGAATTTTAGGGTTTGTGATTGATGAAATGAGAAGCATTTGATAGAAAAGATGCAAATAAAAAATGTTGGGATTTGGTTGGTGTTTGTTCTTGTATTTTGGGGGTTTTCAGGAAGGGCATTGGATGATCAGGAGATGATCAAAGGGTTCCTCAATCTGTTTGATCTTACTTCAAATTCCGAAACTTTGGTATGAAACTGTGTTCTTTGTTTTTGTCGAGCTTATTTCGTTGGATTTTGTGTTGCTTTTGCTATTCATTGTACTTCATGATAGTTCAGAGAGGGTGTGAAATTGTCATATGTGACTATGTGTGTAATGTGATCTCCTTCGATTTACTCCATAGTAATTTGCGAAGTTACATCGGTTGTTATTAGATCAGTGAAGCATGTGGAAGTGATTGATGCCTAATTTTAGGTGATCTAGTTCTTTTTTTTTTCCAAGTTGGTGATTAGCTCTGAGGATGACGATTGCAGATCGAAGTTTGGTTTCATTGATATAGTCTGCTGGTTCTAGTTTTGCATACTTCCTAGCTCCGAAATGGAGTATCAACCAAACATTCATATGTGAGGACGGTGAGGTGGTCTATCGTTTAACATCCAAGAAAGCATGCATTTGCCATTGTCGCTTTGTATGCTTTGTTGTTTGGGATGGGAGACTTCACTGGTCACCACCAGCTTCTTGATTCATCAGTTTGTTCTTGTTTTCTTGTTTGGTGGAGTTCACGGAAAAAGTTGTAACGACATTCCATGGTCTCATGCTCTCGCCTCTTGGCTTTACTAAGTTTAATTATGCATGTAATGTAACATATATCGTTGTCTATATGGCAGGTGGTCTCTAATAAAGATGTGGGCCCTGTTGATAGGATCCCTGAACATGCTGAGTCCCTGATGAGGAGGCAGTTGGCTGAAGCTCCTTCAAATCCGATGGCACTGCCTCCTGCAGGCACAACAGGAGATCATCACAGTGGCAACCGTAAAACGATCATTATTGTTATTGTTTTCACTGCAGTTGGTACATTTGTTGTTGCTACTCTTCTATTTCTGTGCGCTCGTAAAGCTTTCAGTCGACGTTCTAATGGTAGGCCTCTTCGCACCCTTACCATGAGCGACAAATGTTATTTCTTCCTGTGTCTGACTGATTGTAGGCATTGGACATGCAGATTCCTCATCAAATGCTCGGCCTTCTGAGAATCCCACTGACGAAGAAAAGATGAACACTCAGGTGAACCTCAGCAACTTCACACGCCACACAGGAGTTGCATCTGCAGGAATTGCATCATCTTCAACTTTAAAGCCCCCTCGAGGAAGGCACAGTGCACAATCTCCTGGTTTCTCACCTCCGGCTCCTCCTCCTGGCCCTCCTGCATCCTTGAGCCGGGATTTTGACATAGTAGGTGGTCCACCAGCAGCACCTCCTCCTAAAAAGACTGTCCCTCCACCTCCACCTCCAGGACCCCCACCTCCACCTGCGCCTCGAGCACCAGCACCCCCACCTCCAAAAGGTGGTGCTGCACCATCACGGCCGCCTGCTTCCCCAAAAGCGAGCAACAGTTCTTCTAATGATGCTGCGCAAGTGAAGCTGAAACCGTTCTTCTGGGATAAGGTTATGGCCGACCCCGATCATTCTATGGTGTGGGATCAGTTTAAATCAGGGTCATTCCAGTGAGTCTCCCACTACTTGCTTTGTCGGAAGTTTGTTTTAGGCCATTCTAATGTAATCCTAGTTGTAATATTTATTATTGAAATTGCAGGTTCAACGAGGAGATGATAGAATCGCTATTTGGGTATGCAGCCGTTGATAAGATGAAAGGGAAAAAGAAAGATTCCTCTTCTTCGCAAAATCCACAACATATTCAACTTATAGACCAGAAGAAGGCACAAAACCTCTCCATTCTTTTGCGAGCCCTAAATGTGACTACAGAAGAAATCCGTGATGCTCTCCTTGAAGGTTACATCCTCATTTTCAGTTTCGCGGTCCAGTTTGTTTATGAACTCGTCAATTTTCTCTATTTTTGGGAATTAAAAGCTTGGTTGCTGTTGTTTTCTGTCATTTTTTAGGGCACGAGCTTCCTTCTGAGCTTCTCGAGACTTTGTTGAAGATGGCTCCGACTACAGAAGAGGAATCGAAACTAAGACTGTTCAGCGGTGAGATTTCTCAACTCGGGCCGGCTGAGCGGTTTTTGAAGGCTATGGTGGACATCCCGTTTGCATTTAAACGAATGGAAGCATTACAATTCATGGTTACTCTTCAGGAAGAAGTTACATCAGCGAAGAAGAACTTTACAACCCTCGAGGTGACTTATCTCTTAAATTTCGGACAGACGGTTTTACAGAATTCTTTGTGTTTGATTTTAATCGTATGCTGTGTAGGCAGCTTGCAAGGAAGTGAGAAGCAGTCGGCTTTTCCTAAAATTGCTAGAAGCAGTCCTTAAGACAGGCAATCGAATGAATGATGGAACATACCGCGGTGGAGCCCATGCGTTTAAGCTCGACACCCTTCTGAAATTGGCTGATGTCAAAGGAACGGACGGCAAGACCACCCTCCTCCATTTCGTTGTTCAGGAAATGGTGCGGTCGGAAGGAGTGAGGGCCGCAAGAGAGAGCAAGATTACGTCCATGTCGAGCTTCAAGTCAGCTGATATCACAGAAGATATTCCTCCTCCTGGTGACTCCGAGAACCACTACAGAAGTCTCGGCCTCGAAGTAGTCTCGGGATTGGGCGAACAGCTCCAAAACGTTATGAGAGCGGCCGGTTTAGACTCCGACATCGTAACAGGAACAATAATCAAGCTCGGAAACAGTTTTGTAAAAGCGAAGAACTTTCTCAAAAAGGAAATGGACGGCACAGCAGAGGAAGGCGGATTCCACAAAGCTCTAAGAAGCTTTATAAAGCAAGCGGAGGGCGATGTCATGGAACTAAAGGAGGAAGAGAAGAGAATAATGACGCTCGTGATGAGTACAACGGATTACTTCCATGGGAGCTCGGGTAAAGAAGAAGGGTTTCGCTTGTTTGTGATAGTTCGGGATTTCGTGATAATGTTGGAGAAGGTATGTCGGGAGGTGAAAGCGCAGCCCCAGTGGCCAAGCAGCCGCCCACAGAAAACTGAGCCCGTTTCTAGGCAGACCTCTTCAGAGACCCCTCGTCCCCAATCAACTCCTGATTTCCGCAAACTTCTTTTCCCAGCAATTGCTGAGCGGCGAGTCCATGGTTCCAGCTCAGATGATGACGATGATGAATGGTCCGACATGGTTGTCGTCAGCTGATTTTGTCATCAGGCAATGTCTATACTCAAATACTATTACTTAACTGCAGTAGTTCAGTAACAACATACTGTAAAATGCTGATTGCTTCTCTACCCTGTAATTTATCAATACTTTGTGTGAATATTTATTTATTCATTCATTTTTGTTCCTGACAATGAAATCCACGAATATAATTACAGTGAATTTACATTGCAATCAATTCCTTTGCAAATCGATATTGCAGCAATTTCTGATTCTTTTCCTATCAGAAGTACCAATTTTAAACTTCGATTTTAAAATGCAGAGTATATATTTCCATTTCAGGAAAAACCGATTCTAGTCGATTTAATCATACAAAACAAAAAAATCGACATTGTTCCTGACAATATAATCACTGGAGTATGAATTTTCATTAAAATTTACACCAATTATTCAATTGAAATGCTATTAAACTCAACTGTTAGTATAAAGAACCTGCTAAAAAGTCGATGACTGAATGATTTTACTCGATTCCATCATAATCGAAAAAAAAAAAAAAAAAATCGACATTGTTGATTAAAATGTGCTTGGATATTGTATATCATCAATTGCATCACAGATCCGTACAAACTAACCCAAACCAAATATATGAACTCCTACTAACTGATAAAACACTATAACCACTGTCACACAAAGAAGGAACCCTAATCCACAACTAACACTAACCCTAATCACTACCACCTTCCATTATCGAAAACCTCGAAATCTAAAGCTTAAACATCATCATCCGCAGCACTCTGTTTCCCGGTCTTGGATTTGGGAAGAAGAAGGTTGTGGATGTTGGGCATGACACCGCCATTGGCGATTGTCACATCACCAAGAAGCTTGCTCAGCTCCTCATCGTTCCGAACTGCTAATTGTATGTGTCTCGGTACTATTCTCGTCTTCTTGTTATCTCTTGCTGCGTTTCCAGCTAATTCCAATACCTGCAATTGCACCCCAAATCATCAAATTCAATTCAATTACTTTCTTAGGGGAAGAAATTCAATCGATTTAATTAGGGTTTTCAATCAATTAATTGAAAAAGGAACTAACTTTCAGATCTAGATCCAACCATAAACCACAAATTCAAAACAAATGATTGAGACGGAAAAAGCGGTACCTCAGCAGCGAGGTATTCAAGAACAGCAGCAAGGTAAACCGGAGCACCAGCACCAACACGCTCAGCATACTTCCCGGCTTTCAAGAACCGGGCAATACGACCAACCGGAAACTGTAAACCGGCCTTACTACTCCTGGAAGTCGCCTTCTTGGCCGCACCGGCGCCGATTGTCTTCCCTCTTCCTGCCATTAGTATTGATTGAAATTGGAGAAGAGAATTGTGATTGAAATTGGAGAAGAGATATATTTAGGTGGGAAGTGAAGGGAGGGGGTGCGGGGGTATATATAGGGGTTTTATGTTTGGGTGGTGTGGGATTAGCCAATCAGAGAGGAGTACACGGATCGAGAGTGTGAGTCGTTGGATTGGGAGAAGATCGACGGTGTGTGTGTGTTGACGAGTTGTGGAGGGAAATTGGAGGATTGATTGATTTTTCAAATTTTTTGTAGGTAATTAATTACGTGTGATGTGATTTGTTATAATTCCTCTTTTTAATTATTTAATAAGGGGAAATATTTTTTTTAATATTATGTGATTTGTAATTAATATTTTTTTTTAACATAGAAAGAACTGCATTAGAAAAACCCTTCTCCTCCCCTCCCTCCCAAAAAAACCTTAGCCTCCAAAAAAAAAACTTGGGACTACCACCATTAATTGGTGGTAACCCCCCCTCCCCCCCCCAATTTAATCTTTTATATTATCGCTTTAGTATTAGTATCGTTATTACTATTCTAGTTATAATAAGTCATCTTCTTTTTGAGAGTTTTGTCCCCATCAATTGATGGGTTTCGCTTTCTCTTTTAGGAGAGGTATTGATTATACGATAGCGGGGAGGACGCGAAAGATCAGTGTTACAATCGTTCATGGTATGGTATCTCAATTTATGTCAGATTGACGGCTACAATCTATCTGGTTAGATGAAATCGATTCTCCTCGACACCTTGGAAGATCCAAAGACCTTCTTGTGAAAAACTGTATCATTAAACAGCGATACGTTGAAAGAGAATGTGCAGAAGCGGATATCAAAATCATAGTGAGAGATCTTTGTTTTGACGAGAATTTATTTTATTCAAATTTTATAGCATTGTATCCGTTTAATTTCGATATAAGTTGTAGATGTCGTATGACTTTTTATTAATGAAATGATCTATTCGCTAAAAAAAAAAGGTAAGCAATCCGAGAACAGAACAATGTGATTGAGATTAGTCGCCATTGCCCACTTAGTTGCTTCATAGACCGCCAAAGCTTCCGCGTGGAGAGGAGAGATTGCCCAGATCTTCATAGTTTCACGCCCCAAACATGAGCCATCTGGAATTGAATAAGAGTCACCCAACCTGCCGCCTCTATATTGTTTTTCCAGACCGCGTCAACAAAGACATTTATTCTTGAGTCACAGTCTCCAGAAACAGAGATCGTAATAACCCGACCCTTTTTCCATAGAACCGTGACAAAGTACAGAATTCGTTATGATTAGAATGACTTAAAAGAAGGTGGTGAATGTAACCCTAAGGTTGCGAGTTAAAGCGAGCAATTACAACAAGTCAACAAGCACGGGTAGACAACGATGATGATAATAGGTCGATTGATCCAAGGATAGTAAGCCTGTTGGAGCCGTTTAGGGTACTCTTCAGCGAGCAAGAAGGAACGCTAAAGACGATATTTCCAGGGCTCTATTCGAAGCTCTCCGACTTCTTCAAGAAGGTGAATTCATTGATATTAGAGAATGTTAAAATAGAAGGAGAAAAATCGGCAACGAAAATCTTGAAGAGGAGCTTAAGCCTTGGTGATGCATCGACTTCATGTAAGAATGAGAGGTTTAAAATTCGACCCATTGATTCGGATTATACTTCCGTATAAAAAATGAAACGGGTCATCGTCATTCAAGAAGGAAACGAATTGAAACGAGCAAAATGAAATGGAAACAATGAATAAGACTACCTTTGCAATTTCAATGGAGTTATAAGAAATGAACAAATCCTATCATCCTCTCCTTAGGATGCTCAACTCCTACACAAAACCTTATATGACACGGTCTTACTCTTACACGTCAGACCGACTCATTGCCTATATCAAATAAACGAAAAAATCAAAAGAGCTTTTCTTGTCACATGTGAGACCGTCTCATGTCACGCTCTTTTTACTCCAGTGAGTTTGTTCTATATGTAATTATGTACCTAAACGAAAAGAGGAACGACAAATACCAAATTTAAAGCTTCAACAGTCGGTGTCCATACTATCTATAGAATCTTGCCTCCTGAGTCCAATCATTGGAATCGGCCCCGCTGTCTCGTTGATGTCGATAGTCACATCTTCGGGTGTTGGAGTCAAAGTTGTTTCGAAAGGCTTCTGGCCATGTCGAGTTTTCAGGATCCTTGAAAGTACTTGGACTATGTCTCTCATCGAAGGCCGTTTCTTGGGGACGCGGTTGATACATTTGTATGCCAGAGCTGCTACCTCGTTCAGCTCCGACACATCAAAACCACCCTCAAGACGGGCATCGACTATTTCCTCCCACCCACACCCTCCCTCTGTATTCATCGCAGCCTGTTCATCAAAAAAACTCATGAGATTCAAACGTTCGGGAATGCTAGCTATGAATCACAAAATTAATTTTCAAAAAACATGTAGAGTACTTACCAACTCAACATATTCCATTAGACCTTGATTAGGGTTTCGTGCTGCAACAAGTTCGAAGAGTAGTACACCATAACTGTAGACATCACTTTTCTTCGTGAATTTTTTGGATGATATGTACTCGGGATCCAGATACCCAAAAGTCCCTCTGAGATTGGAGGCATGCCCATCGGCCATTTCTTCCCTAGAAAGTCCGAAATCAGCCACCTGAGCAGAAAAAATTCGAAGCATGTGAACATCAGACGAAGTCGCCTAAGAAAGCCTCCATCATCATCAAGTAAATAAATAAATTCTGAAATGCGGGAGCGCAGACAACGATAAGGTGTCATACTCTGGCTTTCATAGACTGATCCAGTAAAATATTGGACGATTTGATGTCACGGTGTATTACAGAAGGAACTGCCTGCAGTAGAAATCAAGAAAAATACTCGATCCGTGATCAAAGAAATCGCCAGATTAAATTTATTTATACAACTACACAGTAGGAAATAAATAAACAAACAAAAACTTACACCATCGTGTAGATACTCTAAGCCCCTGGCCACATCCAATGCTATATGAATCCTTCGATCCCATCTCAAAGGTTCCTTCTTCTCGTCTGGACAAAACAGCCGTCACAAATAGGATCAGGGAGTTAACATTTAGGGTTAAAACCCGTTTCATTGAATCTAACAATGAATGGAATAGGGACTTGAGACTTGACATTTAGATAATCCGAACTAAGTGTTTAGTGTACCAGTAGCAATCTAGTATCACGATCAAATTTTCAAGCAAGAAAGGTAATAGGATACTCATGATATGGTAAGAGGGCTGCGGAAAATGCTCATGAAGAACTTACTGTATAAATGAGAAGCTAGACTGCCATTGCTCATGTAGACGTATATAAGCATGTTTGTGCCCTTTTCTATACAATATCCAACCAAATTTAAAAGGTTTCTGTGATGTAATCTTCCGAGAAGTTTCACCTGAAAAGAATTGATGATGACAAATCAGAAATGAACTCAGATGTAAAATCCTCCAGCTTAAAACCATGGTATAAAACTATGAGAATCGACTTGAAAATACTGTGTCGCCAGAAATCAGCAAAATTTATTCATTTGCACTAACCTCGGTTTCAAACTCCCTCTCGCCTTGCTTTGAGTCCGTTGCTAGAACCTTCACGGCGACTGTTTCGCCAGTCAACATCTGTGCTTTGTATACCGGACCAAATGCACCTTGTCCAATCACTGTTGTAAAATTTTGAGTTGCTTTCTGTAAATCCCTGCAAAAGTATCAGCCATCACCACAGTCACCAAATGAAATGCTCATGTATAAACATAGCAAAAACACGGTAAAATCTTATAAAGTGATAAATACATTCCATATACAGCATGATTTCGGAGAACGAACCTGTAAGAGTACTCAGGTATGCCAGATGCAGAAACAACGTTGTTCTTCCTAAGCCCATCAAACCACAAAGACATCCCATTAGAATTTTTCCCATATTGTCGGGGTGAATCAGCGCCAGCAGTAGAGTCTGACAAGACTGTACAGGTATCAACACCGTTTGTACGTATAGGGATTGTCGAAGCTCTCCTAGAACTACTGTTGTTTATTTGAGCGCGCTTTCTCTGGAATCTAAAGCAGTAGAGAGTAAAAACAGCTAAAAGAACACCAATTACTACTCCAATTGAGATACCAAGTATCAATCCACTAGATGCATTTCCAGCCATTTCCTTCACAAAGTCACACTACGTAGCCACGCAGCTACGCTACCTCATTACAGTTGCATTCCCTATTCATCAAGCCAAACTGCAAAATCATACCATATACAAATGGCATTAGGGTTTCAAGTTACACATATACAACACAATATAAGGCACACCCAATTGAAAACATATCAAGATCTCCAGCTTAACATTGTCAAAAATATTTCGAAACCGGGAATCACACAAAACCAAACATAGAATATGACTTTTCTAAGCAATGTAGCTCCTCAATATGTGAAAATTCTTCTTTGAATTCAATTCAAACCCACAATTCAACACATTGAAAGTATCAAAAGCTACATTTTTTTTCTCTCTTTTGAAAAAGAGGGAAGATTAGCATATAATGTAAAGGGGTAAAGTAAGCTGGATCCAACCATCAATTCAACAACCCAATAAAGTCCATCAACATCAAAATCAAAATTACAATAATTCTGCTATCTATAAATGAAAATATCAGCTTTAAACCCAGAAATTCAATTCCAAACAAAACTACTAAAGATACAAATTACTCATATAATGACCAAATCATCCAATATTCCAATTAATTAACAATGCCAACAAAAAATTACCCAGATAAAAAAATGATGTAAAGATTGAAACTTTTACATATAACAAAGAAAAAGAGATCAAAACATGAAATGGGTTGTAGCATTTACAGTAAATTACCCATCAAAATGCAAGAATTTGGAAGAACAGATGCTATTTTTCCAAGCATGAACTGAAAACAGTTGCTTACAGAATTACAGACTTTCAGACTTACAGTATATCTTCAACAGTAAAAAGGGTAAATTTTGGAGATGAGAAAAAATGGAGGAAATGAGAGAGAAAAGGGAAGATTCGAGGAGTAAGGTAATGAGAGAAGAGGAGACAAAGAGAGATGATCAAACGTTTATATACTCTGGCGTGTTGTCTTGTCTCTGTGTATTATTATGACTGTCTGACTATAGTCTGTAACTCTGTACATTAGCTGCTAATCACCCTTTTTTTAAGAGCTATTTCTTGTCGTCGGCGTTTCAGCTGGATCGGCGGCGCTTTATAACGTGAATTGACGCATTTGCCCCTTCTTTAACTCACCTCATTAACCTTACTAATTACATTTTGAATAATGTTACCAATTATATTAACATTACTAATTACTCGATAATGTGACGGTTTTTGTTTTTTCTAAAACCGTCTTCTCCGCAATTTTTTGTCCTATTTTATGGGTTATGGTCCCTCCACCACTCCACACTTCATTACTCTATTCTTGACGTTAGATTATAACCATCGCATGACGTTCGATTCTCTAGTGACGGTCTTTTTTTAATTTGACGTAGAAAAAAGACGAACTATAATACGTAATAAAGTGCAAAATGTGAGTTTCTCACGTTTCACCGATCGGCAAAACGTAAGAAACTCACGTTTCACCGATCGGCAAAACGTGAGAAACTCACGTTTTGCCGATCGGTGAAACGTGAGTTTCTTACGTTTTGCCGATCGGTGAAACGTGAGTTTCTTACGTTTTGCCGATCGGTGAAACGTGAGAAACTCACGTTTTGCCTCCGTTTCATGCTATTTCCGGGTTTTTTGATTATCCCGACAAATTCTCCCTACAATCCGTCAACTAATCTCTAATCATGCCGCAAACAACAAATTGAAAAACCGTTAAATTGAAAATTTGTGACAAATTTAAACTCGAAAACAAAAAATTAGACTTAAATAAAAACCCAATCAATTATATTATTGATTATTAGAAAAAGATTTCCGAGGTCCATGGGGAAACGTGTCACGTAAACCGTTCAATTTACGTGATAAATTAATACTCCGAAACGTAAGATTAGATTTATATACAAAAACCAATTAATTATATTAACGATTATTATACAAGGGCAATACGGTAAAATCACGTATAAAGCGCCGACGATCCAGCTGAAACGCCGACGACCCAAATGAATTGCTCTTTTTTTATGGGATTACTGGATTTTTTACTCATTAAAATTTATCATATTCTAATCAATCTTCATATTTCATTGATAATAAATGGACTAGATTTTCATTTTAAGGAAAATAATCGTTTTTATTTTTTAAGATCACGAGATTTTTTTTTTGTTTTTGTGTCGGTAATTTGATTTCTCCAGTCAATTTTTTTAGACATTTGTTGTTCAATTACTCCGTACGATGTATTTTTAATTTGACAATTTGTAATGTACTCATATATTGTAATAATATAAAAATTCATTTGTTGTAGTATCGGTTTGAGGTTCTTGGTGTTAGGTTGGGTGAAAACACAATATCCATTTGGATTTTTTGATTTAATGAGGTTTGCTTGTAATCTACCGAAATATTCGTGGGTAAATACAATTAAGCCTATATACTCCGTAAAATGAAAGTAATAGAACTAATATTTGATTTTAAGAGGATGTATCATATACTCCATAAGCTAACTTGGCTGGGCTTCGCCCCTCTTGAGTACCAAAAAAAAAAAAAAAAAAAAAAAAAAAAAAACTAACTTAGCTTCCTATGCTCAGTATTGACGAAATTATGACATTATCAAACTTTACCCGATATATAAAATTATAAACCCAAATGTTCCACTAGTAGCCAAATCCTAAATGGTATAAGGCCAAGTCAATCGAACTCAACATAGTACGGAGTACTAATAAATTGGTACGCGTAAATGTAAAAGAATTAATGAAAATGGAAAAATTATCTCATTTATGAATCTTACGAGTACGGAATACTTCATGACGAGTGACAACCACGCTTGATATTTAATAACATATATCTCAATTCTCAAATAAACGTCATATCACCCTAATTCATTTTTTTTAATATCATTGCTTATTATCTTCTTTTAGCCACCTTTTTTCCCCTTATCATCAATCTTATTTAATTATGACCTTAAATGTTACTTGTATCGATATTTTGTGTTTTAATAGGATAAAATAAACAAGAAGATAGAAGTAGCTTAGATAGTCTAGATACGGGCAATGTGCCGGGAGAAACGGTACGTTATCTCTACTAACAGTCTAATACTCCTATAATGCATGAACGTTACCCTATGCTAAGTATTTGGAGTACATATATGTAAGTGAAATTGGGATTAACAGAAGTGGTTGTTGAAATTTGCAAATTTGGCAGTTAATAGGTGAAACAACTAGTGTTGTTTGTTATAAGGTATCCGTAACTTTTTGTTATAACGGATCAAATATTATTCATTTATGTAGAAAAGGTCAGGTAACACATTATTTTTCTATTGTTTTATCTTTTTTAATGTAAATGAATCATATTTAACCCGTTATAAAAAAATGACGGATTACTTAAAGAATATATGAAGGTGAAATTAGTCAGTCAGGTGGGGGAAGGCTATAGTAATTCATAATCCAACTGTCAACCAAATCATACCTAAAATCACCTTACTACATTATACATCATCCTTGTTTTCTTATCCAATCAAGATTTCATGAAAGGGACGCAAACTCATACGACTAAACTTATCTAACAATCATCAATATTATAGGGATATTTAGTTGTTACTCGTATTTCAAATAACACAAGTTCTGGTTCGTAATGGTCATATCCGTTATAAGTTTGTGACGGTTCAAATAAAAGAGAAAAGACAAAAAAAAAATGATGTTTGGAGAATAGCACATGAGTTGTCTTTTATCACTTATATGATTATATTTAACCCGTTATAAACTTGTGACAGATATATCCGTTAAAAGGGAGACTTACGGTTCAAACGATGTATAAATTTTAAACAGATCAAATGATATTTCATTGACTTCTTATAATTGATGATTATCCATCATGGGTTCAGTTGGGTTTGAGTTGAGCTCGAGCTGTTTTACGAACCACTTCCAAAACTTTAAGCCGGTAAGTTTGGAAAATTTGGATTTGATTCTGCTCTCAAGAACAATTTTGCGTACCGATTCAAAACCATTTGAGGTCGAGGCCACATCAGCTCGATTATACCCTTAGCCATAAAGATGTAGGAATTGTGATGACGAAAGTGGTAAAGATGATAAATGAGAACAACAAAAGTATAAACACATATATTTACTTGGTTCACTAACGTTGTTCTAGCTAAGTAGCAGAAGGAGAAAGTAATTTTATTAGATTTGAGGAGAGGATAGATTTTCAGATTTAGAGTTATGATTATATGCATAACGGCTGAGCGAGGTAGGTTAACGCCTACAAGGTTAGATTATGTATCCGATGTATAATTTTTTATAGGATAGAACGTGAGATGGAAGTAGTGAAACCCAATATCTAGGAAGAGAAAATGGATGGATCAATAACCATGGTCTAGTAATCCTCGTAGATGATTACTCCATACCTGCGTACAATTGGATTCTCTTAAAATGGTCGGGTTATCTGTCTTAAACTCATAACGGGGCAGATAACATCCAACTTATATAGATAAGACATTCTTGTATCTTTTTACTCTTTCTTAGGTTCTTTGTTTTTCTCTCACCTCAATTATTTGATCGTTATAATTTTTAGACGGATATGTATTGAGGCAGGAAGTTAAGTTGTGAAGTGCGTAAATGCGGGTGCATGGTGGCAATTGATGTAGTACGTGGAAACCACGTGATAATTGAATGATTGGGGGCACCCTTCCAACCCCAAAGTCAATCTCATAACTCTCGACGGTCGGAAGTCAATTCCAACATTCTTCCACAAATGCCTCACTAAAGCCTAACCGGACCGTCTTTTTCGATGTAAAACCTAAATTAAAACGGGTTGAATAATATTTGTAGTATAAATATTTATGTACAAATATTTAGAATTTTTTTTTTTCAACGAATAGCGCACTTAGTCGCATTAGAGGTTCCTATTGTCCCAGAGCACCTAGTCTTAACCACTAGGCTAAGACATCAAATATTTGTTATAGGTATGATATACGAAATATATCCGTATGTTACTCGTATATGTTATACGGAGTATTTGTCTTTAAAATAACAACAATTTCATGTGTTATGTAATAATTTTTTGGATTTTTCCACCTAAATCACATTATTCATAATGGGTCAAATTTACCGTGGATGTTAGCAATCACATTGCTCATATGATTATATCTCATACATTTGGGTTAATTTTATGAGAAACAACGTAAGTAATTAACTTAATTTCTAAATGAAGTGTAGTGCGAAGTAGTTTTTCTCTACCATTTAACTTCTACGTGTTACCAATGCAAATTTAGTCATTGATTATCTTACTTGATAGTACTTTTGATATATTGTTGCCGTTTAAGTCAACAACTTACAATTTTCTTATACATAGTACTACTCCGTATGAGTTTATCATTCAATAAAATGTTTTCATTTTTGGTAATTGGTATATTCATATTCTCTACTATTATAGTAGTACTCCATATGTATTAATAATATTAAAAGTAAATTTTCCTCTGTTTTAATATAAAAAATCATACGTCACACAAAATCAAGTTAATATTCCGTAATAAAATTGATGTTAAAAGACAATCAGATGATTGAGATGAATATAAAAACAAAGGAGGGTGACTGCCAAAATAGCGATGATATGATGGGAATAATTGAGAAATGTTTTATTGACGGGGATTAAGGAAGACTTCTTCACTAAAGCATGCATGTGCAACTGAAGTGCCAAACTAGATTAATTGTCGGATTATCATTGCAAAATATAAAATATACGATAAATCTAAAAAATACTCCGTAAATCAACAAGGTTAAATTTTTGTATATGAAATAGTATGTACCTAACCAAATCAGTAACATTAAGAGAAATATATTTGGAAAAATTGTGTTGTTTTTATTAAAAGTAGGAGCTTAATTTATACAGTACTCTGTATCACTCATTATTTTATTCTCGCTCAAATGATTATATATAATGGGAAGATCGTTAAAAGTTGGAGAAGGTACATATGATACGAGTAGATGATACATTGATCATGATGAGTTATCATATTCAATGTATCATACTCCCTCCGATTCATTGGAATCGCAACATTTACTATTCACACAAAAAATAAGGAAAGTGAATTGGTGGACCACAATAGTGATTTCATGTAAGATTAAGTAATATAATAATATTAGATTGAATATTTTGGAATATAGTAATGAAAAGTGAAGGGTAGGTTAGTCATTTCATAAGAAAAATATGGCCCAAAATGGAAATGTTGCAAAGCTGATGAATTTGCCAAAAACGGAATACGTTGCGAATCCAATGAATCGGAGGGAGTATGACACTTCACTCTACGTATTCCCATAACATTAAATCATATTCATAACCTATTTTTAATACTAGTAGTATGTCAAATAAAGGAGGATGTAATAAATAATAATCAACCAAGATGATCACCTGTATTAATTTTAAAAAGATCAAGCAGTCCGTTGAAACAAACGTACTATAACTAGGATTACCAAAATCATCGTCCCAAGTAACATAAATTAAAAGATTATTTTACTCCGTATTAATTTCAAGACGAATATATCCATAATAAATCGATTTTGAACGAAATATGTTAAAAAAAAGTGGCGCAAATTGTAAGTTTGAAGTTTGGGAGTGGTTGGAAGGAAAGGATACGTTGGCATTGTCATTTGTCGCACACAAAAAGGAAGTTTATGTTGAGTGGGCTCTTCTTTAAAGGGTACTTTATTTGTGTGCATTTTAAGATGCGGAAAAAGAGGACGTCCGCACCCCGTAATTCACAATACTCAAAAGCTTTACCCAAATTCCTTACTATAAATTTCTTTCATTCAAAGTGGATAGCAGTAACTCTCACGTGAGACCATCTCACGATAATTTTATCGTGAGACCTCTCACATGGACACATAAGGGGTGGTTACAAATTTAGTAACCACCTCTTATATGAGCCGTCTTACGATAAATTATCGTGAAACGGTCTTATACAAGTTTTTGTGAGTGGATAGTGATGTATGATAGATAGATAGATAGATACTATAAGTCTATAACTCTTGTAATATTAAGATCGATCATGTTTTCTTGAACGTATTTTCAACTAATTTCAATTCAATTGAGTTAAGTTTAGTTCACTCCTCCAGTTCACGTGATCTTATTTTAGTCAATTCAAATCACTTTGAGTCAATTAAAGTTTTTTTAGTTCATTTTATTGTGCTACCATTAAATTAAATCCACTTCTACCAGAAACAACAAGACATAGAGGGTTCAGTTAGCCCGATTACAAAGTATTAACCCTGCAAAAAGTAGGATCCAAACCGAAGTATGTGATCCTAATTCACTGCATCTATTCAGCAAGTGTATGTCTCAAGCACAGACCATGACTAACTTTTCTATAGAACCGTCGTATAAGTATATACTCCCTCCCATCCAAACAATCCTTTACATGGGGGGTTTCACAATTTTTAAGAAAAGTGGTAAAAGTAAGAGTATTATTGGTAAATCAAATGATTTTATGGGTCCACCAAATTTAAAGTAAAGAAAAAGTTGTGGTATTTTGTGTAAATAGAGGAAAGATATGAGGGTTATATGGTAAAGTCTTTTGCCAAAAAAAGAATGTAAAGAATTGATTGGATTGTCCATTTATAGTAAGTGTAAAGAATTGAATGGATGGGAGGGAGTAACTCGAACTTTAAAAGTATTCAAAGAGGAAACTATGTTTTTGGTTTTACGATTTACATGATCAAAATTCAAAACTAGGGATAAATCAATGATTTTGTTTCCGGCCCAGTACTATGCATTGTCTACTGGGCTTATCTATTTGGGATACTATCCAAAGTCATTAAGTCAGGTTACATGAGATATTGGGCTACGGCCCAATGTAAAATATTGCTACGATCCATCAAGTATATATAACCAACAAAATTTTGTGAACGATCTATTTGACTTATATTCTACTCGTATTTAAGTTGACCCATAATAAACCAAATTAACGTTACATCAAGACTTCAACCACCTAAACAACTGAAAAAAAAAAAAATTCAAATTTAATTGAATTTAGCAATATTTTTTTTTTATCTCGATCATTTATTTACTTTTTATATTATTTGTTTGTAAGGAACGATTAACAAACAATGACATTAGATTTATTTCTGCCGTAATAATAATAATTGTAAATTCTTATTTGAGAATTAAGACAGACAAATCTGTCTTAATTTTATAATTCTTCAAATAGTATGAATTAGACAAAAATATACTCCCTCTATTTCATTGATATCTTCCGCATTTCCTTTTTCAACCATTTCTTTGATTTCTTCCATTTTTCTTTTTTCTATCACACTCCTCTCTTACCTAGGTGGCCCACTTACTTTAGTCCCTCTCTACTTTTACTTATTTTATTGTTTTTCTTAAGAAATGTGCCACTTTTAAGGCGGAAGAAATCATAGAAATGAAGGGAGTATAAAAAAACTTGTCTCATTTAATCATATAAAATGTTATTTGACTCGTTATAGAATCTTCAAAAAGAATATACTCCACTTGGCTACTCAAAGACAGCAAGTTGCAATTATTGTACAGCAAGTGAAATGTGAAAACGCCTAATTTCTGCATACATGAAACCAGCTATAAACTGAAGTACCAAAATTAGTAGCACAAGAGAAGAAAAGACGTGGTACATGACACTTCTTACTTTATATAGCACTGTCGACTAACGTCGTACGGCCTCTCTCGCTTTTTATACGCTGGTCCATCTTATATTTTCCTAGTAGTAAAACAATACCTACTCATTACTTTTCACGTACCTTGTTTCGTCTCAAAAATGAAACACCATGAATCCATGATTTAAATTGATATTATGAGTACATGATATAAAAATGGGTTATAAATGTACGTCAAGTAATATAACGATACAAATACGTAACATATAAGATGATCGAAAATAAGTGTGCTAAACCGGTTTTTTTTTTTTATTTTTTTTTTTTTTTATTTTTTTTTTTGGTTTTTTAGAGTTTCCAACCAATTTTTTTGCTATCTATTTTACCGTACATCGACGTAAAATTATTTTTTAATCGCAAATTCTTGTTTGTAATGAAACTATCCGTCATAATTAACAGGTCAGACAAAAGTACCCACTTGATTTAGGTAAGGCCAGACAAACAATTTGCTAAGCCCTAAATTTGCTTTATCTAACTATGTTGTTATACTCCCTCCGTCCCACTAAGATTGTCCCGTATTCCTTTTTGGGTAGGTTCTTAATGATTGTCCCATTTCTCAACTTTCCTTTTTAGTCTATCCTTTTTTATAACTTCGTCCCTATTAAGACAAAGTATTTACCATTTTGCCATTCCATTAACCCACACCACCTCACACATCACCCTATAAAGTAGTCATGATTGCCTATATACTCAATCATCACACCATTTTCTTAGTTATCGTACAAAAGTAAACGAGACAAACATTTTGGGACGGAGGGAGTATTATTTGATCCAAGAGGAGACTTATTTTGTTCAATGAGTGCATATATAAAGGTTGAAAATTTATTGATTATATTACTGGGACCAATTTCAATTTTCTTTAAAAAAACAGAAGTCAATGATTGTTACTCCTTATGATAAATTTTGTGGTTTGAAAGTGATGAAGAACTTTCGTGTGATGATAAATACTCTTGGATTGATCCATGTGAAAGTGGTGGCTTTTTCATGAATCATGAATGATGATAGTGGAAGAAGTGGAAATGGAAGTGAGGCCCCTATCTAGCTAGCTAGTCATGTTTTACTTTCTTAAGTAATCATTGTATTTATGTATTTCATGTTACTTTCAAGCCAAGCAAAAGTCTTGATTCATATTCTCCCTCCGTCTTATTGAATTTTTATCTATTGTTTTCAGAACGAAATTCAAGAAAATAATCATTAGTGAATTTAGATCACGCAACATTCACATGCCTTACATAACTATATAACAAAAACTTACTAAAGATGGAAATAGATACAGTCGAATAATACATTCAAAAGAGGAAATAGATAACAATTCAGTAAAACGGTGGGAGTATTGATGTACTCCGTATCATACTCCCTCTTATTCATTTGTTTCTTTTCGTTTGCTTTTTGGCACTAGTCATGTGTGATCTTGTTTTAATCATCTTAATGAATACATTAAGAATATCAAACTTTTACGATTTTTAATAACGTGTAAGTAACGATATAAACAAAACAAAACGTGCATCGGCAAGTGTGATAAAACAAACGTAAAGAATCAAATGAATCGGATGGAGAATGGAGCAACTTGGATGTATTTGAAAGTGATGCAAGCAATTAGATAAGAAGAAATCTATGCAAGAAAGAAAGCACTAAGCTAAGGTATGATAGTTCTGTATCATATACCTATGACCATATATGATTCAATTCAACATGCTATTTGACTTTAAAATAAGGCTTACCAATAGTAAGAGAATAGTTCTTTCTTTTACGAGTATTTTGACATAACAATTGAATTGGTTTCATAAAGAATAATAGAGACATCTTAATTAGGCTAGTCCTTATCCAAAATAATTACTCAGTAACGTATTTCTTCTGCTCACAAGTTATTGTATGTCTCATTTTAATATATACTCTCTCCGATTTTTACGATTCACAACGTTTATTATTTGCACAAATAATAAGGTTGCGAGTGAGGATGTCGGGTCTCGCCAATAAAGTTAAAACTAACACAAACTAAACCTACTTATTATAGAAATGTAGCAAACCTAATGAATTTGTCAAATATGGAATATATTGCGAATCGTAAGAATTGGAGGGAGTAGTATATTTTTCACATGCTTCGGAGTATGTAGTTAAGAATTTGATTGAATCAAAATGGAATATGTATACAACTTATTGAAACAAAGTGTGTTTTTTTTTCTTTTTCTAATTTATAATTCATAATTATGTGTCATATTAACTTAATGTGTAACGATCTCTCGTAAACTGTTCAAAACATTATTGGAGTATGATATGGAGTAGAAATTATAAATGAAGTAGACGTGAATTGTTGATCATTCCACTACCCTTCACAAAAATTATAAAAATATACTCCGTATCACATTTAATCAATGTTGAATCTTACATACTTATAAGTTTAAGTCCACATCCATAATCCTTCTAATCATAACTTAGTCATCATAATTCTTAGTACGCTAGTAACTAGCCACATTATTCTTGCTTGGAAACCCCCTTTGCATAAAACAAAATAAATAAACCAACAACTGGTCGCCTTTGTGTCGAAAGTACCGATTTTGTTATAACAGATTAAATATTACAGTATTTATTTATGTAGAAAAGACAATACATTACATTTGTAATATTTTATTTTTTTCTACATAAATGAATTATATTTGATCCGTTATAAAAATGACAGATAACTCCGTCACAAATTTCAATTTTTTATAAACTTAAAAGGTGGCAACAAATAACCAATAGAATAAAGAATAAATTTAAAATGAAAAAAATAAAAAATAAAGATGAGCGAGGAAAATATGGAAAGCACACATTTTTTTATTCAAGATAGATATATCCGCTTTAATTCTACAATGGTTCAAATAATTAAAATAAAATAACATGTAGGAATATTTTTTTCAGTTGTAACAAAATATTTGACATTTTCTAGTTAGTTAAATATACCCCTTTCGTCTGATCGAATTCTTTACGTTTGCTTTTTTCACACTTGTCGAGATATATTTCATGTCGTTCATATATTTATTTATGTGTTATTAAAAATTCTAAAAATTTGATAATTTCAATGTACTTATTAAGACCATTAAAAAAAAACTCACATGACTATATTTTACGTTATATATTCGAGATCATTCTTTCTCATGAATAAGACCAAAAAATAAATATAAAGAATTGACTGGAACAGAGTAACACGTTATTTAATCCAGTTTAATTTTAAATTAAAAGACATTTGCATCACAGGTAAAACCAAGTGGAAGGAAAGATGGTAGTTTAGGTGGGGTCAGTGAGAAAAGTTAGGTAGGGTCTAGGCGGGGAAACAAGTTAAGGGTCATAGCGCGTGCCACGTAAGGTCAAAGTCAATGTTTCATAGATACTTCTTACACGTGGCATTCTAAGTAAGGCCTTAGTGTTGTTTTAACGGCTGTCTCAGACCACAGATTGTTGTTGTCATGTTTATGTCACGTGATGCCCACCACTCTCACACGCTTATTCCTCTCCCTCTTTGCTTAGTTGTTAACTTGTTACCTTACCTCACTCCTACTCGCGTCCCAACACCTCATAGGGGCGTCCATCACACGCTCCGGTTACCCTAGACCCCACCGACCGACCAAATCAATATCGGTCAGATCATTTTCCTAATAATCTTACTGATTATTAACATGAAAGATGTTAAGATATGTGAGTTGTCTGTCTGTGTATGGCACACAGGACACAGTCCACTACTTTGGCTTGTAGGCGGTTGGTTGTGGCCTGTGCTATTAGCGTCTATCAACTTCAATAAGTGCATCATCCTAATTAGAGTATTTTGTAGAACATGCTTCACTTGCAATCTCACACACTGAAGTACAAAAGTAGTGATGTTTTCAATTGGTTCAGTTTTTCGAATAGACCCCAAACCCCAACCGAATCTCCAGCTTGATTGGACAAGCTAATCCGACCCGAATGATCTATCCAGTATAACTCACTCAATTCCATCAAATAACATAGGCGAAGATCCGAGCATGATACGTAATATGAATTGAACTGACATGAAACAACATAGCTAAATGTTCATTTCCGTATATATATATATATGAATCATTACCTCTAAACAACTTGATACGGAGTAATAACACAATCTTAATCTGTCCCGTTCCAGAAGATGTAATCCAATCTCTTCAAATCTACACGTCACCCAAATCTAAAATAATTTGAACCGAACATGATCTAATTATAATTGACCCGTTTACGAGTTACTTAGAATTATGAGTCGGGAGTGTAGGCGCGTAGAGTGAGAATATCTAGAGAAGAATGAGACCCAACGTGTGGTCGGCGTAAAGGAATCCCCTTCTTCATCCTTTCCTTCTCGTCAAACTTCCCACTTCCTCAAATCTGTCTATATAGTATATATATATCCTCATACCTTTGCTTCTTCATTCGTTTGAACCTCCTCCCTCCCTACCAAACAAAATCCACACTTACAACTCACAACCCACCAATTTCAATTATTAAATTCAATTTCAGTCAAACCCCATCAACGCCTTGCATTTCACTCTTCTCTTCAGGTACCCTTTCTTCTTTTTTAATTAGTTTTACGACAAAACCCTGAATTGGTCACTGGTTGGTTATCTGGTTAGGTTTTGTGTATGGGGTTTTACTCACTTACCCAGATTAGGAATTGTATTAATTATGGAGTATGTTTCTTTATGATAATTGTAATAAAACCGTAAAGCGATGGTCGAGACCCATTTATATTAATATTCTGTTAGTCTCGTTGTCGAGAATGAATTAGTTTTGGGTGAATCCCCTTCAATTTGACAATTTTGCTTGGAAAATGGACAAAAATGGTACTTTTAATTTCTACTATTGGAGGTAGTAGGAATAATGATTTGGTTGTTTACTCATATGATGCATGTTTAAGTTTTTCTTATATGATTAATTACTTGCCACAAAATCATTACTTCATCTATTTCTGCTGTAATCAATTCACTAATCATAGCCCACATGAAGGAAAGCAAAAAAAGTTTTGTGCTTTGAATAATTCTAGGTATTTTTTTGGGTGGTAAGACAGAGGTAAGGTACCTTGACATTGACATTAGGTCTCAGGCTCGATCCCTTCTCCTCTATTGTAATTCATGTAATGCGACTAAGTGACGCTCCTTTATTGTTAGGATGAAGGGGGTATGAGCAAATTGAGGATTGTTTGTGGTTGAGACTTGATGAAATTAGCCGGTTATAATTCGAGTTATTTTGGTGTTGCATACTGTATAGTTCATTGTTTCTGGTTATCAAATACTAGATGAAATCCTCTTAAAAGCCTCTATGCTCTCTGGTTATTGCAGGTTAACATTGGAGTTTCACCGAATTAATACACTCTGAAACAACTAAGACCACTTTCGATTCGATTCTTAATTAGAGGGAAGTCTATATTAAGTTTACCTGCTAGGCTGCTATACATCGAAGCTCTGTATCAGATGTTATAGCATGGATTCGCGGCAGATCTGTGGATACAGTGTTGCTGGTACCAACTCAACTTATCCGTCCCCTCTTGCAAACAAGTTATTTGAAGCTTTCAAGTTCAATTTTACAGATTCGCCAACCTCACCTTTCATGACTCAGTTCGACTGCGATACTCTTCCTACATTCAGCGATAGTAAAGAGCATCACAGAAGCCCAACTACCGACTCTTTCTCTGCCAAAAGCCCTTCTTCTAATTCACCCCTTGAAACCAACAGCTATTACCATGGACTGAATTCAAGCCCCTCAGTTGACTCTAGTCGAGGCCTTGTCGTTCGTTCTGCTGACTATGGAGTCAGCATGAGACATGCCCTTCAGGAGCTCGAGACCGCCCTTATGGGCGATGAAACGACAGGTACTAACCCGTCTATGGGTGAAAGCCGGCAACCCCATGTCTCGAGTCAACGGTCGAGGTCATGGACTCGGGGTCCACAAGGAGGTCAAGTTCAGTCATCTTCCACCTCTGGAGGGAGAAGATCGGAAGATGAAGGTCAAAGCGAGAAACGCCATAAGGCGATGGACAATATGCCTGCTGGCAATCTAAAGCTTTTACTAATCGAGTGCGCGAGGGCTTTATCAGAGAATAGAATCGACGATTTTGAAAAATTAGTAGAGAAGGCTAGGAATGAAGTATCCATCTCTGGAGAGCCGATCCAACGACTTGGTGCGTATATGATTGAAGGGCTTGTGGCGAGAAAGGAGTCGTCAGGAACCAACATTTATCGGGCTCTTCGGTGCAAAGAGCCGCTTGGCAAAGACTTGCTTTCTTTCATGCACATCCTATATGAAATTTGCCCCTACCTCAAGTTTGGATACATGGCTGCAAACGGAGCTATAGCCGAAGCATGCAGGAACGAGGATCGGATACATATAATCGACTTTCAGATTGCGCAAGGCACGCAATGGTTGACACTATTGCAAGCCTTAGCAAAACGACCCGGTGGGGCTCCCCATGTTAGAATCACAGGGATCGACGATCCTATATCGAAATATGCTAGAGGAACTAGCTTGGAGGCGGTTGGCATGCGTTTGAAAGCCCTCTCCGAGAAACACCAAATACAGGTCGAGTTCAATGCGATACCCGTTTTTGGACCCGACGTCACTCGGGAAATGCTCGATGTTCGGCCAGGAGAAGCGTTGGCCGTGAATTTCCCGTTGCAGCTTCATCACACTCCGGACGAGAGTGTGGACGTGAACAACCCGAGGGACGGGCTTTTGAGGATGGTGAAATCACTAAACCCTAAGGTAACCACTTTAGTAGAGCAAGAGTCAAATACCAACACTACCCCTTTCTTGACTAGGTTCATAGAAACATTGGAATATTACTCTGCAATGTTTGAGTCCATCGACGTGACAATGGCGAGGGATAGGAAGGAGAGGATTAACGTCGAGCAGCATTGCTTGGCTAAGGACATCGTAAACATCATTGCTTGTGAAGGAAAGGAGAGGGTGGAACGTCACGAGCTTTTTGGGAAATGGAAGTCGAGGTTAACTATGGCCGGTTTCCAACAATACCCTTTGAGTTCATATGTGAACTCGGTGATACGAGGTTTACTCAGGTGTTACTCCGAACACTATACTTTGGTGGAGAAAGACGGTGCGATGCTTCTTGGGTGGAAGGACAGAATGTTGATTTCCGCTTCGGCTTGGCATTGAAACTTGAAAGTGATTTAAGTGAAGTAGATGATATGGTTTCTCTTTATTCTTTTTCAGTGAACAATGAAGGGAAGACGATCGAGGGTAGAGTCGTCTTTTCACCTTTGTTGTTGTATAAGAAGTGGTTTCTGACTATATGTCTATGAGTCTATGGTGTGTAATTGGTGATAGTAGTACTCCGTATGTTGTTATGTAGGGGTAGACAAAGTGTATGAAATGACAGTTAAGACCTTATTTTCTGTAACTTCTCAGGTTTTTTGTTGGCATATATAGAGTTTCTGCAACTTGATCATCATATAACTTTTGCAAGCTTGTACGTTGATCATGTGAGAGATTTGTAGAGCCGGAAACCGGTGTTAGAAGCCGATGGGAGGCGGTCACAACTCACAATGCGTTCGCAAGAGTAGGGTAGAATCATGTTAGGTGGCTATTGTGAAAGCGACATTTGATTACTTCAACGGATTGTTATTTCCGGTATAAATAATAAAACGGAGTTAACATCGAATTGAGGGGTTTGGTCTTTTGTTTTGACACCGGAGACGTCCATTGAGGCTAGGTTACGTTTCCTTGCTTTCTGCCATGTCTCTACGTCCTCGAGGTGTTAGTTCTTTTCTTGTTGTCACTAGTCAATGTTACACCCCATGCTCAATCTATCGTACTCCACCAACACGTTACAAAAAGCAACATCGCTTCCCATAAGACGGTTTAATGGTAATATACTAATATAGTTATCGATTTAAGTATTGCATTTTATTATTATGGGTCAGTCGAATCATATATGACGATGTTCACAATTTACAGTTCAAAAGCAATTTGGTTTTTTGAATAGAATTGGGCCAGAATGAATCCAGCTGCGTCTAGTAACAATGTAGCCCACTACATATTATTAGCCACGCACGTAGCCGAACGATGGCTACTAAACCAGTCCAGTGTAGGTAAGCCTCTTAAATTTTCAACAACACGACCACCTACTACCTAGTACGGTGTAATAAGTAATCATCCCAAATGAAAAACTTCTTAATCAATTGTTTACCTTTTCGTGAAAATATTCGTGATGAGAGGATTTTTTTCGTCCATTGACAAATGATTTGCGTGTCAATATAATATTCGACTAATTAAACAATTTTGTTTGTTCAAATGGGCGTAGTATGTTGTGTGTTAGGGTACAAATTTATGTCTCTCTTTGATTGTGTGAAGATGAAAGAGTAACTTTATAAATATCTACCAAATATAATAGTACGATGTCTTTTGGGAAGAAGTTCAAAAGTAAATTTGTGAGGTTTTATCCAAAGTGAACCGTGCACTTGACTCAACAAGGACCATCATTAGGTAATCACATTAATTCACTTGTAACAAGTGGTATTAAAGCCAAAGGTCGATTAGGCTGAGGCACAAAGAGAAACTAAGACACATTGGAGCCAGTAGTTGAAAGTGGGCGCATACTATATCGGACGGAGAACTCCTAAGCTCAAGGGAGAGGTAGTACGATCTCACGATGATGAGACAAGGTCGTCTAAGAGAAGATCGTCAGCAGTTCAACGTGGTGTACTGACTCTTAATGGAGGCGAGATAGATAGTATGGTCTTCCAGTGATGAGATAAGGCTGTTCATGAGAAGATTGTCAATAGTCCGATGTGGCATGTTGAGGCTTAATGGAGGCAACAAAAGTGATCCATGATGAGTCTATTGGTGGTTTGATGTGACGCGCTAGTTAAGATAATGGATGCGGACCCTAACCAATCCAAGGTTTATTGGATGTAGAGAAATTCAATATGCATGGTGGAATGCTTAAGGTGCCAAGAATTGGAATTTGGGGTTGCACCGTGTACGGTATGTTTTCTAAGAACATCCGAACTCCTAAATCCTAAGCATCCATCCATCAAATACTTAGCTTAATTGGAGGAAGACAGCCGACTCTTGTTCTTTCTAATTAGACCATCATTAGGAGAGTGTTATTAAGAAATTCAACTCTCATTTTTCATGCATGGTTATAATAACTTATCAGAACACATTTGTCAAATATCGCATGAAATGCGTTTCATAATAATATTGTGAGCAAATTAAAAATTACTCCCTTCAAAGTTGCGGTTATTAAAATTTACTCCCTTTTAAGATTTTTTTTATTATTTAACAGCCAAAAAGATACAAAAGTTCAAAATTTGCTTGCAATTGTAAACTCCGGCATGCTACTCCGGCGAAACTGGATTTTCTACCTTTTTTTACCTTTTAATACCCAAACTACCCCTCTACCTTATATCCTATTGAAATCCCATAATTATTTTCTAAGGTCGTATTGTTTGATTGTCGTTTTTTTTTGGACAAAAATTGATTGTCGAATTTCTAAGGTTTACGATTTAGGGTATTTGGGGTTTTTTCTGGGTTTGGGAATTGGAATGAAGATAGTGAAGGGGAAAACGAGGTTGAGTGAGGTGGTGGTACGCTGAGGGGCAATTCGGTCAACTTATTACTGAATTGGCCGGATTTTACCAATGCAAGTAATTTTTGAACTTTTGTATCTTTTTGGCTGTTAAATAATAAAAAAATCTTAAAAGGAGTAAATTTTAATAAACGCAACTTTGAAGGGAGTAATTTCTAATTCGCTCTAATATTGCAGAAAGTAATACTCGTACTACCATACACCTATACGCCACAATATTTTTACACAATATGCACCGTACCGCTGACTTCAATGTTATGATGATCAGAAATTCAGAACGATATATATAGACTATTACCATTCTCAGGTGGCATCTTAGAGTGTTTGAAATTTGATTAAGTTTTCTAATACATCATTTTATATCAACTTAATTTTAAAAATAACGTTTAAGTATATACGTATTATAAATAAAAGTAACAAATCCCTTCATTATACAAATGATTTCTCAATAACAATTTTGATCAAAGTAACAAGCTTTTGTAACAGAGTAATACGGTAGACGGTAGTTGTATACTTGTACTCCGATATGTATTTGTTTATACATTTTTTTTTTTGCCAACGGTACAATAAATCCATCCTAAAACAATTTAAGAGCATTGACCATTAAGGTCCGCTCTGTATTGTTTAGGAATCGAATTACAACATAGTTAAACATAAAGATAAAATATTCGGATAGTAGAATAAAAGAAATTAGATCACAATGCCCGAGATCAGTGTGTTGGCAATGAGTAGTTGAATGGGCACGAGCTTTAGCACACTTCACACCTTCTTGGTTGGTCTTTCCAAAAGACTTCATACTCCTCTGAACGAAAAAGTATCAATAACAAGCTGCACTTACGCCACAAGGACGTAGAAAGGAAACGGGGTAAAACAGGTCAAATGACCAGTCCTAGGTGGAGATGAAACTCTTGCATCTTAGAGATTGAACCAGCCGAACACAAGACCATTGATCCAAAGGAAGCAGCCAACCAACCGACGGAAGTGAGGACCACCCCTCACCCTTATTCGTACCCTTAGCCATCAAAGAGAAAGACTCCAAAGAGAAACCAACGCAAACCTGATCTAGAGACTTCATTATTATTATTATTATTATTATTATTATTATTATTATTATTATTATTATTATTATTATTATAAGTCTAAAAAAACTCATGGAAAAGGATGAAAGCCCACCACCACACCCAAACCACACTAACACCTAACCCATCCTAAAACCAAGTCAACCTAACACCGATCAGTCTACACCAATGAACGACCAAACCAAGAAGCAAACACACTGATCACATGTATTGCGAGCCGGTCCCCTCCCACGACAAGAAAAGGACAAAGGACGAGAAACATAAAGGCTCAATCCAGAACCACCCGAAAAGAACGAAAAAGACGACCGTCGGACACAACCCACCAACAACGGACCTGACCGAAATCCGACCCCCTAATCACCCTATACCAGAAACGACCCATAAATCCAGACTGTCTTACATAGGGCTATGGTGGGGAAGGTGATAAGTCGTAATTTTACCTATTTTTGTCCCACGTTTTGACTCTTATTTAGTCAATTTTATAACACGTTTTGTTATTATTGAGTCGTTTTGTCTTTAATTAGCTTATTAGTCGAGTCCAGTATATTTAGTGTTAAATTATGTTATTTCTCGAGAATTGGGTACTGTGCGTCGATATTTGATTTTATAGGTACCGAAGAGAATTGAGACGATAAAGACGGAACAAAACGGATCAAATCAAACTACTATTGAGGATTGGGCCCAAACAAAAAAGAACACCCGGCCCACTATGGAAAAATGAGGATGTGGGCTGATTTGAAATAGTAGAGGAGAAAGAAGGAGGCTGATTTTTGGGGAGAGAGAGTTAGATAGAGTAGAGAAGAAGGTAGAGGGTTTTAAGGAGTAGGAGTAGTTCGAATACAGGAGCAGCAACTTGATTTTTCTTCTTAATTTTAATTACTTTCCTTGTTAGTTTTAGTGTAATAGTTCTTCCTCAACTCAAGCCTTCTATTAATTCCATCCTTATTTTTTTGGGTATAATTCTTATCTCTTCTCCTTTATTATTTCATTTATCTTTAGTTTTATCTTTAGATTATATTTAGTTAGTAATTAGTTTAAAGTTTTAATCTTTATTGTTAATTGTGTGTTGCAATGTTATTTTATAGTCTTGTTTGTTTGTGTGTAGTTAATGTTAGGATTAATTAAAGTTTCTTTCTTTATTATTTTATTATGTTTTGTGTTATGACTAGAATAATTATTTGTGTGTTTTGTGTTAGATTAATTATGATTAGTGAGTAGTGTCTTTACTAGGGGACGATTTGACCCCGACATGTCTATATTGTGGGCTTGAAATTCCGTATTTGATTTGTTTGGGATATACGGAGGAGGATAGTTTGGGATTTGGGAATCGACTTGTCTTTAGGTTGTGTTTAAACCCTTGACCCTTGTCCACCGATGGGAGTCGGTTAGGTCTAGGTAGTAAACCTCGCCTCTTGACTTGCCTTGCCCCGCCTAGTTGAACACGGGAGTGAGAATTAGGTAGGGTACCCTAACTATCGGTCTAGACTCTTCACCTTGGGAGAGGGGAGAGAAAGGAGCGGGATTAAGACGTGTACTTAGTGACCTAGGACCTTGGATTGGGTACCACGGGAGTGGACTCACTCGATTGACCTAGGAATCCGATTCACGAGCCCGGGAGGGAAGTGATCGGGTTTTACTTAGTCGGACTACGAGCCCGGGAGGGAGGTAGTCGACCCTAGAGGCGTTCCACTCGTCTAATATCCCTAACAACCCACTATCGGTGTTCCTTGCTCATAATTATGATATGTCGGTGGTTAAGTCGGACCCTAGGCCTTTAATTATTATTAGATCATCATTCTTGTAATTTGTTTGATTTTTAGTTTACTTTTGCATTTCTTAGTTAGTTTAATTAGTCTAGCTCCACCTTCGATAATTGATTCGCGTAGCTAATTCATAGTCCGAGACCGAACTAGTACTCATTCCCGATCTCTCTGAGGATTCGACCCGACTTACCCTTACTATTGTAGTTTAGGTTAGTTGGTTTGTTTGATGGTAGGATTGGCGACAAATCCCGGCTATCAGAAGGGGGGCGAGGGAAGGGGGGAACACCTAGCCAGCCATGCAAGACAAAACGGGACCAAGGATAGAAGACAAACAGAAAACAATCCACAACTTACTAAAGATGGGGGATGGGGGCGAGGGGAGGGGGAACATCTCTAGAAATTGTAGAAAAACCTTAAAGCAAACAAACCTTACAACTTAACAGAGAACTTTTGAAAAAGATTTGAAGAAAGATTTTTTTTTTTTATCTATCCAATCCTTTAAATCAAACCCATTTTTTCTTTTTTTTGAATTGAAATTAAAAAACAATCAAACAACAGACAAACCGTACCACAAAACAATATCATCGGCGGACGATCAGAGGCCGATGATGACGGCCAGCGGGTGAACAGACGATGGACAACGACCAAGAGAAGGAGGGCGAAGCGAGACAAGACGCAAAAGACGACGATCGAGGGGATCGGACGAGACTGACCGCTAACCAAGACACACAGAAAAAACTAAAGAATCGATAGGAGGGGAGCGGACCCAACGCACGGAAACAGTGAGGAATCAGTGGAAGAAAAGTCGATCAAAAGTGTAAACTGATCGAGTGGCCGGAGATGGGGCTAATAAAAGCCTCATCTCCGGCGAAGATTGAAAGATAGGAAGAGAAAGGGTGGTGACGGCTGTGATGGTGGTCAATTAGGGTACTGCTTTTTGGGTTTTTTTTTTGTAGAGAGAGGAGAGAGCTTTTTTAGTGAGAGAAACGTAAAAATTCAGCGTATTTGTTTATACATGTATCCCAATGTTTGTTCATCTACAAAATCTTCTACTCCAAAACAGTCTCACGAAAACTTTATTGTAAGATCTTCCACGTGAGACAATTACTCCGTCTGTCTTTTTCATTTGTTATCAATTATTTTATGTAAGGAAAATTTCAAACATAGATCACAAATAAATAAGACAGAGTGAGTACTAATTAGTAATCTGTGGACATGACGTAGGTCCACCCCGACGCGGCGAAGCGCGGGTTTGGGTAGGCGAATGAATCTCGTGGTGAGATTGTTCTCGGGTTCGAAATTTAAGTCAAAATGGAGTCGCCACCGAATTTTGTGGTTATTCGGAACCATACGAGCCCACTCTATGTCGTCATGGGCTATACACAAAGTAAGCCCACCCCGATTTCAGAGTTTATGGGGCTCGTCCCTTTGCATTGCGATACCGATACCATCTATACCGGTAATCGTGTAAAGAATGACTCTCGTGCGCCAAGGGTTTCGGACATCCGGAAACCAAAGGTTCTGAGTAAGGGGTGAGGGTACGTGTTGGGAAGCCCACTAAGGACACCCAACCCCGCCCGCACATCGCGGCCTCTACTAAGACATCGTTCGTGTTCGTGTACGCGCGCTAGTAAAACGACTAAATGATATGCAAACAGCGTTTTCGGGCTAAGCATGTGAATTATTGATTTGCTACGTCATTTAATGCATCTTAGATATGGTCGAAGTGATTTAGCATGTGATGTTCATTTAAATAAATAAATGGCAAACATCGAAAATAGAAAACTCGTAAATAAATTACAAATTACACGGGCGGAATACAACCCGGAATTCACAATACTACGAGCAATAAAATAGAATAATCGAATAAAATAAGAAGAGTGATAAATAAATACACGACCCGTCAAAGACCCGTATATAATAAATGCACACTAGATCGTGAATTAGATAGACGGACGAACCTTAATTAATTATGCATTATATTGCATATTAATCAAAGGACGGAGGTTCGAGACCTAGGTGTGGTGCTAACCCGATCTCGAACCTCGATGCCTTGTCCCGACTTATCACCTCGAGAAATGGAGTCTAAATTAATTATGTGTCGGATACGACTAAAGAGTCGTCGACATAAAATTAATAGTGCGAGACCGTCGATCAAAATCGTTTTAGGTGTCGTGACATGCATGAGTTTTGAAAAATTAGGATTACGTGATTGATTATGCACGTGTCGACTAAAAGTCGTAAAAAAATGACGAGGCTCGAATGTTTGCATTAGAGCTCTCGGTTTTCTGGGCTACAGGACCCACTCGATCGAGTCATGGTCTGACTCGGTCGAGTGCGTCTTTAAAGAAGCTACTGTCCAGATTTTTGGGTGCTACTCGATCGAGTAGCCTATGTACTCGGTCGAGTGTCCCCTGTACGAGGCATGGCTCGTTTAATTTTTATTTGTTTGAATTCGATAATTGACCGAGTTAAATAAAAATATTGCATTATTTAAATTCAACTCGGTTCTCGATGTCATAAACGTGTATTATACGATTATGAGACCGTTATCGGGATTTTATGAAATATGCTATTATGTGATTGAAAAGTTTGATTAGTGACGAAATTGCATCCCTTTACGTCACGACATCGAAACTAATCCTTTCGGATTATGTGATGTCGGTTTTCGTGTCAACGGGTTCCGTGCTAATCATCGAAATGGGATCAAATACGTTCAACTAGGACCGATCACGATCACATCATGTCCTTGAGTACATTGGGGCGGCGCTCCTCGAAAAGGCGCCACCTCCGTCGTTACTCGTAAAGGAATTAGATGGACTTTAGGCGATCGTCATAGTCAAACGTATTCGAAACCGAGATTTTGATATTAGTATGTATATATACACGGTATAATAATGTTAGATGTTAGAATACGGAATTAAAGTGTTAGTAAATGATAAAAAAGTTAGTGTTAGAGTACATAAATCAAAATGTTAGTATACAAAAATAAATAAAAAGTTAGTATGCACAAAATTAAAGGTTAGTGTTAGCGGTTAGTAATAATAATAATAATAATAATAATAATAATAATAATAATAATAAGGAAAAATCGATAACTTATACCTTCAATAACTTCATTTATCAAATTTTATACCTCAGATAATTTTTTTTCAAAACTTATACCCACTTATTCAATTTATTTCATAATGCATACCTTAATCCAAATTTCGTCAAAAACTAACGGATTCCGTCGTACTTTAGTTTTAAGTCGCAAAGTTTGTTTATCCTTTTACGTTTATATCCTTATTCAACGTAAAAAATGATATGCAAATTAGTGAAATCGGGTCAAAAACTGGTTCGGAAACCTGTTCAAAAAATCGATTTATAACAAAGTGTAGACACCCGCATTTTGACTGCCACGTGTCTATGGTAGTCTCCGAAAAACACCCGATGATGATTGGACGTCAACGTGACTTAGTATACTCGGACTCGGACACGAAATTCATAATATCCGACATGGACTTTTAGCGGAGTAAAAATCTCACAAAACAGACCTCAAATTCAGGCCCAGCGGATCGTTCCGAGTCAAATAAGACTAATTTGGGCCAAAACCGACACCAAAAATATTTCCCGTCTTTTCCCGACCGGGTCAAAACCCGGTCAAAGGCAAAACCGTCTCAAAAACCAGCTGAGTTCAAGTGAGCGCACAAATTCGAATTCAAAAATCAAGTCAAAACAAGCAAGATTTTCTTGCCTTATTTATCTCAACCACGTTGATCCACTCGATCGAGTGGATTGCCCACTCGGTCGAGTGGAGCGTCCCCAACCGGATCAGACCCGCCCAAATAGGCACTCGATCGAGTGCACTAGGGCCACTCGATCGAGTGCCCCTAGATCGTGGCAAAACGTCTATAAATACCGACTCATTCCCATACACTTGAACAACTTTTTTTTAGACTTTTTTTACAACTTTTCAGCACACTTTCACCCTACATTCACCCTACTTCAACCCTACACTACATACATTACAAACCCTAGAGAAACTCCACCAAAACCGAGCCTCGTCCCTCGATAAACCGACATACACACATACACACATCTATACACACCGTAACTCGCGTGCGTCCTCGATACTCCCAAGCTTTGTCGCTGTTCACGAGTCCGTTTCCGAGGTCTATACTAGCATGTACGTTGAGGGTGTTCCAAACTCCTTTTTAATCTCTTTTTAATATCGTTTTATGCACATTTTCATATTGTTGTATCGTAGTAACACATACATATGCACTAACTTTTTTTATCTTTTCGCATTTCTAATTTCGCATCATTTTTTTTTTATATCGTTACTAACTCTAATAATACCGTGTATATAATATTAATATCAAAAAAACGGTTTTAAAACGTTGAACTACAATGAACACCTTTTGGTCCGTCTAATCCCTTTACGAGCAACGACGGAGGTGGAGCCCTTTCGAGGAGCCCCGCCCCAATGTACTCAAGGGCGTGACGCGATCGTGACTCGTTGTAGTTGAACGATTTAATTCCTTTTCATAATTGGTTCGAGACCCGTTGACACGAACACCGACATCACATAACCCGAAAGGGTTAGTTTCGATGTCGTGACGTAGAGGGACGCATCTCGTTACTAATTCAAAGTTTCATAATCTAACACAAACGTTTTCATAAAATCTCCGATGACGGTATTATAATCGTTCATACACGATTATAGTACCGGAGGCCGGGCCGAATACAAATCGTGCGATATTTGTATTTGACTCGGCCGACCATCGATTTCAAGTCATAAAATCGAGCAAATCACTACTCGTACAGGGGGCACTCGACCGAGTGCCATAGGCCACTCAATCGAGTTGCACCCCAAAAACAGGGCAGTAGCCCCATTAATGATGCACTCGACCGAGTGCCATAAGGCACTCGATCGAGTAACCCCCCAAAATATGGGCAGTAGCCACGTTAATGACGCACTCGGTCGAGTCAATCAATGACTCGGTCGAGTGGGTCTGGCAACTCAGAAACCCGAGGGCTTGGACACATATTCCGAGCCCCGTCCTTATCGACTTTAGACCATCGACCGACCCTTCATCATTTTTCAAAACGCTACACATGTCACGACACGTAGAACGACTTTGACCACTTTTACGTGATAAGTCGGGACGAGACTACGGAATGTGAGACTAGGCTAGCAATACGTCACAATCTCATATTTCCGTCCTTCGCTTAATACGTAACATAATACGTATTTAAGCGGGGTAGTCCATCTACATATTTCGCGGTCTAGCTTTCATATGGGTCCGTTTTTTATCTTTACGTTATTTTGTTTATGTCGTATTGTGAAATCCGGGTTGTATTTCCGCCCGTGTAGCTTGTACGCTTTTTACTTCCTTTTTTGAGCTTTATTTATTATTTGCTTTTACGCTTTATAAATGAACCTCGCATGCTAAACCATTTCGACCAATAATTAGATGCATTAAATGACGTAGTTGACGCAAAATTCGCATGCTTAGACAAAACGCTGTTTGCATATCATTTCATTATTTTACTAGCGCGCGTATCACGAACACGAACGATGTCTTAGTAGAGGCCGCCATGTGCGGGCGGGGTTGGGTGTCCTTCGTGGGCTTCCCAACACGTACCCTCACCCCTTACTCAGAACCTTTGGTTTCCGGATGTCCGAAACCCTTGACGAACGAGAGTCATTCTTTACACGATTACCGGTGTAGATGGTATCGGTATCGCAATGCAAAGGGACGAGCCCCATAAACTCTGAAATCGAAGTGGGCTTACTTTGTGTATAGCCCATAACGACATAGAGTGGGCTCGTATGGTTCCGAATAACCACAAAATTCGGTGGCGACTCCATTTTGACTTAAATTTCGAACCCGAGAACAATCTCACCACGAGATTCATTCGCCTACCCAAACCCGCGCTTCGCCGCGTCGGGGTGGACCTACGTCATGTCCACACAAAGATAACCATATTTTGAAAAAACCGGGTCATAAAAACCGGATCGATTTCGGTTTAAAATTTGGACAAAAAAACGGGAACCCGATTCAAGCCGGGTTGGTTTCAGTTCAGGAAAAAATCGGTTTTTAAAAACCGGGTAACCGAACCGGTGTAGGTACTCGGTTTTGCTCACTCCTACTTATGTTATAGTAGTCGTCCAATGTTACTAAAATAAGGGCAAAATGGTCAATTAGTAATAGCCCGTTAGTTTTGTGACGAAATTTGAATGAAGGTATGCATTATGAAATAAACTAGATAAGTAGGTATAAAATTTGAAAAAAAATTATCCAAGGTATAAAGTTTGAAAAATGAAGTTATTGGAGATATAAGTTATCAATTTTCCCTAATAATAATAATAATAATAATAATACAAATAATACAAATATATATATATATATATATATATATATATATATATATATATATATATAAGAGAAACAAAAAAAAGAAGAAGGGAGAGAGAGATGTCGGGATTTGAATTACACCCTCAACCTACATGCTTAATGGCCTCGGAAACGGACTCGTAGTAGCGACGTGTGCGCGGGAGTGTCGAGATATGTAGGGTGAGTTAGGGTGTGTTTGGTTAGGGAGAGGATGCTCTTGGGTCTTTGGCGAGTTTTGATCTCGAGTTTGATTGTATGTGTGTGTAGAGAGGATGTGAGTGTATAGGTTGAATATAGTAGAAATGTAGGGTTGAATGTTATGTAAATGTGATGAAAAGATGGCTGAAATTGTGATGTAAAAAAGTTGTGAAATGAATGGGGTTAAGGGGGTATTTATAGGCTTTACCCCCCGACCTAGGGTCACTCGATCGAGTGGCCCTAGTGCACTCGATCGAGTGCCCTTCAAAACGGGCTTGATCCGCTGAAAGACGCTCCACTCGACCGAGTGGGTCAATCCACTCGATCGAGTGGATCAAGTGAATCGAGATATTTTAGGAAGGATTTGACTTGATTGATTTGATTGATTTTATTTGAATTTAGACTTGGCGCCAGCTTCTAGAAGCTGAATTTGGCTGATTTTTGTGTCGGATTCATCTTTGACCGGGTTTTGACCCGGTCGCCAAAAGACGGTTTTATTTCCGGTGTCGGTTTTGGCCCAAATTAGTCTCATTTGGCTCGGAATGATCCACTGGGCCTGAATTTGAGGTCGGTTTTGAGAGATTTACACTCCGCTAAATGCCCACGTCGGATACTATTGATTCCGAGTCCGTATTCGAGCATATTAAGTCACGTTGACGTCCGATCATCATCGGGTGTTTTGTCGGGAACTGCTATAGACACTAGCAGGCAAAATGCGGGTGTCTACAGAGCCCCCACTCTGACTGAGGCTTGGACAAGGCGAAAGTCAGAGTAGCTACCAGGCCAATCGAGGATTACGACCTAGCAGTCTTCCGGTCGGGTCGTTTATAGTCCAGTAGACTTGCGTGAAGGGCTCGCCAGCCATAAGCAGAGGGTCATACCTGTCCTGATGATGATAGCTCCGCGGGGAGTCAGACTTGTAGCATAAGTCCTAGGCGTGCCTATATGTGGGCCCATCCCGTACCATTTCGGGGAAAATGCCGCCTCGGGCGTTCCGCTGGGGAAATATGTGAGCTGTACGGGCTTGCTTTTGAAGCCTTGAGTCGTACCTGACCTGATGATGATGCTCCGTGGGGAGTAAAACTTGCCTTTCGGGGCGTAGGTGTACCCGTATGCCGACACATCACGTCTTGGATGTAGCATACCGGGAAAAAGTTGACTCCGTTGGGGAATTTAAATAGTTTCGCGGGGATTTGCTTCTGAAGTCTGGAGTGTACCTGTATGCTGACACATATAGGCAAAACACTGACTCGCGTTGGGGAGGAAGGTAGCTGCGCGGAGACTTGCTTCTGAAGTCTTGGGTGTACCCGTATGCCGACACATGACAACTTGCATGTAGCATTTCAGGAGAAACACCGCCTTTGTTGTTCCGTTGGGAAGCACTAGCTGGCACCTGAAATGTTAGATACATAGGCAGAAATAGCAGGCATAGCAAGATAGCACATAGGAAATGCAGTTAGCATCTATAGACTGGCTTGCGCTGGGGAAAATGGTTTTTGCTTCATTTTGAAATCGAAGTCCTGAAAGCAACTCATGTGCTAGGATATAGTTTTTCAAAATTGAAAGGGGTAGAAAAGAAATTTGCAGTATAAATAGACCAAAATTTGACCTTGTCGAAAAGGATTTTATCAAATGGCTAAGTTTTGCAAATTTTAAAATAAGAATTTGAAGGGAGACATATCGACAGACTCGACTCTGGACGTGACAGGACGAGTTGACAGACACGACTGGACTTTCGAGGGGTTGGACCGTGACTCGGTAGGGGGGTGGGCCACCTAAGACGACAAGACTCTTATGCTGCGCTAATCCATAGCCTAGGCGAGTGGCAACACGGTCGAACGTCGAAATGGGAAGGATGTGATATAGGGTAATTGTAATAGCCTGTAATGAGACTGTTTCTGCAGGACAAGGCTTAGCAGTAGCAATGCTGTAGACTGATGTTCTTTTGGATCTTTGGTTTTGGGTACAATCCCTGGTGTCGCTTCGAATCCCTGACGGATTCTCGTATTCGACTGAGCCGAGTACTAGGACACACTAAAGAAAGAAGGCTAGTTTTTTGAAAGTCATTTGGATTATGTGAGTGGATGAAGGTCTTCTGTCTGAGAGAAGCCCCCAGGATGACAAAGCTAACTGTTAAGAACATGACAGTGTCGTGACCGGAATGACGGTGCTTTTTGAATTTGTGTCAATGTGGGTGGTTGTGCCCTTGTTGAAAGGCTGCCTACGTATTCACGTGTAGTGAAATCAAACCAAGTCGTAGTTCAGTGGTTTGAAAGACATGTTATTGTGCCTAGTTTATTGAGGCTTTGTGTGTAACTAGCCATAGCGATGGTATAGGCTAGGTGTGTTCCCAATGATGTCTTGATCAAAGGGCTGGAACAGTTAGGATGTTGATCCCGTGACTGTGAGCGTTATCCGGGGTAGCCCCCAGAGGTGGTGTGAACTATTTGGGCATGTTCTATGCCGACCGCAGGTTGAATTCCCGTGTTCAGGGTTGGTAACTGGTTTGGATGTTTTTTGGAAATGTGGTGCCAGGCAATAAGTGGCTTTGATGCTTCGAAATCTGGAGCTCGATTTTGTGGAGCTAAGGCTTCGAGGGTAAGGTATTGTAATGTGGTAGAAAAGGGGGAAGTCGAGTAAAAATGACTTGGGCTTCGATTGGGCAGGTTTGATGATGCGGGATCTGGTTTCCATGTCTGGCCCTAATGGTTAGGGTGTATCCTATGGAGCTAGAATCCTCAAAATTCCGGGCTGTCTCTTAGCCTAGGTCTCGGGAAGGTCTTGAGGGTTGTAATGTGGGAAGGCTAAGTGTGGTGTTAGCTGACCAGCTTGATTGTCTCTCCCCTATTTGACCGTTTTCACTACAGTCATGGGTTCTTGAATATTTTTTGGCTGACCTTTTGGCCCTGGTCATGGGTTTTGATGATGTTTTTGAATTGACCGTTCCCGGACAAGGGACTTTCACTTGAGTTGACCGTTGACTATAGTCGTGGGTATTTGAATTTTTTGTTTTTGTTTTTTTTGTTGACCTCTTGGCCCCGGTCGTGGGATTGACTGTATCTGGTCGGGGGATGCTGAGAGTTCTTTTTTTTTTTGATGGCCAGCTCTTTTGTTTTGGGCCTTTTGCTTTTTCCTTGGACTTTTGATTTTTTTGTCCAGTTTTTTTTTTTTTTTTTTTTTTTTTTTTCACGGCTATCTCTCCCTTTGATGTTGTGGGTGGATATGGGGGTGTGCCCATCGGTTGGATTAGGCTTGTGGAGCTAAACCTTTGTAGGGTGTAAGCCTAGTTGGTGTTTGTGTGAGTGCAACTCGCGGTGGAGTACTCTATGGTAAGCATGGTGATTTGGATCTCGGTATTGTCATCATAATTCCGAGCAGGCTTAGTGGGAGCATCGTCCCGAGTTGGGTATTTTTGGCATCAAGTCAGACTAACGCCTAAGACAGGGATTGGTCAGTTTTGTTGGAGGAGTGTTTATCGTGGGAAATGGGCTTGCCTCTCGTCCTTAACCCAAACTAGGAGACTACCTAGATTTGTCATAGGATTCGATACCACTCCTGCTAAGGGTAGTTATGTGGCTTTCTATACCAGACATGGAACAGGTAAAGGAAAACACGGGTCTCAATTCCTGCAGTCATTATAGATGTGCCTATAATAGTCACGTGCATGTGCTCACAGTGTATGATGGTGTTCATCATGTTCTCGGAAACACAAAAGGGAAGCATATATGAGAGACTGAAAAAAAAAGCTGATTTTATTGGATTGAAAAAGAGGACAGAATACAGTTGACTCTGACTCTGACTTTGAAATTGAAAGAGATAGAACATCCTAGACTCGGACTCAGACTCGGACCCAAATCAAATCTGGACTCTTGGATGAGGTTGTCAGTAGTCTTCGGCTTCTAAGGACTTAAGTGGATGTCCAGTGTAGCCTTTGGTAGAAGCTTCACCCAAATCTTCGTTATGTCGAAGATCGTCTTCAATCCTAGTGCCCATTTCGGTAAGCACAGCAAAGTTTGAGATGCCGGCATACCTAAGATGGACGCGATAGGAGGGTAGGAGGTTGTTGATGAATGCATCTACTAGTGTCTTCTCGCTGGGCTTGTCTACCAGCTTAACACTCTCAGCCCGCCAACGTTGAAGGTATTTGGTGAAACCCTCTGTCGGATCTTGGGCCATGACTTCTAAAGTCCGCATGGTAGTCTGAAGTTCGGTATTATCAGAATAGTTTTTAGCGAACTCGGTAGCCACATCTTCCCAAGTGGGGAATCTTTTTGCATTAACCCTATAGAACCAGGCTTTTGGATATTTCCCGAGGGATGCGCCGAACAAATTGATGAACATGTCGGCTTTGACCCCCTTGATCGCCATAAATGCTTTGAAGGCTCGGAGGTGTAGTAATGGATCCTCCGTCCCTTCGAATATGGGTAACCCTTCTAGATTGAGATCCGTTGGTAGTTTCTCACTGATGGGTGTATAGTCTCGGGAGTTTTCAATATGAATGTTATTCCCTTGGGAGGCACAGAATTGTTGTTCGAGCTCACGCACCGTGCTGATCAGTTTGGCAAATGGCCCAGTATTGACTGATCCAGAATCGAGGTCTTGCCGTTCGATGACAGTTAAACGAGCATTCATGGCTTCTTGGTTGGTTTTCAGGAACCCTATATGAGTTTCGGTTATGGCCTGGCTACTAACCATTGTTTCTAGCAAAGCCCTCAGTTCCTTAATGGTGTTTTCCATGTCCCTATTCCCGGTTGTGGATGCCATACTCTGCGAGAATACCCACGTAATCAGAAATGTTGCTTCGGAAATCGAACACGCCAAGGCATAGGAAATAGCGCGGGAGGAAAGACAACTCGGGTTTGACTCGGGTTAGACTCTCCTAAAAAAATGTAAGGTGCGATTCTCGAAGCGACTGTGATTAATCACTCCGTCGGAGAATAGCCCCCAAGTGAGACTAAGGACTCTTATAGGACTCAGATGGTGTGGCATCTAAGTGACTCGAAAGTGGGGTACGTGAGACAACACGTGTAGGACATGACCCTTAGAGCAACCGTGATTGATCGCTCTCCTAAAGGGTAGTCCCTCGAGTGAGATTGTAGGTTTTGCTAAAACTCGAGTGTCGGACGAGTGACCCTTAGATGTAAGGATCACGAACCTTTAGCTACAGGGCTATGCCTTGTAAAAGGTCGACTCGGCCTCGAGGAAAGGCAGACGGGTAAGGGAAGAAACTTGCGATGTAAGATCGGCGGAGTATCGACGCTAGAGACCCTTGACTTGACTTGAATAAGGATGACCCTGTGATTAGGGTAGACCCTTAAGTTAAAGGATTTTTGAATTGGGATGACTCGACTAACGGATTGAAAGACGGGCAAAATTCCCTTAGGAAAGGTCGTGGGGACCGTCCTGTCGGAGGGAAAATTGCGTGTGACTTTCTAGTTAGGACTCGAGTGTTTATGAACCTTCCATTTACGAGTGTATGACTCGTGTTGGTCGGTTGTGCCTTTAGAAAAAGGCGGACTAGGATGGGGAAGAAACCCGTGATGTAGGATCGACGGAGTTTCAACGCTATTGACCTTCACAAATCATGAAAAGACCCGACACACGGATTACGGTAGGTCCTATAATAAGGAAGGTTTTTGAAAGATGATTGAATTTTTGAAAATTGAGAGGACGGTCCAGAAATTGGTAGTGGGCCAATAGGACCGGGCATTTTGAAATGTTGGAATGGTTGCGAGTAAATTCGCGTTTTGAAAAATTGGGAGACGGTCCCGTTTTTTGAAATTGGCAGCATGCCGACAGGATCGGTTTTATGAAAAGTTGAATTTTTGAAAATTTGAAAATTTGAATATCGAAAATAAATTTCCGAAAATTTTGAAAATTGAAAATGAGATCCCGAAGATTTGAGGATCGAAAACGACATCTCGGAGATTTGAAAATCGAGAATGGAATCTCAAGGATTTGAAAATCGCGAATGGCATCACGAAGATTTGAAAATTGAAATTGAATTTTGAAAATTCGAAAATCGAATGGTGGATCGGAAATTCGAATTGAAATGGATAGCATGCCGGCTAAAAAAAGGCTATTTTGAGTCAAATCGTAAGTCTAAATTTTGGCAGCATTCCGAATTTTGAAAGTTGGATATTTTGAAAATAAGGGTCCCGAAACGGACAACATTTCGGGTTTTTTCAAAATTGGGTATTTTGGAAAGATGCATTTTTGAAATGACGGTTTTTTGAAAATTGACACGGAAACCAAGTAGCATGTAGTCAAACAAGCATTAGAACGACGCTCATGTATGCTTTATACTAAGTCTCGGTCGGTCAAAATAGGGTCTATACCAACAACGATGGCTTTCTCGTGTGATGGACGAACTCCCTAAGCCGAGTTGGTCTTAGGACATGCCGCGAAACCGAGACGAGTTCCACCATCGATGTCTTTAGCGCACCCATGTAGGAATGCACCGTGGTATAGTGGGACGTCGGTCACAAGTAACCGGTCCGGGCAAATTTGGGTTATGCATGAATCATTAAACTAATGCGCGCACACTAATCTACGAACGATTTCTCTTCGAGTCTCACCCTAGGAACCCCGATGACATGTGGTACATCAGGTATCCCCACCGGAGTCGCCAAATTGTGGACATGACGTAGGTCCACCCCGACGCGGCGAAGCGCGGGTTTGGGTAGGCGAATGAATCTCGTGGTGAGATTGTTCTCGGGTTCGAAATTTAAGTCAAAATGGAGTCGCCACCGAATTTTGTGGTTATTCGGAACCATACGAGCCCACTCTATGTCGTCATGGGCTATACACAAAGTAAGCCCACTCCGATTTCAGAGTTTATGGGGCTCGTCCCTTTGCATTGCGATACCGATACCATCTATACCGGTAATCGTGTAAAGAATGACTCTCGTGCGCCAAGGGTTTCGGACATCCGGAAACCAAAGGTTCTGAGTAAGGGGTGAGGGTACGTGTTGGGAAGCCCACTAAGGACACCCAACCCCGCCCGCACATCGCGGCCTCTACTAAGACATCGTTCGTGTTCGTGTACGCGCGCTAGTAAAACGACTAAATGATATGCAAACAGCGTTTTCGGGCTAAGCATGTGAATTATTGATTTGCTACGTCATTTAATGCATCTTAGATATGGTCGAAGTGATTTAGCATGTGATGTTCATTTAAATAAATAAATGGCAAACATCGAAAATAGAAAACTCGTAAATAAATTACAAATTACACGGGCGGAATACAACCCGGAATTCACAATACTACGAGCAATAAAATAGAATAATCGAATAAAATAAGAAGAGTGATAAATAAATACACGACCCGTCAAAGACCCGTATATAATAAATGCACACTAGATCGTGAATTAGATAGACGGACGAACCTTAATTAATTATGCATTATATTGCATATTAATCAAAGGACGGAGGTTCGAGACCTAGGTGTGGTGCTAACCCGATCTCGAACCTCGATGCCTTGTCCCGACTTATCACCTCGAGAAATGGAGTCTAAATTAATTATGTGTCGGATACGACTAAAGAGTCGTCGACATAAAATTAATAGTGCGAGACCGTCGATCAAAATCGTTTTAGGTGTCGTGACATGCATGAGTTTTGAAAAATTAGGATTACGTGATTGATTATGCACGTGTCGACTAAAAGTCGTAAAAAAATGACGAGGCTCGAATGTTTGCATTAGAGCTCTCGGTTTTCTGGGCTACAGGACCCACTCGATCGAGTCATGGTCTGACTCGGTCGAGTGCGTCTTTAAAGAAGCTACTGTCCAGATTTTTGGGTGCTACTTGATCGAGTAGCCTATGTACTCGGTCGAGTGTCCCCTGTACGAGGCATGGCTCGTTTAATTTTTATTTGTTTGAATTCGATAATTGACCGAGTTAAATAAAAATATTGCATTATTTAAATTCAACTCGGTTCTCGATGTCATAAACGTGTATTATACGATTATGAAACCGTTATCGGGATTTTATGAAATATGCTATTATGTGATTGAAAAGTTTGATTAGTGACGAAATTGCATCCCTCTACGTCACGACATCGAAACTAATCCTTTCGGATTATGTGATGTCGGTTTTCGTGTCAACGGGTTCCGTGCTAATCATCGAAATGGGATCAAATACGTTCAACTAGGACCGATCACGATCACATCATGTCCTTGAGTACATTGGGGCGGCGCTCCTCGAAAAGGCGCCACCTCCGTCGTTACTCGTAAAGGAATTAGATGGACTTTAGGCGATCGTCATAGTCAAACGTATTCGAAACCGAGATTTTGATATTAGTATGTATATATACACGGTATAATAATGTTAGATGTTAGAATACGGAATTAAAGTGTTAGTAAACGATAAAAAAGTTAGTGTTAGAGTACATAAATCAAAATGTTAGTATACAAAAATAAATAAAAAGTTAGTATGCACAAAATTAAAGGTTAGTGTTAGCGGTTAGTAATAATAGTAATAATAATAATAATAATAATAATAATAATAATAATAATACAAATATATATATAAGAGAAACAAAAAAAAGAAGAAGGGAGAGAGAGATGTCGGGATTTGATTTACACCCTCAACCTACATGCTTAATGGCCTCGGAAACGGACTCGTAGTAGCGGCGTGTGCGCGGGAGTGTCGAGATATGTAGGGTGAGTTAGGGTGTGTTTGGTTAGGGAGAGGATGCTCTCGGGTCTTTGGCGAGTTTTGATCTCGAGTTTGATTGTGTGTGTGTGTAGAGAGGATGTGAGTGTATAGGTTGAATATAGTAGAAATGTAGGGTTGAATGTTATGTAAATGTGATGAAAAGATGGCTGAAATTGTGATGTAAAAAAGTTGTGAAATGAATGGGGTTAAGGGGGTATTTATAGGCTTTACCCCCGACCTAGGGTCACTCGATCGAGTGGCCCTAGTGCACTTGATCGAGTGCCCTTCAAAACAGGCTTGATCCGCTGAAAGACGCTCCACTCGACCGAGTGGGTCAATCCACTCGATCGAGTGGATCAAGTGAATCGAGATATTTTAGGAAGGATTTGACTTGATTGATTTGATTGATTTTATTTGAATTTAGACTTGGCGCCAGCTTCTAGAAGCTGAATTTGGCCGATTTTTGTGTCGGATTCATCTTTGACCGGGTTTTGACCCGGTCGCCAAAAGACGGTTTTATTTTCGGTGTCGGTTTTGGCCCAAATTAGTCTCATTTGGCTCGGAATGACCCACTGGGCCTGAATTTGAGGTCGGTTTTGAGAGATTTGCACTCCGCTAAATGCCCACGTCGGATACTATTGATTCCGAGTCCGTATTCGAGCATATTAAGTCACGTTGACGTCCGATCATCATCGGGTGTTTTGTCGGGAACTGCTATAGACACTAGCAGGCAAAATGTGGGTGTCTACATAATCACCTGATCTTATGTCAGACCGTCTCACATGAGTCGCTTGTACACGGAGTACTACCAAGTACGAGTAGTTAATTAAGTGTAGGACGTTCCACATGATGCCACACGGTACTAACATTTGCACTAGACCTTGTGTATCGCGTGCCTCACAAAAATGTTAGTCGATGTTAGGACCTTTTTTTCTTTTTGGATTTCACCATATTTACACTTTAGCCTTGCTTCTACACTTGTACGTATGTCTTTACTCTTACTTATGTATAGATAGAGAATCACGTAGACAATTTTATTTTATTTTCCATTTTGTAAATTAACGAATTAGTATTCCTTCGAAACTTATTACTCATATATCCTATAACCTTTTTTTGGGGTTTTGCGAAACTTTCCAGATTTCACGTGGTGAACAAACAACTCATCATATGTCATTGTTATCTTTTTCGCTAATTTGTTTTGTTTATAACAACAAAGCATGAAAAAAAATCGAAAAATATGAAGGGTTGAAGAGGTTACGATCATAATCAATTTGCAGGAACGGTGAATCTGATGATTAATCCCTTTAAAAACCGATTAGTTTTTTTATCGTATCTAATCTTTTTTCACGCAAACAATTACCAAACTGTTAACAGTAAAGTTTGAAAGACTCGAATATCAAACGGTTTTTATATTATAATCACGGTTGTTATATAATACATACGGAGTATCGGATTAGGATATAAACGAGTTTTCAAAAAATAATGGTTCAAGTAGGATTAATTACCTATAATCCTACAATTAAGAAAATCACTAATTTAATTATTTTTAGAATTCGACTAAAAGTCAAAGAAACTTTTAGACAATTTAGGAAAAAGATCCTATACTCCTATAAATACAAACATAAATACATTCATTCTTCTCAACACAATAACACTATTTACGAAATAATAAATAAATCCTCCGTAAATAATTATCATCATGCAATAAATAAAATCCAAAAATAATAAAAACCCTTTTAATAAAAAATTAAAAAAAATGCCCTCGGCATCCCTTCTTCCCGGAATCGGGGACCTAAACCTCCACGAACCGTTGATCACATCGACCAACGTCAAACCGGACGGTCCAGAGAGACTGGGCATCGACGATATGCTCCAGAAATATTGTGGCGAATTCGGGTCGTGGCAAGTCCGACACTTTGTATTAACGTCCCTGGCGTGGGCGTTGGAGGCGTTCCATACAATGGTTATGATATTCGCGGACCGTGAGCCCGACTGGCGGTGCATTCCTGGCACCGCCTGTCGGGCTCAGTCCCCATTCTGTAGCCAGCCACCGGGTTCGTGGGAATGGGTCCACGGACCCGGTGGGTCTACGGTTTCCGAGTGGGGTCTGGTTTGCGAGGATAAGTATAAGGTTGGATTGGTTCAAGGCTTGTTCTTCTTCGGATGCATGATCGGTATGTTACCAACTTACTAGCATTGCTTCTTTTCTTTTTTATTTTTTTGAATTTTTTTTTAATGTATTTTGTTTAATTTTTACTTAGTCTGTCGCAATAAATTGTTAGTCTATTCTATATTGGAATGTCTTAATAAATTGTTCGTATTTTCTCGATCAAACAGACGTACTAAATTTTCTCATATTCGATCTTTGAATTTTGTCTGATTACGTGAAGTAGTCACATGATACAGTGTAATACGGAGTAAAAGCTGAGGGTGGAAAGAGTCCAAAAGATTGTTGTGATCTCGGTTTCACCGTTAATAACTGTGTTTTCTTCTACTACTGTTTTATCGAACCATATAATCACTAGAATTAGGGGTGAGCAAAACCGGGTACCCGAACCGGTTTTTAAAATCGGTTCGGGTACCCAGTTTTTAAAAAACTCATTTTTCCGAACCGAAACCGACCCGGTTTAAACCGGGTAACCGTTTTTTTTTTCATTTTGTAAACCGAAACCGAATCGGTTTTAACCAGAACCGGTTTCTATGACCCGGTTTTTAAATAAAAAGGCAATCTTTGTTGTAAACCGGTTTTTGAACCGGTTTCCGAACCGGTTTCACTAATATTCCATAAAAAAAATCAAAAAAGTGAGAATTTTTTCCCTTTAAAAGTATAAACCGGTTCAAAACCGGGTACCCGGTTTTGGAAATTTATGAACCGAACCCGAACCGGTTTTCACTAAAAAAGAAACAGGTTCGGGACCCGAACCGGTTTTCAAATTCTAAAACCCGGATTTTCGGGTTTTTTAAACCGGGTTTCGGTTCGGTTTCGGTTTTTAAAGTCGGTTCGGTTTTTTTTGCTCACCCCTAACTAGAATTACTCTAATTTTTCTACGATCTTTCTATTTAATTACTTTAGATTACTTTATATTCTTCGTAATGAATATCCATCAAAGGGAAAGATTTTAGAAAGTTACTCCGTCCAAATTACTCCGTATTAATTAAGACAAAAAGAATATATAATTAAATTAATCAATAACACAATAAAATATGATTAATTTAACTAAAAATAATACTCCCACGTCTTTTATGAATATATTATACATATTAAATAAATGATTGAGACGGGAGTGATATGGGTCAGATGCCGTTTTAAGTAGTGCAACATTTAGATGCAGTTGATAAATTAAAGACTGTACTCATTATGCCTACCTAAGAGGTAAGAACACACTTAAATATTTAAACATGTGCTACATTTGAATCTACCTAAATCCATACGATTTCATTAATACTCCGTACTACGTGACCCCTGCCACGACTTGACGTTAGAGGACTAAGATTTCGTTTACAGTTAATTTTTTTTTTTTTTTGACATTTTCCTGGTTCCGTCCCTGCTCGTAAATAAAACCCGTTCCACCCTTTTCAAACGTAAAACAATTTTGTTTATTAATAGCATTACTATTAAATGAGTGGAAAGAACGGATAAACTCGAGTAATAAGAACTTCTTTACTAGAGAAGTTGAGAGTTCAATTCTTACCTGCGACGGTATTAAATGAGCGAGGCATTAAAATTTAAAATAGGAAGGTGGGTATGGATGGATATGGTCAAACAACACATGCCAGCTGACGGAGGAGCTTGGCTGTGTTATAGCTAGGTGTAATATGTAGATTGCTCTTTTCTGCGGCAATTTCCAGATCAAAAACCACCATTATATCTATGTTCTCATTTCTCAACATTAAATTTGGACCCTTCACATTGAACGAAAACACCGTTTATGGCGTGAGATCATTTTACACAATAATTATGTCGGTTTATATAATATTAAGAAAATAAATGTGAGAGGTCGTGAGTAAGCTGAAGCGGAGTGGATGCTACATTCGATATTGATAGTTACAGATAATATCCTTATTTGATTCTATATGTATAAAAACATTCCTGTTTTTGATAATGATAGTTATAGATAAATTATGAGAACAATAGTAGATGAACAATACAAAAACTCGTAATCTTTCATTAAAATTTCAATTATTTCATTCAATATATGTTACGGAGTACTATTTCATTATTAATAATAGTAATATACTCCGTAATTAATAAACCCTTTGAAAACTATCGTTTGTTACAGTAATTATACTGTACAACCGTTGTACCGTGCGACAATAATAAAAATTTGTAATTTATGATAAAAAATGATCATTTTAGGTTAACTAGTTACCACTTTCAGATAAATAATTACCATTTTTTCTTATCAGAACGTAGTCACTATTTAACCTAAAATGGTCACTACATAATCTAAAGTGGTAACTGTTTACCATAAATTCAGTCCATCGTACGGTATAACGATGGTATTGTACAGTATAATTTGTGCGTTTGTTAATGTCAAATTCTGACTACGTCCCTGCCGAAGAGACACTTTATTTATAGTTTATATGTGTATCATAAAAGACAAATTCGATTTTTTTTCCTTAAAGATTAATAAAGTGCTTAAGTAATTAAGGAAACACCAGAAGTTAAAGTTACTTGAATTGGATCATTAGTGACTACATACATATAGTCATATAGATGCCCACTCAATGAGCCAATGTGTTAGTATTATCTCTTCACTAAAGGTGCTACATACCTTCTATAAAAGTTTTGTTAATGGCATATTCCTTTGTACTTTGTACTACTACCATCTATACTTTGTCTTGGTCCCCAATTTTTATTAACTTATCTACTTATCTACCCTTTCTGACTGTAATAAATTTGTTTTATACAACATGTGTTGTGTTGGGGGTTGATTTAGTCAAAAGCCAATACAATGCTAAGCAACTTTCTGAATCTCGATACCATCCTCTCACATGATGCGTTATGTTAAGCCGCGTTAATGATGGTTTAACGATCTTCATCTTTTGATGTGAGAGAATGGTACTGAGATTTGATATCTATCGTCCTAGTAGCGTCCTTTTTTTAATTATCGTAGTGACCCATATCTAATACGGAACGTGTATTCATATGTGAGTGTCCTACATTAAAGAATCACCACTCAATCAGTATACACTTCAATCATTGTCAATTCGTGTCGTTACAGTTATGAAATAAACGATTTTTCCTCCATGTGACCGGGTGCATCCCAGACACGCTATAATCATAATGGGATGTCTTAAAAAAGGAGCCGTTACTAAACTTTACAAGCACAAAAATGGAAAATACTAACAAAATAAAGGTGCAATACATGGAATGTGATATGATAGGATATGGTTATTATGAAGAAGGATGATAGAAAGGGGTACGACTCTATCCACAACAAAAATCGAGAAATGAGTAATAAAGGGGAAAAGTTGGTTTTGTGGTGTCATTCTTGTATGGCTCTTCACTTGTTTCTAGTCACCTCATCATCTTCTCCTTTACACCTCTCTAGTCCCAACTAACTTATACTTATGAGTATTTTACACTATCTTGTACCCTAGCTAGCATGTCAATGTGGATATTTATTGATACTCGTTTCGGTCATTTGTTTATCTTTGATTTAGAAGACTGAATTTGTGGACTGGACATTCAGTACTTTCATCTGTTTATCTTTGATTCAGAAGGCTGTAATTTGTGGAATGGATGTCGAATGTTGATTCATTCAGCAAAACTCGATTAAAACCGATTTCCTAACGTATGTTGCATCCGTTAATTTCAGGGGCGGGAATATTTGGCCATCTTTCGGATTCGTCTCTAGGAAGAAAAGGATCCTTAGTTGTCGTATGTATAATGAACGCGATACTAGGTTGTCTGACCGCGTTTGCTCCAAACTACATCATCTACACCCTCTTACGGTTCCTGACAGGGTTTGGAGTCGGTGGTGTAGGCCTATGTGCCTTTGTCCTAGCCACTGAACCCGTTGGACCGTCTAAGCGTGGGGTAGCCGGGATGTCGACCTTCTACTTCTTCTCGGGTGGGATAGCCCTTCTCTCGGGAATTGCCTATGTTTTCCAATCATGGCGCACCCTCTACATCGCGTCTTCAATTCCGTCTATTGTATTCATTGCAGTTGTAACTCCTTTCCTATGGGAGTCTCCAAGGTGGTACCTAGTCAAAGGGAAAACTAAGGAAGCCATGAGGGTTATGCTTAATATGGCTCGGTGTAACGGAAGGAGTATCCCTCAAGGGGTCGAGTTAGTCCTAGACGACGATTTGAACGCAAAAGAAGGCGATTTTTTGAGAGAAAGGGAAGAAGTCAAAGGATCTTTGATCGACGTGCTTAAATCACCGGTCACAAGGGTACGGCTTTTCCTGGCCGTTGCTATCAACTTCTGTTGTGCACTAGTGTACTATGGACTTAGCCTAAATGTGGTCAACTTAGACACCAATCTGTACCTAAACGTGTTACTAAACGCTGTCGCGGAAATGCCCGCCTTCACAATAACAGCGGTTTTGTTGGACCGGTTTGGGAGGAAGCCGCTGACAATTGGGACGACGTGTTTTAGTGGCGTGTTCTGTTTGTTAGGAGCCTTGATGAAGAACTACGGCACGTTCAAGATTTTGAAGATGATTTGTGGAGTATTGGGGATTTTCGGGATGGCGGGTACTTATAATCTGTTGTTTATCTACACGGTGGAGTTGTTTCCGACTGTGGTGAGGAATGCGGCTTTAGGGTGCACAACACAGGCGTCTCAAATGGGGGCGATATTGGCTCCGTTTGTGGTGGTGATGGGTGGTGGGTTGCCTTTTGGCGTGTTTGCAGCTTGTGGTTTTGCCGGGAGTTTGCTTGCGTTTTATCTACCGGAGACATTGAATCGACCGTTGTATGATACGATGAACGGTATTGAGGAGGGTGAGGGTGTTTGGAGCAATATGTAGTAGTGTTTTGTAGTAGTACTAGTGTTAGTAGAGCAGTGCTGAAACTTGGGCGGTTGGGCCAATGTTGGTTGTGATGGTTTGGTAAATCCTTAAATTCCTTATCTTGCATATCATGTGATATATGATAAATGTTGTCTGTGGATCCAAGAATTTCTCATTTATGATTACGAAATCAGATGAGGAATTTCATGTGGTAAAATATTGTTTGGTTTTTCCGACTCCAATTTCGAAAACTTGGAATTAAATAAATTCTTTGTCGTTTCTAACTCCATAATCGAAAACTTAAAATTTTGGATGAGATGATATTATGATAATGTACAACTAACAACGTTATATTTTGTAATAATAATACTCCAATAGTTAACCCGTGTTTTATAATGAAGCTGATAATATGGGGGTCGTCTTAGAGAAATCATGAGAAATTAATGTATCGTCTATTAGGGCTTCTTCCCAAAATATCATTCGTTGACTTGAGCTTATTTGTGGAGTTAATCCAACAAAAGTTGGGCCTCTTATTTTCTTAGGTACAACCCAAAGTGACTGGGCCGGCCCCTCATCAAACATCAATTCTTTTCCAAGAGAAAAAAAGCATCTGAATTCATCGTCTAAAGAAAATCATTCTCACCTGTAAATAGCCCATCTAGTCGCTTATAAGATTATGGTTGATGGAGTAGTATTAATTGACGGAGTTAGTCTTCCTTATGACGGGTATATATCCGTCACAATATTATAATAGGTCAAGTATCCTTGAAAACACAAGTATATTGTTTTGATACTAGCAAAACATTTGTCTGACTTAGATAAATGGTACTCTACTATATACAGAGTAATACTTAATCCGTCTTACAATTACAACGAATATCTCTACTTACACAAGAATTTGTGTAATTGATGAGATGGATCCCCTGTGTATCCGTATGTGGTATATTTTTTTTGTTCAACGAAGAGCGTACTTAGTCGCATTACAATAAAAAATTTGAACCTAAGACCTACTATCCCAAAGCACGTGATATGTGGGGGAAAGTTGAGGTAGGCAGATGAAAGAGGGAAGAAGGGGTACACTTTTGAATGAACCAATCTTACGGCAACTGTATAGATTCGAATCTAATGTTATGATTCACATGCGCAAAATCTTTTCATTTTGGCACTTTCCTTCGCTATCAGATCACCCATTATCAACACAAATCAATTACCAGTAGATATTTTTCGAAATCAATGCCAACAAAAAAAAATCTATAGAATGGATCATTTCAATGATGGAAGAAAACAACAAGATGATAATCCCACGTCTGTCTATCGCTTTATGGCCGGAACGAACAACATTGCTAAACCTCTCTCAGAATTTGGAGTATCTTTCACGTGACGTTTTCAAAGTAACTCTCCTCACTAGGGGTGGTAATAACGGTTAACTAGCATAGCCGAGCAGGAGTCTGAGCGAGCTGTTAAATAAAATTCGAACTTGAGTTGATCTCCATCTTGCTCGAACTTTAAAAAATTGAGCTTATAAACAAACCCACGAGTTAAAATGCGAATTTGAGACGAGTTCGAGCCTATATATATATATATATATATATATATATATATATATATATATATATATATATATATATATATATATATATATATATAAAAGATATAACTACTTGTATTAAATTTATACGGAGTATTTTTTTCCATTGATGTTTTCGGATAACTTGGCATCCGAAAACATATACGGTATGAAGTACAAAAATATTAGGCAAATCAATAAAAACATTTTATATGGTGAAAAGAATTATATAATTACTACTCGTATTAACATTTTTTTAAATAAGAGCAAAATATTAATTAATACCCTCCGTTCCAATGAATTGTTTGCCTTTACTTTTGGCACCAAGGGGGAAGAGATCCAATGAGGAAATGACATGTGGAGCCAAACTCATGAGAATTGTCAAATTACATGTAAAAAACATTCCTAAAATAGAAAGACAAACAATTTATTGAAACGCCCCAATATGGAATAGGCAAACAATTCATTGGGACGGGGGAGTACATAATTATTTGAGCTGCTCGCGAGCTTTTAGAACCGGCCAATGATTGCTGAGCTTGATTCGTTAATTTCTCGAATTAAGCTTGAGTTATTCGCAATCTGAGCTCGTCTCATTATCATGCCCTACTACTCACGTCCATTTTACAAATACTTGTTATACTTTACTCGTGAAATGGGGCTAACCCAAGAAAAAGATCACAGAGAAATATGAGACTTATTCAAGAAGAATAAGAGAATAATAATGTTTTTTCTTAAATCACACATTATATCGTACTTGTTAGATAGGGAGTAATTTATATTATCTAAACCTATTTTCAACTGTACAATTTAAATTGCATATTCCTTAAAAGCTCTTAACAAAAATATTTCAACAAAAAATTTCGAGTTTAAGTGATTAGGTATATATTTTATATTTGCGTTTGTTTGGATTCAGTAATAATGAGTTGCTATATTTAATCTTTTGACATATTCAATCCAATTGCTACATTTTTATGATAAATATGTTTTTGTTACTGGTGGATACTACATAAGTCGAATTGTGCACCCACATCTAGCCACAACCAAAACTACGCAAACCAATCACACCATGTCTAAACACATAGTACCTTTCATTAGCATTTTGTTCCAAAAGCTACACATCGTCAATCTATTTCGAGAGAGACCGGCTATTGCTTAAAACATAACATTGCGGGAAATATATATGTACAATCTCAAGGGGCGATAGAGAGGAATGATTCCACCCAAATATTGCGACTGCTTACAAGTTATATTCGGGTGAAAAGCATTTCAAAACTAGGTACGGAGTATATCAAAACATAAATGGAGCTGCGGAGAAGGCAGGGATCACCAACGGAAGAGGATCACGACTGTCAAAAAATTAAACAAGAATGTGTCACGAATTATATAAAATTTGTTGCAATTTAAACACATAATCTATTTTACCATATACTTTTACTGTGATAATGAATTTTGATGAATTGTACTCTGTACTTCTTTACATACTTTGAATTCATATCATATTTGATTTTCAGTCAGTGGTTCATCCCTAAATCCATACCATTTCAGTATATAACAAATAAAAATGCATAAGTACATAACAGTTTATAACTAACAAGCTACCTAGCTAGTGCAACCTCTAACACACTTGCAAGGGTAAAATAGTCAAAGTATATATATAAGTTGTTCTTCTTAATAATTGTATCATGGGAGGGGGTAATAAATCAAAGCATATTTGATTTGATTTTACCCCATCCGTTACATTTGTTTGTTTGCGTTTACTTTTTCACACTTGTTAATGTACGTTTTCTTTTGTCTATATCTTTGGCTACGTATTTCAATTGATATTTATAACGTACTCGATTAGACAATTTAAACAAGATCTCACGACTATATTTTATCTTAAACAAGATCTCACATGACTATATTTTATCTTATATATTGTACAAGTTACATTGACAATTTTACTCACCTATAAATAATGCCTAAAAAGCAAACGTAAACAACCAAATGGAACAGAAGAAGTAAAAACCTACAAGGCTACAACTTTATCCTACAATTCGATTTTAGTCAGCTCATCAATCCAAAATAAGATTGACATACTATCAACATCACTTGCAATTATTTGCTGACCACCCTACTTGACAAAAAAATACGAGTATATTATATCCCCTCTGGCCCTCTCCCTAATTGTTCAGGAATGACTATTAATCAACCACTACACTAACTACTCCTAATAAATAGAGTTATTAGGTCATGATTGGGAGATTTAATTGATGGCTGCTCTAATCTGTCATCTCACGTGAAAAATAAATACGCTATACAATTACTCGTAAAATGAAATATCGTATTAATTTAAATTTCACATTCATGATTTTATTTAATTATTGTATTAATCGATTTTCAGTTCAAAACAGATATACCCGTAGTTATTTTAAAGCAAAATTGACTAAATAGATTAGATCATGGAGATTGAAATTGTTGCCACACGGCAGAAGCATGTTAACTCCCATGAAACATGAACATTAATTTAGTAGTATACTCCCTCCGGACATTATTTTTCGCCCCATTACCCCATTATTTGTGAGGAGTATTTTAATGAAGTGGGACAAAAAATAGTGTCCGGAGGGAGTATATAACTAGAGGATACCGAAGATGTCTTGGCCCAGTGATTAAGACTAAGTGCTCTGAGACAGTAGGTCAGATTCGAATCCCCCTTCCCGCTATATTGTAACTTAACTAAGTGAGCTCTTAGTTGAACCAAAAAAAACTCGTATACAACTAGAGGATTGCTATGGCTAGTTGGATTGGTGTGACCAATTGGTATTTGTTGTCTCCCCACAAAACATTAAAAACAAGAATTGGAATCATCAATTGATTAACATCAACGTCAATCTTGTGAGAATGGAATAATATATAAATCAAACAAATTTGAGGGGAAGGTGGTGAGACGAGTTCCTCAAGAAAATGACTTCTACAAATTCATCATCACATCAATCCAACTCCTTAATTTGTAGGACGTGGGCTTTACTTGTACAGCATCATACAATTAGGTATCCCTAATCTCGTTGTTATATTAAAGTCGGTGTTAAGATAAGATTTTTCAATGTTCTAAGATAAAATTAAAGGCGAGAACGTGGGATAAGATTATTTTGCCTTATTTTTAAGACGATATTAGCTTGAATCTCATTCTTATTATTTTATTACACCAAGTGGTTTGTCATTCTGAATTTTTTTCCCACACCAATGAATAATTCGGACTAAAATTCCAGTTAACTAGAGATTTAACTACTCGTATGTCAATACTCTATATTGAGTCAAGGATAATGATACTTCCAATTTGACGAAAAGTACTCCATAAAAATTTAAATTTATACTCCTATTCATTCTTTTTATTTTCACACTATTATACTCCATAACTATGACATTGGAGGAAATTAAATTAGTTAAAAATAGGAGTACGTACTCCTTAATTGTCTAGAGGTTAATTATTGCAGTATCATACCGTCCCTATCCTAGTTACCTAATGACAAAAAAAAAATTCCTACTATCTACCCATAAATAAAGAACAATCTAGCACCAAAAATATAAAAATAAAATAAAGAAAATGGCACCAACAAAAGTGATCCTTAATCACCTTTTTTGTCACTTCTTACAGTATTATATAGTGCTATGACATTCTATTATCAGTAGGTCTCTCTTGCGACGGGCCTATCCGTCATAATAATATAACGGGTCAAATATATATCATATGTACGTATAAGACAATTGGTTTGCTAGGTCCCACCCACACTTTATTTTATTTTTTGTTTTTAGTGTAGTACTTGACCCGTTAGAAGTTTGCGACGGATACTTCCGTCACAAACAAGAATTTGTGTTCTATTATACCATGTACTTACATGGAATCTTGTATTCCTCTATCCCTTCAAATCAAACCTATCCATATATTTTATACACAGATTTTTAGATAACGTTTGTTTATTATTAAAGGTACAAATAAATATTTGTTTGATACAGAGTATTAAATGTAGGATAGATGGTGACATTTATGTAAATATATATATATGTAAGTTTTAAAGTATTTGTTTAATATTAAAACAATGATTAAAATGAAAATAAGTAGATTGGACTTTAACGTCCGAAACAAAATACGGATATGTTCGACTTGAACGGAGAGAGTAATACATTGTAATATTAATGTTATTAATGATTAAATATAAATTTGGATTAAGTAGTAAATTAGATTTTACGATTGCATATTTACGACCTAATGGATTTTGAGCAGGATCGATCATAAACAGACTCAATGTAAATTTTGGGAAATAAATGGTTAAGATGGAGTAAGATTGTTTTGTTTATGGACTGGATGAGTGAGGTCTAATAGATCGTCAATAGACAGTTTTACTAGGAAACATTTTTTTCATTGCAAATTATTATTGCGATTATTATTCAAATAGAGGTTAATTGATTTTTACTTGGAAAATAGAGTTGTATGGACTTTGATTTCAACCAAAACATTCGATGTCACGTTGCACCAAATTTATAAAATTCGACTAGTCTTTCACTAATTTAGCTTTCACAAATTATTGTTTGTGACGAAGATATTCATCACAAACATATAACGGGTCAAATAGGTACCAAGTAGGTGGGATAAGACAAAAGTGAAGTTTGTGGGGGCCTTTGTCCTTTTCCCCTCGAATGGTATCTACTTGACCTGTAGGTACCAAGTAGGTGGGATAAGACAAAAGTGAAGTTGGTGGGAGCCTTTATCCTTTTTCCCTCGAGTGGTATCTACTTGACCCGTCTTAAACTTGCGACCGGTATATCCGTCTTGCGAGAGACCAACTGTTTAACTTTTTCCTCCTTGGTCCATGTATGTCAACTAAAAAAACTACCGGCACTATGCTATCTAGTATCTATCAAAAAAATTGTACGGAGTAATAACCAAAACTTCCGTGCTCATAAGTCATATTGTAACTCATACGTAAGTATTATCGATCAGTTATAACTTTGTCACAGTGATCTTGGATTAATTAACTCATCCTCTATAACAATTCACGCTCTCCATATAATTTAAAAAAGATAGATATAACCCCAAATTCTACTCTTGGGTCGTGAGTACGTGATAATATGTATTTACGAGGTCTATATGACTATATATGAGCATATGAATATATGATTAATTAGTTTTAATGACCACATATGATCATACTCCGTATATGACATGAAACATAAATATGGTTTGTGTTTCATAAACTTAAAACTACTAAGTAGAACTTTATATAAATGGGAGAAACGTGATATAATTTAACCCGTTTAAATTTTAATACGAATAAATATACGATACACCGTATATAAAGTGTGTTTCACCACTAAGAAAGAATAGAAAACAGAGTAGGTAATAATATGTACGTTAAATTGGGTTTGGGATTAATAAAGCATTATATTCTAAGCAATACCTGAAATGATAGGACTGGGAAGGAGGGTTGACCCGAACCGATGACCCGGCACATCGGTTCACGTTCCTCTTACAATCATCCTTCCGAACCGGCTTAGCCGCAGTCCGGTTAACATTCACCGCTCTCTTTTCACCTACTACTGGTGCGGCCGCAACAATGTTGTCCTCCGTAATGGCGAAAAGCGAGGGCTGCCAATCCTCCGATGTCCCCCTCGCCGGCGCCCTCTTCCGGCGGCGGCCACCCGTCGACGTCGGCGATTCCACCGTGTCACATGATGATGATGATGATGATGATGATGAGGGCGTTTTTATCTTTATGCAGCAGCTCACGTATTCAAATATGAACTTCATATTTACTCGTATTTATCTTGGTTAAGACTGTTGTATGAGTATGAGGACGTGTTTGGTGATATGCTCGATTGTTATATGTTATACAACGATGATGATACGAAAATATTTGAAGGGTAATGAGGATGATTAATTAATTAATTAAGGGAGGTTAATTAGAAGATGGGTGAGGGTTGTTTGTATTTTTGTATGAAATGCGTGGGGTGGGTTGCTTTAATAATACTCTTATTGTAAAGGGGAGGGAGATATTTAATATTTGGGTGGATCATTAATATTTGGAAAAGTATTTAACGTCAGTCTATCACTTAGCTTGTGTTTTGTGGTATCTCATCAAGTCATCATATTCAATTAAATTCAATCATACGTATTCTAGATTCATTGATTTGAAGTTTTGAACTGACTTAAACGAAACTAAATTAAATTAAACTGGGTTATAAAATTAATTGAACTTTATTAAAAACTCTTGAACTCTATTCCCAGGACAAGTTTGAATAAATGAAATGAAATAAATTGAAATAAAGTCCAAATAAATGTATTTTTGTTAGTACGTTACTACTACGGAGTATAACTTTAGAAAGAGTTTTTTCATGCTTACAAAATCATCTCATACAAAATTTAGGTGTGAAATATGATTGTAAATTTTCGGATTAAGGTTTTCATCATATAACATAATTTTTTTTTTAACAAAAAATTACTATGAGACGGTCTTCCATTTGCATTAATGAGATATCTCTGATCCCCTTAATGGCGGGTCCTATTTTTTGTTTTTTTACCTATGTATCTCACTAATTTAGTGAATATCGTCTATCTCTAAATCTACTCTTGTTCTTTATATGTACAAGTCGATAAATGAATTAATACTCGTAGTTGGGATGCGACATGTATCACTATCAAATTAATTCTTTTTTTTTGTACAATTACAATATGTATTTAGTTGTATATCTTTCCTTATTAACAAGCAATCTAAAGAAAACAATAAATTTAATAGTATCTCAATCATACACAATCACACATACAAGAAAGATACGGAGTACATCATTATTGTTTAGGGAATACGGAGTATGTCACTAAATAACATGGATTATTATTATTAATTATACGAAGCAAATGCATCAAAGTTTGTCATAGAATTTTCTGTACTCCATTTTATTTATATGGCCGACTTATGGAAGAAATCGATGTCAATCCGCTGAAATAGTTTAGTTTAGCACAACTAGGATGAGTAAGGAGTATAGGTTGATTTTAGAATGTAGACACATGTAAGGATTGTGTAAGTTGGGGCCATTCCTATTAAATGAGCCACGTTCATCTCCTTGTCAAAAGATACCAATCCCGGCCCATTCAATTCAATGACATGAATACTCCCTCCGATTCTTTAGATTCGCAACGTTTACTATTTGCATAAATAATAAGGTTGTGAGTGGAGATGGTGGGTCTCACCAATAAAGTAAAAAGTTTACCCAAGCAAAAACCTACTTATTATAGAAATGTTGCAAACCTAATGAATTTGCCAAATACTCCCTCCGATTACCTATGTTCTTCCCTATTTCTTTTTTGGGCTGAGTTTGATTTTTTTCCCTCTTTCCATTTAAGGAAAGTTTTACCTCTTTATTAATTAATATAATATTCATCTCTCCTACTTTTTCACCACACTTTTTTTCATTTAATTAATATAATATTCTTTCTCCTACTTTTTCATTCTACTTTTTCCCATTTAATTAATATAATATTTCTCTCTCTTACTTTTTCATTCCACCCCCATTATTCTACTAAATAATTACTCCCTCCTTATTTTCTTCCCCAAAAAGAAAGGGGAAGAACACAGGTAATCGGAAGGAGTATGAAATATGTTGCGAATCTAAAGAATCGGAGGGAGTATAATTTATGACAATCCTATGATTATCAACAAATTGTATAAATGGTCAGAAGAAATTGTACTACTCCGTAGGAATTAACTCCTATTCTTATGGAATTAAATAAGGTAAAGTAAATTGAATTGCGTAATTGAAATAAATAAAAGTCGTTGAATCGAAGTGAACTGAGTTGAACTAAAGTGGATTGAATTGTACTGAAGTGAGCTGAATAGTACATATTTAGACGAATTACACAACTAAAACATGTCATCGATAACCATAGCAAACATAATCCTGCCTGGTTGTCCCTTCTTAAGCGCTTCGACATCTATAAACAGTCATTCTCCACCCGCACTTGCCTCTGCCACAACTAGATCCCAAGTCAACCATCTTCGATGCGTAAGTCCTCACAGAACCCCCCCCCCCCCCCCCCCCCCCCCCGTCTCGTCCCTGCATACCGCTCCAACTCCCACTCTCACACCTTTCTTTACACCCGTGTCAATGTTGTTTTTTATAACCACCCCCATCTCCCGGAGCAATCCAACCCCCACGATCCTCTGCCCTCTTCCTTAGCCCTTTATCCACGACATTCGCGTCCTTACCTCTTAACTCACTCGCTATTTCGTCTATCACATCCCTAGCTCGCTCAAAAATATGTCGCTCGTCCTCACTCCCGTCCTCAAAGACCTTCCGAGTTCGGAACTCCCAAATACCCCAACAAATAACCATGAGGCGTCCACAATCCTCCTCATCGAGATCCCACCATCAACTCTCCACACACACTCTTCCAACCTCATACACATCCTCTCCCTCGTCATAGAGTCTCATATCCTCCCACGCCCGCATAACCAACCCATAATCCTAGAAAAGACGCAGAATCGACTCAAAATAGAAAGAGACACAACGAACAGTTGGCATCCTCCTTACCGGCTCGACGCGCAAGGTTCACTTTGGTAGCCAAAGCTTCGTTGCATAGTTGCCAGAAAAAAGCTTAATTCTAGGCAATACCGCAATACGCAAGTCTTCCGCATCTTACTCCAGAGCTACGTCTCCCGTTCCAAGATGCCAGAATAAAAGACTACTTTTGAATCACTTTAAGTAATTCATCACCAACATTATTCAATTACTCCGTACTAAATAAAGAGTATATTTATACCACTCACCCCTCACCATCTATGCCATCACCTCCCAGTTTTTTTGGTTGAAATTATCAATCAAAACTGGATGTGTCGGGTAGAGGAGAAGAATAATTGATGAGAAAAATACTCGATTGGTGACCTTGTTTAAGAATAGATAAAGCAAAATTTTTCAAGGGATTTGATCTATCAATCCACCTTGTTCGAACTACTTCGGTGTAGAGTCGATCATGAGCTGTACCGTCCGATTGACCCGTCCCATTCGATCCGAATTTTTAACGGGTTTGGACACAACATTTCAAAAATATACAAAAGTCTGACCCGCGAACTCATCCCAAATCCGCTTATCCACGGATCAAAATTTAACACTTAACCCAACCCATATCCAACCCGGCAACCCACATATGATCACCTCTACTTCGGTGTAATTGGCTAATTTTTTTCACAATTCCCAAATCCCCGATGTTACCCTTTCCCTCCATCCTAAGCAAACTACAACTCCTACGTGGCCTAATCCAAACAGAAAACTATCTTATCTTCCCCCACCTTACTTAATCCCCAAAAAGACAGAGCCTTTTATCCCTCACACTCAGGGAAAAAAAAGTACAGAGCACAATACGACAAAATGGGAGGCGGAGCAGCGATTCGAGCGGCGGCCAAATTCGCCGGAACACCACCTTTCACCGGCGCCTTTCGCGGCGGTGTCGCGGCTGAGAGCACGGTTACTGTCGCGGCAAGGAATGCGATGAAGCCGATGCCCGCCGCCGTATGCGACGGCGGCGCGAGGATCGAACAATCGGTTCAGCGGCCTGCATGGGAGCTAGACGAGTGGGAGTTCGCGCATCTCGAGGATGAGGGACATGCGTTGCTTGTCAAGGATAAAAATGGCGGAGGTGTAGGGATGGCGCCTAGGGTTGTGTTTGGTCCTGTGCCGACGATTGAGGAGACGAAAGAGGCTACTTCTGAACTTACCGATGCTCTGGAGAAGTAAGGATTTGTTCTTGATTTGATTTTGAAATGGCAAGATTAGGGTTTGATTTGATTGAATTAGGTGTTTGTTGATCGTGATTTCTTATACTCCGTAGTTTTAATTGATAATCTGATTGTTAGTTCGGTGTTCATGTTTGTTAGTTCGATTATCATCATTCTGGACTGATAGATTGAATTAGGTTTTGGACTGATCGAGTCATTGAGTTAGATTTTGTGGAGATTTTGGATTGAGTGAATTAGGTTTTGTCGAGTATTTGTTCTTGATTAGGTTTTGTCGAGGAATTATGTTCTGAAATTGTGAGGTCATTATGGTTACTTTTTCATGATAATTGTTCTTCTTTAGATTGATTGAGTTAGGTTTCGTGATCGCGATTAGTTATGATGTTTGTTTGTTAGTTCGTTGATCATGCTGTGTTGGTTGTTTTGGGGAATTGAGGAGTATTTATTGAAATTACAATTTTCAGTAAGATCAAATTAGGTTTTACTTTGTTCTTTTTGTTATCGCTTATAATTATATGTTGTAGTGATGTTGATCATGTTAGTTATGTAAGTTCTATCGAAGAGTCGAGAAGTAATTGTTTATGTTTGACATGGTTTTGGATCAGTTTAACTAGAATTTGTGATTGCGGTTGGGTTCTGACTCCTAATGCGATTGCTTTTGTATGATTCTTTGTTAGTTTGTTTTTGTATGATTGTTTGTAACTTCTATTGGAGAATGAAGAAGTAGTATTTGTGGAGATCACGATTTTAAGAAAATTTGAATTTGGTTGATTGGTTGAGTTATGTTTTGGGCTTGTGAAGTTACTCTGTATGATTATCTTATGACTTCTTTCGACTGCCAGTTTTCAGCCCAATGGATTTTGTTGATTCAATTTGTTGTAAAACGCATCCATTCAACGATACTCCGTAGTATAATAATCGTTTGAGCTGAGTAGATATCTTATATAAGCAAAGAAACTTGTTACGGAGTAGTAGTTATTGGATTTGATTTTTCTTGTCAATTGTTATACTTCATAGTTGACAAAACAGGTGGTAGTATGTCACGTCCCTCTATTTTTTAATGGGCAAATTCGTATTTGTTGGTTGTTTTGATCGTTTTGATTGGGAAGAGCTTATTTCAAGCAGTTTAATTGTTTTAATGGTGAGTCATAATGTTAATTTCAGCTGCTATAGCTCAGTTATTGGTGGTAAGATGTTCGTCAAGAACTTCCTTTTCTACTCTAGGTTTGAAGAAATAGCAAAATACCAAAAAATACTCCCATGTTTTTGTGGTAGATTACTAGATTATACCATTTGTTCGTGTTGAAATGTGCTGATGAAACATCACTCTTGAGTACTATTTTTGCATGGAAATTGTAACTACTACTAGGCAAACCGTTAACACATGTTTCCCGCATCCTCGGCCATGATGTACTGCAAATTTGGCTTAATACACTTTCTGGTCTTCCATTGGATAATTCTCTTGAAGTGGATAATTTTGAATTTTGTATTCTTTTTTGTGCGTATATTATTTAAAAATGTTTTTTCAGTTGCGGTTTTGATCGGAACATGCTTCGTTCCTAAAAGACTACCATAAAAATTGGGAATATTTGTTTAAATACGTCACTGATAGTAATGCTTATAAAAATATTTCAAATATACTTACTAACAACTTCCTCATAATGCTGTTTCTGCAATTTGAGCTGTTTTGGGTATTGAAATAACGAGTGATCAACTATATCTAGGGTATATTTCTCTTCTCCAAGATCTTCTGGAAGTGGGGAATCACACTCATCACTCCATGAGACCAAAGCCTGTATCACACACGAGTCTTCCGCTCCAAATGGTGCAATTCAGGCTTTTATGTTGCTCAAAGAGAACCCTGTTGCTCAGGTTTGGTCATCTGCTTATCTCTCTCTTCTGTCTCAGGCTTATTTCTCACATGTGTGCCCAGTTTTTTATTCATTGATGTTACGTACATGTTTTTTTTTCTTTTTCAATGAAGCGTGCACTTAGTAGTATTACAATATAATGGACAACAACTCGTAAATGTTTGTCACGCTGCACTTGTTCTAACATTTGCCACGAATCTGACTATGATAATACCCCCCAAACTTAACATTTTTATTGACATTCATTGTAGTCGTGACTTTACTAAGTGATGTAAGAGACTCAATGGATAACATTTACGTCATAATAGCAGCGAATCCAATCATTTAGGCTTTAGGGCTTGTTTCAATGGAGGGGCTTGTAGCGATAAGAATTCCCTGGATGGGTTAGCAAAGTGTTCCATCTTTCCTCTAAAACAAATCACACCCCAAAAATGTTTGCCACATCTCTACAAAATAAGAATTAGTTGGAGGGAAAACTCCTTTGCTCCATTCCCATTCCCTCCAATAGATAAACGTGGTTCATGGCTTGTTTGTAGGTAACAGTGCGATAAAATAGAGAAGAAATAGTATTGGAGTCTGAAATTCTGTTTTACTCCGCAGTACGTAGTGATGACTAATTGAACTGAAGTAATAAGCTCCTAAATTCCTCTTCATGGCATGCTTATTTTATCATTTGTTGTTATGAATTATTCAAGTATCAATAATGTTCTGTACTCAAGAACAACTTATGATATGTGTACAAATAATATTACTCATAAACTGTATATTTCTGATTTTGCGTTGCCAGACTGTAGTTGCTTCCATTGCAAGTGATCCAAATGTGTGGGGTGCTGTGATGCAAAATCCTGCTTTTATGGAGTATCTCGAATCAGAAAGAAAGTGTAAGGGCCTCCTGTCACCGCTCTACATCTGAGCTTACAATCAGTACTGTGTCACCTAGTCATAATGCTGTGTATTCCTTGCTTAATTGACTGTCGAATCGGCTGTTCTCACAAGACTGTCCTAAGTTTCTTATACTCGTCGAGCTAATGTTGAGTATATTGATTACAGCTTCCGAATCTGAGATCGAGGATCCCAACAAGAGCTCTGCAGATGCTGAGTCTGCAGCTCAAGCATCAGCTAAGAGCTCCTTAGCTACTGATATTGACGAAGAAGTAGGAAAAAAGCCAGATCGTTTCATGGGTTTTATTCAAGATGTGAAGGTTACTGTAGTTGACATGGTCAGTAGCTTGACAAGCTTTGTGGAAAGCTTGTTCACCCCACCAAAGGCAGATAAGGAAGGAGTTTCCTTCGATTCACCCAAAACTATGTTCGCCGGAGGTACGTTCATGGCCTTGGCAATGATGGTGATTATGGTGGTTCTGATGAAGCGTAATTAAATGCCGCTTTTTATATTCTAATTTGTCGATGCTTCTAACATCTAAGACTTGATGAATGATGGTATGGATCACTATCGTTTGTTTTTGTTCAAGTATTTTTTTGCTTTGAAGTTGGTCGTGCTTGTACAGTGAAGTTTATGATCAATAATTGGTGAGACTTTTATTCGACTTTCTAAGTGATGGTATGGATCACTGTGGTTTTTTATGCTTTCAAGTCAGTCTTCCTTGTACAGTGAGGTTTATGGTCAACAATTGGCGAGACTTTTAGTCGTCTTCTGAAATGTTTAGGGAGTTTTTCTTACTATGTACCCAGTAGCAAAGACTTCTATTTGTTCGTAAGAGCTTGATATGTGCTCCTAAATTTTCATTTCACCTTGTTTTCTTGTTACCATTAGAGAATCTTATTTTCTTGCTGCCAGTAAAGTCAAAAGACGATTTTCATATCAGTGAGTCTTGAATCTAGGGTATGAGTACTACTCGGGTAAACTAATTGACATATTCTCATAATAATTTAGCTACCTGTCTTTCAAACTTAGACGGTTTTGATTTTGATGGGTCTTGAATCTTTGCCATGACTCCTGAGTAGTCGAGAGTTCATCTGTTAAAACTAGTTCACATCTTTTCATAATCGGCTAGCTACCTGGCGTTCAAGTGTTTCACGGTGTTGGTCTTTTTCGATTGATTTTTCACGATGAATTAGTAGCAGTGAATTTTCTTTATGTTGAGCAGTTTGCGTCTTTTAGCGTTTGTAAGTTAATGTGTTTAGTCTAAACTCTCAAGCTCTGATATTTCCATTTTATGATGTGATAGACTCATAACCCTTTGATAATTGGTTGTTACACTTGCGTGAAATGTTCTAACCTCTTTAGTCTTATCTTGCATGTGCTTGTTATCTTTATGCTGTTATCTTCACATGTGTGATTTTTCTTGTTTGTATTTTCTTTAGGATGGCAAAACTTACTGATACAAAACACAATAGAGTCAGTAGGAAAATAATAGGAAAACATTTCAGCATTTTCGTCTTTAGAAGGACGTCTGCGGTCTACCCTGGTAGCTTCCGTCTATAACCCTTAAACCCTTCCCGCCTTCTGGAACCGATCATAAGCTGAAAGATGAAACTCGATTTTCTTCTAGGAAAGGAAGAGGACCAATTCTGCACACCGGTAGTCGGCTAGTCGCCCCTTCTAGCTTCTAAGAACAAGATGCCTTTCACTTTTGGTGACTGCACTCTGCAATAGTTAGTTCAGTTAGTCTCCCTTGTGACGGTACTATCCGTCATATCCTTACAACGGGTCAAGTAATAATCATATAACTAGGTAGGGACAAATCATTGTCATTTTTCATGTGATTTGTTTCTTGTCTTTTCTACCTAAGTTGATATTATTTGACCCGTCATACTAATATGACGGATAACTCCGTCGCAAACAAGAATGTGTATACTTAGTTAACCAAAAAAAAAGACAGGGTGTGTGTGTGAAAGTTGGAGGAAAGGTGTGCGGCGCGGCGCGTCTCTTTTGCTAGTTTTGGACTAACAGCCGTTTAATTCAGCTCGCTCATCTCAAGTGTTTTCCAGCTGTTTTGATTATTAAGAGAGTTTGCTGGTTAACAAAGACGTTCACTACACCATTATTCAGTTAATTTCATTCGTAATTTTAATTTGATTTCGCTTTTAGATAGGCGTGTCAAACACCTATTCCGAAAGTGTCTATTCGGAAGACTTAGCGAAATGGGCGAGACTTTGTCCAATCCGCTAACACCGACCGGTCCGTGTCTAGTTTCACTTAGTAACATCGAACTTGGGACCTCATCAGTCAATCATCATACTCCCCCGCCAGTCCGCCATGGCTTATCGAATCACCTAGGCTATGAAATACTCCTATAGCTTAATGTGATAACGTAAAAAGGGAGTAATATAGATGGATCATCTTTTCACCTAACGAACGTCTAATGTGGGACGTTACGTACTAAGAAACACATGATCACTTATCACACATTCACAAGTCACATTATGCATGCAATTCTGATTGCGAAAGCCAGAAAATAATATTGTAGTACTCGTATGTAGTAGATGCCCAACACCCTACACTCTACACTCTAGAGACTAGAGTGGTGTGTATAGTGGGGACCAACACCTCAAGACACTCACATGCTCTTTACACTCAACTCACAGATTCACACTCACTTATTTAGATCCACGAAACCCAAATACAGTACAAATTCTTGTCTATCACGGATGTATCCGTTTTACTGTTTTAGGCCATGTTTATTTGGACTTATATTCAGTTCAATTTTAGTTCAGCTTCAAGAGACATATTCTGTCTCTATATTTCAGTCAGTTTCAATTAAATTAAGTTCAGTTCAGTCAGTTTCAGTCCAAAAGAACATAGCTTTACTATCGATCATCATCTGATAACACAAACTCTAGTAACTTCACCCTATTGTGTCATTCAGTGTATGGTGTGATACACAGAGTGGGACACAAAATGGGACGGGAAATCCGCATTGATTACGTACGGAGTAACAATAAGGGTTGTCTTAGAACTAAAATCAATATACCTGCCTTATTATGCGGTAATATAAACTCATGAGCTCAACTGAAAGATTTCTGATTTGATTCTCATCTGCGATCTAACAGTGTGCTCTTTCGTTTCATTTCATTAAAATATTTCTCATAAATATTGAGGTTATGGGGCACAAATAGCATCCGAATGAAGTAGTATACTGTACTATATACGAGTATTTATTTTGGTAGGATGGGTGAGAAAAAGATAGAAAAGGATGAATAATGGAAATGTAGTGAAAACAAAATGGCAGGTGAACCCACAGTTTCCGTATCAATCAAGAATTGAATTGAATAATACAGCTAGGCTCCTCCTATTTCATCCCATTAACTAGTACAGTATGAATTGATGAGTTTGTGTTGTGGGATGGGTCCATTGTTTCACCAGAAAAGCCACAAAATTTTGTCACATTGGACCCATCTTTCTTATTGCTAATTATTAAATGTGAGTTGAGTTGGTCCATCTGTCATTGCCTTTCTAGCCCCAGGCACAGGCATGCAGTTTCTTGTTGCTAAACACCATCATTTGCCTAATCATATTCAATTACTTTAGGGATCCTATGATCAAATTAGCAAGGTTCTAAGTTTCATTATGTATGCTAAATGCATGCTTAATTCAATGATTTCTTGGGAGATTTTACAATTACATCTAAACTTGTAATTTGAAGTTGGACGATGTGTTAACTGTGTGTTAAAAAGATTTACATGAGCGATTATGATATTGACAAGGTTCGAACTAGGGTTGTATATACAACTTCTCGTAACTGAATCAGTTGAGCTAATACATTTGCAACAATCTAATCTATCATTAATGTTTGAAACTACTATTATTTGTATAAATGAGACCCATTGCCATTAGATTGTGGTTCCCCTTTGGATTGTGGTTTGGGACAAAGAAGTTAACGCTTCAATTATGATATTTACTATTTAAGATTTGGGAATTTCATTATTAGCCATGTTACTCAATTACTCAAACCACATTCAAGATTCAACACATCTTTTGAGTAGGATGCAATCTAAAGGCCAATTTGATTGGCCTCATGAAAATTTACCATTTCATTTAGAAATAATAGTGAAAATGTCTGAACATATAGGAGTAATCTTGTCTGGTAATGATAAACACTAACCCTTAGGGTTGTATACAATAGGTTAAAAGAGGAAACAATCTTTTAATACTTATAATAATTGCATCGATATGTAATTTATTCTTAAATTTATTAAATGTAGAACGTGTTTAATGTTTAAATACAATGCTAAGGACTATATTTAAAATTATTTTTTTTGTTTTGTTTGGAATGGTTACATAGTATGAACTTTGGTTTTTCTAACGTGTGTTCACTGGAAACACTTTAGTAAACTAATTATAGCGATATTATCATGATAATATCTATGTTAATATTGCTATAATTAACTTATTAACGTGTGCCTAGTGGCAGACACACATTAAAAAAACCGAATAAGGTTTTAATTAGCCTACTAATGCTAAAATGTATCTGAATTTCTAATTATAATAATGTATGATTGTAGTATTTGAGCATCTCTTGTACGGAGTATTAAGCTTTTTCCAAATCTTACTGATGCCATACATCTCACATTGCCTATAGTTAGCTCAAGTGACAACATGGTGGGCTACATTGCCTTTTATTAATTTCTTGTTTGAAGAATCCTTGGTTATTTTCCATTAATGACACTTGCAATATTGAATGCAATTAGATGGCTTCATATTAAATTTGGCTCTAATGATAATCCAACTCACATTATAAATTTATTACTAACGTTTGTTCAAAATTATTAAACCTATATTCATTGATTGAATTCTTTCAACTTCCTATAATAATGAAACCACTATTGCTAAAACTCACTACAGTGTACACCACTCGACTCAAATCTGGACTAAATTCGATGATTTACGCCAGTAAAAAAAATAAAATAATTAATTACACTTCAAACCATGGGCGAGTCCACATGTGTTAATGGGGTAGCAAGTGTTACATCATTAACAAAAAAAACTTAAAGATTTACGGAGTATTATTTTTCTATAACACTAAATCTCTTACGGAGTATATACTTTGAAAATAAGTCTCATAAATAATTTTTGCTCCAAAATGCAACCAACAAAAAAAATACTTACATATATTTATAAAAAAAATTGTCCGGAGAAATTAATAAATTTTTCTTTTTACAAACATTCATAATTTTTTTACCACGAAATTTTTGATATCATTTAACTTTTTTATTTTGTTTATTAAAATAACACGTTTTCATTTTTTGAACAACTTTTTTGTGAATTACCATCCACTGAAATTTGTAAGTGAAAAAAAAAATGTAATGTACAATAAAACTATTTTTATTTAAAAAATACTTCGTAAATGAATTATTTTTTGTCCAATATCACAATTTCTTAAAAATGAATTTAGTTTTTATTATTTTTGTTTATCATGGTTACTTACGTTATATTACAACATTTTGTTAGACCTCTCAATGATCCGTAAACCAAGCACAGAATGTAAACGTTATAGTGTAAATAGTTACATAAAAACGTAATTTTCATCCACAATACAATGAAATATTGGTTATTATTCCATATAATTTTGTTACACCATAGAAAAACTCTGGATTCGCCCCTACTACAAACAATTTGCATCGTTAGATGAAATTAGATTAGCTAAACAAAAAAACTACTTATTTGATTGAATAATGAAACCGCTATTGCTTAAACGCATTAGGGCGTACACAGACACTAATGTCGCAACCGTCTCAAATCTAGACTAAATTCGATATTAAAAAAAAAAAAAGTAAGAACAATAATTACTCTTGGAATTGTTAGATAATTAGATTAGATTAGGTAAAAGAAGAAGAAAAAATCTAGTTAGTTGAATGTTTGTTAAGCATACTCAAAATTTGATTACCAAAATTTAGGATCTATACACAACTTCGGTTTATCTAACCACCCCACCTAAATTACTTTATCTCATCTCAACAGAGTTTGACACTTTCAAAACCACACCAACAAAATGTAAACACAGAATGAACTCAATCACTCATACTCATAATACTACTTTTCCCATTTTTGTTTTAACTAATTAAAATCACTTCATCTTTCCGTTGCAAATCCTTTGTCCTTCCTCCCACTATAATTTATAGCATTTCCTGCAAAAAAAAAAAAAAAAAAAAACCGATCATAATTTAGTATAATTTCAGTCGAAAATTAAATTAACTAATCACTTTATGATTATTTTCGTAAATTGTAATGCAACCGTGTTTTTTTGAACTTACTTTGAGTTTAGTTCAATTCAAATCAGTTAATTTCAAATGGTTTCGGTCTAAAATAACATGCATTAGAGCAAGTCCAATAGTAGATTTTAGGGACTTGCTTGCAATATTTGCAAAATGTCAAGCGTGTAGCTTACTATTGGACTTAATTTTTTCTTTGTAGCTTGCAAGCCATTGTAGCCCTATCAAGCTACATTGGCTTGTATTTAAAAAATAAAAGAAATTTTTTTAATTGGAGAAATTGATGACGTTGGTCCAATTAAGCTACAAAACTTGGAGATTCACCATTGAAGTAATAAGTAGCCGACAAATGAAGTAGCTAGAAAAATCGATGTGGCAATGCAGACTACAAGTATTGTAACATGCTATTGGACTTGCTCTTATGATCACTAGTACGAGTATAGTTTTACACAAATTTAAACAACAGTAGTTGGACGTTCAATTTCCTAGGGTATATGAGTACGTACGTTGCAGTAAAAGCCAAAAGTAACCACATTGTTTGAATCATTTATGTGGTAAAACGAAATTCCCATCTTTTTAAAAAAAAAAAAAAGCTACAGACTTTGAGAAAAGAATACATTAGTTTAATCACCCTAAAACTAACTAATTTGCATAATTTGAAAGCAACCCAGATGAAATAAAGTAAAATTGTTACTACCCAAATGAAAATTTGGTTAATTAAGTGAGCCGGTATTACACTAAGATATTATTATGAGACAGGTCGACTTATAAATATGATCACAGATCGTATCATTAGTCGTATTACTTATTATTACTTATTATAAAACCGTCTTTTGGGAGGAGGGATTTACAAATTACTCCCTCCGTCCCATCGAAGTATATTTCGTTTCGTTCCTATCTTTATTTACGTGTTATTAAAAATTTTAAAATTTGATAATCTTAATGTACTTATTAAGACCATTCGAAAAGATCTCCATGACTATGTTTTACGTTTTATATTAGAAATTATATTCGAGATCTTTCTACCCCATGAATAGTACCTAAAAGCAAACGTAAAGAATTCATTGCGACGGGAGGGAGTACATACCTTGTTGTGCAATTTTGCAACTAGGTGGATCTTCAAAGAGTGACAAAGAAAGTTGTTTTTGAGCCATACCAATATCAAACAAAATAACACCAGAATCAAGATCATTAACACTAATCTCTTTAACAGGCAACCAAATGAAGAGTTCTTCTTGAGTTAATCCTTCAACCGACAACAACTCACCAAATGACAGATTTGCCCTCACCACACTTTCGAACAAAACCCTATTCTCAAACTTGGTCAAACATGGACCCTCAAGGTACACATTCAGAACCCCATTCTCCTCATTGTACTCATATGACTTCACTTCTTTGGGTAGTAACCCTTGTGGAAGACCCTTGTTCTTTAAGAGCTCATGGACCGTCATCTTAGTCATCGAAGTCGAAACTCTTGAACAACAACATAGAATTATTAATATTATGGTAATTAACATATTATTTGCCAAATTATTCATCATCTCTTAATTTTGGGTAAATTAGATGTTTTTTTTCTTTTTTTTGGGTTGTGGGATTGGAAGAGAGATTTGTGTGAGATGTTTTGAGTAAGAGGAAAGCTTAAAAGAGGAGTGGGAGGTGGAATTACTATTTTGTCCTTTGTTTTTGGGTGGTTTAGTAAGTGAGGTGGAGGAGAAAAAGGGAAATAAAGTGTATTTTTATAGGCCAATGAGTGGATTGATATTCTAGTAAAAAAAATCATTGGGTTTAGTATACGTTTTAGTCAAGCAGTAGTACTAGTATGATTCAAAAGGACGGAAAAGTTTTCCCTAATAGATTCAGTATTACGTTATGTTTCTAAGGTTCGAACTTAAGATTATTAAGTAATTCAGAATAAATTCAATCATTAGTTAATCTGAGTGTTCATGAATAGAATTAAAACATCTATCATAAAGTAATTTTTTTGTTTGATACGAATATGTTTGATTTGAGTATGGTGCCTACAATTCGACGAATGATTAATATATAGTCTCACGTATTAATATTTGATATTTGTGAATTTTAATGTTTAAATGGATGTGTTGGTGTTAAATGGAACATCAACTAAATTAAATTGGTTTTTGTAATTTGGCATGCATGATTTAAGGGATCGTTGTTACAACAGTTACAAGGGATTTATTTTAGGTAGTTGTTGAGATAATAGTTCAAAGAATTGAAGTGAAATTTATCATCAGATTTATTGAAATACAAGTTTTAAAATCAAATCTATTAAATTAATGCAAGATATTTGGAGTAGTTGTTTTAGGTGATGGATGATTAATGGATACTAGTTCCAGTTTATCAGTCCTCGCTTTAGCGGAGATTGACTTAATATAAGATCCCCTCTTTTCATCGAAAAAAAATAGTTAATTAAAATTATAATCGCTGGAAACATCTACGGGGTAGTACGTATTAGTAAGTTAAAAATTATTTTATTTGACTTTATATATATACTCCGCTAGTTCTGAAGTTTCATTCATACATACGAGTATATGACACAATATATAATATACAACACGTAGTAATTTTGTTAGGTTGGTGTATAAATATCGGCTCTTTTGTGTAGAAATTAATATACTTGGTGATTGGATATTAAATTGTTTAATACTCAAATTATTGGAACTGTTTTTAATCAGTAAATACCCTTGAAAATCTATTGAAATATTCGTTTAGAGCAAGTGAATAGCGGTTTTTTTATTGGCGTTTTCACCAAAACTCCACAAGTTCTTCGTTTAATACTCGCCATATATGATATATCCAGTTAAGACGGTAGGAATCCAGTAAATACGATGGAGAAGATGGTCAATATTAAAGGTGTGAATCACACTATTGGGCTGCTTCCTAATTAAGTGCTAACCAAGTTTCCAAAAGTGGCTTTTATTTATCCAAAACATGGTTTATACGTATAACATCCAGCCCACATATTTATGAGCAATTAGAAGTGGCCCAAAAGTTTTTGTTGGTACCATTCAATCCATCAACGCCAACTCTTTTATGGAGTAGTACCATTGCCTTACAATACCATACCACCAATCCTGCGTCCAATATATCTTCTTTTTGCATTTCCTGCTTAAAAAAAGTTATGGTAAATTTGCAGAACTAAATCAGTCGGCACTGAATTGAATAAATAATAATAATAATAATAACAATAATAATAATAATAATAATTAATTATTATTATTATTATTATTATTATTATTATTATTATTATTATAGGGTGTTACATAGGTTATATATTACGCACACACAAAAGTTTAGCTCCAACCAACCACATTTGATGGTGTAGTTACGCGATAAACTAATGTAGGTAAAATACCTCAAATTGAAGTATATAATACACGTTTTTCGCAAATTCGGGACACGAAAAAAAATGGCCGACAATTTTACGGGGAATTACCTAGACAATATATTACGCCCACACAAAACTGTAGCTCCAACAGATAACATTTGATGGTGTAATTAAGCGATAAATTAATTAATGTCGGTCGAAAACGCTTCAAATTGAAGTGTATTATCCACGTTTTTTCGCAAATTCAAGACCCGATAAAAAATGACCAAAATTTTTACAGCGTATTACCTAGGCCTTATATACGCCCACACAAAATTTTAACTCCAACCGAGAACGTTTCACGGTATCTTTACGCGATATACTAATGTTGGTCGGAAACGCCTCAAATTGGAGTGCATTATCCACGTTTTCTCGCAAATTCGAGGTCCGAAAAAAAAATGACCGGAAATTTTACGAGGATTTACCTGGACAATATATTACGCCCACACAAAATAATAGCTCCAACAGAGAACATTTGATGGTGTAATTACGCGATAAACAAATATTGATCGAAAACACCTCAAATTGAAGTGTATTATCCACGTTTTTTTTCACAAATTCAAGACCCGATAAAAAATCACCAAAATTTTTACGACGTGTTACATAGGCCATATATTATGCCCACACAAAATTTTAGCTCCAACAGAAAACATTTCACGGTGTAGTTATGCGACAAACTAATGTCAGCCGAAAACGCCTCAAATTAAGGTGTATTATCAACATTTTTTCACAAATTCGGGGCCCGAAAAAAAATGGTCGAAAATTTTAAGGGGTGTTACCTAGGCCATATATTACGCCCACACAAAATTGTAGCTCTAACAGAGAACATTTGATGGTAGTTACGGGATAAACTAATGTTGGTCAAAAATGCCTCAAATTAAAGTGTATTATCCACGTTTTTTCGCAAATTCGGGGCCCGAAAAGAAAATGACCGAAAATTGTAAGGGGTGTTACCTAGACCATATATATTACACTCACACAAAATTTTAGTTCCAACACAAAACATTTGATGGTGTAGTTACGCAGTAAACTAATGCCAGTCGAAAACGACTCAAATTAAAGTATATTATCCACGTTTTTTCGCAAATTCGGGCCCGAAAAGAAAATGACCGAAAATTGTAAGGGTTGTTACCTAGACCATATATTACGCCCACACAAAATTTTAGCTCCAACAGAAAACATTTGATGGTCTAGTTACGCGATAAATTAATATCGGTCGAAAACGCCTCAAATTGAAGTGTATTATCCACGTTTTTCGTAAATTTGGGGTCCCAAAAAAATGGCCGAAAATTTTACGGTGTGTTACCTAGGCCACATATTAAGCCCACACAAAATTTTAGTTCCAATAGAGAGCATATGATGGTGTAATTACGCGACAAACTAATGTCAGTCGAAAACGGCTCAAATTGAAGTGTATTATCCACGTTTTTCGCAAATTCGAGGTCCCAAAAAAATGAACGTAAATTTTACGGGGTGTTACCTAGACCATATATTTCGCCCACAATAAAATTTAGCTCCAACAGAGAACATTTGTTGGTGTAATTATGCGATAAACTAATATCGGTCGAAAACGCCTCAAATTGAAGTGTATTATCCACGTTTTTCGCAAATTCGAGGCCCGAAAAAAAATGACCGAAAATTTTACGGGGTGTTACTTGGACCATATATTATGCCCACACAAATTTTTAGCTCCAACAGAGAACATTTGATGGTGTCTTTACGCGATAAACTAATGTTGATCGAAAACGCCTCAAATTGAATTGTATTATTCACGATTTATCGCAAATTCGAAACCCAATAAGAAATGGCCGAAAATTTACGGTGTGTTACCTAGGCCATATATTAATCCCACACAAAATTTTAGATCCAATAGAGAATATTTTATGGTGTAGTTACGCGATAAATTGATGTCAGTCGAAAATGCCTCAAATTGAGATCATATTATACTTGATGGTGTAATTTGATGGTGTAGAGAACATTTGATGGCCATATCATCCTTGTTTTTATCTTTTATTTACAATATATTCCATTCAATGCTACACTTTAAACCCACCATCCACTTATTTACCATTTTTTATTCATTCTTCACTACATATTAAGGTTCACCACTTCTTCTTCTTTTTTTTTATCACTTTATATTCATTTCTTATTTATGTGCAAAATACGGGACAATAAATAATGATCGGAGGGAGTAATAAATTAAGATGAATCAAACATGATTCTACATGACTATATTTTCTCCTACATATTGTCAAGAATATTAAAGATTCTCTTTAGTTATAAATAATGCCCTATAGAGAAATGCATCGTTTGGATATGAATGAATGAAATGTTTCTAAATTTTTTTTGGAGTACTTAAATACATTTACGTAAAAATTAAAGTAAAAGTTTCAATTCGAAAAACAAAAACGTCATATATAAAAAACGAAGGGAGTATTATTATTATTATTATTTCATATTGCTATATAGTACTCTAATACATAAAATAATACGCAATTTAATAAGATGAGATACGTCTTCTATGAGACGGTTTCTCGATACAGTAATTAAAATGAACCTCCATTTATTTCACTTAATATTTCATTATGGTACGAGGCCAAATTCAGCTTCAAGGGAAGCAATTTCTGGGATCATGTGCTCAACTTTCCCAAAAGCTTTAGTCGTTTCGGTACTCGTGTAATAGTCGCTTGTATTACTTCTCTCCATATCCTCCCTAAGACCATGTACGTTAGAGAGGATATTTTTTTCCTTTTATTTTTTTCTCTTTCATTCTATATTTTTGACACATCATCCTTTCTTTCATCCACCTCATTTTTCACTATCTTCATCCTCTTCATTTTATCTTCTCTAATTTTTACCCCACAATAGAGAGGATCCTCCTAATTATCTTTCTTATTATTTATTTTAATTATTTAATGATTATTATTATTTTTTATTTAATTTAATTTTTTACATGACCAATAGCCTTTGGTAACATGCACAAGGGCCAATGTTAAAAATCCTCTAAAATTAGAGGAAGTACTAAACTTCCTCTAAACAAGAGGACTTTCGATGTTGATACTACAATGGAGAGGACCTCCTCTTAGAGGAGAGAGGGTGCTAAAAGGAGGGCAAATCCTCTCCATTGTACATGCTCTAATTCGGCTCTCAGTGACTGCGTCTATGACACTTGTAGTTCCACATAACATGAATATCTTTAAAAAAAAGAAAAAAAAATTAATATCAATAAGAACAACACTAATAGAGTGGTAATATCAGACTAAAATAACAGAATTAATAATAACGAGCGTTTGTATTGGTAATAATTAGCAGATTATAGGGCAATTAAATTGTTTTCATGTATAAATTGATTATGCTAACAATAGATTCTGCAAAATATGTTGTTTACCAAATACATGAAAGTCAATCTACTACATATGGAGATTCAAAAACAGTAGATTCTTGACAATATGCTATCGAAATATCTCGTTTACCAAACACATGAAAGTAGTAGATTGACCTCAAACGTGTTTTTTTTTACCAAACATGGCGTGTGATGAGGTGAATACTACAGAGTAATTTTGTAATCATCTCCTATTTGAGAGGCCGAGCAATAAAATTATTATAGAACTATTTCATGAGAATTTTTGTGGATAATAAATAATAACAAAAAAAAATGACATGATATCTCATACAAAAGATCGATATAATTAAAAAGTGTTATGGAATCAATTCAACCAAAATCTAGGCTTGAAGAGTAGATGCAACTCAAGTCGGGGGTTGAGAGTCGAACCCTCGACATTTGGTCGCGTTGGTTCTGATACCATATTATGGAAGCAATTCATCAACCAAAATCTTAAACCTATGGTTAGAAGCCAAGAAATGTTTATATACTTTAACAAAAAGGTTAAGTATGAGACCTTGTTTTTATCTATGTTGGTATCCGCAGGTGTATCCCAAGCCAAAATCCAAGAACAATTACGATTGTTTTGATTGAGACCAGCATAGATCACAAAGCCTTTAGAGCGACTATGTGTACCCCTCAAATGGTCGAACTTTATCAAACCACCGACCTCAATTGTAATCGGAAAAAAGCCGTTCCCTAACCAACTGTGGTATCGGGTGCGTGTCATTGGTGACAAAGTAGAAATGCGTATCGTGACTTTTGTTACACTTTGTGGATGTTTCACATCCTCTGTTGATATTGGTGCATTTTCGATCTTTAGTGAAGCCATCTTGCTTTATTTCACTGCAAGGTAAAATTATTTTAGAGTCTGAATTTTTAGTAGCAAATCTTCAATATATATTCCGTAGCTAATTAACGTTAATTAAATCTTCATATCTTGCTAGGACGATTCAAAACTAGAAGAAACCCGTCATGAACTTTTGTTTGCCATACAAATATTTTAATTTGCGTCAATCTTATGTGTAAGATACGTAGTACTCCCTCTATTCAAATTCAAAGTGCACTTTTCCCTTTTACACATTTTATACCATTAATATCTTTTATTTTACATCATAAAAACTTGTCATTCTTTAATATACTTTGAAAGACGAATCAAACAATATCCACATAACTATATTTTATCTTATAAATTGTCGAAAATGTTAACGATTCTCTTCATTTTCGAATAATGTCAAAAAATAAATGTACACTTTAAATTTGAACGGCGGGAATTAATATTTAATTTGTGTTATGTTGAATTAAGTATGTTATGTAACGCATACCAACCTTATCATAACTTATTCACAAAGTTTAAGAAGACACCGTCTCTCACTAGAGTTAATGAGTGATAACCACTCACATAATTTCATTCTCATATTGCTCGTTGATCGACATAGAATATACCATACTCAAAATTACATTTTTTTTTTCGATGAAGATTAAATTTTTAACTTATAGCATAATATTATTTTTCGTAGTTAATAAAGTTTATGAATAATTAGATAGAAACAAATAAACTAAAGCATGTATGAATGTATGTAACTAAAATGCATTACCTCAAATATATGTTGAGAATATTTGCTTGAAGGCTACTTGTGCTGCCCTCTAAGCAACATTCAACGCTCGTACAGTCATCCCTATTTTATTAAAACAAGGTTTTTTAAAGGCCTCACAATCAATTTCAACAAAAAAGTCTTAGGTGTCACACCCACAATTATTTGTGGATTATTTAATTATCATCCCATTAACTATCCATTAACTTACTTTTAACCTTAGTTAAGGTTAAGTTTAAGTGATGAGGCCATTGAAACTGAAACTTTATTAAAATTAAATAAATTAATTCTAATTTTACATTATCAAACTAAATAACTAAGTCAAATTTAAAAACGTTAAAACTTAAAGTACACAATTTCTAATAGAATAGGATTCCAGAATACAAAGCCAAATTTAAATGTGACTAAATATTAAAACTAAATAAATTAATTCTCTCAGATCTGTAAAAAAATCAATCATTATCAAAAATTTAAAATTGTTAAATTATAACTCGGCAATAATTACGGCTACCACGTTTTCGACCTTATTAGGGGGCCAAGACGTAAGCTACCGAAAGTTTTAACTTAACAAATTTTTTTATTACGAATTGCCGCCGTTCTGACTTTATTGGGGTTAATTATACTAAGCTATTATTAATCTAACACTAAATAAAAACAACATAAAAAACCACTACCCAAATAATAATATCATTATGAAACCACTACTAAGTTGGATAAAAAAACTACCCATGATCCCCCACTAAACTTAACTTCTCAATTTTAACCAACCAAAAAATCACTTTTCCCAAATGTAACCAACAAAAAAATCCACCTTTCTCAAAGGTTAAATACCACATTTAACGAAGAAATTTCAATTCAAAACATTACTCATTTCAGGAAAATTACTATCAAATGTTTAAAAAACCAAAGAAAAACCAAATTAACTAAATAGAGGTGTATTTGTTGTCCATTTGAAAGAAAGAATGGTTCGAAAATGGACTAAGAAGAACTTTAAGCCACAAGGGACTAGAAGACTATCTATCTTTAGAGAGATTTTGTTGGTTGATGAAGAGGTAACTACATAAATTAACAACAAAAAAACTTTTTAAGTACATGTTATGCATTTTACTATATATCATAATCATAGATTAATGTAACTACTTATCTTAAATACTTAACTAAAACGTTCTTATTGCGGGATGAAAGGGGTGCATCGAACATGACGACAAAAGTAGTGTACAAGAAAATATTTCAAATTTTTTGATATATTAAATCTTTTCGGACTTAAACATGTATGTTAGTATGCATGTTATTTCTTTTACAATTATTTCGACGATAATCAATGCACTATTTTTTTTGTACGAGTGTTTATTGAAAATACACAACTGTGATGATATCTAAAACATAAATTGCAAAACATTTTTTAGCGGTCGCCCGTACATGATATGCACGGGGTTAATACTAGTACTTATAGAGAACTTGGTTTGTATAAAGGGCACAATAGCATGATATTATTCGTTTGAGGCCAAAATTTTACGAATTTATTCTCAGAATCCTTTTGAAAAAGTTTTGCATTATTAAAGTTGGTGAATACTTAGTTTTTCAAGATATATTAGTTTTTCACCTTTTTTTTGGGTTTTTCTATGTTATATTCTCCTGTTTTTCCGTTTTCTATCATATGTCCCTCCTATTTTCTAAATCTCCACTTATATCCCTGTAGTTGATTAATTTCATTAAACGTGACCTAATTATAATTATTCCACTCATAACCTTAATTAATTTTCATCTCCATCTTCTATGTTTTCTCCACTTTATGACCAATTACAAGTGGCCCGAAAGTTTTTGTTGGTACCATTCAATCCATCAACGCCAACTCTTTTATGGAGTAGTACCATTGCCTTACAATAGTTTAGCTCCAATAGTTTACGGATGTTACCTAGTCATATATTACGCCAATCTTTACGTGATAAACTAACGTGGGTCGAAAATGTCTCAAATTGAAATGTATTAATCATGTTTTTTTTGTAAACTCAAGACCCGATAAAAAATGACCAGAAATTTTAGCTCCAACAGAGAACATTTGATGGTGTCTTTACGCGATAAATTAATGTCGGTCAAAAATGGCTCAAATTGAAGTGTATTATCAATGTTTTTTCGCAAATTCAGGGCCCGAAAAAAAAATGACCCGAAATTTTACGGGGTGTTACCTATACCATATACTACTACCTAGGCACCTCAAAAATTTAGCTCCAACAAAGAACATTTGATGGTGTAGTTACGCGATAAATTAATGTCGCTCGAAAACAGCTCAAATTGAAGTGTAATATTCACGTTTTTCGTAAATTCGAGGTCCCAAAAAAAATGGTCAAAATTTTTATGGTGTATTACATAATCCATATATTATGTCCACACAATTTTTTAGTTCCAACAGAAAACATTAGATGGTGTCTTTATGCGATGAACTTATTATGTCAATCGAAAATGCCTCAAACTGAAGTGTATTATGCACTTTTTTTTCGCAAATTTGGGACCCGATAAAAAATGGCCAAAATTTTACGGCGTGTTACCTGGGCCATATATTACGCCCACACAAAATTTTAGCTTCAACGGAGAACATTTGATGATGTAATTACGCGATAAACAAATGTCGTTCGAAAACGTCTCAAATTAAAGTGTATTATCCACGTTTTTTCGCAAATTCGAAACCCGGTAAAAAATGGCAGAAAATTTTATGGGGTGTTACCTAGATCATATATTATGTCCACACAAATTTTTAGTTCCGACAGAGAACATTTGATGGTGTCTTTACGCGATAAACTAATGTTGATGATCGAAAACGCCTCAAATTGAAGTGTATTATCCACGTTTTTTCGCAAATTCGAAACCCAATAAGAAATGGCCGAAAATTTTATGGTGTGTTACCTAGGGCATATATTAATCTCACACAAAATTTTAGCTCCAATAGTGATAGCCGGGATTTGTCGTCAATCCTACCATCAAACAAACCAACTAACCTAAACTACAATAGTAAGGGTAAGTCGGGTCGAATCCTCAGAGAGATCGGGAATGAGTACTAGTTCGGTCTCGGACTATGAATTAGCTACGCGAATCAATTATCGAAGGTGGAGCTAGACTAATTAAACTAACTAAGAAATGCAAAAGTAAACTAAAAATCAAACAAATTACAAGAATGATGATCTAATAATAATTAAAGGCCTAGGGTCCGACTTAACCACCGATATATCATAATTATGAGCAAGGAACACCGATAGTGGGTTGTTAGGGATATTAGACGAGTGGAACGCCTCTAGGGTCGACTACCTCCCTCCCGGGTTCGTAGTCCAACCAAGTAAAATCCGATCACTTCCCTCCCGGGCTCGTGAATCGGATTCCTAGGTCAATCGAGTGAGTCCACTCCCGTGGTACCCAATCCAAGGTCCTAGGTCACTAAGTACACGTCTTAATCCCGCTCCTTTCTCTCCCCTCTCCCAAGGTGAAGAGTCTAAACCGATAATTTGGGTACCCTACCTAATTCTCACTCCCGTGTTCAACTAGGCGGGGCAAGGCAAGTCAAGAGGCGAGGTTTACTACCTAGACCTAACCGACTCCCATCGGTGGACAAGGGTCAAGGGTTCAAACACAACCTAAAGACAAGTCGATTCCCAAATCCCAAACTATCCTCCTCCGTATATCCCAAACAAATCAAATACGGAATTTCAAGCCCACAATATAGACATGTCGGGGTCAAATCGTCCCCTAGTAAAGACACTACTCACTAATCATAATTAATCTAACACAAAACACACAAATAATTATTCTAGTCATAACACAAAACATAATAAAATAATAAAGAAAGAAACTTTAATTAATCCTAACATTAACTACACACAAACAAACAAGACTATAAAATAACATTGCAACACACAATTAACAATAAAGATTAAAACTTTAAGCTAATCAATGATAAATGAAGCATAAACATAAAACACAAAAGGTAAACAATAAATAAAAAGAGAAGAGAACTGTACCAAATTGGAAGAGAAAATAATGCAAAAAGATTAACTCTTGAATCCAAATTAAGAAACTACTTAAAGATCAACTAATCCAATTAAAAGAAAATTAATAAGAAAGGAGGAAAAGTGGCTGCTTCCTTCCCTTGCTGCGCCACTTCTACGCCCTCCTCTGTTCTCCTTTTTTTTTTCTTCTCTACTCTCAGCTAATTCTACTCTCTACTCTGTCTACTTGGTTCTTGCCAAAAAATCAGCCCATTACAAAGAGGATTTCATCCCATAAAACAGATGAAATTACCATAATGTCCTCCACTTAAATGAGAAGGAAATAAATAATTCTAAGGGCTGAATAGTCATTGTCTTCTTGAGCATAGTGACCTCTTCTCTTTTAGTCTTGACCCGTCTCGGTTTGTCTCGGTTTTAAGTCCATCCTTCCGGTACCTATAATATCAAAATGACTAGAGCAGTACCAAAATTCCGGCGAATATAATAAATATACATTAATTAAGTAAGACTCGACTAATTAGCTAAACAAACCAAAAACGACTAAATAATAACAAAATGAATAATAAAATCGACTAAATAAGAGTACAAATGTGGGACAAAAATAGGTAAAATACCGACTTATCAAATAGAGAACATTTGATTGTGTAATTACGTGATAAACTAATGTCGGTTGAAAATGCTTCAAATTTAAGTGTATTATCCACGTTTTTCGCAAATTCAGGGTCCCAAAAAAAAGGCAGAAAATTTTACTGTGTGTTACCTAGTCCATATATTACGCCCACAGTTTTTTTTAACTCCAACAGAGAAACATTTGATGGTGTAATTGCGCGATAAACTAATATCGGGTGAAAACGCCTCAAATTGAAGTGTATTATCCACGTATTTTCGTAAATTCAAGACCCGATAAAAATGACCAAAAATTTTACGACGTGTTACGTAGGCCATATATTACGCCCACACAAAATTTTAGCTCCAACAGTGAACATTTGATGATGTAATTACGCAATAAACTAATGTAGATCGAAAACGCGTCAAATTGAAGTGTTTCACGTTTTTTCGCAAATTCGTGCCCCCAAAAAAAATGGCCGAATATTTTACGGGGTATTACCTAAACCATATAGTATATCCACACAAATTTTTAGCTGCAACAGAGAACATTTGATGGTGTCTTTACGTGGTAAACTAATGTTGATCGAAAACGCCTCAAATTGAATTATATTATCCATGTTTTTTCGCAAATTTGAAATCCGATAAAAAAAATGGCCGAAAATTTAACGGTGTGTTACGTATGCCATATATTATGCCCACCCAAAATTTTAGCTCCAACAGAGAACATTTGATAGTGTAATTACACGATAAACTAATGTCGGTCGAAAACGTCTTAAATTGAAGTGTATTATCCACGTTTTTTCGCAAATTCGGGGCCCGAAAAAAATGGCCGAAAATTTTAAAGGGTGTTAACTAGGACATATATTAGCTCAAACAGAGAACATTTGATGTGTGTAGTTACACGATAAACTAATGTCGGTTGAAAACGACTCAAATTGAGGTCATATTATCCTTGATGGTTTAATTTGATGTGTCGAGAATATTTGATGGACATATTATCCTTGTTTCTATCTTTTATTTACATTATATTTCATTCAATTCTACATTTTAAGCCGACCATCCACTCATTTACCATTTTCTATCCATTCTTCCCTACATATTAAGGTCCACCACTTCTTTTTTTTCTTTTTTTTATCATATAATTAATGACCTGGAGGGAGTAATAAATTAAGACGAATCAAACATGATTCTACATAACTATATTTTCTCCTATATATTGTCAAGAATATTAAAGATTCACTTTAGTTATAAATAATGCCCTAAAGAGAAATGTACTCTTTGGATATGAATGAATGAAATGTTTCTAGATTTTTTTAGAGTATTTTAATACATTTACGTAAAAATTAAGGTAAAAGTTTCAGCTCGAAAAACAAAAACGCCATATATAAAAAATGGAGGGAGTATTATTATTTCAAATTGCTATATAGTACTCTAATATATAAAGTACTTCGCAATTTAATAAGATGAGATACATCTTCTATGAGACGATTTCTCGATACAGTAATTAAAATGACCCTCCATTTATTTCACTTATTAATATTTCAAGATGGTCTGAGGCCAAATTCGGCTTCAAGGGAAGCAATGTTTGGGGTCATGTGCACAACTTTCCCAACAGCTTTAGTCCATGCAGGATATTGGCTAATCGTGTCATAGTCACTTGTATTACTTCTCTCCATATCCTCCCTAATTCGGGCAGCAGTGATTGTGTCTATGTAACTTGTAAGTCCACATAACATGAATATCTTTAAAAAAAAAGAAAAAAAAAATATATATATTAATATCAATAAGAACAACAATAATAGAGCGGTAATATCAGATTAAAATAACAGAATAAATAAGAAAGAGCGTTTGAATTGGTAATAATTTGCTGATTAGGACAATCAAATTATTTTCATGTATAAATTGGTTATACTAACAATAGATTCTACAAAATATGCTATTGAAAAATGTTGTTTACCAAATACATGAAAGTCAATCTACTATATATGGAATATATGGCCGGATAAATATATCAGTAATTTGAATGTGTCTCTGTTTGGCAAACAACAATAATAGATTGATAATATCAAATTAAAATAGCAGAATTAATAAGAAAGAGCATTTGATGAGTAATTAGAATATTATAGGACAATGAAGTTGTTTTCAATATGTTGTTAATAATTACCGGCATATTAAAAAACAGAAGATTCTTGACAATATGATACCGAATATCTCGTTTAATTACCAAACACATGATAGTAGTAGAATGACCTCAAACGTGTTTTTTACCAAACACGGCATGTGATGAGGTGAATACTACAGAGTAATTTAGTAACCATCTCCTATATGAGAGGTCGAGCAATACAATTATTATAAAACTATTTCTTGAGATTTTTTGTGGATAATGAATAATACTTAATAACAAAAAAACGACATGATGTCTCATACAAAATATCGATATAATTTAAAAGTCAATTCAACCAAAACCTAGGCTTGAAGAGTAGATGCAACTCAAGCCGGGGGGTTGAGAGTCGAACTCTTGACATTTGGTCGCGATGGTTCTGATACCATGTCATGAAAGCAATTCAAAGCAATGCTGGTTGGAAGCCAAGAAACGTTTTTATACTCTAAAAAAAAGGTTAAGTATGAGACCTTGTTTTTACCAATGTTGGTATCGGCGGGTGTATCCCAAGCCAAAATCCAAGAACAATTATAATTGTCTTTATTGCGACCAGCATAGACCACATAGCCTTTAGAGCGATCATGTGTACCCCTCAAATGATCGAACTTTATCAAACCACCGGCCTCAATTGTAATCGGAAAAAAGCCGTCCCCTAACCAACTGTGGTATCGGGTGCGTGTCATTGGTGACAAGGTAGAATTGCGTATCGTGACTTTTGTTACAATTTGTGGATGTTTCACATCCTCGGTTGATATTGGTGCCTTTTCGACCTTCACTGAAGCCATCTTGCTTTATTTCACTACAAGGTAAAATTATTTTAGAGTCTAAATTTTCAGTAGCACATCTTCAATATATATTTCCTAACTAATTAGCGTTAATTAAATCATCATAGCTTGCTAAGACGATTCTAAACTAGAAGAAACCCGTCATAAACCACAAGTTTTAACAATTCGAAATTATTTATGGTTTTGGAACATTTGTTTAGCATACAAATATTTTAATTCGCGTCAATCTTATGTGTAAGATACGTGGTACACCCTCTGTTCAAATTCAAAGTGCACATTTCTCTTTTACATATTTTACGCCATCAATATCTTTTATTTTACATCATAAAAACTTGTTATTCTTTAATATATTCTGAAAGGCGAATAAAATAATATCCACATAACTATATTTTTTCTTATAAATTGTCGAAGATATAAATGATTCTCTTCATTTATGAATAATGTCAGAAAAGAAATGTACACTTTGGATTTGAACGGAAGAATTAATATTTAACTCGTGTTGAATTAAGTCTTGTTATGTACCGCACAACAACCCTATCATAACTTATTCACAAAACTTAAAAAGAGACGGTCTCTCATTAGAGCTAATGAGTGATGACCTAATTTTATCCATATATTGCTTGTTGATCGACGTAAAATATATTGTATTCAAAATTACATTTTTTTTTATAAAGATTAAAATTTTAACTTATACGGAGTATATTATTATTTTTCGTAGTTAATAATGTTTAAGAATAATTAGATAGAAACAAATAAAGCATGTATGTATGTAAATAAAATGCATTATTACCTCAATTATATGTTGTGTATATTTGCTTGAAGGCTCTACTTGTGGTGCCCTATAAGCCACATCCAACGCTCATATTTATAGAGAGCTTGTTTTCCTTTATGTTACATCCGTTCCACTAAGATGATTCAGTTTCATTAAAATATTCTCACATATGATAGAGAAATGAGACAATATTTTAGTATGGAGGGAATACCTTGTGGGCCGAAACATTGATATTTTATTTTTTTGTATTCAAGGGCATAATAATATTATAAATTTATATTACTATGATATTATTCGTTTGATGCCAAGATTTTACGAGTTTATTCTTATAATCCTTTTGAAAAAGTTTCGCATTATTAAAATTGGTGAATGCTTATAAAAATAAGGGACATGATATAAAAATCTTTAAGGCTGTATTTAAATATTTAATTAACCTAAAAAGGAAATAATTTTTAAATATATATTTTAATTGCATTGATGTATTTGTAATTTGTGTTTCAATCCCTATTTTATACGAGTACTAATTTTGGAAGATTTTAAATATTTAAATACAATTTTTAGGACTGTATTTAACCTTACCCTGAATTTATTCTATATTCTAAATATTGCAAATTTCAACTAATCCAACAAATGAGAAGCAGTGTATGCTTACTTTTAATGAGTAAATTTATGCTTTATTTTCTACTTAATTATTATTCAACCAAATCAAGCATATATGCTGTTCGCTTTGTTTTGGTAATGGAAAAGGGAATGTATGTTAGAATCTCCATCCACTATCTAGTTTCATGTTCCGTTCTGCAAACGATAATACCATATTTGTAATAAATGATAATATTATCAGATTAGCAAATTAGGGTTAGTAGATTGTAATAGAATGTTTGAATATCAAATTAAATTACCAGAATTAAAACATAGTGTTTGGATATTAACAGATTATAAGACAATCAGATTGTTTTCATGTATAAATTGAATATACCTTTGGATGTATTCAACAAGTACGTATATGCGGTACAATTCCGATAAGAACATTATTTAAGTAAAAATCATAAGAATATCTTTGAAATGATCTTTTGGTGTTTTGATACATGACTCCCCTCCGGCCGTTCCATTATTCATATGATTATTTGCATTTGCTTTTTGGGCACTATTCATATGTGGGTGAAATCGTCAATGTAACTTCTAATATATAAGATAAAATATAGTCATGTGAGATCTTGTTTAAATTGTCTAATCGAGTAATCAATACTTGATGACTGATGCTAGGAACTGTCGTTGGTTTTTGATTCTCGGATCGGTCTTGTGTGACTCCAAGATCAAAATCTTTACTGATGCTGCCTGGAAGAACGGTAATGGTGCGGCTGGATGGGTGGTCTACTCCCACGATAGTTTCTGCTTGGGACGTTTCTCAAAGCCTATTTGGGCATGTTCACCTCTTCAAGTGGAAGCCCTTGCTCTCTACGAAGCAACTACATGGGCTAAAGAATCTGACCTCCACCATTTCTCTCTTTTCTCGGAATGCTTGAAGCTCGTTATTCTCTGCACACAGTCGGAAATCCCACCACCTCTTCTTAGGCGGATACTTGAGAACTTTCATTCTCTTCTATGCTCTTTTCATTGTTTTTCTATTGCCTAGGATCCTAAACAAGGAGGCTCACCACCAAGCCTCCTTGGGATTGCGGTGCTAACAAAACTTTCTGTCTTTGCTGGCAAAAAAAAAAAAAAATCAGTCATTTCGGAGATCGGATGATGCAACGTTTTATCTTCTCCCAAATTTGTACCATGTACGATGGGTCGCTTTACTAAGTAACTCGAATTGTAATTTATAATACACGATTTTCACTTCAGATACTCATATCAGGGTCAATTCAATAGCGATTCATAACATTCATTCATAGCTGCATTTCAATTTTCAAGTTGTGGATTAGTCCAGGTAACGAAAACATGTTTCATTTTCAGCCCATTCAAGTGTTTAGAAACAGCCTAATTCTTACGTTTGTTTTTGCCTAGAGAGCTGGCCAGTAGGCCAAATATGTGCCGACTGGTTCGGGCTGGAAACGTGTCGGATTGGGCTACACTTGGTTGGCCCAGATCCGACTCACATACTATTATATATGGAGTAGTATTCCGTATATTTTTAATAATGTTAAGTAGTGAATCGATTGGGCATTTGGGCTGGGCTGAGATTTGTGGCCCTAACAGGGACCCTACTATGGAATATTAGTACTTCGTATATAGATGTGCCTCAATCATGAATCATCCCTTTACGGTTTGGGTTGATAGAATTCTCAATCTCCGAATCTTGGGAACCCCCTCGTTATAAAGTTTGTCCAAACCTCTAATGCTTATGAGCCTATGTGTGATCTGAGGGGCGTGTTTAGAAATAATCATATTAGTTGGGCCTTATACCCTAAAGTATATCACCTTAAGATTTTAGTTGAACGAGTACTCTAATAATCTCTCATTTCTTACCGGTCAAGTCTTCGATAAAACCGTCTCAGGTGAAGAAATTGGGCGACAAACCCAAAAAAAAAAAATTAGAATAGTATTGACTATGTAAAGATGCAAAAACCCCATGATCACCAAGCTAAATTAATAGTATAATAAATTAAACCAACGTAATTATTAGCATCACGTAGATTTCACATGCTATGTATTCTTAATTGTTTTGTAAAGAAAACTTGTCTAAAAATGTTGAGGACAAGAAATATATAGACAAACAACATGGTATTGTATGTTGGTGTTTAGTGCAATTAAACTAAACTGCTAATTAATTGACTGGTAGCTACATGTCGAGAACTGACTCCTAAATTCATATATTCATATCTGTCCCATATTAATAGATGAGAGAAAGATGTTTTACTTTATAAGTCGATAGATTTTTAAGTGAAACTCTTTTATCTTGTGAAGTGGACTATTTCTAACTCTCGGGTATAACTCATGCCAGTTATGAATTTCACACTACAACATCTGTCAATGTTGGTGTTCATTCTATTTTATTTTATTTTATTTTATTGAATTGGGTAGTAGTTAGCATGCATCGAAAATACATACATAGATACAATGTACTCGTATATGTATTAAAGCTATTATTAATAATTACCAAATATTTGACATGCAATGTCCAACTGTATGTCTAACCATTGCATGTGTTTGTGTATTCTAAGACATAACTAATCTTACTTGCTTCGACGAGATTATTAGATCGATCGATGTTACCACCAACCTTTGTCGTCTCGAATTGTAAGCATATTAGACGAGGAGGAAACTCAGTTGTTCACCTTATGGCTCGTTACGTTTTTGATATTTATTCGGAAGTAGTGTTGTACTCGAACTTTCTGCAAGCCATTTGTTGGACTTAACGATGATGATTGATTTAATATAAAATTTTCATCTCACGAGTTTTTCCCTAAAAAAAAATTAATCTTGCTTGCTAGATATTTTGCAAAAATGAATTCTCTTTAGAGTCCAAATATTAGTCTTATGAACATTTATAATAATTAATCATTATTTCTTTTCAAAAAAATTCTCCCGACCATGGACTGATCGACCTACGCACATACAACTCCATCCATACGTTGTGAGCTTGTGACTTTTTCTAATTAATATTTACTCCCTCTGTCTTAGTCTTTTTTTACATTTGATTATACCATTTCTTACAGATAATATAAAAGGTAAACAAATGATCGATACAGAAATAATAATATAGTTACAACTTACAAGTGGTAAGATCTCTTTTACTTTAATCGAGAGGATGACAGGTTCGATTCTCACCTACAACATAACGTACTCTTCTCTAGAAACAAGAATAGTACTTACTACATACTATGAATTGAATTAAAATTTTGACATGTATCGACTATGTAACTGGTTACGGTCAAAGTTTCCTTACAGTGGATAGATGAGTAGATTGGAGATGTAGGAAAGTAATGGGGGATAAGATGACATATCCATAAGGGGATTAATGTAACTAATCCACAGTCTACCAATCTCATATCGAAACGTATCGTGATATCATCTTATAAATTATAAATTATTAGTAGAAGTATATCTATATAAGGTCTTGTTTGGTTGCCCACCCACTTCCCGGGAATTGCAACATCCCATAAATTGCATTCCTGGGGAGTTGTTTGGTTACCCCATATGTAAAAAAATGGGGAACTCAAACTTACCCCATGAGTTGCAATTCCTGCATGATGCGGGAACTTGCTCACCGATCCCCCGGTGAGTTGCACTTCCCACCTCCCATTCCATTCAAATGACTTTTTTACCTTTATATACTTATTTATTTCTCACTTTATAAGTCTAATTTCTCGCTCAATTTTCCATCTACGGTTTCCTTTCAACTCTTCTTTATAGACTTCTTCTATAAAAAAAACACCTTTAATAATGTTCGTATTTTTAAAAAATAATGTTCATAATTCTCCATCTATTTCTATATTTTTTTAAATGTTGATAATCAATTTGGTTACGACTGAAGATAATTTCAAATTTTTCATAAGTTGCTGGAAAAAAAATATTTCATAAGTTTTTATACCTTCGATTAATAAAGGACATAATAGTCATTACAATTAAAATCATGGGAATTAGGTCGAGCCAACCAAACAAGATGCAGGAATTCAATTCCCGGGAAGTGTGAATTCCAGGATGTCAACCAAACAAATTTTGCAAATTCCCGGGAAGTTAATGTGGGAATTAACTTCCAGTGAAATGCAACTCCCTCCGGAAAATGAGTTCCCGGATGAACCAAACGGGGCCTAAGTATATACTGAGTATAAAAAAAACACTATGATGATGGCATGACAATTACTCCCTTAGGTCATGTAAATTCTTTCACTTTCATGTTCTCGTCGTTTTCATTTAATTAAACTTATTTTCCATCAATCAATCACTACTCCATCCTTCACTACAACACTCTTTCAAAACTACCGATGAATTATAATAAATTGGAAAATTAATAATATTACGATGGTACACTATTTTCGTTCATTTTTTAATATTATTTGTGAGCAATATATTTTGATTAAAATTAACGAATAAATTCACAATTTACAAAATGCATGCATGCATGCTAGTGGCTCCCTAATACTCGTATAGTCGTACATGTGATCGTTCATGTATTCAAGTATTCAACATTTGAATTAACATTGCAAACCATGTTCGAAAATAATTAGTCATAAGTTAGGACATAAATAATACTCGTACTACTCTATAACGTTGATAGTTGATACATTTATATATTACAAATTATTGTACGAGACATTTTCACAATATTTTACTATGAAATCAATTCATTAATTATTTTTCAGATGATTATATATTTACTCGACAATATAATACTTATCTAAATATGGTGTTTTAGAAGAGTAGAGTGGGTGTAGATGATGTAGTTGCATTAGTAAATAATTCCATGATGTTTTGACTTTTGAAAGGCAGACATACACTAACTCCTCGACAACTCCCATGAACTTGATAATTTAAACTATTTCTTCGTCACTTTCAATCTCTATCTTTCACAAAATATATAATTTCCCATGCATGCATGTTTGTTGGATAGTGAAGATGGGTGAATGTGAATTGGTTTAGAGGACTTCCATTATGATTTTTAAACTCCTTCATCAAATTAATGGTGGACTGATAATTCATTCTTTTTGTCCAATTATTATCCAATAACAATACTCCATGATAGGTGGATCATGGATGACAAAACAATAATACTCGTAATAAATTTACATTTTTTCTTCATTTTTCAAAATAAAGATAAAAAGTAAAAAATTAATCTCCGTTCCATTTGATTTTTTATGTTTGCTTTTTCACATTTGTCGATGCACGTTTTCTTTTGTTTATATATTTAGTTACATATTTCTAAAAATTATAAAATTTTGAAATTGTTAACACACGCAATTAAACAATTTAAACAAAATCTCACATGATATATTTTATTTTATATATATACTAGAAGTTATATCGACAATTCCCTCAACTTATGAAGAGTGCCCAACAAATAAATGCAAAAAGAATAATCTATTGAAACCGGGGAAATATATGTCTACACTCCACCCAAGAGCAATGTGTTTTTTTGTAAAAAGAAATGATACTCCCTCCGCTCCACAATGATTTACCCACTTTTATTCATAATATGTGAGTGATTAAAATAATAAGTGGGTAAATCATAATGGGTTGGAGGGAGTATCTATTTGCAGTATTATGTACCCCTCTCATCCATTCAATCATTTAAATGAAGAGTTTCTCTATTTTTAAGAAAAGTAATAAAAGTAAGCATATTATTGGTAAATCAAAGATTTTTATGGGTCAAGCAAAATTTTTTTTTTGAATTGGGGTCAAGCAAATTTAAAGTAAGTAAAAAGTAGTACTCCCTCCGAGTTTCTATTATTGTCCCGTAAGATTTTGGGGTGAAAAATAAGGAAGGGGAAATGAGTGGTTGAAAAAAAGGAGGAAGAGAGAGAAATGGAAGAGTAATTGTGAACCACACATTCATGGCCTAAAAAGAAAAGTGAGACAAAAATCAAACTCAGCCCAAAAAGGAAAGTGAGACAATAATAGTAACTCGGAGGGAGTAACATTTTGTGAATAGATAGTACGGAGTATATGATATGAGAAGTATATGGTAAAGTCTTTTGCAAAAAAAAAATGTAGAGAATTGATTGAATTGTTCATTTATAATAAGGGTAAAGAATTGAATGGATGAGAAAGATATTAGTTTTGTCACGTACGTACTTTGAGAAAGTATTTTGTGAGAACGTCTTACATTATGATAATATGAAACGTACTCCCTTCTAGTTTCTACAATTTCCCCCTTTCCTTTTTTACACTAGTTCAATCATCTTCCCTCTTTCTATTTTTGGATTTTACTTTAATCATTTATTTATTATTTCCTTTGCTCACAAACTCCACCATATTTCTACTTTATATCATACATTTTCTTACTTTAATCAATTTATTATTCTCTTCTTAATATTTATGTCAAAAGAGAAAAAAAAAACTAAAGGAAAGTAACTTATTATACACTGAAAGAGAAAATTATTACTGGTACTCATTAGGTAAGAGATCTCATAATAAATTAACCGTCTCATTTAAAAAATGATGCACGCATTTATTGGACACTTATGTAAAGAAGTTACTCTTCCTATTCAATACGGTGTAGTCGTAGGTGATTCGGGCGGGTGCAGTGAATAATGCGGCCACGTAAGTTGAGTCCAGCCAGAAGAAGCAACAAAAGTGGGCCCAAAATATAATAAAGAAAGCAAATGAAATGGGCCCGACAATTACAGCAGAAATGGTTCATTACGTGCGGGTTCATGTCTCCTTCATCCAGGAAAATTCCAACAAAGACGTCACACGTGTGTAGTCTTTATTCTGCTCGTGTGTCTCCCACAATTATCAATTATGCTCAACACTGTACCTCACTCAATATCACTCTCACTTACCAATTGCAATCCGCAATTTATTCGGATCTTTGTTGGGAGCTGCTCCATCGGGTCAACTTGGTATATATTTCAACTCAATTTAAAATGTCTTCGTTAATATTTTCTGTCTCGTTCATAAGTCATGACAACGGTGAAAGAAGTTCAATGATAAAGGTGATATGTGGAGTCAAATTCATGAACAAGTCAGATTAAATATAAAAAATATTTCTAAAATAGAAAGATAAAGAATTCATTAACACGCTCCAATATAAAATTGACAAATAATTCATTGGGAGAGGGGAATATAGAAACAAATAAATGAATAAAACGAAGGGAGTACTTCACTTTTTAACTTTCGAAGAAAAAAACACAACACATGCTAGAGATATAACAACTCTGATCTTCAAGCTCAATTGACATTTAAGTGTGAAAATAAGAAGATATAAATAAAACAATTTGCTAAGTACAAATGATAATGAAACTTTTTTATTTATTATGGAGCATTATAATCAAAGATCCATTTATTTTGATGTATATATCGGAGTATAATGTTAGTTTGACTTGATATTAATCGTTTTAGTCATCTCGAATTGGGCAATAATTGGTCATATGATTTTTTTTTTTTTTTTTTGATGAACGAGGGAACCCGCAGCCGCTACCTTTCTGGTGCGCTCTGGGTAAATCCTCGGGTGTACGCATAGCCTGCAAACCACGCACACCAAGGTAAACCGCCCGTGGGCGACAGGCTCGAAGTCTAGAGGCATAGTCTCAAGCCATACAACTCCCACAAGTTCGCGCTTGCAGGAGCTTGAACCTGAGACCCTTGGGCCGATGACCACAAGTTTTAACCACTAGGCAACACCCTTATGGGCTGGTCATATGATTTTGGGATGGTCATCTCGTGCTAAGCAGACAATCTCAGGTCAACCTTATTACATCGGGCCAACTTTCATTTTGTAGGTCAGTAATGATTATTCGATTAACCAACGTCACTTTGAGTACTAATTATGAATACAATCCTACCTTATTTTTTCAATTTTATTCTTCTTACAAATTCTACCATCGTGCCAAGATCACAAGATGGGAGGTGAGGCCACCAAAAACTGGCATGATGACGTACACGAGTTGGGTCGAGCCGAGCTTGTCTACCACGTTGGCCACCTCTGGACTTTGATCCGATCCCTTCTAACCCCAGTCCCCAGGCCACCTAGGTTACTAGTGTCTGTGACAATTTGACTTAATATAAGTCAAATTGATTTGTTAATTACTCGAAATATATTTATTTAGATAGGATCATTTTGACAGAGTCAGTTTTGGTTAGGTGTAAGCATGGGTGCGGACTAAATCCTCACTACTGTTCACTCTTGATTTTGTACTGTGCTTGTATCACGTAATATCATGACATCTTATCTCCATGTTTTGGATCTTTTGATCGTCTTGTTAATCAAGATGTTGACAATAGGTAAACCCAATATTACATGGAATCGGAACAATGGATCAATAGACTTAAAAATTTAAGATCACACGGTATTTTGTGGAATCAAAGGTGACTGAAACTTGCACGATAACTTAAAAAAACCTAAATAGGAATCATAAGTACTCGTATTTGATACAGAGTATTTTGTTCCTTGTCTTATTCCACTCCGATTGTATTACAAAGAATTCATTTTTATAAATCGGTATGATTTTTTTGTTTTGAAAAAGTGATTTTTTTTTTTTTTATGATGAACACGATAAAATTATTATACGGTAAAACTAATCTCAGTGAAAGAGATTATTTAAATGTAAAGAAAGATTACGGAGTCACATTATCAGAAGTTTCAAAAACCTTGAACAATTAAACAAAATCGAAAAATCTTTAGAAAATTTACATAAAAAAATACTCAAAATTGTATATATTGACGTACAATTGTTTAAGGATAACGAATGTTTGAGTTTCTCCATCATTAAGTTATATATCCACTCTTATCTTGTGCTAATGACAATAGGATTATTATATAAACGTCATGTTTGATTTTCAACGTACACATTACCAACCTCTATTGACCAAATTTGTAGGGAGAGCAAAATCCTTTTATAATATCAATCTGACATTCTATATCATAGGACGACTAAAACAGAGAAAATACAACTCATAAATACTAGAGTAAGTACGAAGTATAAGTTGTCATATACTCCTACATTACTAGTATAAAAAGAAAAGTTAATGAATAAGTTTTGAGAGTTGAGAAATTTATCGTACTATGAATCAATCAAATTATATAGAAGTGTCTCATATACTCTCTCTGACGGTTCATAATCTTTTAACTCATTTCATCATTTATTTGTGAAAAATATTTTAATGAAACGGGATAAAAGATAGCGAACTGATAGAGTAATAAATTGTATTTAATGTATACGAATTACTCCATTGGCATGTCAATTTATGGCTTTTGGAAAAGTAATTAATTATATTTATAATCATGTTTGATTTGATAAGTTTGGGCCGACCAAAGGTATACTCCGTATTTGGATGGACAAGCCCACGTGAGTGATGTTAGCAAGATAGGCCCCTGTGTTCCTTAACGAACCCGTAATTGGCCCCCCCGCTTACCCGATCATATAACTTCGGGTCGTGCTTCAGGTTATGCCACGTGGTCACCTACCTATGATGGATTTGCCATGTCCGTGTACATTTGTCTTATCATTGGTTTAGTTTGGTTAAAATATTGCTCATAACGAATAAAAAAGTTAACTACGGAGTCCTTTAAGTTGGTAGAATAAATGTGGTTCCAATTAAAGTATTTGTGTAAATAACAATGGTAGGTCCGGAGCAATATGGTTATGGTGGTCGAGGAACATATATAGAAGCGGAACTAGTTACGTATGATACTCACCATTTTCGCATTAAGGTTAAGGATAACTAAAGGGGAGTGAGTTGGCAGGCCAGCGGGGTTTACAGATGGTTGTGCCTTGATAGTTGATACACTACTCCGAGGATTGTCTTTGGCAACTTTAATGAGGTATTGAGCTCACACGAGAAGGAAGGATGAGTGGTTCGCAGATATTAACATAGATTTAATATTATCGTTTTAAAGTTAGACCTAACATACTAACCAAATCCGAATGATCCGACCAGAGCTATATCTGTACGTAAGTCTGCAACCCGAATTGACCTGACCTAATTTGACTCGACTGTAAATTTGTTGTCGCATATAAACCAATTTCTCCAGAAGAAAAAAGTCTACATTGACAAAAACGAAAACAAAGTGATGAAAATTCAATCCAATTGATCCGTTTAGGAGATGGAGATGAGACTAGGAAAAGAGAGTGGAGACCTGTAGAGTCTAATCGAGAAGACTTGAGGAAAGCGAGCAGAGCAGGCAAAATAGATAAAATGAGAGACAAAATGCATGCATGGGTACAGTCCTACACAATGTCCTGGTATCTTGTGTCCTGCACTACTTTTCACAATTTCTTCTGAATTCTTGCTCACATAAACCTTATCGTGATCAGATAGGAATATCTCATCTTATTGCTTTTTTCATTCAATTATTTGCATTTCTTCGTGATTCTACATACCCTTCAAATTCATTCCGTTACTTTCATTATAGAATTGATAAAGTAATGGAGGAGTAGATGTACTACGAGAGTAACATTTCCATTTTGTTTGTTCTGTGTCTTTATTTGTCCTCTTTTTCAGAGCTCATTCACTCAATTTCTGTAGCACTTACTGTTACTTGCTCAGGAATTGTCTCAAGGCCTGGCCCAAATATATAGACTACACATGCCTATTCCAAATACCTCCATTTTACTGTACCTATTCGTCTTATTCATCATTTCATCGATCTTGTTTCTCGTAACACTTATTTAAGACGGATATCTGTATCAGTTTTACATGTATAGAAATCATGTGCTTCAGTCAACTTACTGTTCGAGATTCACGGTTCACCTATTTCTTTTTGAGTCATCTATTTGTCTTGATCTATCTTTATTTTATTAAAAGGTACAAAAATCATGTGCTTCGGTCAACTTAGTTGCCTTTTCAGTTGATCGGTCTTCGAATAATATGGAGTAACTAGGATAGAGATGTAGTCACCTATTTGCGATTACTCAAGTGAAGTGCTTGATAATTTATACCACTTCTTTCGCGTGTTTTGTTTTGCTTTCTTTGGCGAAATCGTTATATGAAGCAATTTAGACGCATGTTACCTATGTCTGTTCTAGCGTGTTTTAGGTTGCTAAGGTCATTCAAGGAGAACTGGAACGATTTCGTCTCATTTTCGATGCTTAAGAGCAAATTAAAGAAGAGAAGCCATGGTGTCTCAGTGCTTTAGACTCGATCCCGATTCTTTTGAGGTCCCACTTGATTCAATCTCGAGCACCGACCATAGCAAAGAAGCCAAGGAAGAGCAAGTAGCAGAGGTGTCGCTTGGGGCATCTCTAAGGAACACAAGTCATGATGCAAAGTGCAAAGGAAGTTGGAACTCTGTAGAAGGTCACGACCATGACAGAAGCCTTACACGGAACCACCCAACTCTACTCTACAACATACACCCAGCCACCCAACTGAATGAAATTATACTCGTTGTGTCGTTCTTCGGCACACATCCATCTCGTCTCACTACTAGGCCGTCGAAGCCTTACACGCAGCCACCCAACTCTACAACATACACCCGAACTCTATCCGAAAATACTCATAACCCGATAATATTGACCAACTCAATCCTATCGCCATTGACCGATTGCCATATTAATTACAAACATCAAAACTATCGAAACAACAAACTACACCCTCTATCGCGTTCATTTGTTTGGTTACAATATTACTCAAATATAAAAAATAAACAAGTGAATAAAACAGATAAAATATATACTCCCTCCGAGTTCCTATTATTGTCCCAAAAGGTTTTTGGGTGAAAAATAAGGAAGGGGAAATGAGTGGTTGAAAAAAGGAGGAGGAAGAGAGAGAAAAAAGAAAAGTGAGACAATAATAGAAACTCGGAGGAAGTATATATTACTCGTGTATATAAAATAAGGGAAGTGATAATATGACACGGTTATTGGTGAAGGAAAAAGAAACAGAATTTGTTTGTTAGCATAGACAAGGCATAACATCGAGTGATGGAAAATCTCTATCATCTGAACTGTCTTCCACTCCCAAAGCCAATATCTTACTGCCTGTCTCATCATTTCTTGTCGTTTGACCGGTTTCCCGGGTCCCTGGACTCCGGTACCCCACCCGGCCCGGTTACTTATCTTTTATAGGCCAACAATTGTGCTGTTATACACTTATACGTGACTTCCATAGCCCTCCTTTTCTTAATACAAAGCACATACCCCTTCTTATCACACGACTTGTTCTATTCTTCACCATAACCATAACTGCATGAATGACTTCACAAATTAACAATCACCTCCAAACAATTATTATACTCCATCAACCGTCTATTCTTTGCACTTTTATTATTATTATTATTATTATTATTATTATTATTATTATTATTATTATTATTATTATTGCCTTCCTAACACAATTCCTTCCTATCTTCAAATACTAGTCGACATAATTATCCTCAATTTACATAATCGTTAGCTTTAGTAAAAAAAACAAAAAAAAAAAACTTCGTAGTAGAATAACTTATTTGAAATGCAACATTATTCATTCAGATGAACACATGACCTAATGTTGGGTACCCTAGCTAGGTTGACTGTATTTGTATCGATTGACTGATAAAGTTCATGTTGTATTAAAACGTTATGATAATACTGAACTGAACAACATATTTTTGTAATTTTATTTTAGTGTTAGTTAAAATTGTCGAGATATGGATCCAAGTAGGAGTAGTAGAATAACTTATTTGAAATGCAACATTATTCATTAAGAAGAACAAATGACCTGATGTTGGATATCCTAGGTTGATTGATAAAGTTCAGTTGTTATATTAAAACGTAATGGTAAAACTGAACTGGATAGTGAATTTATTATGTTGTTTTAGTACTCGTATTAGTTAAGATTGTCGAGATATGGATCCATGTAGTATCGTGGGTATGGTTTCGTTGACTCAATTCATAGTCCCTTAATTTATAAATTACACGGTAATAGACAACATTGTCCAAATATAAGCGAAGTAAACGTACAAAACAACAACACAACTGTGCAAACAAATACGGTACGTTACTCAATATACAAAGAATAGCGTGATAATTGAACTTTGTATAGTACTCCCTCCGAGTTCCTATGATTGCCCCGTTTCTTTTTGGGTGGAAAATAAGGAAGAGAAAATGAGTGGTTAAAAAAGAAGGAGGAAGAGAGAGAAATAGGTGGTTGAATGTGAACCACACATTTATGGCTCAAAGTGGAAAGTGGGTAAAAGATCAAACTCAGCCCAAAAAGGAATACGGGGCAATGTTAGAAACTCGGAGGGAGTATATAAAAGACTTGGCTATGTATATATTGCCATTATTAGTTGTTTAATTAGCTATTGACTTCAATTATTAGTGCAAATATAGTTTATAGTCTTACATACATAATACATTACCACCCTAGCTATTCCCATGATGATGATGATGAGTAATGTTAGGGACTTTGACCATAATTATTGTTCTCAACCTCTTTGACTACAATACAATATTAATGACTCCGAATTCTAAGTTGACCTGGAACCCGAATTGAAAGAACACGTTTGAATGTTTATTTTCGCGTACGAATCGTTATTCCTAGATAATTTGACGAAAATAATCTAACTTGATTTGATCTGACTTGAACTCTTACAAACCCTAAAAAGAATCGACCTGAACTAACCTAACTATCGTATAATGTATAATTATTTACGTATATATATATATATATATATATATATATATATATATATATATATATATATATATATATATATAAAAGACATATAACTATCACAAAACCATGCATTCTACACTGGAATTCAATATTATAAGAAATGGTGATATTATTAGAAGCAAATAGAGGGGGGTGTGCGATCAATAATTGATGTGTAGAGAAGTGTTATAAATTTAACGGTGCGAATGAATCGTATAAATAATTTAAGCCACTGACATCATATCATATAAATATTATAAATACTCCTATAATTATTATTCCTATTAAATGCAAAGATGCTTCATTACTACTACTACTATACTAATAATAATATAAAAAAATGTACAGTATTTAATTAGAGTATTAGACCCAGCTGGTCTCCCTGATATCCGTCACTTTGTTATAACGGGTCAAATACTACTCATCTGTATAGAAAAGATAATACATTACTTTGGTAGTGTTATGTCTTTTTATATGTAAACGAGTCGACCCGTTATAAAAAAATGACGGATAATTAGTGAATTAGACCACGCAAGGTATGGTAGTTCATCTTACAATGACAACTTTATAGCAGAAAATCAGGTAATATCTACTTAAAAAGGGGTTTAAGAATATTAATTAATAAATTAATTAATTGTTTAGATAGATTAGATTAGATTAGATTAGATTAGATAATAGAGTTAGAAGAGTAGTCTAGTGTGAGTAAAGTGTGCATGCTTAATTGAATATGAAGAAAAGTTGGTCATCTTTTGGAAAACGTACATACCATACTCCCTCTCAAATGTTAATTCTAAGATTGAGCACTTAAAGGTCGTTACCAAAAGAATCAAATAATAATTTAGGATTTCATATTTTGCACTCAAACTCTACTTTACTCACCCAATATTATTATATTAATTGATGCAACAACAAGGTGATGATCATATCATGATGTACCTAATTAATTCGCGTAATATAGGATTTTAGGTCGTTATAAATTTAGTTAACGAGCTGGTATAATAATTTCACCAAATCAATAAGTGCTTAATGTAATTCTCAAACGAACATATTACAATTGAAACTCTCAAATTCTTTCAGCACCCATGATAAAAAAAACAATATTTCGATAAGACTAAAATCTCTATCATTTTACATGCACAAACCTTCCCATTGATACGATAATATGATCTTATTGACGTTATTAGTAATTAACTAGGTGATAAAGACATACAAAATCGATCGCATTAATATCGAACATATATAAAAGTGTTTGTTACACAAATTATAAGAAAATGAAATTAAGGGCTCGTTTGGTTCACCATGGGAAAATGAAATTATCGGGAATTTAAATTCATGTGAATTTGTATTTCATTGGAATTACAAAAATATGGTTTGGTTGTCACGTGGAAAATGACTTCATGCGGAAATTCTACACACACAAAGGCAATTTCTGGGAAGTGACAATTCCAATGAAATTGGCAACCAAACAACTCCCTGAAAATACACTTCCCGAGATCTTGAACTTTCCGGTAATTAGATGAGTAACCAAACGAGTCCTAAGATGGAGGTCAAAGAAAGGGTTATCACGCAATTAATATACTCGTAGTTAATTGTAACAAACGAATGACGTATTCCATTTGTTTTGTGTTCCCTCATATTAGTTGCATAACATTTGTTAATAAAATCTGAGTTGATATCTTGTATGACGAGTTCCCAACCATACATGAACCCCTTTTCATGTCATTGTAATTGCATGTTTCATGGCCATATCACGCCTTTAACTAATTTTGCACTAATAATTATCTTAATTACATCCCACCAAAACTCCATTACTTATTTATTTCTTTTAATACTTGACGTAATCCTCAACTTCATTTGTTATTATCCCATATTGCCACTTCTGATCGACAATTATGAATCCTTATTTATAAGTATATATATTCTATAGGAGTACATTTTAAATTCAAAACGAGTGCATAAAATTGTACTCTGTATCGTTTCAAGATTAAAATGAGTTTAATGTCTTAACCTTCGTGGATTGTACGTCATGAATGTACAATTGCCACGAAATGTTACAATTTGAAGTTTACATTTCAACCAGGAAATTACGAGTGAGATTGAATTTCCAAAACGATTATATTCCGCTAATGAGTATGTATTTATGTTTATCTAAACATTATTATTACGTGCTTCTAACCACAATAATCCTCGTAAATCAAACTTTGTAATGTTACTATATCACAAGTCCTAATCAAGAATACAAATAGAGAAAGTTCCACACCATCAAGTTCACCACCAAGATAGAATCCAACTAGTTTTAAATGAACCACATGGTAACTTTAGAGGTGATCATTTGCGGGCTCAGATCGAACATGGACGGGTTAAGTGTGAAATTTTGGTTCATGGACAAGCGGGTTTGGAACGGGTTCGCGGGCCGGACCTTTGTATTTTTTTGAAAATGTTTTGTCCAAGTCCGCTAAAAATTCTGGTCGGACGAGACGAACGAATCGGGCAGTACGTCCCATAAACAGCTATAGGTAACTTGTAATGATAAAATTGATGTTGGAGTTTTAATAGCAATATATAGCCAAAAAAAGATTTGGAGTAATACGGAAAGTAAAAAAAAAAAAAAAAAAAAGACATTTTTTCCATGGAAATTAAATATGCAATAGAACGTTTTGTACAAAAAGATCCTAAATCTCAAGAGTTCCTACACATTGCTACTAATAATTAAACGAGTTCTACAATAATTTCATACATAAAGAAGAAAAATTAAAAAAAGTCAACAAAAAAAATTAAACTTGGTTGCTTTCATTCCCTCCATCTAAATCCGGGTCAAACCATTTTTTTTCCTTGACCCATTTCCACAATATAACCACATAGTAAAAAGTTGATCAATTATCCTCCTTCATCTAGTCATTTAATTTACCCTTCCACATTTTCACCTTAGAACAATAATCATAACTACTACACACATAATCTCGAAAAGTCGAAGTAATTATTTTTTTCTCTTTTACCGCTCTTCATTACCGTTGCACCATTGCTTGTGACCCGCGACCCATTTAGGACATTTGGGGCTCAAATAGGTTGAGACCACCCTAGAGTTCATCAACTCAATAATAGGTGCAAACTTGACACACCTAGGAGTCTTGTATTGGTTAATTGACGCACCTAAGCTAATTGCATAGTCCATCAACTTATCAAACGTCCCACTTTCCACAATCTTGATCTCCAACGGTCCAATCGACTTGTCCGAGGCTCGCCCTTGACGGTACACACTATTGAGAGTCTCCTCGATGGCTAGGCAACAATCCTCAAAAACCGATGGTGGGACCGGGGTTGACCCGCTTAGGCTTAGTTCCCAAAAGAGGACGTAGTGGCCCGGTATAGTGGTTAGGTCCGCGTAGCTTGTGTACTCTAGGAGGGTTGCGTTGAATGGTTGTAGATGGGTCACCGCGTTCACCACCGCATTTTGTAGCTCTACTTCGTCGGTCTTGTCAGAATCGATGCTTAGGACAACGTTTTTACGACATATGAAGTTGAATTGAGGAGCCTTGTTCTTGAAACCAGCCACCCTCAACACGTCGCCTACTCTGTATCTGTATAATCCTGTATAAAAAACACAAACTCAACATTAAAAATCGATATACATACTCCATTATTATTATTATTATTATTATTATTATAAAATGATTAAAACGGAAAGAGGAGTAATTAATTACCGGCATAAGTGGTAATGACAAGTTCATATTCTTGGCCAAGCTTAACATCAACAAGATCAACAAGCTCTTGTTGTTCCTTCTCGGTAAGTGCCTTAGGCACGGAAATGGAATTAGTGACACCATTCGCGTTCCTTTGAACCGGTAAAAATTCAAAGTAACCCATGGACGGAATTAGAGTGTAGGAGACTTCACTTGGTTTACACATCGGGTTAAGATTCACACCAAAGTAACACTCGGAGGACGCGTACATGGTACAAACCAAGGGTAGTCCATTACTATAGTAATCCAGGGTTGGAATATATTGTGCCATGGTACCCGTGACTATAACATCCACATATTTCGTGTTAGGCCAAATCCTAGTGATGATCCCTTGCCACGACTCCTTCCCACACTCGGCCTCAATAAAATCCGCTAACTTTGCGTCAGGTTTCAGAACCCGGGAGACTGATTCCCGGACGGATGGATCAGTGATCTCCGGGCTCAAGGACCCGGTCCGGATATCATGGGCCAAGTCGGGCCAGTGTTTCTCTAAAAACTTGATCGCCCGGATGAAACCAGACGCAAAAACTGCCCCAACCCGAAGGACGTCGTTATGCTGGCACAAGCCACATAACATCTGGGAGTACATGGATTGGTAGGAGTCGGGGCAGAGGACGGTCTCGTTGGGGCTAGTGTAGTTGGTGTACGGGTCATAGGGGCGGTTTTTGAAGTGGGAGCTTTTGTAGTAGCTGGTTAAGACAGGGCGGGCAACAAGGCCGCCCGGAGTCTTAGCCTCGGATTTAATAAAAAGGAAATACATCCCTTTGCCTTTTTCAAGGTCCGGGACAAATTGGCTCATAACGGGCATGAGTAGGCTGTATAACATGGACCGCCTGTCTAACTCCTCTTCAATTGTTGGCATCAATTTCCTTTCCCCTCCTGATGTACCAGAACTACAACATCATAATAACAATAAAGTCACATTACAAACTTACTTTATGAGTAGTACAATTTCATAATTACCATTAAAAAAAAAAAAGATTCCTTATCTGAATAATCTACCCTATACACTTTTTAACAAATTACTGGACGGACTACTTCTATTGTTTTCCCTGAACATCAACAACCCGACCCGGCATAATAACTACGCTTGTCTCCACCGAGACAAGTAACCGTCTCATGTTAATATAACGCGAAACGAACCACTTATATCATAAGGCCGGTTCAACCCCATATGGCCATATAGTCACTATCCTATTAAATGCTAAAATCATGCATAACCACTTCATTGTACGAGTACATGTCTACTGTGAAACCGTCTCATTTTAACTTCTGTCAATTTGGCAATGAGTCGATCTGAGATAATAAGGCGAAGAAATGATTGAGACGGAAAGAGTAGAGTACCTGGTGAGGAACTCGGAGATGGGATGGGAGCTAAGAATAGGGGATTTGTCACCATTAGCAATTCGATTAATGTCGGGTTGAAGATCTTCGTATTTGATAACAGGGATAATTTTCTTGAAGGTGTCACGATCAATGGCACCATTAAGGCCATGCCTTTGTAAATATTCGACGTTGGCGTTACGGGTCAAGATTTCGGATAAAACCCGTAATTGGACACCATCTGCATTTTCAGTGTCTTGTTCTATGAGCTCAAGTGTTCTCTTATTCTTCTCTACCAAGTTTTGCTCATTTTGTGTTTCCTTTGGTGCTTCCGGCATTTTTTTCCTCCTCTTAATAATTATTTTATTTAATTTCTGAGGAAATAACAAAGAAGAAAAGAGTTTTTATTTTATTTTTTTGGGAAGTATGAGAGAATTGTTATTTGAATTAATTTATATGAAGAAGAGAAGATTAGAGAAAGATGGTTTGTTGGTGTTGGTTATGAGAGTGTGGGTGTATAAAGGAAGGGAGGGTGGAAGTGGGTTTATATAGAAGAGGTGGTGAGGGTTCATTTGAATAATTGAGAAAAAAAAAAATATATTAGTACCCTCACCTTTTTTTTTTTTTTTTTTTTAATGTTTGACTCGTATTCTTTAGTATTTTTCACTATTAGGTGAGTTAAATCGTCAATGTAACTTTTAATATATAAGATAAATTATATTCAGATACGTTTTATTTAAATTGTCTAATCGAGTACGTTATAAATATCAAATTCTTATAATTTATAGAAATACGTAACTAAAGATATAATAGAAAAAGAAAATGTACATTGATAAGTGTGAAAATAAAAATAAAATTAATGCAAACAATCAAGTAATGTTGAATAAGTCATACGGACTACTTATCTAGTCAACAAAGGAGTATATTTTTTCATTGTTGTTCTTTTTATCAATATTTTTCGAATTCCTTAAATTACGTGCAAAAGATAACGAACCTACATTAAAAATCAGAAGGAGTAAAATTTTTCTGACTACAGTCCTAATTCTAACAACTTTGTTTTTCTGACTACTTTACTAACAAGGTTGCTTTTTTGATATGATGTTCAAACTCGAACATTATCTCTGGTTAAATTAAAACGACTCTTTGGATCGATCTAGCAATTTGGTATTGTGTTGAGAAATAATAATGCAATAATGAAATAAACATTTGTGGGTAGAGTTGTCAAATGTTATGCATTGTGTAAGGTTTTGTTTAATTTATGAATAGTACTCCCTCCGGACACAATTTATCGCCCCGCTTTCCTTATTTGGTAGGTTTTTATTTTTTGCCTCACTTCTCCACTTTCCTTTTCTATCTTACACTTTTACCATATTATCCCTCTTTCTATCCTTTATTTACAAGAAATGTCATTGAATTTTATACTTTAAGGCCCACCATTCATTTCTTTACCATTTTATATTCATTTTTTCACTACTCCACCATCATTTTTTACCATTTTATATTCCTTCATTATTTTACGTGCAAAAGTGAGCGGGGCAATAAATAATGACCGGGGGGAGTATTTGTTAATATTTGTATTATGAAGGAAGAGGAAGGGGAAGAGGGGTTAGCTTGCTTGACCGACCAACACATGGATGTTCCATACTATCTTAGCTAAAGGTCAAACTTACAACTACTCTTGATGACAGAATTTATTTGCTGATTGGATCAATGATCTTGCTTACTAGATTTCTTAATCTTTTCGATAGATGATTATAGTTGACTATACAAATAATTATAAATTTATCAAATTTTAAGCGTAATTAGTGGTCGATTGATTGATTGATTTTAGCAACAAAATATAAATATATATTCCCTCCGTTTCGTTCATTTGTTTGTCTTTTATATTCATTGTAAGAAGTAAGACAAACAAATGAACGACACGGAGGAAGATATTTAGTGGTTTATTAGTCGATCTTAACAGGAAAATAAGGTTGTGTAATTGCGAATTGTAATTAGTCGTTGATTGGTTGCCCTTAAGTGTAAGTAAGATTGAGAAATTGCAAACTAATTAGTGGTTGGTTGATTGGTCTTAAGAGGAAAAAAGGTTGTAAAGTTGTGAACATATAATTAATGGTTGATTGGTCGATTATGTTAAGATATACACTTAGGAATTTAGAACTAAAAAAATTACTCCTACAAAGTAAGCAGCTACTAATGTGAAATTGAGAACATAATTAGTGTTCGAGTGATTGATCATGTTAATATGTTCCTAATAGAATATAAAGATAATAGTTGGACCTCAATCATCAGTCCATCACCTTAAGATTTTGATTGAATGAATCAGTTCCATAACATAGTACCAGAGCCAACATGATCAAATGTCACAAGGTCGAATCCTGACAGCTCCCAATATCTCTAACTACCTTTCAAGTGGAAGGGAGGCCTGTGCACTAACCACTCTTAACAGTTCCGTATCAGTTTTAATACACAGTGTATCTCATCACAGGAGAAAAAAAAATAAAAACAAACAAACAAATGACTAAATAGTTGTAGTTTAGCGAAAATGGAGTTTTTTTTAGAAATTCAAATTATTAAATTTCAAACTATTTCTTCCCATCTAGTTAATTTATAATCATTTATTTTTTCAATATGTCAATGGTGTTTCAAAATTGTAACTACACTAATTAGCTTTTAAGGGTTTTAATTAATTATAATGGCTCCAATTGATTTTATTTTTTTTCAATATAAATAATTACTCCTATGTTGATATTTTTTTTTTTTGGGTTATTATCTTTTGCCCTACCGGACATAAATTATATACGGAATATATTACTCATAAGATAGTCATATATAAAAGCGTTTCTTATTTAAGATAAACATAAATTATCTAATGTTTAGAAAATTATGAATTAAGTGGGATAATTATATATCGTCCAAGTAAGAAGTTTAATTTACAACTTTACCAAAAAGGGTAAATTGAATTACATCGTTTTGCAATAAACACTTGGTTGTTGTCCCTAGCTTTAGTAATTGCAAAATGTCATGTAACAATAATTTAAGGTAATGTATTGTCACCTTAGCTTATATAGATAAATGCATTATCCAAACGCAAAGAGTATTACTACTACTACTCCAACCAATAAGTACCTTGGTTGTACTTATAGTTATTAGACACCATGACATGATGGTGTATGTCTAATGTAAAGCACTTCCAATTTGACAAATGAGTATGCTTAAAAGTAGTCCTAATTACGCTTGTATATTGAAATAGACTGAACTTAACTTAACTAAACAGAATCGAACTAAACTGAACTGAGATATTAAGATAAAATGAGTCTTCAGGATTGAAATGAACTGAATCAAAGTAGATCGAACTGAATTGAAAATAAATTGAAAAAAAAACAGGGAGCTAATATGAACGGGTCGCCTTCGATTTTTGTACACCATGAGTCATGACAATCAAATACAAATATTTTTGTTAATTTTTTTTGTAACTCTTACTAACCAGTACGCGTCTTAGTTACACGTCAACATATTTTTTTCTTTATACTTTTTTTTTTCTTCTTCCGTATTTTTCCTCAAAACTTCAATTCTTGAAATAATGACCTTTTAAATCTTTTCGCACCATGATAAATTCGAGTGTGTTAACTAAAATTTTCAGTTTTTTTTTGGAACTTTTGTCAACTAATTCACCGTCGCATTTTTTTTTTCCTCAAAACTTCAATCCTAAAATCATCGTCTACTACTTGGTAACTTTTGGAAGGACAATTAGAAGCTAAGTTTGAAGATTATACATAATAACAAAGGGATTAAGGGGACATATTAAGGGTCCCTTTTGTTGCATTTGTAGTTGAACAACCTAGACACTCTTATAATTGAAGACTACTTACTTACCCCCCCTTGCAAATTCGACGCAGTATTTTTAGACAAAATAATTAGCCTTTTAATTAAGGAAATCCCCTCGCTCTACCACCATCTTTGAAAAAGACTTCCATCAACTCTTTTACTTATTTTTACATTTGCGCCTTAATTACGTCTCTAACACGATGACTTTATCGTACACTTCTAGTTTATCACTCTATGGGTTAAAAATGTACTTTAATGGAAACAAAAAGTTGGTCATAGTGAACGAGAATTTCAATGACATATGACGACCCTGATATTACTAGTAAAATTTCAGTAAATAATACAGTATGTAAAACATGTACGAAGTAATATTCATTCACTTTTGTAGCAAAAATAACTTCATTGCGAGGATATGTATTAAGGTATAAAAGCGTTAATTAAGCTTCAACCATTTACTTAAATAAGTTAAATTTATGGTCGAGTATGTCAGTTTCATTACATGGTACATCCCACTATCCGAGAACCTTAATTAATGATCGACTCTAAATTTTACGAGTGAAATTTGAGCTCATATTAGATTTACGTAAGAAGGCTTGTGCAAAATCCAAAAATTCAAAGAGCACCTAAGCAAGGTAAGTAATGTTGAACTATAAAATCATTGATGTGACCTCAAGAAGACTTAGCAACAACCCTAAGGTTTTACTCATATTATAATACCACGATTCTCATGTTTTCCCATTGTAAATTCGAACGCAAAGGGTAACACGTAAATGCCTAATTGGTTAAATCTCAAAACAATTGATTTTATTAATAAGTTTAAAGAATAACATAGTCTTCTCACGAGTGATATATTGACACACACTCACATATTGAAGATATCGTAATTTAATAATTAATATGTACATGTTCTAAACTACAGGTCAATACCCGCATCCCATTCGCTTATACTATGTACTCTGTATTATAACTCTTTCGTGCATGACTCATTTAAATTACCTTTTTTTTTTTTTTTTTAATATAAATTTGCTCCATGTACACTCCTATTTGGATTATAGTAAATATCTTATAAGACCGTCCCACACAAAATTATCACTCTTATTTCGAACATAATAGTAAATAGTTTTGGGAAAGTTGTGTAGTGAAACAAGGAAGGGAATTGGACTAAAAAATCCAAGAGTAAAATATCGTAGGTAAGTAATACTCATGCATGGAAGCTTATGAAAGTGCGAAGGGAGGGACACAAGGAATGAGGAAGATTATTGGCAACTTGCCGGTGATCGATCGAATTCATGGGGAGCTACACGTACTTACACGGCCCATTGCAACGGGATACCTGTCTCTTATAATCACAACATCCCTTCGCCCTAGCTACTTCTTATTACATCATTCTTTCCGGTACGTCCTCTTGTGAGACGATCTCTTATTAATCTGATATAATAAGATGTTCATATAAGAGAGGTACGTTACGTTACAAATATGTAATCACGTACTCGTATTATATGAAAGTAATTAGGTCTCACGATTATGTGCATTCTAGAGACACATTGAAGAAAGAAAAGTCGTGTTTTGACAGAAATTCTAGAAGAATATTTAACATTTCCACGTAATGTCCCACAATGGAAATAGAAGAAGAGGGTTTCCTAATTTATAATTAAAACCAATGAGTTACTCCACCAATTGCCAACTAATTTAGCGTCGTAATAACCTTCTTAAGCTTATGAAGCTACAAGCTATAGCCTACAACTATAAGATCGAACCTTTAAATAAACTCTCAAGTCTAATGATAGTCGTGATTGAGTATCATCCCACCTCAAAATAACGTAATGACATGTTTGGAAACTTGGATTTGTATTTGAATTCCAGATTTGAAATATTTTGAGCGTTTGGAAACCTTGGGATTTGGATTTGAAATTTTCACCAAATCCAACTTAGTTCAAATTTGGTTTTCTCAAATTCCTAGTATATGGTAGTCATTTCAATTCCGTCACTTGTCGTTTATTTGTTTTTTCGCATAATCTTGTCGTATTATTTGTTTTTTTTTCCGTATTTGAACATTTAGATATTTCTGATGAAAAAAATTTAAAAATAAAAATTGGTGACCTTGACCCGACTCCACCCTCCCGAAATCAAAATCGAAATCCAAGGGTACCCAAACACCATTTTGGATTTGGATTTGGATTTGAATTCTAGAAATTCAAATCCAGGAATTGAATTCTTGATATTCAAATCAATTCCGAGTACTCAAACGCAACCTAATAAAAATGTTTCAAATTGACCATTAAATAAATCATATACGAAGTATATTATCACTGTGACACTAACCTATATAATTAAATCAGTATTTAGTCTCATTAATCGTTATATGTCTACTTCATACGGAATATCATACTTGTGGTGAAAATTGCTAAATCATTATTTATCGGAATATCGTTTTACATGATTGAATTATTTTTGTGGAAACTTGTTCAAGTATCTTAACTCAACTTTGAATGCATGAAGAAGTTGTAAATGTATGCCAGCTGTCTCTTATAGATCATGTAATTTACTATTTGACATGTGTAGGAATAAGACTTACAATTACAATTACTTCACGTAGCAATTTTGTTAATATTTTATCGATTTTTCTCACGAGTGTCCAGTAGCTACATATTAATATGTTAATTAAGAAAGAAATCGCAATGATATTATCACAATAAATTGAAATAACAAATCTTAATTACAATACTTAGACAACATAATGATGATTTATTCCTTAATCAACCTATTAACGTGTGTACACTGGATACACGTTAAAATAACCCATATTTTATTATTGAAAGAAGGATGCACAAAATCTTTTATCTTCAAGTTATCTACTTTTACTTTTTCGAGTTTGGAGATTTCCCAAAAAGTGTAGGCACAAGAATCAGTTAAGAATCGTACTCATCATCTTTCACAAATCACAATCTATACATACATACGTTGACAAATTAAACCTAGCATTTGAACCAAGTTCGTATTTAACATAATAACCACTTAACTACAATTCAATAAAGTTTACCAAACAAATCATACCAAAATTTGCTTTTATATTCTCGTATTCTTCAACATGCAAAATGAGTAATCACGATAAATATAGAGGCGAAATATTTCAACAACGAGTATTAAATTGAGAATTTTAAGAACTAAAAAGCGAAAATTCAGGATCAATCGGTTTTAGAAAATTAAGCATTTGAATACATTTTCGCCTAAGGCAGCCTCAAAGATTCTAGACACGGCCAACGTGTTCTCGTGAATAGGAGCGAGACAAGTACGTATGCGCATAGCAATCAATCAAATAGATGGTGATGTTTAATACTTGGTTCGATAGAGACTAAACTAAGGGCTCGTTTGGTTCACCTAGGGAATATGAAGTTACCGGCAACTTAAATTCACGTGAATTTGTATTTCATGGGAATTACAAAAATATTATTTGGTTACAATGTGGGAAATGACTTCATGCGATAAGTTCTATGCACAAAGGGAGTTTGGTGAGTAATTTCCCCAATAGGAAGTAACAATTCCTGGGAAGTGACAATTCCTATGAAATGGGCAACCAAACAGCATCTCAATTTATCAATTCATGGAAAGTTCTACTCTCCATGATTTAAGAGGGCAACCAAACGACCACTAAGTTAGAACACGGCTAATAACGCTTATGAAAGACGGTCTTATAATAAGTAATATGACCAGTGGTGCTAATAAGTTATAATCATCCATGACAATTGGGAAAGAAACTAGAAAAATAATCAATAATCGACCAATCATATTAATTGATTTTACTTTATACGGAATATCTTATTATAAGATTGTCTTATACAAAAATTTGTGACTTTAGATAAGAAAGAACAAAATGTATGACAAGTATAAATGTATAATACTCCACTATATATATGCTACTGTTGGATACGAGTAATAAACAGTTACTTAGAAAAGAGTAGCAACATTTTTGTGATGGAAATATGAAATATCGTGGAACAACCCGTTCCCTAAATTTATGCCAACTTTATATTGTAGAAACAAAAACATTCTATCAAATGCTAACGATAGGTTGTATATACTTGTACTACTCCCTCCGTTCAAGTCCAAGCTTCCCCTTCCTTGTTTTGACACTATTCACAATCAAGGATAACTTTCGATATTCACGACAATCTATTAGAAAAAATATATTCATGTGAGATCTTGTTTGATTCGTCTTTAAAAGTACATTATTAATATCCAATTTTCATAATTTTTACTAATATGTTACGAAAGATATTAACGATGCTAAATGTGCGTTGGCAAACGTGAAAAAGTAAAAGGGAAGCTTGGACTTGAACGGAGGGAGTATATGATAACTACCTTATTTGACTCGATCTCTTTAATTGCATTTTACCCTTTTCTTAATTATCTCCCGTGGCATTATATTCTAATTCTGCTTCTACTCTGTATTTCAATACAGCTTGTTACTTGGATATTTGGTGTATACTCGATTACTCGTACGCCTACTGTGTTTTCTCTTACGCAAATTTTTATTCAGCACTACGGGCACATCCATGCTAAACACGAAACATGGCAAATTGATACGAAGTATATGAGATACAGAGTAGAAATCCAAAAAATAATACGAAATTGAATATTTATCTAATTATCTTATCTATTTATATGAAATATGGAGTAATACTTGAACCGTTTTAAAATTTATACAGTAGTTTGAAAGCTCGATCTCCCTTAGGTATGTAGTTTTAAAGCTCTTAGTTTTGGTGTATGGACTTAAGTTAAGTGGTGTAGTAAATTAATGGAGGTGACACGACGAGCAAGTGGCTTAAGAGTGTCGTCGCTAATATTATATATAATGTGGTCCATAACCATTTGTACATGTTATATTACTATCTCATATCTATGAGTTTGACCCTTAATTTCTGTTTGAAGTTCTTTCCATCAACAGTGACACTAATATTCATACTACTATTTGCTTTAAATACTTGGATTTGTATTTGTTTGTCCTTTTATTCTGCTTTGATTGTCTCCTCATCCATCTAATGCTTTTATTTTCATTCATTTTAATCGTAGCTACCCTTCTCCTCCTCTTCTCTGAGATATATACGGTTGATGTTGTCTTGCTCAAACGGATTCGGATATTCTTGGTATATTATGATTGTTAGTAATAATGATGAATGTCTCATTTCCTTGAACTAACTCGGTATATATATATATATACCGGAGGTAATAACTAGGTACACTAATGACGGGAATATATAAAGCTAGACACTAATGACGGAATGTCATGAGACATTCATCATTATTACTAACAAGGATGTTGGAGCTCGTGCTGCCGCTTACATTTTTACCAGACTTAGATTTGTTATCACTTGGGGGGCACCTAGATCGTATCTCAACTCATCCCCACTGATTTCCTGTAAAACCTGATTTTATCTTAATAGAAGTTGCATTTTAAATAATGCTCCGTAATAATAATAATAATGATGATTATAATGAGATTGAATTGAGTGAACTTATTGAAGATGAACCAAACAAAATCGAATTGAGTAGGATGTCATTGAACAAAATTAAATTAAACTGAATAAAAGACAGAGATTTATGAAATTCAAATGAAATAAATTGAGATCATGTAAGAGTATATAAGCATTTCTGGGACTCCAACCATCGCTTAAGATTTTGGTTGGATTAATTCCATAACATGATATCAGAGTCAGCGCAACAAAAAGTCGCGGGTTCGTGTGTCCACTCCCTCCTTTCTAAAGTGGAATATTTGGCGCCTTCTCTATTTGACGCCAGGTATGAGAAAGCCTGAATAGCATCCACACTGATTTCATAACAGATCGAACTAAAAAAATAAAATGAGTTAAGGTTAAGGCAACAAAATTCTAATAGTGTAAACATTGTCCTACATATTTAAGTATTTTTGACCTAATCACATAATGTTTGAAACATAGAATTGGAGAATAAAGTACAAGTACAAGTACAGAGAGAATCCTTGATGGAATGAAGAGCATGATTATGAAAAAAAATCAAATCCAATCCAATACAAGTACGTAGTAGTAGTTGTTGTAATAATGATCGAAACATATATTTCAGCAAATCAACTTTGTTAAGATATCAAACTGACTGACTGACTAAAAGAAGTGAAGAAGATCGTGCCGTCAGCCTCAGTGCGTGGTAGAATTATGCATGTACCAGTGGCGAATCTTTGGGTAGCGATTTTATCATATTTGCTTACTTCATATGAAAATATATCATTTTTAGTTTTTACGAAGTTTAGAGTAGAAAAAATCGATAATTTTAACCATTTTTTTACAAATTTGGGATAGCAAATGCTACCCTTTGCTAGTAGCTAGATTCCCCTCTGAGTACTAGGTCACTCTTCTTATTGCATATCTCTCCCAAATATCTTCTTCATAATTCTCATGCACATCTTACGTTACGTATACTTGATTTTTTTACGTTATTTGTTGTAGTAGTATCATTTACGTACTATTACCTTTTTAAATTGTTATGCACGCTTAAACCAGCTAATACATTGCTTTAGTACCCTAAGCTAGCTAATTAGTACGGCTGGACTACGGAGTAGGAGTATTTATTATGGAGTACAACACAATGACCGTGTTTGGTCATTGTAAAAGCATAAATAACATATTATAACGATATATTTAGTTTGACCAACATATTTTAGTCAGTTCATTTGTTCGGGTGCGTGTTTGATAATCAACCAATTAAGATCAGTAAACCATGCACCATCTACGTATGAGGTTTCACAGTATATTACGGTGAAACCGTGAAATCTAGTTACGATCTACGAAGTATTACTCGTACTTATACATGGTAGATCGAAAACATAATTAATTAGGACTCTTATATTATTATGAGTTTGACTTTGAAATAATTAACTAATACGAGTAGTAATTAATTAGTTAAGTATTTGCAATTGTATGGATGTATAGTGGTCCCTAATGTTTGTGTCTCCAAGGAGGTGCGACATGAAGGATGTTGCTACCAATTAAGCTAACAAAATGGGAACAAAGACTCTTTAATTTGATGATTAAGTATGTAATACGAATCGTTAAGGCAGGATCTGACCTTTATTTAGCACATAATTCTAGGTTTACCATCATGGATAATTATAATCACAACTAGGTTTATAGAATTAGAAAAACATTTAATTGGTTTCTCCAACATCCATCCCTTCATATTATAAATGTTGTATCACATGCATGCAATTCAACTTGCTAATAACATAGTACAATTCATTTGTATATGGAGTTTATAATTGTATATATGTACCCTGTATGGACTACTTATGGAGAGCAAATGATGGTTGCAAGGAATTAGTTTAGAGGCTTAGGTATCCGATGGAAAGCTCAAAAAGTGGTTCGAACTGATAAATTAGATTAATTATGACTGCTGACAGATATACATTATCTGATTGTACACATTTTTGTCTAGTAGCGGGTCCATAAAACCATGGTTCAATTGATTTCAAATTGGAAAGTATTTTGGACTATCTAGCTAACGGATTTCACTTCAAGGCCCCTTCTTAACTAGCCGATCTTTGGTGACATGGAGTTGTTTTCCAGATTTAGTCTACCATTCAATTCTGAACCGGTGAACCGTCTCCAGATATGATGAGGGTGAAAACATATCATGTGAAACATCTTGTCTAATCTGTCCATATTGGTACAACAAGAGATTTATGGACTTGGTGAAAAAGAAGCCTAACATGACTTATCGCCAAAATGGGGCCGCTCATTCTAGGCCGCCGATATCCTATGAAGTCGATCACTGTACGTTCTGTATAAGTCTAAAAAAACTACGTCCTAAAATCAATTAGTGACAGGAAGGATCTGGATACGATATAAATATCTAACATGTACGAGTATGTTATACCTACTAAGTACATAAGATGGAGTACTTACTAAATGTTAGAGATACATGGAATTAATGAGAAGATAGGAAAGGGCCCTTAAAACTTGAGATGTTTTGTGCGAACGCGTATACATAGAAGAGGCCATGCATCATGCATGGGTATGTAGCAAATGTAGCATGTTAGTACAAAATATCGGTAAAGATAAATAAATTGATGATAAGCTTATGAATTATCTTGACGATGTTTCACGTGCATGGATGCAGTTGATGAGGGACAATGAGGATGAATGAAGACGGTACTTGTCTAGTACAAATTTGGTCATATCGTTTTCTAGCTCAAATTATTGTCCATTATAGAAAGGGAATACTTGTTTCGCCCTCTTCCTCATAATTCTCCTATACCAATTCAATTAACCTTATTTGTCCATTTTTCTCTTACTCCATTTTAAGTATATATGTTTAGCTTCAATATCTTCATTTTGCTCGTGTTTTTAACCATGAGAACATACACTAATAATGCAAGTTTTCGTAAAGGGTGTATATATCTGGTCTTTCGAAAGACTAGGTCTTAATGTTTTTATGTAGGAGATCGATATATAGGTCTCATATATGAATAAGTTTATGTTATTGAAGAAGTCATCTTTTCGTCAAAGGTGTTTATGAGACCGTCATATTATTCAATTTAAGGAACTATCATTGATTGGGTGTCGACCATCAGATGAGTTTATTATATACTCGGTATACTTTTAGATAAGTAGATGATTAATGGGACATAATAATGTGGATGGGGTATGATAGAAGTGAAGTGCGAACCATATCTTTTTCACGTTGGGTGATTACTTGAGGTGAATCTTTGTTCCACATCGTCCTTTGATAGTGTGTCAATGTGACTTTACTTTTAGGTGTGTGTCTACTGTCTAGTCTTTTGCATTGAGTGTACCGTGTATGGCCGGAATGAAGTTGAATTGAGGCTGATGGTGTTACGTGTGAATAAGAAAAGAACTGAAAAATAATATCGAATTGACTAAATACTTTTCTAGTAAAATAATTCGACCCTTATTTCGGTGCAAGGTTGTGTATTTTGTGCAGATTTTCCTTGTATTTTCGGATTTAATCAATCATCTACTGAGATTTGGCACAACCCCTGAACTCCCGTAACCAGGGGGTTTCGCTCCTGGAACCCCATCTCACTGACCGGGAAGCGAGACCCCTGTTAGAGGGTACCGTATGAACCTGGTACCGTGAATTCGCAATTAATTATATATAAGCGTACACTCCGTACTTGTCCGAACTTATACTATATTATATAGAATTCACACATCCGTAAACCAAATCCGAGTACGTTAAAATGAACCGACATTTACACTTAAATCACCCACAGATCAGATGGGATGCCGTGGCCTTAGCTTCTTCATTGCTGATAGACAGATAGTGTGTATTATTATTGTGTTGTGTATCATCCCTTCCCTTTTACGTGCACTATTGTCGGTTATAGTGGATGCCATAGCATACATATAAATGGAAAACTGTTTTTAGGAGTCAAACAATGTGGATATAGAATCACTTGGACCTACACCCCTACTTCTTTCTTTCTTTCTATGCTCTCTTATCTACTCAAATTATTGAGCACATACATACAACAATGAATCATCTTCTAGTTTACTCGTACTATCTAGAGGTGGTAGTAAAAAAAGTGAAAGTAATAAACCATTTGCATTATCTCTTATGTATGGAGTATATTCATGGCTCAAACTCGATTTACTGTGTCTCAATATCATATTAATAATAAGTATGGAGTATATGTTTTACAAACTCATGGCAAATCAAGCCAATAATAATAAGAGATTACAAACTCATCGATCTTTTACAATACAATCACAACAAGTAAATTGTCACGCTCTCTCATAAATGATTGTATAAAACACTTCTTTTGTCTTTGAAAAGAGAACGTGTATGTTTCCACAAAATGAATATTATCACAATTTGCCTTATTCGCTTAGATGCTCGAATGAGGGTACATAATCACATTCATTTCATTAACAATGTAACCATAAACTGTTTTGGACACAACAATTCCAACGAATCATATCATATATCTTCATTTCGAGTTACTGTAAATCATCGGTTAGATTTCGGTGTAATTAAGAAGAATCTAAGTAATTCATGATATACGATGCTATAATTCTTACTTATTTTAGGATCAGTAGTAACAATGGTGTTGTAAAATGATATCTTAAATGAAATAACTTTTGAATGTTAAGGTAACATTATTGGTGAGTTTTGATAGAGTCTTGTCTCAAGACTGACTTGCCAATAATGTTGCAAAGTCTTAAGAAAAGTCTTAAGATTTTTGATAGTTTTGAGGAAATCTTAAGATTTTTGATAGTCTTGAGAAGATATTCGGAGAAATTAACGTTGACAATCAAGCTCAAAAAGAAAGTTGAAGCAATAGTTGGTAGACACATCAAATTCAAAAGTGAAGGTGATTGTAGCAAATTAAAGTTTAGGGTCATAATCATCTAAGTAATTTAAGTAATTAAGTGTCAGCTTAAACACCTAAAAAGCTAAACATCTGAGGTTAGGAGTTGGGGACATCCATAAACCAAACTTATTGTCTATATGACTTATATAATGGCCTTTTTAGAGCATCATTAATTCATTACGTGAGCATATCTTTTGTTTAATCATATTATTATTAGTTTCCAAGGGCAATTATTCTACCTATACTCCCTACTACGCCCCACTAAGATTGTCTCGTTTCATTAAAATATGCAATATAATGTTGTTAGTGGAAGCGTTACGGACGTATGCAAATTAAATACAGACTGACAAATAACATCAATAGATTTACGTGTTTCACAATGAATGTTTTTTTTATCAAGAGAAAAACGCACTACGTTGTAAGTATACCACTTGAACTTAGCCCTTCTTCTCTGTTTTACAATGAATGTGACAACTATATGTCAGCCCATCGAGAAATTGTTCACTATTAAACGGCTAATTAAACTTGGTATTTAAAAATAATAAAACTTGCTATTTCCATACAAACATGAGGACGTACCTAATCAGTTAAACGGCTAATAAACACACTTGTTGATACAAATAAAAAGTACAAAGTAGTTGATAAACATGGATTTGTAAGTCATATCAAGAAGAGAAGAGACAAAAGAGACACGATCAAAGATTATTTGGGAGCATTATTGAATAGTAATATGTAAAGTATCTTGAAATTTCTTAATGTATACTCTATGTATACGGTATATTATCTCACATTCAATCCAAGTTTTGCATGGATCGACTTTTTTCATCACAAAAAGTACGTTCATGTAAAGTTTGGATTTGATGAAAATGAGTACGGAATATATGATTACACAGATTTTATTTGTGAGAAAATATCTGTTACAATGGTAGAACGGGTTAAATATTGTCTATTTACGTAGAAAATACCAAAATCACACAACCCAGGCCAAGGAAGAAAAAAAAGGATAATATTACGTTATGAAGGAGACTAACTGACGTGACTATATATATATATATACTTAATTATTGCTCCAAAGCTAGGAGTTGAAGATTATATTCTTGTTTAGCATTTGTATAAGCCGATATATGGCATAGGGTTTTAACGAAGGAATTGCATGCGCACTTAAGTTGACATAGACTAAGAAAGTAGTGTCAAAATCCCAAGTGAATTTCGTCAAAATTTAAGTGATTGATTGATTTCTACTACACAACTTTTAGCCCATCGTTTCGTGTCCCCAATTAGGCCAGCCATATGGGGACCTCTTAACACGACCCAAACATCCCTCCTCCTCACATAATCGCTTTGAACTACTACTACTACTCAATTCACGTAATCATATATACTCCTCTTGTAAGTACCGAGTATCATTCATTGCGTTTGTGATCACAAATAGGGGTGTTCATCGCTCCTGAATCAATCCAGATTTGATTTGATTTGATTTGATGATGACCCCACATACTATGCAACTCCAAAAATCAAAAACAAAAAACGGATCAACTTATAAGCGGAGATTCGAATGACATGACCATTAGGCGGACTATAAATAAAGGGATAATGTATAATCTTCTCATTGTGATATGAATATATCATGATCTTGTATTATGAGATTTCAAGAAACCTAAACCCTAGCTATCTTTTGGGTGTGGGTTGGTCATGTAATTTGGATAACACAAATCCTTATATGAGACGGTCTCACAATAACGTTACATGTAAGTAATACGGTACAACTTTATGTTTAAACAAGCGCTAGTTTTATAATCGAGTACTTGAGTAAGATGTTACTCCATCATTCAATAGGATTAAAGGAACCAGTTCGGGTTTGAGTTATTTTCAGTTGGGTCATTCAAATATATGGGTACCTTTTAGCCGGCCCGCCCAATAACAAAATTCCTTGCAATATGATTGGACTCATGTGCAAATTGTAGAGCTAGGGAATGAAGGGGGAGCATATACTTGTGGATTACTTTTATCAAATGAAAGTGATGATTTGAACATACATATTTTTCAACATTATTGGTCTTTTATTTGTCCTTTAATTAACTCACTTTCCATGTTGTTTTGTTAGGAAGATAGAGTATATATGATGCCTATGAAAAGATACAAATTCTTGATTGTGACGGAAGTATCCGTTACAAGCTTCTAACGGGTCAAGTATTATACTAAGAACAAAAATAAAGTGTGGGTGGGACATAGCAAACTAATTGTCTTATTCATACATGTGATATGTATTTGATCCGTTTTATTATTATGACGGATAGATCCGTCGCAAGAGAGACCCACTGATGAAAAGATAATAAAGGAAGATGGGGAGATTTGGAGGTAGGGTTGACCAAGCATAGGTCAAGACTCAAGATGACCAATGAATGTGGGGAACACATTGATACATCAATTTGAAAATATAAAGTAAGGAGCATATAATAAAATGGACTAAATTATTAATTATATAGAAAACAAACGTCACTAAACATGTATATGAAGAAGATGGGATTCTAAAGTTTGTCTTCCAATAAACACAGTTTAAGGCAAACCCTTGGGGGAGCTTGCTAGTGTATGTCTTTAACTCTATAGTGACTAGTGAGGCTAATTAGTGGACCAAAGTACTTAACTTTTAATGTGTTTATCCATAAACATTTATAGTCTAACATATATGTCAAATGTGAAGTGATTATACATGTATGTCTGGTCAATCTTCGAAAATGTTTAGAGATTCGGAAAGATTGAGATATGGATGTCGATAATAATATCTTATGTACAAAGGGATTTGAGATAGTAACAAACTTACGATTGAAGTTGTCAAAGTTGGAGGGTAAATGTGAATTCTCAGGATAATTCCCATGAGATTTAGCTTCGGTGCTAAAAAACGACATCTATCACAAATTGGCAGTTGAATGATACATGAGATTGAAATATTGTAACAGGATTGGTCCTTTATATGAAAATAATATGATTATATTCAATATGTGTTTAGATGACCGATATGTACATCACAAATAGCATATTTATGACACACCAATGACACTAGAATCGTATTTGAAGTCAAATTTACGTAAATTTTTAATGCAGATTACAAGTATCCATAACTCGAGATGTTTCATCGTGTCTTTGAGATAATGAGGTGTAATGGGCCCAAAGGTAAGCATAGGAGTAAGGTGGTTCCCACTTGAATTGAGCAATGAATCTAAGGAGGGGAGGAGTGATTGTGTATGTGTGAAGAATGTGTTGTATTTGCCTTCTAATGGCTAGTAGAAGAAAGAAGAAAGCAAAGAGAAAAAAGTGTCCATATTTATATGTATGTATGTATAATTATGTCTTGTTTTTAAGTGTCCCTTCAATTGGGTCCCTAACTATTTTTTGCATGACCAAAAGGAAAGTGGTAATGAATGTAAGCATAAGTGTTGAGGGTGTCCCCTACACCCCTCCCTCAAGAGGAAGCCTTTGTTGAGTACATCATGTTATGTTTTGTTTGCCAATCAAGGGTAGGTTTCCATAGGTTCATAGAACCAAGACTTCACTACTAAATCTACGTACAACACGGTGTCTTTCTCATGAATTTGATTTGTCAACATGTCAAGTTTTGTAAATACGTCTGTTATCATTGACACGTTTCTAAATACTTCTGTTATCATTGACACATTGTACTAAGGAGTAGTAAGTTTGATGATTTGAATACCATAAATGACTCAATTAAATAATTGATCCTTATTATATCTCACATAGTCACATTGGTAATCATCAAGCTAAGTGAAAGATTAATTATTACTTGCATGAAAAAATTAACTTCGGTACGAAGGTATATACAAGTCAAATTTAACAAGTACAAATATTATTTTGATAAAGAAAAACTATGAAATTTTGGAGATATTAGTAACCAAAGTTGAGTGTAAAGTTGATCTTATTACTTTTGATGTCTCTAATTCACGTTATTGATAAAACGAGATATTGTGCCCACATATTGAGAAAAATTTGTTGGAAAGTACTTGGTAGTAAAATCATAACAATGTCCTCACAAAATCACAAACATTGAGTAGAGAGGTTCATTGTGTGCAAATATGATAGGTTTTGTAAACGGGATATTGTTCTAATAGATGAACGTATCTGGTTTACCATTACAATTGATTCAAATATTACCATGAAGAAGATAATAGGGATAAATATTTTGTAGTCACTAGGCAACGTGTCCAACAAATTATTCTATTTGAGTTCTTTTAATATAAAAACTGAATATACCCGTATTTTTATTAAAAAAAATTATGTTTCTAACGACACACGGGTTTGAAATTTTTTTAGCGTTGCCATTGAATTGGATCAAAACAAGTTGGGAGTACTCCTATAAAATTTAGATGGAGAGCAAACGAAATTTGGTCATCTTTTTATAACAAAGTAAGTAATTCTAAAACGGCCCATTTTACTTTTAGCCATATGAGAAGCTCATGGGCCAATTAAGGTTCACACCTCTAAAGTCTATAGCACTAGCACATCAACTAAGGATTAAGGACTAATATGTTATTCCCTCTGTTTGTATCCAAAGGATACGTAATCTTTTTTGGGTCATTCAAATTTAATTGACCTCTTTCCTTTTTAGTCCAATTTTTTAACCAATTTACCCTTATTTTACTAACATATTTACATTTTACACAATATACCATTACAAAAATACACTTTAAATGATTAAATATTAATTTATCCCTAATTATTGCACTTTTAATATATACGAATGGAAGGAGTAAAAAACAATATATCACCAGTAAGATTATCTCACATTAATTTTTTCAGATTATCCAGACAAATTATACGGAATAATGGTCTAATTGATAACTAAGTACCTGTACCTGTTATGTTATGTGAGAAGTCACACATATTATATTACGAGACAACCCATTTATTGATGAAAGCCCTTGAATTGATATTGAACACTAAATTGGCCTTGGACTCAGGTTCATCAATCTATGAGTAATTATGGATTGTCATTGACCGTTTCTAACTCGTTAATTTTGTGGACTGGTTACGTTCAATTATATGATGACGGGCCTAATAAAATTAGATCTACGGCCCTTTGGTACTTGAAATTCATGGATCCATCTTTGTTATTGGTGGCCGAGACGAGAGGTCACTCACTCACTCTTGTCGTCCATGCCATTGTCAATTAGTTTTAGGAAATAGTATTGAGTTTTTGGAGTTGTGAAGTGGGCTTTTACGATGAAAATGCCCTTGACTAGAGGGTGAGGTGAAGTAATATGGTGTAGAAAAGTTAGGGGTATTTTCGTCCAAAAATTATATTTTGGAGCAATTTTTGAACTTTTGATAGATTTTGGGAGTTATTTTTAACAAATATTTCAAAAGAGAGTAAATTTTAAAATTAGTATCTTAAAAGAGAATAATTTTTAATTTACTCTAATAATAATAATCAATCAATCAATATAGATTAAGTGTGAGGGTCGAAATAGTATCTTAACTATCCACTAACTTGTAAGTTATTTCGATCTTAATGCAAGTTCCGTTCCATAAAAAAATAATAATAATAATTCTTCGTTGGGAGAGTGGGAGATAGATGTTATTGTCCTCCTCAAACGGATTCAGAAATTTGTCGTGTCTCAGGATGTCGGGACGCATGCAACTGCTTTTATTTTTACCTGACTTAGGTTCGTTATTACTAAGGAGTTGGAAGTCCATATGATATATCGACTATCCACCAATTTCTGATAGAAAATTATTTTGATTCACGAATAATATTACCATAATAATACTCCGTAATAAAAATAATAATATTGAAAAATATTTTCGAAAAATAAGTAAAAAGAAGAAAAAAGAAGAAGAGGACAAAATTAGTGATAAGTGGGACCCAATTAGGAGACTAATGAAGAGAATGTTTGTAAGATGAGGATCAAGTTCAAGTTCAAGTTCAAGTATAACAGGTCAACCACACCTGATGACGATTCACGAATTGAAGGGCAGCTAGTCTATGTGACTACTATCGGTAGTATTTTTATAACATGTTAAATAATACTTCCTCCGATTTTTTATTTTTGCTCCGTATTCCTTATTTGGCAAGTTTTTATTTTTTTCCCCGCTTCTTAACTTTCCTTATTTATCCTGTATATATATTACCCTATTATCCTTATACTTCTCTATTATTTACCCATAATGTCATTGAATTGATTAAACTAACATTATATTCCCTTCACTTTGATGACTCATTGGTGTCTAGTCACCCATTTTCATCATCATTTATCACTTTATCAATAATTTATCAAATTTTCTTAATTTATGTGCTAAACACAATGGAGCGAAAATAAAAAACCGGAGGGAGTAATTATTTAGTAATATAAAGGTAAAATATTGGTATTTTTCATGTGTTTTACTTTTTATCTTTTTTAACTAAACGAATATTATTTGACCCGTTATAATAATATAAGGGATAACTTCGTCGTAAACAAAAATTTGTGACTGAAGGGATAGAAGAATGATAGATTGACGATGAGTTTGCGGGCAACATGCATTACATTCTCAGCAAGGACTCCACTTATTAATATTATTATTAACTCATCATCTACTTCCTTTTATACATATTTACTCTTCTCATCAATTTTCAAAAACTACTGTATTAGGTATATATACATATCAATGAAATACGGAGTAACATAAAGTACATACCCTAATACTCCCTCCTGTTACCTATTTTCTTCCCTTTTTTTGGGAGGAAAATAAGGAGGGAGTATTATATATAAGTAAAATATGAAAGGTAGAATGAAAAAGCGAGAGAGAGAAATATTATATTAATTAAATGAGAAAAAGTAGGTAGAAAAGTAGGAGAAAAGGGGAATATTATATTAATTAAATGAGAAAAAGTGGGGTGAAGAGGTAAGAGAGAGGAATATTATATTAGTTAATGAGTAGTGGAAAACTTTCCTTAAATGGAAAGAGGGAAAAAAATCAAACTCAGTCCAAAAAGAAAAGAGGGAAAAAAATAGATAATCGGAGGGAGTATGTTATATCGAGGTTCGAGTAGATTGCGGAGTATGGTGTTGTACATGATTGGATGTAAGCGGTCTTACCCTTGAGTTAATCAGCAACAAGAGAAGAGGCTATTTTCAAATGACCTAAAATAAATACTCCGTATATATATAAGCATCGACAATTAGATTGAATAATAATGAGGGTTATTTCGCAATAAAATGAATTGGAACCAAAATAAAGGACTCCTCATCGAGTCTTTTGACGACCCTATGAAGAAAGGAAATTACCCTAGCTAGTTTAGAAGACATACGAGTAATTAACATGCAGTCTTTAATTAACACCCACAAAATTTACTACTCCCTCCGATTTTTTATTATCTTCTCCTTTGGTTTTGGGGAAGAAAATAAGGGTGCAGAAATGTGTGGTTCAAAATAAAAGAAGGAAGAGAGAGAAATGTAAGGGTGATTCTAAACCACATGTTGATGGCTAAAAATGAAAATAGGGAAGATAATAAAAAATCGGAGGGAGTATTATCACGAATTGTTTCTCAAAAAGTCAATCTAGCTAATCGGCTACACTTGTTGACTTATTAGAGACGTCTTAGTAAGTTTGGTGCATGCATATATATTGCATTACTTAATAAGTTGGCTACACATTGTATTCATTGCTTCAAATAATAAGTAGATTAACTCGTAATATCACTAATACACTTAATTGATCAAGTCACGAGGAATGATACATAAGACTATACATACTACTTATCACTTCTTCCTAGCTAGTTTCGTTGCTCTTCTCTCTTTTCTGATTGAGATTAATTTAATTTTCTTCTCTATTTATTCTTTTTGAGAATCATCTTTTGTTATTCTTTATTCACTATTTAGGGTTAGAATTTGACGATATTATAATATTCATTGTGTAACCATATACACCAAAATAAATAAAAAATTAAGTGAACTAAAGTTGTGGTAGACATACCAAATACCAATGATGGAAATATCTTTGCCAAATAATTAAAATACATGAATTTAAAATAAATGCACGCACCTTAATTATTTAAATTTAATATTTGAGGATTTTACTTTCACTCTTTTTATTTATCCTTAATTCATTTATTTTATTTTCAAAATTATTTTCACCTTTTTTTAACTTGGATTCTGTAAGTTTTTATTTATTTATTTATAATTTATTATTAACGTTTTCAATTTAATTTTGAATTTGAAACTATATTCTTCTTATTATTATTATTCTTTTCATTGTTCGCCTTTCTTTTTCTTTTTTAATTATTTGTTTTTGAATAACAATTTGACGATCTTAGATATTGATTCATGTTAGCTAACTCATGTTGTTGTTGTAAAGGATAAAACCATATAATAAGGGTATGATAAAGATGTCTACATCAAAAACCAAGCCATACATTAATTTAATAAAACTAAATAATAAATAAATATCCTCACCAATAATTTTGACAAGTACTAAAATGGACGGTTATGTGGCTTATGTGTATTAGTGAATAAATTAAGGCAAAGAAATGGAAAATAATAGAGGGGGGTTAAGAAGATTATCTAATCTAATCTAATATTTCCTTTAATTTGGAGCTAAAAGTTTCCAACTAGTCACTCTATGTTTGTCTAGTTCGAACAATGGAATTCTTAGTTGGATTTGTAGGGATAAAATATGGCAAAGGTGGAGGTGGAGCACCCCAAATTAAAGCTTCTTCTTTCTCACTTTTTCCCGATAATAATTCTTCCAATGGTAGGTGAGTAGTTTTTGATTAATTGTCTAATAATTTCACTATAATTTGTTGGTTAATGGTTATCAATTATGATGAACAAAAAAAAAAAAAAAAAAAAAAATTCCTAACTAAGATGGGTATGTTCTTTCGATTATGATTATATCAGTCGTTTTTCGATGTATTTTGAGTTTTTATAAAATAATTGCTTTGAATTGATAACATAGCTTATATCACATAGTTTGCAAGAACCTCTAAAATAATAGAGTGATGTTTTTTTTGTTGTATTTTTATAAAATTCAAATGACTGGCAAGAGCAATGTTGAGGAACCAAACTTAGCATAACTTAGGCCCCATTCTTTTCAATTGAAATGAGTTGAACTGAGTTTAAATGAGAGAGGCTTAATCTAACTTAATTTCATTTAATGAGGTTGAGTTAAATTGAAATGAACTAAGTGACTTAAATTACATAGATTAAGTAAAATTAATGAGACTAGACTTAACTTAAATATACTCCGTATTAAATAAGGATGAACATTATTGGTTAGAGATGAAAATAATCGGGAAAGAACGGAGATACTCGCTCAAAATGAATTGATTATTAATGTATTAGGTTTGAGCCCGAATGAATGAGACTCCGGTACGTCTAAGCAGAATGATGTTATTGCCGAGTATTGATTGTTATGCCTTATATCCTAAATAACTTGATAATAATATACTCGTATACATACATTCAAGATTGATACTCCCTCCGATTCTTTAGATTCGCAACGTTTACTATTTGCACAAATAATAAGGTTGTGAGTGGAGATGGTGGGTCTCATCAATAAAGTAAAAAGCTTAGGGCAATAGCAATGGTTCATTTTAAGGAGTTCCATAGCATATAAGGAGCTCCTTAACCATTGTGATAGAAAATAAGGAGCTCCTTATATGAAACCGGTTTCTAAAGTAAGAAACCGGTTTCATCCATTAAAAAGAGAAAAAAAAAAGGGATCCGCAATGAATATATGAAACTTTTACCATTGAGGGAGATTAAAAAGTTTCTTATATGATTATATGTGCTTTGGTGGCAATTGGATTATGTGTATGGAACTACAACCATTGCTATTGCCCTTACACAAACAAAAACCTACCTATTATAGAAATGTTGCAAAACTAATGAATTTGCCAAATATGAAATATGTTGCGAATCTAAAGAATCGGAGGGAGTATAATTTAAACGTAAAACGGACTCAAACACTTGAAAATTTCAAAATAACCAAAACCAAAGCTAATTTGAGCCACATGTAAGTGACGCATTTGAACAGTTTGCTAGATTTCTATTTAGAACGGTTTAATGACGATTAAAAAGGTAACCTCTTTATTATCCTCACAAAGAACTCAAACTCAACCCCATGTTTAACTTATGGTATTTCATTTCTTTATCGCAGTGTCCTTGATCATGTCGTTATATATGGATATCTTGTCACAATTCTTATCGATGTTCACATTGAAACTTGTCTCTTCCTTATTTTCTTTCATTTGTTTAACTTTTTAATCTTGTTAATAGTAAAAAAAAAAAAATACTCCGGACACTATTTTTCGCCCCACTAGCCCAATATATGTGAGGAGTATTTTAATGAAGTGGGGCAAAAAATAGTGTCAGGAGGGAGTAGCAAATTAAGCAGAAAAAGACAAGCAACCAGGAAACAGTAAGATTAGGGATTGAGAGTTAGTTACTTTAGTTACTATAGTAAGTAAAACCGATATTTTGGCCTAACTAGGGTTAGGGTAGCTAGAAGTCAAACACTAATGCTTACACTATGAGTTGACTTTTTACATCATCACACACTATGCTGAGTCAACCTCCAAACTCATTATTTCAGTTGACTTGTTAATTTAATTAATCATTAAATATTGACTTGGTGACATTATCAAACATTATAAGAATATAATCAGTCACATCAAACACATGGAGGATATTAAGTAAGAAGAGTACGAAACGTCTATGTAACTTTTTTTTTTTTTTTTTTATATATACACGGTCAATTGGTTACCCTTTTCTTTATTGAATGTGTCAGTTAATTGTTTATATTTTTTTTGTTAATCTATTTTTTGTTTTTTTATTAACTAACGATAAATATTCTATCACCAACTTTACTAATTTAATACGAGTATTTGTGTATAAAGTAAACGTAAATTATTTATTAAAATGGAGGAAGTAATAAAATTAGAAGAAGGTAAGTAGTGCATTGAAATTTGACCAATTAAGAAGCTGACAGACAGACTAAAGAGTTTTAGATTTTATTGTTTGGTAAATGTCTAGATTAAGGATTCTTTATCATAATTAAAGGTAAAAACTAAATAAGTTAACCTAACTCTTTGATAATGATTGATTATTTATCACATACAGTACGTTCATACTAGTACTACATACAAATTTGCGAAAGAAATAACGAGAAAGGTTGGCGGAAATTTATACAACTTATGTTTCAATTACTTCGTATTTGTTTATTATTTTTATTCATCTTGAAATAATTAAATTATTAAAATAGAGGTCGCATCCTAGAACCAGATTACTAGAACTACTCAAATCACTAGGTCTTAGCTTTAATATTGATATAGAGGTCTTATTGACAAATACTCCCTCTCCCCCACTAAGATCTTCTCACTTTCCTTAAAAGGAAACTCCACTAAGATTTTTCCACTTCAAAACTTTCCTTATTCATCAATTATACGCTCTTTCTATTGGTTACTTTTTGTGATTTGACATCTTGAACCCCACCAAACAATTTACCACCTTTCATTACCCATTTCTTAATCCATGTGCCACTTATAAATGGGAAGATCATTGTGGTGGGGAGGGAGTATGATTTTTTGTGTTTTCTAGATGGATTAGAGTAAGTTTTCGAGAGCAAGAAATATATAACAACATTTTAGCACGCGTGATTTATCATTTATCACATTTCGGTATGTATAACGCAACATGTAGAAGTCTTGAGCTAATCACGACCCAAGTAGAGTATACAGTGAGTCGTCCTCTCAAACTTACTACTGATGGGTGGTTTGATAAATCATTGCCACATCATCGACTGAGACTACAATAATTTTATTACCTTCCGTCTTTATTATTTCTCGATAACTTGATTGAAAATCTTCATGATGTGCAAATAGTTCATATAACTAGTTCTGTTTTTTTAACGATATCTTTAATTTATTAGGGTATCCTTTAGAGTTTACTTTCTAAAGTGAGATTAAATGTGATTGTCTATTTTTCGCATCACTCCGATAATTTGGCCGAGTAGGGAACCCCACACGTACTGCCCGTGGGGCTGCGTTACTCTAAGGTCGTTTTAGAAGCAATGAGATGAGATGAGATCCCTTTGTAGTGAGTACACTGATGAGTAGTCTTGGTGTCCGTCCCCTTGCGAGTCTGCTTTATTCAAAATATACATATACATATGAGCCTAAGGCCCTACATTGCTACCATACACTCCTTTAGTTTTGAGTGACTTTCCTTCTTTTCTCACTTCACCAACCTCATGCCTACCACACCATGACATCACCTTTTTCGATCTTTTAGAAATATTTTGAAAGACGGTTTCACAATAAGTTTGTCACGACATTATTAAAATATTACATCTGTTTCGGTTACTTGTTTACCTCTTTTTATTTTTTGGGCAAATTAGGTTAATCAAAAGTAAACAAATGACCAAGACTGAAGAAGTAATAGATAATCGAAAGGATTAACTAATTGAGGACAGTGGTGGTCATGGTTACGAATGAAATGGATGAAGCCACATTTATGATCTTTCTACTTTCCATTTCGATGATTTCATTGAAATAATAACCATTGCATGACTAACAAATATTAAGTCATTGTTTGACAAAACTAGCTGAAAAGTTAGCTGAAATGTGAGAAATTACCGAAAATTGAGCCATCTGAAAATGATTTCTTGCTCATAATTTAGTGAAGAACCGTCTTTTGAAGAAATTGGACGGGCATGCAATTAGTTAAGAGATTGGGCCGGGCCGGGCCGGGTTAAAATGTATCATCATGCATGCACTAAGCTTATATCATAAAAGAAGCATAATTTTAGTAATTACTCCATATGTCTCATTATGTTATTATGATTGCGTGAATCCTCTCAAGCAAGAGTATTACCCAAATTAGGGAGTATTATGTCTACCACTAGATAGATACTAGTATATGATTCACACTAATAAAAAGCTTTGTGTCAAATATACCGTAACATAAACATTACTGTACTACATTAGTACTTACATACTCCAAGCATTCCCCACCTTCAACAAGCATATACGAGTTTTATACAATAAATTAAGATTTTTTTTGTAATGTGATTACTATAATAATGTATGAGGTACATTTATAGACGGACATATGATCTTATCTCATGATTACCGGATTGGATTTGTTATGAGTACGTACATCCTTACTGATCCACGTATACTTCTAGTACGAGTAGAATTTATATCTTATTGCATTGATCCGGAGTATGTATTTTTAGTAAGTGACATGATAGAATTCGCTTTTAACAATTTGTGATTCATAAGGTTTCCTAGGCAATCCGATAATTCTACCTTATACATAATGAATCGTCTCCTACAGTTATGTTGTTTCATAGGCCAAAACTCGACATGAAAACAACCTCGACAGACACATAGGCTGGGAGTTGATCACAATACCATCTTGCTAGAAAAGTATTAGGGCGCATGAGTAATATCAAAACACGCTAAAAAAATACTCAGTACCACTTTGTATCAATTAAGTTGACACATTCAATTCAAGTTTAATATAATTTCTTTACAAATTCTATGACTCGTGAGATAATCTCATTTGAAATGTTTTTAATAACTTAAATTTTGGGTTTATAATCATAACTTTTAATAAATGACTCACAATCCCTTGCATATATATGGCGTCACTAACCCAATCACACGCTCGATCTACTTTGTACATTTTGGACGTATTACGATTCTTGTTTATAGGTATAATAATCCAATAGAGATAATGAGTTGAAAATTATTATGGAGAGGATGTTAGTGTTTGAATATTGAAAAGGTCAACCAAGTGGAGGGGTCTACAAGGCGCACGCGCGGTAACAAGTAAGGTGTCCCACAAGGGTAAGGCTACTCGGGCTGCCCCATGCCCAAATTCATTTAACCCCTTCTTGTCATATACGGTCCAATACGGCTACTAATAAAGTACTCCGTAAAAATATATTCAATTTTAAATAAAATACTTGTTGAATAATAAGTAATCCAGTATCTTCGAGTTTGATTTGATTTGATCAATATGTTTGTTCTAAAATGGACGGGCATGGATTAGATTATATTCTGAAATCAATTTGTTGATATCGTTAGGAGTATTTATTGACAATCAAATCAAATGATCCTCGATACCTAATCACTCTATAACCCAAAGCTGGAGATTGAGTCGGTGTACTGATTCTGCTATGCCACATCAAATCAAATGGTTACATAGTCTGTGTACATGTATAATTGATGTCTATATTTTACAAAGTTAACTTCATATTGTAATAGCCCGGAAGGGTGTTGCCTAGTGGTTAAAACTTGTGGTCATAAATGCGCAGTTGTATGGCTTGAGACTATGCATTTCTAGATTTCGATCGAGCCTGTCGCCCACGGACAATTTACCTGGTTGCGTAGATTGAATTGGAGGAGTATAAACTACACATATTATCACGACTTGCTTTTATGCAATGTTTTAAACATTATTCATGAACATAACGACATTTTATAACAGATTTCATAATCATATCAAATCGGTTCTTGAGGAGATATAGATTTAGAAATAAAGGGTCTACCATGTTCATACTCTTGACATAAAATCGCAACTCACATGCGTATTGGCATCGATCGACCTACATACGCTGTATTATCTACTTTTTCCCGTCTCATTCGATCCTAACCACAAATCACTATCCATCCCATTGACAAGTCGTAGTCGTCCCATATGTTTGTGAGAGTCAGAGCCAAGACAATGACCTCCAATTCTCGCAACTCATCATTACACAAATTACTTGCCGTCCTTCTGTTCCTTACAACAAACAACTCCTTAGTCTTCTCACTTGGATGTTTTCTCTTATTCTCTTTTAACCAATTTCTGTACATTGATTGACACATTTGTTTTGCCCGCCTTATGTAATACGTATGTACATATGCTACAAAATGATTGAAATAATACAGTAGTATGCAAGTTGCATGTATAGTTGCATTACATATACGGTCCAAGTAAAAATATCAAATGGCACATATACATGATACATACATGACGGCTGAATGAACTGACTTGTTTACTGCCACTTGACAAGTTAGATATTATGGTTACAATTGGGTGGATCGACCCGACTTGAGTGGCCAATTGATAGAATACTGAGAAAATGATGGGAATTAAACTTGAATGGAGCTAAATTATGTGGGTTTATGTTAGAATTGATATTGAGTATTTTCAAAAATAATTTGGTCAGAAACAATCAATTATGATTAATACGGAGTATAAATGTATAATCTTTTCGTTCAATTCGAGAATAATGTTAGGATGTTAGCTCATACGTGCGGAGTATCTCACATTGGTGGTGTAAAGATTGAAAATGATCTTTATACAAGTGTCAACCAACTCTAACCGTAAGAGGTTTTTGGGAAGGAGTCATAGAGTAAATATGTATGAGGTCCAAACCGGACAATGTTGTACTATTGCGGACCGTAGAATCCAACAGAGTATCGACTTGAGCTAAGGCTATCCATGGTCAATCTGAAGGTTGTTTGCGTCTTGGTTTGAGGGAGAGATGACTAGAGTACGGTGCAAACCTGTGAAGTCCAAAGCGGACAATATTGTACTATTGCATACTGGACACCAATCCAACAGAAGTTGGACTTGGACTGATGCTATCAATGGTCAATTTGAAGGTTGTTCACGTCACATTAGTGTCGTAAGATGTAAGAGAATCTTTATAAGTGTCCACAAAATCTAATGTCACAAATATCAAAACTTCGGCAGAATAGTTAGTTTAGTGCATTTTTTTATTGCTAACATTACTACTGCGAGTAAGTCTCCCTTGTTTGATCGGATAAAATGGAGGAACTTAAGATGCTACAGTATTACACTAGGGTATAGGATTATTGAATAGGAGAATGGAAGACTGGATTATTATTGATGTTAGTCGTCCTAGTAGTTCCTTCTTATTTACTTGTTTTGTCATGACTTTGGTCCCTATTCTCTCTTCCTTGACTTATTATGATGTTTGGTGTTCAAGATTGTCCCAAAGTGGGACCTCATTGGACTCGGGATTGAGTCAAACTCTTCAGAAAAACCACAACTTCATTCTCTTCTTTGTTATTTTATCTTGGAAACGGGAGGAAGTCGTTCCATTTCTCCTTGATCGACCCTACAAACATTAAACATGTACACTAAAAGAGACGTCAATAGTCAAATACGCTCCACCATAAAAAAAACAAACAAAATACAGCACAAATCAATTACTCCATATAAATGAAGCACATCATCACTCATTATTCCTCGTTCTTTCTAGGTAATAAAAGCAAAGTTTTTTTTTTTTTTTTCAACGAATACCACACTTGATCACATTACAATACACGGAGTATGGACTATGGAGAGTTCGGAAGGGGATTCGAACCTGAGATTTATGGTCTAGGTTACTTAATCTTAACCACTCAGACAACTTCAGTTAAATAAAAGTAGAGATCCTTTAACCTTTTCTTATCACCAATTTTTCAGATTCTTCTCCTACAACTTCTATTGGTATCATTTTGATGTTGAGGAGCAAAATATAAGGGTTTGGACAAGGATTCTCAAGAGAAGACAAAGAAGTAGAGAACCCATAACTTTGAAAAATCTAGAAGGTAACGGAAAATGAAAACTCGGTATTGAGGGTTTTAGGACCTTTTTTTAATTTTGTATGACTTGGATTGGTTCGGTTAGACTCGGGTTGTCTCCCTTGCATACAGAAAAACGGGTACCACAAGAAAATTGGTTCGTCCTCATATCTACTACCATTCTACCTACAACTACAACTAGAAGCACACACCAGAAGGAGCACTCGGACAACAACTTTACAGAAGGCAGATTCTTATTTCCTCCATTTAGTACCTCATCATTAAAAGTAATATACGAGTATAAGCTCAATTCCATCTATCTATTGCATTCTACGGAGTATTATTTCACTCTTCTTTATATTTGTTTTCTCTTCATTCCTCCCATAATGTCGACCGTAGCATTATACATGCATGCTCCATTTCAATAACACCCCCCGTTACAATAACTAAGATTGTGTCCACCATAATTACCTAGGGTCGGTTCTAAACATTTGGAGGTCCCGGACAAAATCGTAAAATGAGGTCCTTTACGGTGACTTTTAGAATTATTGAGTTCCACACTTGAATTTTTTTTTTTCTAATACTATAGCGAAAATCAAAATTACGGTTCTAACTTTGTTATGGATTTTAAATTTTAAATTAACTAAGTTTAGTACTTGGGGATATGTTTTGAATCATCAAATATTTCGTAATTAACACAGACAATACAAAAAATAATTGTAATAAAAAACTTTTACAAACATATTGATTATGAGTATAAATTAAAAAGAAAAGTTTTTACAAATGGAAGAAGATTACAAGTGCTAAGAAGAAAAATAGACCGAGCTTACGAGGGTTTGAACCCAGGTGCTATTCAATATAAACAATGCATTAACCAGAAAATCAGTACAATTTCATTCATTATTCAAGCGCTTTAAATCTATTGTATTCCTTAATTTCCTCGTCAGAGTTGGGCCCTAGGCATCTGCCCCTCATGCTTAGCCTTAGGGTCGAGCCTGAACTTACGGTTACGGTGAAGTTATTTTTTTAGACATAATTTCTTAGAATCACTTTAAAATGAAATATATGGTGATTTGTTAGACATTTAATTATATGTCGAATATATATATAGAGATTTAATGCGTGCTTGTGTAACTAAATGAGCTAACAAAAATCTAACTAGCTTAATCTACACCAAAAATATACTCCATACTCCCTAGTAATTAATAGAGACGCCAACTATATATGTTAGCTCGATCGCTTAGTATAGTCTCCTCTCCTAAAACCATTAGAATCAAAATGCACAAACAATTAACCTGATTAATACAGAGTATAAACAATATTGATATTACATAACTGATGGAAGATTGAGAAAATTTTCTTTCCAAATTCCAAGACCACGATGAAAATATATACTCCCTCGCTCTGTCCCAATGAATTGTTTGCCTATTCCATATTGGGGTGTCTCAATGAATTGTTTGCCTTTCTATTTTAGGAATGTGTTTTATATGTAATTTGATCATTGGCTCCACATGTCACATCCTAATTGGATCTCTTTCCCTTGGTGCCAAAATCAAAGGCAAACAATTCATTGGAACGGAGAGAGTATCAAGACTATTTATTCGTAAATGCATAAATTTTATCTTTCTATAGCTTGAAAATTGTTTAGAATACACACAATAAAACGTTCCAATTGCTTCAAATCCCGGAATCGCCCAATAATTAATGTGGAAATAGCCGGATAATGTTATAGACAAAAGGCGTCCATACTCAAGATCAACACTACTATACCAATCATCATTTAAACATACATTTCCCAAAAGTAATTAATATAAGGAGTTTAGATTACACAATTCTTTTTCTTACGCCTAATGATTAAACACGAGAGAATTAAATTAAATTAAATTAAATTAAAGGCCCCAAAAAATAAAAATAAAAATCTCTCGAAATGTCAACCACATCCGCCTTTGCTTTGTACACTACTTACCCCTCCAAGACGGTATAAAGTCGACATTATAAATATGTGGTCCGATGTACCGAACCCTTTTCATCATTTCATTTTATTTCATCAACCCCTCCCCCCCTCCCCTCCTAACCTAAACAAAACCCCAATTTAATTAAACTAAATATCTCACTTGTAATAAATAACCTACCGATTATTATTATTGTTATTGTTATTGTTATTGTTATTGTTATTGTTATTATATGGCGGAAGAATATTGTGGAGGGGCGAACTGGTGGGACTCGTCCCCTAGCAATAATAGAGGTACAAGATTTGATGGTGTCCGGGGTGGCGGCGTTATTGGCAGCGGCGGCTCTACTACTTCCTCCACCACCACCCTTGCTAATAATAGCACTGGTGGTGGTGGTGGTGCGACGGTTGGGTATGGGTGGTTGACTGAGACGTCAACCACTGACGACACTAAATTGGATGCGTCCTCACTTCAGCTCATGGGCTTAGGTCTCTCCAATTCCCCCTCTATGGAGTGGAATCATCAACATATATTGTAAGCAACTTCTTCCTGTATATATATATAATAAAACCGTATTAAATTAATTAAATTAATTTGTACTGATTGAGTTGTGTATTAGTAGGAACCCTGAAAAGACGGAGAATAATTTCAGGTCGATGTTGCAAGAAGGAATGGGAATGAGCACGAATTTTCAACAAGAGAGTGGAGGTGGTGGAGGTGGAGGAGGCGGAGTTCCTATTTATAGTAATCAATGGAGGCCAGAGAAGCTGTTTCCGAGCAACGAAGACTCGAATAATAATAATAATAATAATAATAATAATAATAGTAATACAGAATTCAAGCAAATAGTAGGGCGAGGGTTTTCGCTGGATCACAACTCCCAATTCTCACCGACGTGCAGCTCGATGGAGAGCACGGTGACATGTAATAATAACAATAATAATCAAGGAATTCAACTCGACTCGAGCTCCTTGTCTAATTCTTCTGTTTATGGCAGCCCTTCTAGTATTTTACAAGGACTCTTGGGTTCAACTGACCAACACCACCAACAACAACATCAGCAACAACAACAACTCAATTATCATCAGCCTAGTTACTTTGGTATGCCTCCGTTTCTTAGAGGCTCGCCTCCAAAACAACAACAACAACAACAACAACAACAACTACAGTTTATGAACAGCGCACCATATTGGAATGCGTCCCCTTCGGGACCCACCATGAACGATGATATTAGGCCTAATTTCTTCTCGTCGCTTCAAGCTCCTCCTCAGTTGTCCATGCCGACTTTTGAAGAGAAGCCAAAGGTCAGATATTCAATTATTCTTTCAAATTAACATCAGTAATATTTATCAGTTTTCTCTAGAAATTTATAAAAGACTTTTTTTTTATATTCGTTTTTAATCGGGAATATCTATTACCGACAGTAATAATGTTACCGTATTATTCTCTTAACTTTTATTAGTATGGTTAAGAATCGAACCCCTAAACGTTTTTCCTCAAGAAATGGAAGTTCCTACCGCTTTTACCACTCTTACACAATGAAAATTCAAGTAAAGACAGAAATTAGGGTTTTGAGAAGAAATTTAAAAAATACGTACTCAATATAAACAATATTGTACGGGTTTTGTGTGATGTAGACTACAATGGAACTAAGGGAAACAAACTCAATGGTGAAGAAGAGTACGACTCAAGAAACAAACACAAAACGAGCAAGGACCGACGGTGGTTCATCAACTTTGCCACCATTCAAGGTAGTTTGTGAAATACGAGTAATATTTTTACATTTACTTTTCGGTTTACCTAGCTTGGTACGGTGTGCACACGGGCGGATTTGATAACTTACCTAAGTCATGAACACTAAGACTCGTGAGTCGTGACTTTACCTGTTATGCTATCTGACATCTGCACCCGAAGTAATATGATATAAGTAGTACTACAAATTAAGTCGTCAATATAATGAGGATTATGTTGATTTAATTTTTGGAAGAAAAAAATAGGTGGAAAAATTAAAGGTTGTTCAATGGTTGGACATTTAATTGACTAATTGTGGGAAAATATTTTTACCAGGTGAGAAAAGAAAAGATGGGAGACAGAATCACTGCACTACAACAATTAGTTTCGCCTTTCGGAAAGGTAATTAGAAAGGAGACAAATTCACAAGAAATAACTCCAATAACCTCCCCTCCCCCTTTCATTTCATTATCTTAATTTTTGTCTTCTATTTCCATAATTTCCATATAATTATATTACTGGAGTATTATTTTGTTATATTATTCATAGTGTGATCGATCTTTAAATGACCCCGTGTTTTTTAATTAATATCGTCTATTAGAGAGACATTATACAACATCTCAACCCAATAGTCTGATACGATCATAAAATACACTCTTTTGTGCCATATTTGATGATCCCTCGACAATGTGCTCTATATTAGAGGTTGTATACAAGTGTATATAACACGATGATTAAAATCGAACCACACATAAAATATACTAGTACCCTTTTATATGATATTCAATTATTCTTATTATACAATAATGTGATCTTTGATTCGAAATGATCGTGTGTTTTAAACTAATATAGTTATACACAATTTATACGATACACTGATAAATCGAACCATGATATAAAATACCCTTTAGGATGATATATTCATATTCATATTCAATTATTCATATATATGTGGTGCTAAATTGACACCCTTCTTCATCTAGCTTTACCTTTCACTTTTAGCAAAAGAGAGCTAAGGATAGTATTGATTGATGATCAATTGTCATTCTTTTATTTTATTTATTTATTTTATATTTTGATTGAATAATTTAGGTCTCAAAAAGCTTACATACAAAAGCTTAACTTTAAGTATTTTTCAGAGCACACTAATTAATATTGGTCCATATATGAATCATGGTATTTTAGTTTTTTCTTCACTTTTCTTTCTTTCTTTTTTTCCTAACTTTTTTATTTTAATTTTTTCAGACTGATACTGCGTCAGTCCTCTCTGAAGCAATCGAGTACATCAAGTTCCTCCATGAACAAGTCAGTGTAAGTTGTCTTTTTATTTAATTATCAAACGTTTATACACGTAATTAACTTAAATGGGTCAAATAACATGAATATGATAATAAAACTCGAACGAATAACAAGCCTATTTTTAGTTAACCTAATAGGAGATCTGGTTGTTTGATCCGTTATAATCTTAAAACCGACCTATATATTTTAGGTCATAGAAAAACAAGCATTAATATAAGTTTACAGCACAAAAAATTAATACATTAATGAAAAGATGTTATAAAGTGTCGGTCATTTTAAATAAATAATAATAGTTAAATTTGTGTTGTGGGATCTTACAGGTTTTAAGCAACCCATACTTGAAAAGTGGAGCACCCTACCAACAACAACCGGTATATTATTCTTTTTATATTCCTGTTACTCCATACTATTTGCAGTTATTTGCATTTTATTATCTCATAATATATAATTATACCGAAGATGTCTTAGCTTAGCGGTTAGGACTAGGTGGTCTGGGATAGTAAGTCTTAGGTTCGAATCCCCCTCCCCTATATTATAATGCGACTAAGTGCGCTCTTCGTTGAACCAGGAAAAAATAAAATAATATATAATTATATTAAATTATCCTCCTATAAGTTTGTTCTAAATCAATGTCAATTTTAATCTTTAATTTGTCTAACAATTTTATTTACTAAAATTGGTATTATTGAAATTAAATTCTGAAAATCATCTAGAAACATGTCATAACTCATAAGATCTAATTGGAAATCCGTCTCATGTAAGTTTTTGAAATAGCAATTAGCAAGGATTGTCAAAAATATAAAAATCGTTATTTATTTTATTTATTTTTGTTTTGAAATGATTATTATATACGGAGTAGTATTTTTACGTGACACTTGATAACATCATGTAGGGTAATGAAAAGGGAAAGAGTGAACCAGACGGTCCAAAACAAGATCTAAGGAGTCGAGGTTTATGCTTGGTGCCCGTTTCTAGTACCTTTCCCGTTACACACGAGACCACGGTTGATTTTTGGACACCCACTTTCGGAGGGACATTTAGGTAAAAATAAAATGATACCGTATGTGAAAAAGTCGAGGGTAATTAATTAAGAAAGAACATATACTTTGATTTGATTCCATGAAGAAAAGAAGAACAAGTATATATCTCATTGACATTGATTTATATATAATATATATATATGGAATGGAATCGTCCTTCCCCTACTTTGAAGTTGAAAATTCGATAAATTGATTGATCGACTGGCCTGGCCTGGTCGATAAGGGTGATGATCATATCGGAAAATGATGGAGATGATGTGAAGAGATTGTAGCCATGCCATATGGTCCTATTCTAATAGTGTACTAACAAGGACAAGAGGGAGAGGAAGAAAAAAAATTATATGGGAGAAAATAGGAATATTGTGAAAAAGAGGGATTAAAGGAGAAAGGAATATGGCTTTTAATCCAAGGAAATTAAAGGGAGATGAATAATATGGACCAATTGGAGTATTGGACAACATTGAAAGAGTAGTATAGACTATAGCTAGAATGAAGGGGAAAACATATAGTATTATGATGATGGACCAATTTGCAAATTTTGGGGGACCAAAGGAGCAAGAGTAGTATATATCATCTTTGTAATAATAATAATAATAATAATAATAATAATAATTGATATATATGATTATGATCATTAATTGTTGTTATTAGAGGTAGTTTTAAGGTTTGTTGGTTTTTCACAAAGAAGGAATGGAATGTTAGGAGTTCAATTAGAGGTAAAGTATATGATTTGGATGAAGATATTAGCACTCCTTAATGGGATTGTGTTTAGTTTACCACATGCATGGATGACAAAGTGTTGTTGTTGTTAGTTGTTGATGCTAAGATCTTCATCCAATTAGTTGTTGTTTTATTGATAATGGTTAGATTATTGATTTGTTGTATGTATTCATTGTCAAAATAATAATAAGAAAAAAGTTATATTTGATTTGAATTGTATTTTTTTTTTTTTGCATGCATTTTAGTTTTATTAATCCTATATGAAGCAGTAGTATTACTTGTTTCAATATTTGCCCATGCGTAGATTTTGGAGTGAACATTTTGAAAAATTGTTATTCGATCTCTTAGTATATAATGTACTCCGAATATATAAGAGAATTTATTATACTTTCCAACTTATGAAAATTCTAATTATTTTTATCTAATTAGGTAGACTTATTAGAATGTGATATGGAGTACTCCGTATTAAATAATCATATTTCTTTTCACTGTCATTCTTTACATCAAAGTTAAAAGATACTCCATGGAGTAATAACTATTAATGCAAGGGACTAGAGGAGTATATATTAGCATCAATTAGTTTTACAAAAACATGAGGGAGGGAATAATGATTCAAATCCAAAACACTAATTTTTGTTTGTGACGATCATATCCATCATATTAATTAATGTCACGGGGTCAATTAAGGTTCATTTAAATGAAAAATGACAGAAGCAAATTACATGGCTCATACTAATGTTCTTTCCTTATCTACTCTATCCGGTTCTTTGAAGTTGCGATATTTATTTTTTTGCTCAAAAGATAAAGTTGTGAGTGTGGATGATGAGTTTCACTGATAAAGTAAAACATCTCCACTAACAAAAATATAATACATTACAGAAACGTGACAATTCTAGTGAAACTATAATACGGAGTAGGTTGCAATTTCAAAGAATCGAAGGGAATATCTAAATAGTGATTATTTAACCCGTTATGACGATAGACGGATAGTTCCGTTGTAAGGAAGATTAAGTTAATCCAAAATAGGGTAATGGGAGACATGAGATGTGAGAAATGTGATTGGGATCTATAAACAAAATATAAACTATTTAAGGATTTGTTTAAGGGAAGGAGAAGGAATATGAAAGTGGATGGAGGAAGTCAGAGAGGGCAGGGGGTCCATATCTCTTCATAGTCAGTCCCCATATCTTTTAGGGATAAATTACTTGTTTATTTTGTAGCTATCTCAAAATTGAAACACAATTGAGAAGGGAAGATGAAGTTTAGGCACTTTTTCTGCATTGAATTGCATCCAATATAATGGTCAGTTAGTCATACTAGTAACGACTAAGTAAGGAGCGTCCATGGAAAGGTCTAAATAAATTGTCTCCACTTTGTATTTGTTTATCCTTTGTAGTTTGAATTTCAAGTACTTCCACTTTTCTCTTCAAATTATTGGTCCTAATTGAGGCACAAAATTAATATATATACAAGTAAAACAAGCTTTATAAACATGGTCTATTAAATGATTATATCGAACTATTTCATCGAACTGTTGCATCTTACATCTTGCCCTTGCCTAGTTGCCCTTAGCTTGTCTTTCTAGTCCTTTAATTAGGATCCATCTATGATGAGTCTCCCATCGAACTGTTGCATGTTTTCAGATTCTAAATTGACCATCTATCTCGTCTGAAATACCCCATGTTGATTGAACAACTCCTATTTATGGGCTTTGCTTAAAGGAATGCGCATGAGTAGGTCAAAATGCGCTGGAACGAAAGGTTCCGTGTTGGTCTGGGGGACCAGTACAAAGTCTGGCGACTACCTCGACTAACATTTCCAGTTCTATTTTGGGCCGGGTGTTACATCGTCGTCTAGATTAACTACTATCGGAGAAATCGCATAGATTGAAATTTTAATGTTTATATATCGCAACAAGATTGAAAATATTCGACAAGAAACTTCAAGTTTTTCATAGTTCACCAAGGGTTGCTAGCTAGCTAATCCTTTGCCTAGCTATATCATTGTTTACATGGAGAAATCATTATTGTTACTCCTACTTGATTGAGAACCAACGTTTTGATGTTAGATAATATCCACTTACTTTGGATATGTTTTAGATAATTAGACGTGGCCATACATAATATATAAGCACAAGAAATAACAAAGATTGGGAATTTAGTGGAAGTTTTGTGTTTGATCAAATCTAGGGATCGGAACATGTATGCGTGCCAAAGCAAGACACTATTTTGGGTCAACAAATTAGGGAACGACCCAATTTAATTTATTAGGGTTTGGCATAATTTTCGTCAGCTTCATTTCTTTATCTTTGATTAAAATATTTCTTATAATTAATGTAAAAACAACAAATAAACGAGACGGGGAGTATGAGTTATGGCTTCAATGCTCGGTCACACAATTAAGATTTTTTTTAAATAGAACAAAAATATAGACAATTTATAGCATGCGTGATACTCCTATCATTTATTTGTGTATAGCGAATATTCATTTACCCTATCATTTATTTAACTTTAGTTAAAATATACTCCGTACTATATATTTCGCATTCCTTACAAATAATATCAAGATAAATAAAATATCGAGATGAATATAGTAGATTTCAGTACGCATTAAAAAAAAGGTATTATACACGATATTATTAAGACCGTCTTAAAATGACCTAGCCTTTTAACCCTTTTTTTTTTTTTTTTTTTTTGAGGAAACCTAGCCTTTTAACCTTATTATAAATGGTTAGGTCAATACGGTCTTTAATAATGATGTGTATGTATAATACCTTATTTTTAGTAAGTAGCGGTAATTCTCATTATATACAAGTTGATTATTCATGTACGGAGTAATTAAATTTTATTTCATGAACAGAAAATAAAATGAGGTCCGTGTATTATTTAGAATTGCTTATAAGTAGTAGACAAAATGTACCCTTAATTCTTATTCGGACAACTGGTTATTTGCTTACAAAATTACCAGAATAAATTCTGATAAAATAATATAAGAAAAATAAAATGATTATATCATGAGTGGGTCCATAGAATAATTTACATACATACTTAAGAAAAATAAAGCTTGTAAGTGAAGAATCCTTTGGATAAATGACTAATAATGATTAAAGCCCTTGCCTATATTACATGTACAAGTATTTGTTTCATCGGTTTTTCTAACGTATATCCAGTATATACACGTTAATAAGCTAATTAAAGTAAAATTAACATGAATATTGTCATGATAAATTGAAATATTAAGTTCTATTGATCATACTTACACAATATCTATATTAATCTTGATTCAATTAACTTATATATTAACATGTATCCACTAAATATAGTTAGAACCGTTGTTTTATAGACAAGCAAAATTGATAAAAAAATAATCTTACGTACATCATTGTTGTATCTAATTATGTTATGAAGGGACCCTAATCTACTTGATTGGTGTATTTATGAATCTCACTTTACCCTTTGTTCATACTTCCTTTTTCCTTTTCCACACAATTTTTTCTTCAACTCCAATCATGAAGACGTACAAAATATACTAGCACGGTCGATATCCATTACATGGCCACACTAATACCAAGCAACTCCGTAACGGATATATCTGCCATATTATTATTATAATGAGAGTTACTCATTTCGATAGATTATGACACCACGGTGTTATTTTTTTGAAATCCCGGAGTGAGAATTAATGTCGTGACTCAGAACTCTAAACGGTTGTACACGTGCCTAATATAGGTGCATTTCGATCAGCGTGAGCTACCCTACTACAATTACGTCTAACAAATAACCAAATTACGGAATCATGCAAACAATGGAAATGCTTAGCTTTTTTTACTACTCATCCGTAATAAGTAAATGAGAATCGGAAATAATGTATGGCAAAGGAAAGCATCTTAGAGATTGTGAATGCAAGCTAGTAAAGGTTGCAATGCGACATATCACAACATAAATAGATGGATGCATCACCTTTACTTGTTCGTTTAAAGTATTTTGGATATTTTATGTCTTTTTCCAAAGATCATGCTAACGACAATAGCTTAGACGTAAAGATTTTCATGTCCTTTGTTTATTTATTTTTTTGGCTCCAAAATTCTAAATGCATTATTTGTACTCATCATTTTATTAGTTCTAACGTGGATGATTTTTTCCTACTTATGTTATTCTGAGACTTCATATGGGTATTGCGTAGCATGTAGTACAACATATGTCGTGTCCGACACACGCTTCATACTTCAATTTTGATCAAGAAATCAAAAATTTTGTCCAAAATGACAGTACAAGACACGACTCCTCGTAAAAGAGTCTGAATAACATAATTTTGCATTGTACTGTACGGATTATTGACTAGTATCTATCTACCAATAAGCCTTTTAATTCATATTATGGGCCTAACTATGGGCCTTATATTGGTCCTGATTTGGTGGAGGCCCGATAAAGTGGCCCATAATTAAAGTGGCCCAATTTAGGACTCACTTTTTGGGCTGGGGACGTATAAGAAATCTACCCTTTAAATTATTGGGCTAACATAGGCTTATTAACAAAGTCTACCAAACAAATAACTCACCTTCACAAATTTTAGTATAACACACAAACATTCTTATTTGATAAAAATAGCCCAATAAAGTACTCGTATATCCTCATGCTACTCTCTAGGTTTTCCGATTCATCTCGTCCACTCACGTGCACAAATTCTTACTTGTGACGACCATATCCATTGTAAGTGTGTGACAGATCAAATATTATTCATTTAGGTAAATAAGACAAAAGCAAAATACATACGTACCCATGTTTTGTCTTTATCTACCACATGGATAGTATTTGATCTGTTGCAGGCTTGTGATGGGTATCGGTCACAAGCAAGACTTGCTGACTAACGTGGATGATATTGGCATGTCACAAGTTTAAGACAGATATAACCGTCATAAGATACAATTGCTGCTTAATAATAAAGGGTTATGGTCTTATACTACGGAGTATATTTTATTATCATATATCAATTTATCTACGCGGGACCAACTGAAAAGAATTTTAATATTGACAAAATATTCCTTAAAAGACTATTTAAAACATTAAAATAAAGTAATTTCAGTCATATTCCACATTCATTTCTAACACATTACTCGTTCAATAAATGGAACATCTAGCAATCAAGGCAATGCGGATCACGGAGTGGGACACATAAATGGAACGGGGATCCGCTATGCAATCAAGGACCTAAATTAGTTATGATTTCATTTCAATCATCGTCAAACATCAAATGCGTAATATTATCCCTTCTTTACCTCATAATAATGAAGTAATAACTTTTGTAGTAACACTAACATGCATGCGTAATTTAGTTACACAAATTTGTCTATTATTGTCGGCACGATGAATAAAGCAATGATTACTTGAAATTTTGAATTCAGCCTCATCATTGTTTTGATTGAAGGATACACTACCTTAAACTAGAAGGTTTAAGGAATGGAGCAACTGTTAATCACACTATTCTTTTATAATAACACTTATAATTATGATTATGATGTTAATATATTTGAACCTCAGGTTATAATTAAATCAATTAAATTAGTTGATATCTATACTAAGTAGTACAGAATACTACTTATACATTTTACATTTCTTAATACTCCGTATTTCTTAGTATGAGGCGCAAATGTGTACTCCTTGGTCTCTCTTAAGATCAAATTTGTCAAATATGAAGTACTCCGTAACATCTTATTTAAATAGATGGTTTGACAATCTTTTAAATACCTTCTATCGATTCTGCTTTTGTTTTATCTAATACTGCGTATGTTTTTATATATATGAAGTATTAGTTTTTCCCCCAACAAAATACGGTATATATTTAATCGTTTTAAAAGTGGAGAATTAAACTAAGGATAGTCTATCTATTTGCCTATTTGGTGTGCTAAAATGTCACTTTCATATTGCCTTTATCTGCTATATTAGCTTTTGCACATTTTTTTAAAGAGGGAGATACTAATTTTAAACTTAAAACATGTTAAATAAGTATCGATTATTTGAAGCGACTTCCTAGCAAACCAAACCAAATAGAGAGACAATTAAAATGGACAATGCAATACCAAATGGAACACCCTTTATATCATCAAAATAACAAATACAAAAACATAAACATTAAAAAAAAAAAAAAAAAAAAAAAGGTATATCAGGTTTTTATTTGTGAGTAAAACAAAGCAAATCAAAGGGAAATTAATGAACATGTGAAAGGGAAACAATGATGTGATAAGAATACTGGCATTTTTATCTTTATGTATCTAATGAAGAGTAGTTGTGTTGTGTATGGTACTCCAATGTTCATTTCTTATATGAGTTTAAGCACTTCCTTTAAGCTTCTTTGTGATGGTGGCAATGTACTGTCCCTGGTGGAATGCCTGCTGCAACTCCAGCTCTGTCGGCTGTCTTGAACCGTCTCCTGCATAAGTTCCCGCCCCATACGGGCTTCCACCTTTCACATTCTCCATCTCGAACATCCCCGCTCCAAATGTGTACCCGATCGGAACAAAGATCATACCATGGTGGGTCAATTGGGTGACTGCTGTCAAACTGCAACGCGTATCATACAAAAAATTTCATCAAATTCCTCTCAAAATACTAAATCCAACGAAAAAGTAGGGAAGCGTGAAATTTTGAGTACGAGTGAGTACTTACGCAGTGGTCTCCTGTCCGCCACCTTGAGAGCCGGTGCTAAAGAATAGACCAGCGGGCTTTCCCGCGAGCTGCTGAGTTCTCCAAAGACCTCCAGTCGCATCGAGAAAGGCCTTGAATTGAGCAGCCATCATCCCAAATCTTGTGGGAAATCCGAAGATAAATCCATCAGCGTCCACTAGCTCGTTTGGGGTTATGATTGGAACGTTTCCCTTTGCTGGTGCACTCATCTTTCCAAGCACCTCTTCTGATAAAATCTCAGGCACCTGCTCATTGTTCATACACTCACCAACTCAAAACTCATACACTAAAATCGTAAACTTGCAAAATCACCCGTTAAGAAAACCGGTTGATGTAAAACGGGAGTAAATAAAAGCTAATTTTCACCTGGAAGAGTTTAGCCTCAACGCCCTCGACAGATGCAGCTCCTTTCTGGATCTCTTCTGCTAGTCGCTGAACATGTCCATACATGGAATAGTACCTGAACAAAAATCGAACTCGCGTCATAAGTCACACTCCGTAACTCATAATTATCGCAAAATGTCATCTCATTACCAAGGAAGACTAAATGATCAAGCATAAGCTTTAAAAGCACGGTATTAAAACAAGGTCACAAAACCGCATGTTCGCAAAGGTTTAGAAGTTACAAAGACTATATTTTGACCCTCTGTAGACCACGGTAATGGCATGAGGACCGAGATTATACCTCCATAACCAACTTCAAAATCAAGTCTCAAACCGAAACCTCATCAACTTCGACAAGCGAGTAATCATTAAAACTTTAGACTCCTAACAAGTATAGGGATTCATTCTAAGAACTACAACGTATCCGCAATACCAAACCCTCAAACCCTAACTAGTTCCAAGTAATCGAATTTTTGGTGTAAAGGGAGTCACGATTATGATGCGGACAGGGTTTGAAACCAAGTCAAGCCCATAACTCCATCACATACTCCGTAGTTAAGCTAAGCTAGTTGACATCTACGAGTTCCAAGTATGAGAGGTGGCTAATCAAATTGTACAATGTTCAAGCCATTGTTATCAATCACTCAAGAAAAATTAGCAATTTACAAAAAAAAAACACTCTTTTCAGTATAGATAGTGTCAATGATTTATATTGTTAGGTGAAACTTCACAATCAATCACCAAGTTTAAGCAGTGTCATCAACCACTCAAAACAGTTTCCACTTTCCAGTTCAATATATTAAAATTATAGTGTTCATGATTCTAATCGAGTCAAAAGTAACCATGAACCACCTAACACATCTGTAGTTTGACTACATCACTCTTCAGTTTGACCACAAAAATTCACCCTAATTAATAGATTAATCCAGAAATTAACCACTACCCAGATAATCAATCACCCTAAATTTCAGTCAACTGTACAAAAGATCGCATCTTTCAGCAAAATTAGCTCTACCCAGATCACCAATCCTCATAATTTCATAACAGTATACATTCATAATCAAACAGTAAGCTATAAATTCTCTTTTTTTGGGTAATGGGAATCGGGAATTCGAGACTGTGACCTATTGTTCATGATACCTCTAGATACGAATGAAAATAAAATTAATAACCAGAAAAAAAAAAAGTATAAAAACTTACACAATGTAGACCTTGGTTGGTGTGAAGAGTTTAGTTGCCATGGATAATTGTGTTTGTTTGAAGCTAATTTTTTGAGATTTGTTGACTTTTTTTTGTTGTTGATTTTGTATGTAACAAATTGAATTGAATTGTGATTGAAATGAATTGAGAGGGGGAAGGTATATATAGTGGTGGGGGGATTTTAATTAATAGGGAAAATTGAAGATTAATTACGTCATGTGTGGGGTAATTAGTGTGAGTTTAAGGACTAAGTAAGAACGGTGTCGTTTGGTGATTTGGGAAATTATGTTTGGAAAGGAATGATGATGGCATCATATTGTCACGCTTATATCTTTACAATCATAATGTTATTCACCGTCACTTTCTTTCCAAGCTACTTTGAACTCAATTCAGCAAAAAAATTACAGTATACAATATACATGTGTTACTCCCTTCGTTTCAATGATTTTTATATTCCTTAATACAAAAAACAAAGGCAAACAATTCATTGAAACGGAGGGAGTACTTATTTAGAGTAATATTTTCGCTATTTAATGCAAAGGCCAAAGGTCTCACGATAGAGCAAAGTTCCTTTCCATTACTTCCTCCTCTCCATTACCTTCCATTATTTTTGGATGAATTAGATTCGTTTCAAAACGATCAAACGGTAATCGTTTTGATGGAGTGGAGTATGATTAATGATATTAATATATTATATTGTTTTATTAGAGATAATGAAAGGTAATGGAGAGGATCCATTTCCCTCACGCTAGTGTATGTTTTTTTTTTTTTTTGAGTATATAGAAGAGAGGTTATAAGTTACCGAGTATAAGCAAGTTAGCCAATGGTCCCTCCGATTTTTTGAAATTGTAACATTTACTTTTTAAACATTGAATAAGGTTGTGAGTGTGGATAGTAGATCTCACTAATAAAAGTAAAACATTGAGAAGAAGAGGTAAGCTCAAGTGGTAAGAGGTTGGGGGTTCGATTCTCATCTAGTCACCTGCAACGGAGTGCGTTCTTCTCTAGACAGAAGAACAAGTCACTATTAATGTGGTGGTTGATACTCATTTATATTCTATTATGTCATCTCACTCGAATGTCCATCGGACTTGATGTTCGAGATATTGAGGGTTACCAGGGTTCGAACTCGTGACCTTAACTCTGATACCATATTATGGAATCAACTCAACCAAAACCTTAAAGGTGGTGGTTGAGTTTCCATTGCTAATCTCACTTCTTGAATTCTTAGTGTCAGAAATTGGCGTTGGTTTGGTGGATATTCACATCTCCGTTGAAACTAGACAGTTACGCCATCGTCAAAGCCACCACAAGTGACCCTTCCCTCCCTTTCCCTAGCTTCCCATCTTAGTGTCTCCATTTCTCTCTAGATCTCTATATCCAAACTCACTTTACAATATTCTTATTATTTAGAAGAAAATGAAGAAAATCATGTATTGTTATTGATCTACAAAGTTTAAATACATTTATTTTAATAAATATTTTTCATATTCAATAAATAGTATAATCAGTGAACTACTCAAATATTCCTTATATGTAAGTGAGATTAACTATGAAAGTATATATAATTGATTATTGTTAACATATCGATATAATTGATTACGGAGTATTTTTTTGTATTCAAAAATCAAAACTACAAGTAACTTCGGTTCCCTGCTCGGCTGCTCCCCTATTGATATACCTAGCTAGAATTCTTATTTCATTTTAGTTGACCATATCAAGATACAAGTGATGATTTTTTTTTTTTTCATTCGGGATTTTAGTCTATATTTATTGAAGTAATTCAATTCTATTTTTCTCCGAAAAAATTACAATCTACGGATATATAATTTTTTTTAAAAAAAAGGTGGGGAGAAGTTATACTATACGATATACCGTGATATTTAGAAGCCAACATATATAGATGGTCAAATGAATAAACCTCCCTTATCATTTGTTCCGTTAAAATGTCACATCGGATGTGTTTATTTGGCCGTCAAAATCCATTCATATGACCTAGACTACAGGCTTGACCTTAAAAATAGACAAATGTGATCTTTACTTTAATTTGTTTAGCTTACCTTTTGCTAGGCATGGCATTATGTCACATTGTCATCACACGTTATTCACTCTCAACAAAAACATGGCTTATCAATTTAATCATACATTTACTCTAAAATCGTATAAAATGGATCATATTTCAACTAACATAGAAGATAGGACTTTTGTTATTACTAAGGCACATACATGTTTTCTTATTTAAAATATTTGATCCGTTTTAAATTTAGGAAAATGATAAATACAACCCTTAGGGTTGTATCTAAGAGATTAAAAGAGGAAATAAAATGTTAATGCTTGTATTAATGTATCGATATATGTGTAATTTATTCTTAAATTTCTAACTTTATGTCAAATATAAAAGATATTTAATGCTTAAATACAGCCCTTATGGTTGTATTTAACATTACCGTTAAATTTATGATGGAGATATTCGTCTTAATTCTTAAATACGGAGTAAGGGTTAGTGCAGTACAACTACAAGAGTATGAGCCGAGTTTACTCGAGAACGATGAAAGTAGGCACATGGTTGACATGGTCTAGCACGACACACACCACCTAGTTAATGACACATGAGTCTACTTTGACATGGTCCAACACAACATTGCACGCCATAGGTCGTGACCTGTGTCTGGGACGGAGTTTGAGAAATAATATTATGTCTAGGTACCACACGACCAACTCAGATACGACACACTTTGACGCACCCAAAATAAAATAAATAATTTAAAATTTGAGGAATTCGTTGGTAACATTAGCCGCACGACGCAACATGACACGTTATGTCATGTGTCTTGCCTTTGGTCACCTTTTTCTCACCAGCATGGCACGAACCCCGCCCGGCCCACAACCATTAGTCCATATGACTGAATCGTGTCATTTTTTTCCTTCAAGCTAAGCACGGTGGACCAACACGACCTTCCATCTCTATGCTTTACATTGTTGGTAGGTTAGGAATCCTTACAAAGTGGCAATTGTATAGAGTACCATGTACTTCCTTTACTTCAACTGATTCCATACGCTTCTCAAATTTTAATTTAGGTAAGAAAAATGAGGTAACGCTACCAATAAAACCGATCTCCTAACCACTAAAATAGCTAATCCAATGGTCAAAGTTGTTGCTCTAAAGAGGATATTATTTTGAGTTAATGTTTGAGGGGGGACACAACTTGGGCGTGGATCATAAATATGTAGGGCAGTCAGGCAGTCATAATAAAGCACAGCACAATTAGTGAATTAGACGTGTAATTAAGCGATTATATATCTAGCTTGCTTGTAGTTGGATCAATGATCATGGTCACAAATAAAACACCAAATCATAAATACACAACTCCGCTAGTTAAACAAGTGTCGGAACGAACGACGGAACTAGCTACACAATGTGTGATCCAATTTATTAAGGGTATACATACGTTGAATAAAAAAAATTTACGTCTTGAATTGGTTAAAAATTAGGGTTATTTCATGACAATAATACTAACTATAAGGGGGCTTCTTAGATTAATCTCAACTATACGTAATCTCGTTTTAATATAAACTATGCCCTCATTAATCTCTCATTGATATAGGTGACCGGTTACCTAGAAAACCGGTTAAACCTTCCTCTTCAGTTTCGGCTATTTGTTAAAAAAAAATTGAATCTTCCCAAAATTCATCTTGCATTTTTTTTTCCCGATTAGTATTATAGAAGCCATGAAAAAAATGCTTTAATTTTCTTGTTGTTTTGGCTTTCATGAACGACGATGGAACACTCAAGGACTCTAGAAAGTCACAACCGGTCACTATTACCGGTAATAGCAGGTCATAATTTTGTCCATAGCGAAATGAGATTATTGAAGGCATAGTTCATATTAAAACGAGATTACGTATAGTTGAGATTATTCTAAGAAGCTCCCTTATAGTTGGTATTATTGTCATGAAATAACCCTAAAAATTAAAGTTCCAAATATTATTATCGTGAGTGATCTGTGGATGTTTTAGTTTAGTGATTAAGACGGAACTACATGAATAATGAGTAAATCTCAGGTTTGATTCCCCTTTCGCTATGTAATGTGATTAAATGTACATTTTGTTAGACGAAAAAAAACATTATTTTACAAGTGAACACCTTAATTAACACCTAAACCTATGATCAATGCCATAATTGTGATTTCGAATTAGATTTGCAAAAATATTTTTGTCTTCGGACATTTTTACAAGAAAGAAAAATATCAATCAAACGATTTTTTTTTATTTCCGCTTAGCGAAAGGAACAAAGACCGTATTGGCCGGTGGAGACAAAATTAAATTAAGTCTCATTTTATATATACATAGGCACATATCTACTTGTACTTCAATGATATTATAACTAAATTAGGTGTTTGTTTTACCTAACTTTTCAAAATATTTTCTAAAATAAAATACAAATCGTTCACCGAGGTAATTATTAAAGAATATATATATTATCGTAGCCGTGGAGCAATAATATACTAGGAATAAGAAAGAATAACAATTATTATTAGTTAAAAATAATTTCTTAAAAGCTTAACAATCATCAAAAGGATAGAAGCACCATATTGATACTTTTAATTTATTTACTGAAAAATAGTTTCGAAAAATTAAATTTGAGAAACAAAAACTTATAATACGAGTATATTTTTAATAAATTGGACATTCAAGATAAATAAAGGACTAGTGGGTGTTGTCTAGTGGTTAAGACTTGTGGTCATCGGCCCAAGGGTCTCAAGTTCAAGCCCTGCAAGCGCGAACTTGTGGGAAAACTTGTGGGAGTTGTATGGCTTGAGACTATGCCTCTAAACGTGTAAGGTTTACCTTGGCTGCGGGTTCCCTCGTTCATAAAAAAAAAATAATAATAAAGGAGGTCGATGATGGATACATACTCTATGTTAAAGGTGGGAGGTCTATAGTCAACTTATAATTGCCGCAGCCCTACGCATGCAACGACCACGTGACACATCTATTTCCTACTCACACCTACTAGCTTCCAATGAATTGGAGGCACCCTTCTTGAAGATTGAATGGAGATTGGACAAGATTGTTTTAAAGGAACGAAATCAGGTTTAAATTTTTTTTTTAACGTAAAAATTAATTTTAATAATTTTATTTATAATAGTATATAAATACAAATATCATTATTATAATTTTTTTAATTATTGTAGATATGATTTTTCCGAAAAAATGTTTATGACAATCTATGTCATGAACTTATTAAATTGTAGATAGTTTTGATCGTGTCTCAAAAGTGGCGAGAGATGAAATAATGGAATACCGTGGGATTGAAGGAAATGTAAAGAGAAACATGTACTCATTCTCGTAATGAGTATAGCCTTAAGGCAGGGGCTCAAAATAGTGTTGACCAAAAAGCATATGAGCACAATGACAAAGGCATCATTATGCTTAATTGTGTATGTATAGACATCCAACTTTATTTACTATGGAGCATCATATACATACAAGCATATGTGGAGTGTGAAGCCAGTGTCTTCGTTTCGTTTAATTTTTGTTCGACTCATTTTCCATCGGATAATATTATATATTACTTCCTCATAGTTTTTTTGGTACAAATATTAAGAAGAGAATAGAGAATGGATTAAAGTAAAAAAAATGTGGGGTATAAAGTAGAAATATGGTGGAGTTTGTAAGTAAAGCAAAGAATAAAGAATTGAACGAAGAATAAAGAATTGAACGAAGTACAACCCAAAAATGGAAAGAGGGAAGATGATTGAACTAGTGCCAAAAAGGAAAGAGGGAAGATCTTAGAAACTAGTAGGGAGTATGTATTATATTATAAATAAAATTCATTGAAAGATAGATCACTAGAATTCGATAATCCATTATTAAAACATCGAGAATTTTAGTAACAATGTTTGTGCACACCCTTATAAACTACTCCGTATGTACTACGAAGTACTCCCTCCGGACACTATTTTTTGCCCCACTTCATTAAAATACTCCTCACATATATTGGGCTAGTGGGGCGAAAAATAGTGTCCGGAGGGAGTATAACTCAATCACTGAGCTAACATTACAAAATGAATGACTTAAAAGATATTCGTACTCCGTAACTTATACCAAATCGTTACTACTCGTACTACTGTAGGTGGAGGATAACCAATTGGGCCAATGTAAGAATAACGCAAGCCCAAAGCAATATAGAACTATACGTTGATTAAAGTATGGGCCTGTAACGAAAACGGGCCGATGTAAGGACAACATTTTGGACCTCTTGGCATAGAATATTCTCATTAGAGACCCGTAGATTCGTGAATGCTAGGATGGAAAGTATGTCGAAAATGCATCGGTTATTTACTCCGTATTTATTTATTTCATATTCCGTAACATTGAAAATTCACAACTTTAGAAGGGTAAAGTGTGAAAGTGAAAATTCCATGAAACATATCTACCTGTTTTTATAGTACGGAGTAGTAAGATATGTTTATCCATTGTATTTGGGATATTTTTACGGACCGAGAAAATTACTTATTCTTATTTCAAAATCATGTTAAAAAATGTGACCCTATGGGCATCTCCTCCGATCCACAATGTTATTTCAAGGTACGGATCAGAGAGGGTGCATAGACCCGCAAGTGCGACTCCATTATTTCGAGTTTTTTTGGTTTTAGAAAAAAAAATTGTTTATACAAACATGAAAATTGTACACTCAGTTTTAATACTATGAAAGTTCAAATCTCTACAACATTCTTTTCTATAAAACAAAATTAAAATTGTACACTCATTTTTAAAGACATGGGTCCGCCCATACTTATTTTCGCGTTGAAATTAGAGACTAATATTAGAGACCGTGATTCTATGAATGCCGGAATGAAAATATGGAAAATGTGCCGATTTTTATTAGAGTAACATTGAATACTCACTACTATAGAAGAATAAAGTGATAAAGTAGAAATTACCCAAAACATATCGACCTCTTTTTACACAAATTCTTGTTTGAGACGAATATATCTGTTGCAAATTTGTGACGGATCATATATTAATCCACATGTGTAAGTAAACACAAAGCTTTTACTATTTCGATGTAGTCTGATTTTGTTTTATCTAGCCATGTGAGTGATATTTGACTCGTTATAACTTCGTGATGGATATACCCGTTACAAGGGAGACCAATCGCACTCATTTATTTTTTTCACACTTGTCGAGATACGTTTACCAACATCAATATTTTTCATATTACATTAACAAGAATTATAAAAATGTACGGAGTAACATTCTTAGTCTATTACTACAATTTAAATAAGATTTTAGCATAACTATATTTTCTCTTGTAGATTAAGAATTTTTTTTGAATTGTTTGTAAATACGAAAACAACAAGTACAAGTATTTCGATTCTTAATTAAGTCCGATACTAATCATACTCCGTAAATAAAATAATCATCATTTTCACAAATCAATTCGGTTGATATTTTACGACCTTTACTAATCCAATTTTGTTTACTCCTTCGTCGGTTGTTCCTCACCATGGACAACGAAAACCATGACTTTGACAATTAACAAATTGACATGAAATTGCTTCACAATTTTTCAATAAACAGGGAATCATAAAGTCAAAAGATCATCAATTATTATTACACTATTCAATGATTTGAAAAAATCCCAATACAAATATTCCAATTAGAAATCATTAATCTAACAATTAATACAAGAATCGAAGCTCATGATCAAGCAAATCCTCAGCTTGTTCCATCAAATCAGGACTTAATCTAAACATCAAAACACAAAATTCCATCTCACTAAGTGCACCATCACCATCGTAATCACCTTCCTTTAACATCCCCTTCAAATCTTCATCACTTAAATCTTGCAAACCCAGAAATTCTGCATTTTTCTTCAAGCTATCAAATGTGATCACCCCTTTATCACCATCCTTAATCAATTCGAACCCTTTACATATTTCTTCAATTAGTCCATCCCCACCTAATTTTTCTTCCATAATTGGTAAAAAATCTTGGAAATTTTTGTTGATTGAGGCCATTTTTGTTTGTTAAAATATGATGAATTGAATCTGAAGTGTGTGAATGTTGAATTGATATTCTGGGTTATTATAGTGAATTAATTAATTGAGTTTTATAAGGGGGGTGGGTTGGGTGTGTGAGTTGAATTGCCAAGAAAGAGACGTTGGGCATGTTTGCAACTTCGCGTATCGTGTTTTTTGCAGGTCGGCCAATTTCGTGGAAGTGACACTGAGTTTCGTAGAAGGATGGATGTGTAAGTGTAAGGGAGGGTATTATTGTCTTTATCGAGGGACACCTCATGTAGTTCTGTGTTGTATACGTGTAGGATTAGTTTAGTCTGGTGTAACACCGTCTTGCATTTATTTTATTCACATATTTCACGAGATATATTTTTTCATCATTAGTATCTTACATTTTACATTGACAAAAAAAAAATATAAAAATTTGATACTCGTATTTAATATTCTTATATTGTGTTCGTATGTTCGATAAAATGCTTGTCAGATTTGTAATTTAGCTTGTTTTCTCGTCTTTATATTTCACATCGTCTTTGCTGGAAACAACTTGATTGAGATTAGAAATGCTTATTTTGCTTGGAGGGAATACCTTATTACAATGCGAGAGCTCGACAAGTAACCCCTTGACCGCCTTAGGACCAAGAGGACGAGGCATTGTCCAGGAAATCTAACAAACCATTTACGGCGTTAATTATTAGATCAGACTCCCTTAATTAATCCTCGGAACCCAACTTAACCCTAGTTCTTTTAATTCGTTATCCCATCATTTTTTCTATCGACACTTTAATTAATTCATCTTACCATAACTTGTTTTAGACTACTTAGTAAGACTATGCTCTTTTGGATTGAATTAGGTTGAACACAACTATATTGTGCCGAACTAAACTCAACTGAAATGGAGTATGCTGAAATATTGAGACAAATTCAAACTCCTAAGTCCGAGGTTGAACTGAACTGGAGTGGACATAACTGAATTGAAGTTGAATAGAACATGACCTAATTACCCAATCTAAACCAATTTCCGGCCCCCTTTATCTCGTTCTTGAACTAGTTCTTTTAGGCTATGTTCTTTTGGACTGAAACTGACTGAACTTAACTGAACTAAACTTAATTTAACTGAAATATAGAGACAAAATATGTCTCCTGGAGCTGAACTGAACTGAAACTGACTGAATATAAGTCCAAAAGAACAGGGCCTTATTAGACATATAGGCCGACCTTAGTCTACCTAATCGTCCCTGTGGATTGACTCGGCTCATTACCATTAGCTACCAAGCTTAAGTTAGTTGGTACAGAGTAATAAATTGTTTCGTCATTTTACACTTGAAATCGGGTAGCCTAAATGGTTAAGCAACTCCAAACACATGGTATGAAAATCAGGTTAAACTGAGATGTGACCCACTACAACCTCTAAAATATCTCAAATTGTAGTGTATATACAAGGATTTTAGAAATTCGGGATCCGGAATAAAAATGCCAAAAATTGGACTAACGGTTTATCGATCAGTTAAACTAGGATGAGCAAAAAAACCAAACTGGTTTAAAAACCCAAAATTGAACCGAAAACCGGTCTAAATACGCCCATAAAATGCAGTTTTTTTTTTGTGGAAAACGGGTTCGTGTACCCGAACAACAAGGACAACCGAATTATACATGGAAAAACCCTTGAAATGGGAAAAATCACAAGCGCTGGACTGAGTTGCACTATGAATTTTCTTAGTTGGAGTTCACAATGAGATGGAGTATGATCGTGTAGGAATTGTATGTCAAGTGTTGCTTTCTTCATTCGTTTGCTTAATCACTTGCCTATATATGTCATTCAAGTGTTGCTTTGTTCGTTTTCCACTTGATTGTAACATCCTTGCTCATAATCGCTGCAGTATCTTCGTTTGATCCTTCTTTCAGGCTGCTCTAGTATATATTCAAATTGACATGCGCATTATGGGATGCCTGCTATTCTGTTAAGCGTACCATTTGTGGGCTGTTTGGCCTTGTATGTGTATGGCTCATGAAAACTAGGCCGGACTACTACGGAGTAGTAGTTCCACAACTCTCGGGCTTGAATTGAGTGAATGAGCGAGTCCAGTTGTTGTAGTAGTAGTGTAAAATCTTGGGGAACTGCCGACAACTGTTAATCGCCGCCACAGTCGTGCCAAAATAATTTTTAAGGCAGGCGGACTTTCTTAACAACGAGGTGGGCCATTCAAATCACTTATCAACCATATATACGTGATAGGACTACACTACACCTTATCAACTTATCTTTAAATATATTAAATACTCAATGTATGTAACTAGGGAAGGGATGGGAGTCCCTAAGCAAAAAGTCTACGGAATCTTTGTACGAAATTTGGAGGTAAGTAGAGAATAGCGGCGTTTTATGAGCAGCAAGCTAAGTCAATAAGCAACCCATGAAGTTTCCTTCTCGTGTACGTGGTGTCTATTGCGAGTTATGTATAGCCAAGTTTTGATGTAAATGTAAATGTTGAGTGCTCAGAATAGAAGGAAATGAAGCGATTGGCTATCTCATTCAATTCGACGCAAATTAAATTGTTTTGGTTCACATTTAGGGAAAGTGAGAGGATGGTGCGCATCGCATCGCATCACAGTGTCTGTCATACCACCAAATTAGATGGTCACTCTTCACTAAAGGTATCAACGGTACAATTTATAGTGGAACGTATGTACGATGCTCTGTACGTACTACGTAACGATTTTATGTTTAAAATGAGTGTGTCATTAATGTCAACGTACTGAGTACTATGACATTTGTCTTGTGGTTTCTAAGAATTTAGTTAAGATGAGTTATTCCTGTGTTAACTTTCGAGTATTATGTAGTGTTCCCTCCGTTCAAATTCAAATGATACGTTTTTATTTTGGACACTATTCACAACTCAAGAGAATCGTTAATATTTAAGAGAAAGTATAGTCAGGTGGGATCTTGTTTGATTCGTCTTGTAGATTAAGAATATCGAATTTTTATAATTTTTGTTAATGTAAAACGAAATATATTGACGGTGTAAAAACGTGTCTCGGCGAGTGTGAAAAAGCAAACTTACCCTTTGAATAAGTATCAGCTATTTTTAGAATATCGATTAATAGGCAACGATAGATCCCAGATTTTGTCCATGTATTATGTGCAAACATTTTTTTTACACACTTTCGTAGGGATGACAATAGAACCAAGACTAGATTTTCCATATCTTGTAATCCAAATCCCACAAGTCGGATCAAATCACGATATTTTGAATCGTGAAGATATGAATAATATGGGTCAGATCGATATATGTTTTTTTGACGAAATCGATATATGTAAACGAATTTGAATCCAATTAAGCCAAATAATCTTAATCTCTAACCGTTTTTCTATTCTTTCTTGTATTTTAAAAAAATCGAGTTAAAGAATATTTTGTTCCCATAAATTAAAATACTCCGTATATACTAGGACTTCGTAGTTTTTTACTCTTTAACTTCTTCCTATTAAAAAAAGGGATATGTATACAAAAGTATGGAATTGAAAATATTAGATCCGGAGTATTTGGACGGATTCGGATCTTATACTCCGGATCTTATACGGATATGCATCTAGATGTTATAAGATCTTGTCCAAATCTCACCATTTGTCATCCCTACATAATATTACAAGAATGTTACTCCGTAAATGAAACACCCTACATTAATCCACAAATTACCGTATACAACACTATTGTAATGCACGACAAAGTTGAAAATTAACAATTTAGGGTAAAAAAATAAATACGGCCTTAATACAATTCTGTTATGCACACTGGCCCGGTCTGGTCTGTGAAAGTCCGGTTCGTTGTCGTTGATAAAAGTGAAAAATACTACAATTGTGCAGTTAAAGTCAAGAATGTAAGAGTAGTTATGTAATAGTTGTAGCCGGGTATTTCGGCTTGTAGTACAATTATTCTTACTTTTGGTTTTTTATGTGATCTTGACTCATGGTATGCGAGCTGTATGATTGAAGCCAAATTATATCCGAATAATCCAATTTGTATGGGTAGTGGTGCTCTTACTGTTGCTCTTCACTTTATTACTCCACTACCTTGTTTTTATCATTCCCTGCTCTTTAATACCTCATATTTGGAATGTTTGCCACATTTGATGAATATATGGGAGAAATATTATATTGAAAGAGATAAACATTAAAAAAAATCGGAGGGAATACGTATTATTATATCATCTGTGTACAGAATTTTGTGAGATTCCATTAATCTCATAAAATACGGTTTTACGATAGATAACCATATATGAGTTGATCTCATAATGAGATATGATGAAAGTGTGATCGAGATCGTTTCATAGAACAACAACTTGTTATATACAGAACAAAAGCTAAGATAGTACGAGTAACTATATCTATTACTCGTGTAGTCGTATGTGAAAGGTTTCATACTATAGACATTGTAAAAACCATTCCACCGAATAATTTAAGGGTTGTTTGGTTCATCCGGGATTTAATTTTACGTAGGATGTTGTATTTTCCATGAAATTATTCTACATATAACTTTTGAACTCTCCATGAATTTACAAATTAAAAAGATGTTTGGTTAATTAACAAAATTTTTTAAAAATTGTTTGTCGTATAGTATACAACCGCTGTACCGTTGCTAAGTAATGTTTAATTAACGATTTTCTTAACGAAATCGGTTATATTCAGAATACCGCAAGTTCAAATCGAATTTAAAATTGTTTTCCGTGCTCGATGTGTGCCGATCAATCGTCAATGAATAATTTAAAATTCGAATTATAAGTCTTTTGTGTTTTGTTAGTAAAGGGTACTCCAGAATAAGGAGTATGTAATTTTAACTTGGGTAAATAAAGGCGACATTGCTGTGATCACGTTAAATTAGGTTAATTTAATTTAAAATAAATAAATGAGTAATTATTGTGTACAACCGTTGTACCGGTGCGACAATAGTAATAATTTAAAACTTATGGTAAAAAGTGACAATTTTAGGTCCGTTAGTTGTCACTTTCAAATAAATAGTTACCACGTTTTCGTATTAAAAAGTGGTCACTATTTAACCAAAGTGATCACTAAGGGCTCGTTTGGTTAATTTTTGGGATCCATGAACTGCATTTTCAGAAAGTTGTTTAGTTGCCTATTTCATGGTAATTGTCATTCTCCCAGGAATTTCAATTCATCCATAATAGGGGAAGTTACTCACCAAGCCTCTCTTGGTGTGTATGAGTAACTTCCCGCATAAAGTCATTTCTCACATGTCAACCAAATATAATTCTCATGAAATACAAATTTATGTGAATTTAAGTTCCCGGTAACTTTATCTTCCCATGGTGAACCAAACGAATTCTAAATAACCTAAAGTGATAACTTTTTACCATAAATTTATAGTTTTAAGATTTGTTGTACAATATTATTTGTGAAAGTAAAGACAATTTGGTAATTTAATCATAAAATATGGATGGGAGGACGATGATTACATTACTACATTTCGTCGTCGACATTTCAGCCACGTCGTCGGCGCTTTATACGTGAATTTACTCTTTTACCCTTCCTCTAATTATGATTATTGATATTAATTAAGTTTGTTAATTAATGTAATTAATATTTCCGAGTAAATTAAAATTACGGTTTTTGTACTCTTGAACGGTTTTTGAGGCACGTGTCTCAACGTAACTCTTTTACCCTTATGTAATATATTCTAATGAATTTAATTAAGTTTCTTAACTAACGTAACAAATATATTCCCGACTAATTTGAAATGTCGGTTTTTGGACTATTGAACGGTCTCCGAGACACGTGTCTCAATGTATCCCGGGAATATGTTTAGGAAATTTATATTTCGCAGAAATCGATCCCACCATCAGCCAAATCGATACCAAAATCGAATATAGAAAACAATAACTACTCAATTAGGGTATATATCACACACAAATTAGCTATGGGGAACCTAAACTATCAATCTAATAGTATTAATTATAATCGAAATGGGGCTCGATTTTTCGCGAACTGGGTCTGGAAACAGACCTCGACGCCGGAAAACCGCGTCTGGGGGGTCCCCTAGACGCATGAATTTCGAGTCTAAGAGGCCCCTCAGACGCCAAAAAAATTACAAAAATTTGTAATTAGTAGGACTCGAACCCACAACCTCTTAAACACAAATAAGCCTCTTCACCACTAAACCAACTGAACATTATTGATAAACCTTACTAAACTATTATCTATATTTGATTCTAAAACTTCCTAAAATCGCCTATTAATACAATTTTAATATTATTAATAATATTAGTGTTGTTGTGGATGGGGGAGGATATATAATATAACATAATCCGTAACATAATAAAATGACGGTTTTCAAAAAAAAAAAAAGTTTAATTATCGAGTTTCATTAACATGATTAAACTTTTTAATTTCATTAACAAAGTTAGTGAATGTAATTAGGGAAGGACGTTGTTGTCTTTTCACATTAAAAATCGCCGACAACCTAATTTTTAGAAAAGTCGGGTTTCTCTAAATAAAAGACGCTTTTTTTAAGTGAGAGAAAATTAAATTAAATATGGTGAGTGGAGTTTGAGTGGATATATAATAAGGACAAGATAATAACGGAACGGTTTGCAAAAATTAAAAAACCGCTTCATTAACGAGTTTCAATAACTAATCTAACTTCTAAAATTACATAACATTAGTTAACTAATCTAATTAAGGCAAGGGCAAGATCGTCTTTTACTTTAAAAAGCGCCGACGACGTGGCTGAAATATCGACGACGAAAAACAGCACTCAGATGATTAGCAAATCTAATATCTACCTGTCAAGATACATTGTACAACAATATCAAATTTGTTAGAAATTATTTTAGTAGTGTATAGAAAATGGTTTGTTTCCAATTAGCACCCAATTTATCTCCTTATTAGGTTATTTATTTCCAAAAAAGTTCATTTTTATTCATATAGATTGTGCTTGGTTATTTATGGTACATGCTCTCAAATACAGGTCAGATCACTAGTTTGGATATGAACGGAGGAGGGAGTATATATATTGACAATAAACCATATTTAATAATCATCACGTAACTATAAACCCTATCGTCTTAATTATTATTAGCTAATCCAAATCAAAGTATAATCCTCAAAAATGACGACTTACAACCAAAACATCCTCCTCATAACTCTCACAATATTGATCTCTACTTGTTTTTCATCATATGTCACACAAGCCTACAATGTCGACCATAACCTCATTGAAAAAGTGTGCCGATATTCCGGGTATCCACCTGGCTGTCTCGGTTGCCTTGATGTTATCGGACGTAGAACCAATATCGTGAAATTAACTGACGTGATAGACGCAACCCTTCAATGTGCCGATGGTGCAGTAAATGATATGACAAACGTCATGACCGACATTGTGAGTCACGAAAGTGATGTGAAGATAGTAAAGGGTCTTAACGGGTGCAAAGCGATTTATGGAAAACTTCACGAGGGTAGTGAGGTTGCTCGTCAACGAATGAATAGTGGATTGTTTGAGCAGGGAAGGGACGCATTGGCGTCTGAGGTGTTTAAGAAATTTGATGCTTGTGATGTGTTACTTAGTGAAGTAAGATCAAGATTGCCGCAAATTATCCAGAAAGGAATACTTATCCTTAGGTCTGATTATGACATTAGTTATAAACTACTAGACCATGCAAGAAACATTCCTCCTAGATCATCATCATAAAATCGTGGAAATGTTGGGCGTTTAAACTTTGTACTATGGAATTTAGTTCCATCATGATATAATAATAATGTTATAATCTAAACACATGTGTTAAACTTAATAAGGCACATGTTGTGTATGGCAAAATCATTACAATATTTATAAACTTAAGCATTTTGAAGCAATACGGATCTCCTGTCTCATTTTGTGTCCCACTCTGTATGTCGCATCATACACTAGATGACACACATCAACTAGTTATGATGTTTGTTGCGCGCATATTTTATTTATTCAATAGGCGATGAGTATAATGCATGCTTGTTTATCAATATACATGGTGAACCATAGGGGGCAATACAATTTAAACAATAAATTACTCCCTCTGTCCCGATCAATTATTGGTCTTTGATTTTGGCACAAAGACCAAGATCAGAGGAGGTCAGAGGACCAATTATAAGATGTCAAGTGGATCGATTTGAGTGTGAAAGATCAAATTAGCTATATATATATATATATTAAACGCGATTTTAAAATAGAAGGGACAACAATTAATTGAGACACTCCGAGATGGAATAGAATAACAAATGATTGGGACGGAGGGAGTAGTTTTTAATCTCGTGAAAATCACATAACTATTCTTATAACTTTTTAAGGAACTTATGTATATATATAACCTTTTAAAAGTAGATGAAAATGTAATATATTACTTTTTGGACAATAATGAATAATTTAGGGTTCAAGCAAAAAAAAAACAATAAATAAAATAGTTTTGTTATCATATGAAAACATTTTAAAATGGCTTGACGACTATACACATTCCATTGTTCTACAAAATTTCAAAACATATATACATGGCCCTTTTTTACCAACAATTAATTATTAATCCCTTCAAATACAATTTCTCACTTTTTTTATGGTCATGTAAGTGTAGTACGGAGTAGTATAGTAAGAAACGTAAAATTTTCATGTATTGTTTCGTTGCTTTATATTTTGTGTAGACTAAAAAGTTTATTACTTTCAATGTTAATGAAAAAATTAATTATGCTCATGTGACACAGTTTCACAATAATCGAATTGTGAGACCTCTCACATATAGAAAACTTACATTTAAAAATAGTAACCTTCTCTATAATATACTTTATCTGTTCAAATTCAAAGGGTACACTTCTCTTTTGGACACTATTCATAATTCAAGAGAATCGTTAATATTCCCGATAATCTATATGAGAAAATATAATCATGTGGAATCTTGTTTGATTCGTCTTTATAAGTAGATTAAGAATATCAAATTTTTATAATTTTTGTTAATGCAAAACGAAAGAAATTTTATTGTTAGTATATTTTTGTTATATTTTTGTCAGTATATATACTTATTGTATTTACTCAATTATCCTTTTTTTTTTGTTATTTCAAATAATTTTCTCAATCAAAATTATAAAGTACAGTAAGAAAAACAGAAACTTTTTACGTTACATTGAGTAGACAGTAGACACTAGCAATTCAGCAAACCAATCATCATGTGTCTACATGCATGACTGTCATTCGTTAGGTAAATTCTTTTTTTGCTACACAAATATCTTTCCTAAGTTTACGACAGGTCAAATATTTAGGTTGTTGTAGATTTTTTTTGACATTTCCTTTCTAAATGGATATATTTGATCCGTTTTAACGTTATGGCAGATATATTCATCGTAAATAAGACCAATCAATTGATATTATTATTATTATTATTATTATTCCTTTATTATAAGGTGCCAATAACAAAGACAAGGACCCCAAATGAAGACGTACATGTACATAGGATTCATCTCAAATATATACACAGCTTCCTCAAAACAAATAAAACTATACACTACCATTTTCTCTCTGCACCTTCCTCGAAGCATAGAACACTCCTATTAACCTCATAATATTAACACACAACCTACCAAACAACTTTCTCCTTACACTACAATACTACCTACCTACATACACATTACACAATACACCCCCCTATCATTATCCCTACTCGTATATACTTATATCTATCTATCTATCTATATATACATACAATTCCGTAACATTTTTCCTTCAGTATTTTTATCATCATCGTAAAATACACTTATAATTCATATTAATAACTCGGGAAAAAAAGAAAAATGGAGCAAAGTAACAATAATATGGATTTTGAGGATTATTTCCCATCGATGATAGTAAGATTAGGTGAGGAGGCGTTCATAGAAGAGTTATGTAGCGGATTTCTGATGCTAATGGATGTCGAAAAGGGTGTAATCACGTTCGAGAGCTTGAAGAACAACGCGTATGTGTTAGGGTTACATGAAATGAGAGACGATGAGCTATGGTGTATGTTAAGAGAAGGTGACCTTGATGGAGATGGTGCAATTAATCAAATGGAGTTTTGTATTCTTATGTTTAGGTTAAGCCCTGGCCTTATGGATGAGTCTAGGTTGCTTTGGATTCAGAATTTTGGTGCGTTCTAATTATTAGCCCTAGCCCCCTTTTTTTTAATTTTAATTTTGTATAATTTTATGTTATAAATTAATAATAATAAAAATGAATAATAATATAAGCTACTTTGTTTTATAGTGATTTTTGATTTCATTGTTTGTTTATTTTAATCTTAATTCTTGAAGTATTATGCAAAATTGTTTTGCAATTTATGATGCACTACAAACTAAGAAATGAATAATGAATAATGAATAATGAATAATTAAAATTAAAATGGTAATTATACATTATATTAAAGGTTTTACAATAAATTTAATGCGAGATTGCGTTCTTAGAGGATTAATGATCTTGATTATCAATTTCATTCGTAAATATACGATGTATTTTCTAGTATCTATTAGTTCTGTAGATGATTTCGCATCCCTGAATATAATTTTTGACACACAATTTTAATTTTGATTAATTGAAAACAAGTTTTCCATCTACTACTCTCTCCATTCAAATCTTTAATAATATACTCCACAATCTATAAGAGATTATATTTAAAAAAAGTTAATATTTACTGATGCAAAATTTTTATAACAAATCATATTTATTGTATGATTCATCTTTGATAATGGTCATGTTAAATGTGCATCGATAAATATGTCAAAAAACATGTGATAAGTAGATTTGAAGAGATGAAATACTTATTAAGCGATAAGGTTGCATTTTTCTGAAACCCTTCGTTCATAACCATTAACAAGCGTCCACGACACAGTTAAATGATGTCCGTTGTTTGCTTGTTTGCTTGTTTTATTATTTATCTTCGCTATTACGCATTTTCAATATTTGGATAAGGTTGGTATTTAGAAATAGAATTCAAATTACTATATACTCCCTCCCATTTATTGAAATCCTACCATTTGATTAAAATATACCTTACATATATTCAATCTTTGGTAGGTATCCAGTGAATGAGAGGTAGTATGTTATATTTATAATTTATACTCCGTATATATACTATATAAAATTAAAATTTTAACAAATTGTCTCACAATTTAGTTCATTTTAAAGAGATTTTAAGACGCGATGTCATCTCTCCCTTATTTTCCAAAATTCTATACTCTATAATTAAATAATTAAATAAATGTTTATTGAATAACCCCATTAATTATTTGAGAATTACTAGGTCAATTTGAGTTCTTACTTAAGTCACTTATCCACTATTCCCATGATTTCAATCATACGAAAATCTTCTTTCATGATTGAAAAAAGGTCGGTATGCTTTCCACAAAATGAAGGGCAACTCTATCTTGTGGCAGATTTCCGTCACAAATCAGTAATATACTGATACACTACATGGTTAGATAAGATAAACATATGGATTAACAAATTATTTACAGTATATTTTTTTACCGAACTGGATATTGTTTGACCCGTCACCCGGGTGGCTAAGGCCAAGTTCAGGATATGCATGGAAACATGATCTCTTGCCAGATTATAATTGTACGAAATACGGATTACAGAGTACTACGAAGTATTATTTTCATTGATCTATAATGACTAATGACTCAATTTGAAATTTTTTGGGTCTCATTTTTCCGAGGAAGCAAAGGACCTCCATTTATTTTGAGACATCCCTATCCGACATACGTTCCTTTATGATGGATATGTTTGTAAAAAAGAGAATTTGGGTAGAGAATGAATATCACATGCATGTCAGACGGAATTAGGGTGAGTTTGGTGGTGCGGAAAGGCGCAAAGATAGCGAGTTGTCGTACATCTCTATTTGAAAAGAGTGGTGACAATTTGAAATAGTATTTACTTTGCACACTGTTTTCAGGAGTTTATTACCCTTAGCTCTTGTCTAAGATGATGTTTCGTAAAAAATACTCCGTATATTACTCTCTCCGTACCAGTTAAATAACATCATTATCTCATCATTCTCATTCTCAGTAACATTATCGGTACTAATAATTTCAAGTTTTTCAACTCAAATCATTCTCATCAAAGCGGATCACTCGTCCCAAGGATTTGTCCCACTCTCCGTGCCCTCCTATCATATATTGACACGTGGAGATTTTCAAAATAAATTTAAAAAAATCCGAACACAGCATCATGTGATGCTCTTTTGGATAATGTCGAAAAAATGTACTCCGTAGATAATAACTTCCAAAATCAATCGTTGTTAACAACATTTCGAAAGAATTGAAAGTTGTTCGAAAACGCGAATTTTTTTTAACGAAAACATATTGATAGGAATAAAAAACTTAAGGATGATTATTAGAACCGCTGACACGATATAAAATATACTCCGTAGTATAGAATAAGTTTCGACAGATTTCGACACGTCTCAAAACGCAATCTTATTGCTTTAAAAAGTGTCCATTTAAATCAAAATGACCCTTTATATTACACCGGGACATTATACTTGGCGTTGACTTTATTAAGCGCGAATATAGATCCACTTTATTTTGGGACCCAAAAGGTCGAAAAAACGTGGATAATAACCTTCAAAATCGATCGTTTTTGGCAATTTTTCGAAAGAATCGAAAGTTTATTGAAACGCGATTTTTTTTTGACTAAAACTTGTGATAGATATAAAAAGCTTAATAATGATTATTAGAACCCGCTGACGCAATATAAAATATAGTATAGAACATGTTTCGACTGCTTTCGACACGTCTTAAAACGTAATCTTATGGCTTTCAAAAGTGACCATTTAAATACAAATGACCCTTTATATTACACCGGGACATTGTACTTGGCGGACTTTATTCAGCGCGAATTTGGATTTATTTTATTTCGGTATCCAAAAGGTCGAAAAAACGTTGATAATAATCGCCAAAATATATCGATTTTGGCAATTTTTCGAAAGAATTGATAGTTGTTCAAAAACACAATTTTTTTTTAACAAAAACTTGTTGATAGGAATAAAAAGTTTAATGATGATTATTAGAACCCACTGACGCGATATAAAATGTAGTATAGAACATGTTTCGACAGATTTCGATACGTCTCAAAACGCAATCTTATGGCTTTAAAAAGTGACCATTTAAATCCAAATGACCCTTTATATTACACCGAGGCATTGTACTTGGTATTGACTATTTGACTTTATTCAGCGCGAATTTGGATTCATTTTATTTCGGGACCAAAAGGTCGAAAAAACCTTGGATAATAACCTTCAAAATCAATCGGTTTTGGCAATTTTTCGAAAGAATTGAAAGTTGTTCGAAAACGTGATTTTTTTTAACAAAAACTTGTCGATAGGACTAAAAAACTTAATGAAAATTATTAGAACCCGCTGACGCGATATAAAATGTAATATAGTACTCCGTATATGTTTCGACAGATTTCGACACGTCTCAAAACGCAATCTTATGGCTTTAAAAAGTGTCCATTTAAATCCAAATGATTCTTTATATTAATCTGGGACATTGTACTTGGCTTGGACTTTATTCAGCGCGAATATGAATCCATTTTATTTCGGGACCTAAAGGGTCATTAAAACGTGGATAATAACCTTCAAAATCGATCGTTTTTTGCAATTTTTCGAAAGAATTGAAAGTTGTACGAAAACGCGAAATTTTTGACGAAAACTTATCAATAGAAATAAAAAGCTTAATGATGATTATTGGAACTCACTGACGCGAAATAAAATATAGTAGTATAGAACATGTTTCGACCGCTTTCGACACGTCTTAAAACGTAATCTTATGGCTTTCAAAAGTGACCATTTAAATCCAAATGACCCTTTATATTACACCGAGAACATTGTACTTGGCGTGGACTTTATTTAACGTGAATATGGATCCATTTTATTTCGGGACCCAAAAAGGTCGAAAAAACGTGGATAATAACCTTCAAATTCGATCGTTTTTGGCAATTTTTCGAAATAATTGAAAGTTCTTCGAAACGCGAATTTTTTTGACGAAAACTTGTCAATAGGAATAAAAAGCTTAATGAAAATTATTAGAACCCGCTGACGCGATATAAAATGTAGTATAGAACATGTTTCAACAGATTTCGATACGTTTCAAAACACAATCTTATTACTTTTATAAGTGTTCATTTAAATCCGAACGATCATTTATATTACACCGGGACATTGTACTTGGCGTGAACTTTATTCAGCGCGAATATGGATCCATTTTATTTCGAAACCCAAAAGGTCGAAAAAACGTGGATAATAACCTTTAAAATCGATCGTTTTTGGCAATTTTTCGAAAGAATTGAAAATTGTTCAAAACGCGAATTTTTTTGACGAACGCTTGTCGATAGATATAAAATGCTTAATGATGATTATTAAAACCCGGTGATGCGATATAAAATATAGTATATAACATGTTTCGACAGATTTCAATAAGTCTCAAAACGCAATCTTATGGCTTTAAAAAGTGACCATTTAAATCCAAATGACCCTTTATATTACACCGTGACATTGTACTTGGTATTGACTTTATTCAACGCGAATTTGGATTCATTTTATTTCGGGACCCAAAGGATCGAAAAAACGTGGATAATAACCTTCAAAATCGATCGTTTTAGGCAATTTTTTGAAAGAATTGAAAGTTGTTCGAAAACGCGATTTCTTTTTAACAAAAACTTGTCGGTAGGAATAAAAGCTTACGATATGAATAAAAGCTTGATGATGATTATCATAACCCACTGACGCGATATAAATGTAGTATAGAACAAGTTTTGACAGATTTCGACACGTTTCAAAACACAATCTTATGGCTTTAAAAAGCATCTATTTAAATCAAAATGACCCTTTATATTACACGGGACATTGTACTTGGCGTGAACTTTGTTCAGGGCGAATATGAATTCATTTTATTTCAGGATCCCAAAGGTCGAAAAAACATGGATAATAACCTTCAAAATAGATCTTTTGGCAATTTTTCGAAAGAATTGAAAGTTTTTCGAAATGTGAATTCCCGTTTTTAGAGATTTTATGGCATTGGTTATTTGTAACAAGGCATTCAGAGATTTTAAGAAAAGTACAATGTTTGCTTGCTTAGCAATTCCCGTTTTTATTCAAATGCGGCTTTGAATATTAACTTGTTCGATCTCAATAGATTTTTATTCACTACAATGTCGATATATGATGATTAACTAACCCTAGTTTAGAGGGAACACTTTGGGGGTTGAAGATCTTGAAGCCAAAGGTCCAGAAAACACATTACATAAATCAATGCTAAGACCCGTTAAATCAAGTAGCAACAGGCATTACAGTGCGGAACTCTTTTTCTGTAATAGATCTGATTCCATTTGGGTCACGAATGGCTTCATCTTCATCATCGTCATCATCTTCTTCCATGCCTCGAGTAGCAGGAAATCCACGTTGTCGGGCTACTATCCACTGATCAATGACTCCGCAAGTTATGGCGTATTTGATGGCTCGCTCTAGATAGCCTTTGTCAGTTATTAGATGTGGTTGCACTGTTAGCATTCTCATCAGTGCTGGCGAGGCATTGCATAAGACGATGTCAGAACAAGGGAAGAAGACAAGAAACATTAAGTTCACGAAAAACATAGATTGTTGAAAGATTGTTCAACGGACTAACCTGCAACTATGCCATCTCCAGATGCCGACATTTCCTGAGTGAAAGGGGTGACTGGAGCATCTTCTACCCCGAGGACACAACCGTTGTGTTCCTTTGTGTAATAGTGAATTTTGGAAGTCCCATTTGACACAAACACAACCTTGAGATTTTCGTGCCACAGAGGAGCTATTATATCTGATTCGTAATGGGCAAACTTTGATTGATTATTATTCTTGGTATCGAATTCCTCTGAGGGTTTGATTCCACATAAAAACTCGAGTTCTTGCCTTGTAACTTCAATAATCTCCGCAAGGTTCCATGCTTCCAGTATGAATGTTTTGGTTTCATCACTGGACTGCCACAGTGGTAACGGCAAGTTTAGATCATAGAAGATCGTTTGCCCTAATTTCTTTGCTATCTTAATTGCCCGTAGGGTGGTTCTTCTCATGCTAACATCAAGAAACGATGAAGTGCTAACGTAAAACATTTTTGCCTGCATGTGGAAAGAAGTTTTTGATCTTAGCCTCATAGCTTAATGTCTCAAGAAAAAAACGGCCCTTTTAGGTCGCTCACAAGAAGAATCGAAAATACTGAGAGAAAAGCATAACCTCCTTCAACACATCGATATTGATCTCAGACTTTGACAAAGAATCTTCGGCACAGGGTTTAACACTGATGGCTCTCAAGTTACCTCTCTTGGTAAGCCTCATATGTGACACTGCTGTTGATCTCTTATCGTCCAAACACACTGACCGTGTTTGAACATTATTAACATTTAAGAAGTACAACATTGCCTTCCCAAAGTCATCATCTCCAATTTTTCCCATGAAAGCCACGCGTCCGCCCACTTTAGCCAATGCTACTGCTACACCACCTGCGGAACCTCCAGGAGCCCTAACAAATTTCTCAGGGGCCCACAAAGCATCCTTGAGCGAATCGTGAATTTCATAGTCTATAAGCCTATTGGCAGGCCTTCCAGATGGCACGAAAGCATGCTGTGAAGCTCCGAAGCAGCAAACAAGAGGTGGCCAGCTGTAGGAGAAGCTAATATCATCCTGATTGCCCTTTTCCAACTCTAAGTCTATATCGGCATCATCACTTTCTTCACTTGTTAGGTATACAGGCTCTTCAATATCACTAGCTTCTGCCTCACTTTCCCCATCCTTAACCTCGAGCAAATCTTTCTTGCTCTTCCTCCCCTTCCTCAACACTTTTACTGATGTTGCGTTGTCCGTGCCAGAGGAATTCGACATAACTGCAACAAGTTATCCCACACTTTAAAAAAGCAACTACGTGAAGTCGGGTAACAAATACTACGAAATGCCTCCTACCCACGTTTGGGCAAAGGAGTCCGATATAAAAACAAGGAAAGATGGTTTCAGATGACTTATTACAAACATTTCGTCGAGAATTTTTATCAGCCAGCTACAATAAAAGAACCGCAGATTAGCAAAATACCTCTCCTTGTTTTTTTCTTCGGTCTCTCGGAATCTCCTTTCCCTTGTTCCTGACTCGAACTATCATGTTCAGAAATGGGATCAGTGGCTAATATATCAGGTTCGTCGTTTGATATAGCAGTTGCTTTTTTTCTACCACTTGTGGGGATTCGCTTAGTCCTTTTCTTTTTAATCACCTCTGATTGTTGAGCTCTACTATCATTAGCTACTGATGCTTCATTTCCATGATTAGATGTTGACAAAACCCATTTATTTTGTGATTTGTTGTCTGTAAATAGCATTAATCCCAATGTTCCTCTCAGCGGTGTTTTTTGATGATATCTGTGATTTGGTTACCAAACAGAAAGCACATTATAGTTCCCCAATTCAGGCTGAAATGACTTGTAGTAGTATGAGATTAGGTGCATAGTGCAATGCAGCTTAAAATTTATCAATGTAACATCGATATGATTCATTAATGAGTACAAGATTCTACTACTAAAACTGTTAACTTTAAATACTTTCTTGAAATCAAGAACATCAAGGATACAGTCATCAAGAAAAAGGGTCAAATTGCATATAAAAAGCATTCTTAAAATAGAAAGGCAAACAATTCATTGAGACGCCCCAATATGGAATAGGCAAACAATTATTCATTGGGACGGAGAGAGTAGATGACACACCGTATGAGAGATGAAAGTGTTAGACATGGCATTACATATAGTACTACTCAACCATATACTAGCATTACCATTGTAGGTGTGCTCATTGAACTGCCTAAAGAGCACCTGTGAATTACACCAATGCCTAAAGGGCACCAGCAATTTAAAGTTCCTACGAATCCTATCGCATTCTCCTCCTCCAATAACATTACCGCGATTGTACTAAAATTGCAAGGCAAGTATTACCAATTTAATTGAGCCATTAGGTCAGGTCAGCTATTCTCTACCAAAATGAGCACGCAGCGAAACACTTCTCCCGTTTTGACCACAACTCAGAAGCCAATTTTTGCGACTAATTGACTACGCTGACTCCATACTGGTTGAATGGAACACATTGAGCAACCAACTTACTACTACAATCTAGACGGGAGAAAAAAAAAAAAAAATCAACCTTCAATAATTTCAAACTAGAGACGATTAGGAGGGTTAGTACTCCCTCCGGACACTATTTTTTGCCCCACTCCATTCGACAAAAAATAGTACATGGGAAACGAAAACATAATTAAATAATCTTGAATGAATAAAATTAGGCAGCTGAAATTAAGTAAAGTGTGAGTGAGTATATATATATATATAAGAGGTTCAAAACAAAATACTCGTATATACAGAGAGAGATAGAGGGAAAAGAAGAGACCTTGGGAAGGGAAGAATTTGTGCGAAAGATAGAGATGTCATCCCCAGGCTCCCCTCCCCTGTATTGTATACTACTCCTAAAAGAATAGAGAAATGAAATGAGTTGGGTAGGAAGGAAGGAAGAAAGGTAAGGTCAGGTAAGGTTTACTGTACTTGGGTAGATGTGGTAAATTAAAAACAAAGGGGCGAGGGAAAGCGAAAGAGGCAGGTTTACATTTACAGATGAGTGTAGTAATGGGCCGGTTGGTTTCCCTCCCAATTTGCATGGGCTCAACACTTTATTATTGGACTCCCAACTTTCTTTATATAGGCTGCCTATCGTCCCCCTTTTTCCACCAGGTTTGGTTTGCTTTGTGTCCACATGGCACATATATAATTGTGTTGGATCTCATTCTCGGCTGGATGACTACTCAACAATATACTCCGTAGGACTTGGGAGTATATGACTCTCCTACGGTTAGGGATGACAATGGATTGGATTCGAATTGGGTGGAGCTTTACTTGCATCCATCACCCGTCTCAATCCGTCCACCCGATTCATCCATCATCCACTAAAAGTATCATCCATATCCGATCCACCCGCCATCCACAGGTGAAACGGGTTACTTAACAGGTGATTCATTTTTACTATGGAGTGAGTATTATTTTATGAAATAAATACCAAATCGGAAACAGTTTCGCGAGACCTAGCTTGCGACTTGACACCTTTTGTAGTATTAGTTGAGTTAGATATAGTCTAGAGATTAAAAATGAATAACTAACCGAAAAAAAAAAAAAAAAAAAAAAAAAAAAAAAAAAAGGAAAGAAAAGAAGAAAAGCAACAGAAATGAACTTTTAAGTTTTAAAAAAAATAGGGACATTCTCTTATTCTCGGTTAATTTTTTTACTCTTATCATTTTTTTTAAAATGGATGGATGTTGGGTGGTTAACGAATTACGGGTGCAGGGATGATGTTCCACCTGAATCTGACCCAATCCATCACCCACTATTCATTCATTTATTCAAATTTTCACCCATTTATTTTTCTCGTTTGGAGTGGGCGCGGAGCAAATGCGGTGACATTGTCATCCTTACAGCCTTACTTACAGTACATCATATGATCCATCAAACATCCAATGCATAAAAGTATAAATATTTATTTAAATGACTTCTCTTTTTAGCTTTGAATTATTTCTATATTATAAGATAGATAAATAACGGCGTCAATTGTATAAGAAAAATGGTTTCGAAAATGAAATTATAATCAACAATGTTGGTCGATTACAGAAATAGTTGATGATGTGCCATTTGCCAACTAATATTTCAAACACACGAACAAGTGAAAACTCACATACTCACATAGTCACGTAGATACATCTTCTAATCAAAACATAATTTTTTCTCTAATGTTGGGATATTTGTCTAAAGACAATGGATGAATCAGTTAAATCGTACCCGTATGAGATAAGAACAAAATGTCTACTCCATATTACCTAGTAAATTAGTTATTACTCCGTACATTAGTACATACTTCCTTCGAATCTGAATGATCTTCCTATTTGTTTAATATATGTGAGGTATATATTTTAATCAAAGGGGAAGATCATTCAGATTCGGAGGGAATACACGTTTCAATCTTAAAATGGATGATGTCATCTCGAGAGAGACAGAATTGGAATTTAATAGTACTAGCTTGAAATCAAGCGAGTCTTGATGCAAAGAACCTCTCGATAGTATTACTCGCTCGTTATGTAGCCATCCACAATATTATACGTTCCTTCCTGGCTCTCCATCAATTATCGATCATATGGACCCGACCCTTGTTCAGCCTTTGATTCTCAGCGACAATCGCATGCACCGTCAAAGTCTAACAACCAATGAAATTGTGTCATGTAGGATGCTTTCACGTGGCCTCATGCTATGTCATTACTCCAATCCTCTTCATATTTCCACCTCATCCTCTACAATTTCAGCTCGAAAATACTTTCTTCGGACACTATTTTTTGTTTCATTATATTAATATTTATAAGAAGTATTTTAATGAAACACGGTAAAAAATGGTGTCCGGAGGGAGTAATATTATAGCATTAGTTGTATGTGCAGTAGTCTCAAAATAGTTGAGCTTATATTTATACCTTCTGAAATTATACAAGTTTCTGAGTTGAGTGATGAGTTTTTAGCAAAACATTGGAGTATGTGATTTAGCTTGAAAATTTAACCTTAAAGCTCATAAAATATATTGTATGACAAAACTCAGAAAAGTGTGATAACGCTCAAAATAAAATAAAAAATACTGTTGTACGTAGAATAATTATGATGTATAACTGGTTGTATTTACTTATTACCTCTCATTCACTGGAAACCTACCAAAGATTAAATATATGTGAGGTATATTTTAATCAAATTGTAGGATTCCAGTAAATGGGAGGGGTATTTATTTTCGCTTAAAATCGTTATATCCGTGCAACACATAAGACGAGTCACTCGTAGAAAATAAGATACAGTAAATCATCTAATCAAGTTTGACAAATATTTCTCTTAACCAAATGACACATCTAAATCCATTTATTCATACAAGTATAGTTACTCTGTATTTATCTTGTTCAATGAAGAGCACACTTATACAATCACATTTCAATACAGGGGGAGTGAGATTCGAACTTGAGACCTGGACAACCAGTCGACCACTAAGTACTTTATACTCATTAATTAATGTTATTATATCCGTATTTTATTAGTAATATAGTACCAAGTACGGATTATTACATCAATGAATAAATGATGAAAATATCATGATGATAATATATTGTTTCATATACTTTCATGGTTGAGCTCTATCCTTTCAACTTTTTATCCGACCAATCTAATCCTTTTATCAATTGGATATTTGGATAGAATACACATCCCACTAGTAAATTATAATCTAATTCTTTTTTTAGTTAATATTTCTATAATGCCATGTTTAGAAATTGAAAACTTTTTATTCATAGAATTTAGAGGGTGTAAATCAACACAATTTTCAAAAAATATTGTTTAGTAGAGTTGTTGGACCACTGATTTGTTTGAAGTCGATACAAAGCAATTATTCTCACGTTTTCTCATCAAAATATCGATCACATTTTAACGTTTCTTCCTTACTCTCACATTTATGATCTTAGCATATTCACAACTTCAGATAAATACATCCATAGACAATCAACGATAATATTAACTCAATTACATAGGAGTACGTATACAAGTAACAAGTTGACAATCAAACGAAATTCAACTTATTATACAAGTAACTCCGCGTAAAATAGGATTAGGACTACAAAGTTTAAACTAAAGAGGTAATTAGAAATTAGAATTAGAATTGTTTTATTTTTCACAAATTCTTGATTGTAACATGTTTATCCGTTATAAAACTTGTAACGGGGCAAGTAGCTTAGATCATACAAAAAAAATGATCCTATGGTCATGGAAACTCTAGTTGACGATAAAAATACTCTATTAATTAAAGAAATAATATCCGATTAGTAGATAATTAAAATAAGGAAGAATAGTAAAGAAATAAAGAATGTGAGGATAAGAAGAGAAGGGGGAAATGAAAGCAATAAATGGGGCCCATGACAACTAACCAAGGATCTTTAACCAGCCCATACTTGAGCCACATGGGTTCTCGGTTATCTATGGCCACACAATCATCAACTCCCAAATATCTCTGGGACCCACCTCCTTAATACGTCAGTGCTCACACCTTCACCATACACTCTCTCTCAAATCCAACCTCACTATTGTATATCCGTCTTAAATTTAAATCGGAGAAAATTATAATGTCTAATTAATTAAAACAATGTCATATCTAAAGTTTAAAATGATTATTATATTTTAAAATAAATATTCAATTTAAATTTAATATAGGTTAAGAAACGGTGAATAAAACAAAAAGATGACGATGTTATCCAACTAAATATAGTGATATTGAAGATATTTGAGTCTGACGAATTTGAATCCGAAGATGGATATACGTGTTTTAGACGAGATGAATTAAACTTGAACAATAAGAAAGGCCAGTAGGCCACAAATATCTTGATTGGTAGGAGAGGAGAGGAGAATAGGAGTTGTGCTTGAGCAACAGTCAACAATGCATGGCTGGTAAAGCTGATACAAGAAGTGGCTACAAATGATTCTTACGACATAATGAGCGGACACAATTCCCAGATGCTTATTCATTTCTTTAATCATCTTTCTTTGATGCTTATTTTACAATCGTGTAATCAATATCATCCTTCGTTTAATCGTCCTTGTGTTTATTTTAGTGCGTTGAAATTAATTATGGTGTGAAACGATTATACATAAGTTAATATAGAGTTGTTCTTAAAAGTAATTAGTGGTGGAATAATTTGTTCTTTGTCGACACAAAAAAAGTAAACGAAAACATGTATAGAATCTTATATTTGATCACTGTGAAACTGTCACATACAATAAAATGATATTTGATTCGACGAAAAGATTAATAAGAATATAATCTTTCACATTACAAACGAATAAACATTTTGTTCTCATCATTTGATTATCGGTTCTATTTTAGGATGTCTCAGTCATTTGTTTATCTATATTTTAGGAAATTTCCTTACAGTTACGGGTAATAACAATAATACTTTAACATTCAACTACATACAATGATACACATATCAGCCAATAACAATAATAATATTCCGTAATAGATAATCTTCTACTCTATACTTAATCCTTGTACAAAAAATAAAGGTAAATAAATAATCGAGAAGATTACTACTACGGAGTATATTGTTTAAACAAGTATAAGGCCGTTAAAATTTCAAAGCACAAAGTAACAACTCTCCACAAAGTAACACCCCATAGTTTACCAAAGCCAGGAAAGGAAAAACAACAACAAACATGAGGTTGGAATTAAGCCTTTCTTTTGTCCTTTCTTTTTTCATGGCTCCACCAATTCCCCTAAACATATAAATAAACACACCTAATATTAATACCCTCCACACACACCATCCTACACACATCAACCACACACACATTTCCCCCCTCTCTTGCACAAAACCTACACATTACACATTACACATTACACATTACACATTACACATACATACAAACCTTATTATCATTCCACTACCCATACACCATTCAAAAATCATTATTCTTCGCAGTACGGATTTTATAGATTTTACATAAAAAAAATCATGAAGAATGTTATTAGGGTAGGGTGTGAGCTATGTGAGGCACAAGCCAACATGTATTGCGAGTCGGACCGTGCTAGCCTGTGTTGGAGGTGCGACAACAAGGTCCATGGAGCCAACTTCCTTGTGGCTAAACACCGTCGGACCGCCCTTTGCCACCATTGCCAAGCCCAAACGCCTTGGACCGCCTCCGGTCCTCGCCTCCCTCCTTCTATGTCCCTATGCATCTCTTGTGTCACCTCTCTTAGCCTCACCCATAACCAGAATCAGAATCAGAACCAGAACCAGAACCGTAACAGTCAAAGTCAAACTACACAAGTTTCCCTACAAAGTCATAACCATAATCATAATCATAACGATAGTAGCGATAATGAAGACGTGGAGAGCAGTTTGTACGAGGATGACGTGGAGGAAGAGTATTCGTGTGATGATGATGATGAAGACGAGGCAGAGAATCAAGTGGTGCCGTTGACGTTAAATAACGGTGTGGCGCCGTTAAGTATGGAGATTAGTGGTTGTATTAGTGATGAATTAGGGGAAGAAGATGTTAATAGCGATGAGTTAACGGCGTTACCACCCGTGTTGTTAAAGCGTAAGAGGGAAATTTTTGTTTCTGATTAAAACACTTTGATGATCATTATTATTGTATATGTTTTGTACGTTAATGATTTCCAACATAATCGTTAAATGTCAATTAGCTTAATTCGTAAAATTATGAGGGTAATACTCGTAACAAGGGCTCAGATGTCGTTGTATCTTTAGTTGTTTAGGACTTAGGTTCTTTTTGTTCAATCTATTCAATAATATGTTGGTTCAATGATCGTGTAGCTTGAATATATTTGTAATGAAATGATACTCTTAGTTCATCGTATGTGACCGAATTCAAAATATTTCACATTCTTTGTTTTATTTGTTAAGGGTCTGCGTCCGAATAAATTCATCTTAGGAAATGAATGGATTTATCATCCCACTTGTAACATTGAATTAAATACTCCTCATATTAACGGGTATTAATTAATATTGTTAGGAAATTAAAATCTTGGATGTAGGTACATCTAGCACCACTCATAGATTAAACTTCATAATTAAATGCAAGTAGTCAATTTTAATCGAGTTTTAGTGAACGTACCCCTATTATGTCATCGTCAACTATAACACCAACCATCAAAATTTATGAAAAGTAAGGATTGTGCAATCTAACTGTGTAAAATTTGTAGTACGGATTACTATATACTTCGTGTATCATTAAAATATACAGAGTTGTTAGGAAGTCAGTGTCGTCAAATTAATTTGAGAGGTCCGGTTTACTTACAGTTTTAGGCCCCAAATAATCCAAATAACTAATGCTTGTAGCAAATAATAATTCTCGACACAATAGATATTTCGAAAATAAAAATTAATGATGGGGTTTGGCTCGATTTCATGACAATTTTATAAACATGTTATTGAACGTTCCTAAACACCAATTCATAAAAAAGTTGTCCATACAATTGTCATCATCATCAAATTAAAGTGAATTAGTTATAGTGCTCTATCATCTGTATATGTCGAATGTATATAGAGGGTTATTGTCACGTCACGTTCATGAGCCCACGAGCTCCAGCTTATATATTCCGTAAGTGCTTATCAATGTTGTAATCAAATAACTTGTGGTTGAGTATCGAAGCATCAACGAAAATAACTTAAATAGAGTACTTCGTATTAGCTAGGATTGCACTAGCACCTAATCAGACTAAGCGGTATTAATCAAAAGAATCATAACAAACACAAAGACTTGATTCAGAATGTGTACGTTTCCCTTCTATACTTCAAATGTGACAAATAGAATCATAACACGTTATAATTTTACCAATTAAATCAGCATCACGGTACTAACCAAATCAAAGTAAGCGATATTATAATAAACACAAGGGTGAGAGATCCAGAATACGTTTCGGGTGAGAAACTTGCTTGTATTCAGGAACTGGGGCAATGCGATATATATGGTGAACAACATAATTCACGTGCCCGCCTTGAATAATTGAGGCCATATGTCCACCTTAAAACAAGAAGACGGTATTCATTGAACGTGGAAATCAATACAAGCCAATTTTGTGTGCTTCTTCTAAGACCAAGTGACTTGTTACTGTACGTTACGTCAACGTTTCTTTACCAGATTAGATTAAGGTCCCTTTTGGACTCAAGTGTTAACGTGACATACAATCGAGATTACCTTGACGAATGAATCATTTGTATGTGTCCGTTATTTATGACACTTTCGATGTGACTTTCTTTTCGTAAGTAGTAGGGCGTTCACCATCGACAATAGTGACTGATTTCACATTTACGAGTGTTCGATGTTTGTAGACTTTGACAGAATGACTTTCCGGCAACTCGGCAAGGGTCGGAAAAATGCAACACGTGGGCCGCAGGTCTAGTCCAAACAAGCCTGTCTAATCCCTCGAGCCAGAGGTAGACCGCCCAGGCAATGATGGGACTAGATTTGTGAGATGATGGACCCAGGCAATCACGCACGTGCCAGGACCGTGCAACACGTGACTCAGACAACAAAGCCCATACTGAACCCGGCCAATTTCCACCTCCAAAGATGGTCAAGGACTTTACTTGATATACTCATTGGCACGAATTTAACCCTCGACCATACAGTTCAAGAATGGGGTGAACCACCCCACCAAATCTGCTTTCCGCGTAGTTTGGATTTTATACATGTGTCGTATTTTGCTCTGAAAGAGAGTCACAACTCACATCTATAGGGTAGAGCAACGAGATTCGAACCCAAGTCATGGATATCATCGTCCATGATTTTACCAAGCCTGTATTGGGTTTGGGTTTCATACTGTCTAATTTGAATGAGTTGAGATATGTATTAAGTAGACCAACTATTGCACACAAACAATTCACAAGGTCTGATCTAATACACATTAAAATGCTTCAAAAGGAGATAATATTCATCAGTGTAACTGCATCTAAACTTCTTCGGCTCAAGCCGATGAATTCCCAAACTACCAACGACCAATTTTTACAAACCAAAGTGAACCAAATCCAACAATCAAGTCTCCTCTTCTCGAGCGAACAATCTGTGACACGAAACAAGAATCGTATCAAGCCAAATGCTGACAGAATCTTGCAAGAAAATACCATGTTTCACCACACGACTTTGAAAATTTTCTGTAGATGCGAAAACAAGATGAAAACACAGAAACCATGTTACCGTGTACGCAGACCTACCTTCTCCTTAAGAGCTGATCCAGATTCCTATGCTTAGCTCAGGCGGTAGCTGCATGAAAAAAATTCATTTTAGAAACAGAAGATGCTAGCAAAGATGCGAACAACTTGTTTGGAGTATTTTTCAACTAATTAATTATTTTTACATCACAAAAGTACACGGTATTAAACTGCAGTATCAATTTTATTGGCCAGGAGAGAACAAGCCACACTAACCTTTTCGTTCATCAAAGGCATCATGAAACTCCTCTTCCTCATCTACTACACCGTCTTCATCGGCTTTAGCCACGGCAACCGTAGCTTCCTCGCTATTCCCGTCCTTCTCATCAGAGCAACGAACCACAATAACGGGACAAACGCAGTGGCGAACACAATAGTCACTTACACTCCCTAGCATACCGTCGCTTTCCCTTTTTGTCGCACCGAAGCCACGGCTTCCCATAATTACAGCACTAATTCCTAGCCTCTCAACCTCCAAACACAGTCTCTCCTTCATGTCATGGTCTTTGACAATATGAATCTTATACGGCACCTAAAACAAGAAAGTAAGACGAAACTTTGGCCTCAATGTATCAGAAAAACTAGATCCTCTCAGGTCAATGAAACAACGATACCAGATCACCAATACTGCAGAATGGTCAGAATCAGAACATACTAACTAAATTCCACGGATAATAAAAAACCCTAATAAACCAACGACACCAGAAATCAGGAAAAAACTATAATGTTGCCGGGTCGGCGTGTCGCATTCCGTTAAAGGTATATCATACCAAAGGTCTTGAAAATGGTAATTATTCAATAACATAGCCATACAGGTACGTGGTTCGAAAATTGCCAAACATCTGACAGACAGAAAGACATTCAAGTACTCCAGAGCCGGACTCGAAAAACCTAACAAACTCCAATATGCTATTGATCAAAAGCTCTGAACTCAAAGATACAGATTCCAGCAAAAAGGGTTGCGTAGAATTCTTTACCCGACAAAACCCATGCCATACAAGCAGGATTCAACAAACCAAAATAACGCAAAATTTAACATTTCTCTGAACCCAAAAAGATTACCAGACACCCAACAACACCTTAAGTTCTTCAGATTTTACATGCTGTGTATCTCAAATCCCAAATATCTCCGAATTTCAACTTGCAAAAATCCCCTAATCACCCACATGCCTAAAAAAACTACACAACTAAATCACCAAAATTAAGGCTGTTCATGAACTTAAGTATCGCAAAATCCAACATTTCTTACAACCAAACTCACCAAAAAGATCCCAAAACTCCCACAATACTCAACAATCAAACTCCTAAAATCACAATCTTTAACAAGCTAATTGTACTATCAAATACCCAACTTTCCTCAAACCCAGTGGCAATTTCAGGGGATGTGCAGTGGATCTTTGATTCAACATTGATGCCGAAGTCAAGGGGGATTGGTTGTCGAAGTCCTATGTCTTGCTACCAGCATGACGTCCCAGTTATTGAATTCCCACAACCCGAGAACCTAAATCCTAGAAGCACCAATGCTCAAAACCCTACCAAACTACCAGCCCAATTCAAAAAACCAACAAAAAATCAATACAAAATCTCATTTCAGACCATCTTAACCTTAAAAGCCAGCATCTCACCATACTAACCAGTTTACGCAGATAGAAGTCGACAACTATAATCTTTATCAAGCTAAACGTAACAAATATTCCACATTTCCTCCAAATTCTACAATCAGAAGATCAAAATGACAACCTTCATCAAGCGGAAAGTAACAGAACTCGACATTTCCTCAACTTCTTCAATCACATGATCAAAATTACAGATTTTATTAACCTAAAAGTAACAAAAATCCAGATTTTGACAAAGTTCTACAATCGGATGATCAGAACCACCAACATTCCCAAAAATCAAGAAACCAACACGAAAACTCAAATCAAACCCCAATTGCTCCAAAATCCCAACTCCAGAAAACCCTAACCAAAAAAGTGAAATCAAATTAAACAAACACAAAATCTCAATTGATACCGTCTTAACCCTAAAATCCGGCATCTTTGTGAACCGTAAACACAAACCTTAGCATCAATAAGAGGTTGGGCAAGATCAGAAGCCTTGGAAGTAGTGAAGGCATCGAAATCATCCTCAAGCTTCTGTTGATCGACGGCGGGGTCCACCACGGCGGTGGCAGTGGACCCCCAATCAGCGCCGTAAAGCACGGAGGTGGGCCTGACGTGGACCAAAACGACGGCGTCTCCGGGTCGTAAGTAGTGGTCAACTGCCCACTTAACGGCGAAAGCGCTCTCGTCGCTGAGATCGACGGCGATGGCGATCTTTCTGGCGGCGCCGGCGGTGGGGGTTTCGCCGGTGACGGTGTAGCGTGGTGAGGATACGGTGACGGTTGTCGTGGAGGGTGGTGGTTTTGTTTTGATGGGCGGGATTTCGAAGCTCATGTTTTCTTTAGATTATTGCTACGATGTAACCTGAGATTTCTGGTTTATTACGGGTTTAGCGATGGTTGGAGTTGTGGGTTATTATCGATGCTCTCTTGGTCTTCCAAACTTTGATTGGAACGATACGTCTCATTAAATTTATTGAGTGGTCAATTATAATCTGAGGTTGTTAAATATGTTTGAATACAACAAAAGTTTTCACAGTCTTTTTTGAATATTACGAAGATATGATCTCTCACAACTTTTTATGATTATTATTCCTGATTTCATTCACGACTTTTAATTGGTCATGAGACATTCTTTTAAGATATTACTTATCATGTTAGGTGTTTTTAGGTTGTGAGAATTTGTACGAAATAAAAATTGAGATGTACTCCGTACAAAGTAATTTGAATTGATTAAGATAACATTGAAAATGAAGATCACCAAATGGGGATATGCTTAATTAATGCCTTCCAAGTTTGACATTTGTGTACGTCGTAAATAATTGAAATGTACTAAGAAATTTCATTTTTTTTGGGAATCAACTCGTTTTCGTAAATTAATTAAATATAAGGGAGGAATTTAGTATATTTTGGATTATGACAACAAAAATATGTTAATCTAGTGATCAAGACAAAATAATCGTGCCAAAGAATCTTAGTTTCAAATATCTTCTTCTATCCTCTAATGTAATGCGATGAAGTACACGATTATGATTTGGCATAAAAATAAGAGCATATGCGAATAATGGAGCAGCTCCTAGCTACTGCCTGGTGGCTTTATAAAGTCAATAGGATATGGATAATGTTGATGTGCGAGTACAACTTCTATTACTATTACTATTACTATGGGGCGGCTGTGACTCTTGGAAATACGTAGACCAACTACTGTAAATCTGTAATGCACACAAACCATTCACAATGTCTGATCTAATACACCATTAAAATGCTTCACAAGGAGATAGATAACTGCATCTAGGTTTCTTACTTTCTTCGGCTCAAGCCGACGAATTCTACTACCAACGACCCATTTTTACAAACCAAAGCCAATAATCAAGTCTCTCCTTCTTCAACGAACAATCTGACACGAAACCCGAAATGTATAAGCCAAATTCTGATAAAATCTTGCAAGAAAATACATATCTCACGACTTTGAGAATTATCAGTAGACGCGAAAACAAGATGAAAACACAGAAACCATGTTACCCTGTAAACAGACCTACCTCCTTAAAAGACGATCCAGATTCCTATGCTTAGCTCAGGCGATAGCTGCATGAAAAGAATCCATTTTAGTAACAGAAGACGCTCGCAAAGACGTCAACAACTTGTTTTTTACATCGCAAAAGTACACGGTATTAAACTGCAGTATCATTTTTCATTTTTATTGGCCATAAAAGAACAAGCAACACTAACCTTTTCGTTCATCAAAGGCATCATGAAACTCCTCTTCCTCGTCTACTCCACCGTCTTCATCGGCTTTAGCCACGGCAACCATAGCTTCCTCGCCATTCCCGTCCTTCTCATCAGAGCAACGAACCACGATAACGGGACAAACACAGTGGCGAACACAATAGTCACTTACACTCCCTAGCATACCGTCGCTTCCCCTTTTTGCAGCACCAAAACCACGGCTTCCCATGATTACAGCACTAATTCCTAGCCTCTCAACCTCCAAACACAGTCTCTCCTTCATGTCATGGTCTTTGACAATATGAATCTTATACGGCACCTAAAACAAGAAAGTAAGACAAAACTTTGGCCTCAATGTATCAGAAAAAGTAGACCCTCTCAGGTCAATGAATCAACGATGCCAGATCACCAATATTGCAGGGTGATCAGAATCAGAACATACTATGATGTAGCGTAACTGATTGTAACAGAATTAGTAAAGTGGCGGGAAAAGTTGTTGGAAAGTTGTTATGCTTAGCTGACAAACAAACATTAATACCCATTCAATTACATAATACAAATTTCAACACATTCATTTCTTCTATCCTCTCTTACTCTCAATTAGTTTGTTATACATTCTTCTCGTGTGTTAACTGAGATCGTTTGCGGTTCTCTTTCTCCATCAATTTGAGCAACTTCCTGTAGTTTGTATCATTGGTATCAGAGCAACCCTGACACAAAATCTGGCACCAGTAATGCGTAAGAACAAAGCTCAACACCGAGGTCAGCTATGGAAGGAAAAATTTCTACATTGGAGCAGAAATCGGAGGATCAAGCCAAAATTTTGGGCGAGTTAGTAAGGGTGCTGAAGGATAGGGAGAAGCCAAATTCAGGAGACGATCAATCTGATTTGTCTCAGGGTAACAAAATTACTCTCGGATTTACGCCAAAACTTGAGTTTCCTTCATTTGATGACGCTAATCCTCGAATTTGGATAAAGAAATGTCTTAAGTATTTCAATTTGTACAAATTTTTGGATGAACAACGTGTTGATTTGGCTAGTATGTACATGATTGCTAGAACGGAATCTTGGTTCAATAGTTATATTGTGGCCAGAAAACATGTGGAGTTGGATGATTTCATAGTTGATGTTTGTGCTAGATTTAAGGAGGAAATTGCTGGAAATATTGTGGAGTCCAATAAGTTGATTCAAATAGGAACAATTGATGACTACTTAGATGCCTTGGAAAATTTGGGAGGGTTAATGGTATAGCGTAATCCTTTGTTGCCTCATCGGTATTTTTTTGGATAGTTTTATTGGGGGATTGAAACCCTCTCTGAAACCCTTTGTTAGAGCTTTCAAACCTCGGGATTTGGCCTCTGCAGAACGTTTGCAGGAGGAATCCTTAGGTATTCAGGGGACTGATCCAAAAAAAATTGCCCGGACTTTTGTTCCCTTTTCAAAATCCATACCCAATCAGGGTTTTGTTGCGCCTCAGAAGGGACTACTTCCTAGTTCCTACCCCTACTGCTAATAGTACCCCGACCATGCCTAATACACAAAGGCCTATTCGATATATTAGTGCTGCAGAGAGGGCAGAGAAACAAAGGAAGGGAGAGTGCTACTTCTGTAGTGAACCTTTTGATAGAAATCATAAATGTAAACATAAAGGGACTCAATTGTTTGCAGTAGAAATAAAAGGGCAAGATGAGGAGGAAGAGTTCAGTACAACTGAAGGAGATATAAGTGAAGTGGGGTATGATGTGGTGATAACAGAACCTTGCATTTTACGTAGTGAATGCATTCTCAGGGAGTCAGGGCTTTCAAACCATGAGAGTCACTGGTTATGTAGGGAGAAAGGCCATCCACATCTTAATTGATTCAGGAAGTACTCCTAACTTCTTAGATCATGAGGTGACTGTCAAACTAGGATGCAATATAAAACCTATTCCATCACAATCCGTGACAGTGGCTGATGGAAGTCAGTTTCCTTGCCAACTGATGTGTAAAGTGTTTTCAAGGAAATTACAAAGCACATACTTTACTACTAATGTGTTAATAATTCCTTTGGGGGGCTGTGATATGGTACTTGGAGTACAGTGGTTGAGCACCCTTGGGACGGTTAGTTGGAATTCCAACAGCTCAAGATGGGATTTACATTTGATAAACGGAGACATGTGTTGTGAGGGTTAGCACAAAAAGGGGTAAGAACCATCAAAGGGGCTCCCTCTGTAAAATTGCTGAACAATGTCACTCAATTGTGTTTGTTGCAGCTCACTAGCCCACATTAAGAGTCCAATCAAATTTTGTGTGAGACCTATCAACTGCCTCTGAACAACCTATAGCACTTAGGACTTTCTTCCAGAAGTACAGATTTTCGAGGAGGCTACTGTTTTACCTCCAACTAGGGGTGTTTTTTTATCACAAAATTCATCTATTATCTAATGCACAACCTGTTAACATTAGGCCTAATAGATATCCACTGAAACAAAAAAATATCATTGAGAAATTAGTACAAGAGATGCTAGATCAAGGCATCATACAGCCCAGTTGTATCCCGTTTGCTTCACTTGGGTTTTGGTTGGAAAAAAAGATGGGTCTTGGCGTTTGTGTGTGGATTACAGGGAGCTTAACAAAAAGACAGTGAAAGACAAGTTCCCCATTCCTGTAGTGGATGATTTAATTGATGAATTGGCAGGGTCTAAGGTTTTCTCTAAACTAGACCTTAGGGCAAGGTATCATCAATTGAGGGTACGTGGGGAGGATGTGTTCAAAACAGCCTTCAAAACTCAAATTGGCCATTATGAATTCTTGGTTATGCCCTTTGGACTAACCAATGCACCTGCCTCATTTCAAAATTGGATGAATAATGTGTTTAAACCCTCGCTGAGGAAGTGTGTCCTCGATTTCTTTGATGATATCTTGGTATATAGTCCTACTTTGGTGGATCATTGGCGTCACTTGGCCGTTGTATTTGAGTTGATGCAGCACAACAATTTGTTGGCTAAGGGTAGCAAATGCACATTTGCTGTTGAGAAGGTGGAGTGTTTAGGCCATTTTATTTCAGGGACAGGAGTAGAGACTGATGCCACCAAAGTCTAGGGGGTAATGAAGTGGCCAGAACCAACAAATGTGAAAGAATTGAAGAGTTTCCTGGGTTTGGCAGGATTATCGCAAGTTTGTCAGAAATTATGCAAGCCTTAGCCTTCCTCTCACTCAGTTGCTAAAGAAGGGTGAATTCTCTTGGAGTAGAGAAACGACTCTAGCATTCCAACACCTCAAAACACCCCTGAGTACAGACCCAGTTCTTGCTGTCCCTAAATTCAGTAAACTCTACAGTTGAAACATATGCTTCTAATACTGGGATTGGTGTTGTCCTAATGCAGGAGGGCCACCCTTTGGCATATATCAGCAAGACTCTCCGCCCAAAATGGCAAAAAATTATCGATGTATCTTTTTGATTCAACAACGTTGTCGAAGTCTGTGAAAGGGGGATTGGTTGTTGAATTCCTATATCTTGCTACCAACATGATGTCCTAGTTATTGAATTTCCACAATCCGATAACCTAAATCCTAGAATCGCCAATGCTCAAAACCCTACCAAACTACTAGCATTCCAGCAATCAAGAAAGCAACATCAAACCCAAATCCCTCCAAAATCCCAACTCAAAAAATCAATACAAAATCTCATTTGAGAGTTCAAACCATCTTAAACTTAAAAGCCAGCATCTCACCATACTAACCCGTTTACACAGATAGACGTCGACAACTATAATCTTTATAAAGCTAAACGTAACAAAGATTCCACATGCCCTCCAAGTTCTACATACAGATGATCAAAATGACAACCTTCATCAAGTTTTTCGATCACATGATCAAAATTACAGACTTTATCAACCTAAAAGTAACAAAAATCCGAATTTCCTCAGATGATCAAAACAGCAATCTTTATCAAACTAATATTAAGAAAATTCTACCAAAATTTATACTAACATTCCCAAAAATCAAGAAATCAACACTAAAACTCAAATCAAACCCAAATTCCTCTAGAATCCCAACTCCAGAAAACCCCAACAAAGAAGCGAAATCAAATTAAACGAACACAGAATCTCAATTGATACCGTCTTAACCCTAAAAGGCATCTTTGTAAACTGGAAACACAAACCTTAGCATCAATAAGAGGTTGGGCAAGATCAGAAGCCTTAGAAGTAGTGAAGGCATCGAAATCATCCTCAAGCTTCTGTTGATCGACGGCGGGGTCCACCACGGCGGTGGCAGTGGAACCCCAATCGGCGCCGTAAAGCACGGAGGTGGGTCTGACGTGGACCAAAACGACAGCGTCTCCGGGTCGTAAGTAGTGGTCCACTGCCCAGTTAACGGCGAAAGCGCTCTCGTCGCTGAGATCGACGGCGATGGCGATCTTTCTGGCAGCTCCTGCGGTGGGGGTTTCGCCGGTGACGGTGTAGCGTGGTGAGGATACGGTGACGGTTGTCGTCGACGGTGGTGGTTTTGTTTTGATGGGCGGGATTTCGAAGCTCATGTTTTTTTTTTTGAGATTATCACGATGTAACCTGAGATTTTCGTCTTTTTACGGGTTCAGTGATGGTTTAGTTCTGGGTTATTAACTTGCTGTATTATCGATCGTCCGCTAGTCTTTCCCAAATCTTATTTTGATGAAACGGTCTCTCGCTAAATTATGATCTCTATTTATATCCCATAGTTTCATTTGTTGGAACACCTTTTATACTCGTACTTATTTTATTATGTTTTATACTACTATTATATCATTTTGTAGTTGATTTCTTAATAAGTCGGTAGATATTGTCAATGTTATTAAGATATCGTATCTCAAAAATTTTGATGATCATCTATTCATAATTTTTTTTTATATGAGACGTTTTTTAAGATAATATTACCAGATTGAACTGTCTATGAATTGTTAATTGATTATGAGTTGTTGTTATTAATGCAGTTGTGAAGAATGAGGTGTCGATAAAAGATGCAGTGAGTATCATGTTAGGTTGTGAGCGTTTGTACGAAACAAAAATAGAGATGTGGGAAGTAATTTGGATGGATTAAGATAGGTTGAAAATGAAGATCACTAGATGGGATATGCTTAATTAATGCCTTCCAAGATTTGACATTTGTATACGTGGTAACTTGTAAATAATTGAAATTTACTACATAATTCGTAACAAATTTCATTTTTTATGGGGTTTCTTTACTAAGTAAATGTGCTAAGGAACTTTAGTGAAATTGATTGTGCACATCAGGTAAACCACCTTAATATCGCTCTTGCATAAACTTGAACATGAAATCCTTTAGGTGATGACCAAAAGTTTAACCAATAGACTCCACAATATGTTAGTCGAGTGATTAAGACGAAATTATTGTGACAAAAAATCTTAGTTTTGGATATCTTCTTTCCTCGAATATAATGTGATTAAGTGCACGATTATTATTGACGTCAAAATATGATGATACGAGCAAAAGACCAATAAGTTATGGATAATGTGCAAGTACAATGGGCCGGCAGGCTTGTTTGTTACTCTTATCAAAAGAATGGGCCACTATATCTTGTTTATTGGACTATCAACTTTTCGCTTCTTATTTAGCCAATCTCGTTTTGGTAATGAGATGCCACTATGTTAGTCGACGGTCAAGTTTTTTTCATCTAATTTTACGTTACTTCATTTCATTGTCCATAATTTTTCACCAATGTTCGATAAATATAATGAAGTATCAAAAAGAATTTATACGAAATACCAAGTAGCTATTTATTCTTTCAATTTTCAAGTGGAATTACTACAACTAATCATTTCATTAGACATTTCTATTTTTACGGAATTATAATTTCGGTATAGAAAATAAGAAAATGACTACAGCGTACTCCGTATTTTATACTGATATCATTGTATCATCGAAGTCTAAGTACTTGTCGATGAGATGATGACGGCGGTTGTGGTCTGATAAACAATCACTTCATAATTCAAGGAAGTTACTGTATTACTTTGAGCTTCTGGATCACAAATATATTTTTCTTTAATAAATACCTTTTACACTTCTTTAGGAGCAGCAAAGTGGACGTGCCGGAGTGGTTATCGGGCATGACTAGAAATCATGTGGGCTTTGCCCGCGCAGGTTCGAATCCTGCCGTCCACGCTTTTGTCATTTTTTTGGTTTCTCCAATTTCAATTCCTACCTCGTACCATTTTTCTGCCCTAAAGCGAGTCCATGTTAGAGAACATAGTGCACGCCAAAAAATTACACAAATGTTCAGCTCATTAACTAACAATTTCGACTAATTCAAGATATATGATCGTCCATATAGTTACATAACTGGTGCTCCATCAAGATTCAAGAATTACGAGAAATTGAAATATCAACTCAATTCTTTTAATTGGATTCTTAAAGTAGAAAAACCCGATACATAATATTCCACATGATTTTTTAATTTTTTTTTTTTAATTATAAATCTTGTAATTTCTATATATAGGGATATTATTAAACGGAGTACTACTTTTCAAGTTGTTTATTTGGTTGACAAATGACAATATCCAAATCTAAATATACTTGAATGCATGTCTTGAACTTGTAATAATAAAAAAAGTAGCAAAACTTAATTTCAATGAAACTGTCCCTTTGCAAATTTGGGTACGTAATTATACAAAAAAAATAGACAGTAAATTCAATGTAGTCATTAAAATTTTATACAGTAGTCCGTATATGGGTATGCATGTATAATAAATAAATAAATGTAAATGTAAAAAAGAGTGGAGAAGTAGGATGCATGAATTAAATAGAAGAACCAAAAAAGGAAGTGCAGGATTTGGTGGTATTGTAAAGAAACTGTCATCGCCGATTTTAGTCAGGCAAAGTTGGCATCAAATGATCTGCATGCTCTTCCAATAACTCTCTCTCAATTGTTGAAACAACTTCACTCAAATCTTTAAAGTCCATACACTACTATCTAAGCCCTATATCTGCAACTTATATCAAAATTGAACGGATACAATGCTATAAAATTTGAATAAAATAAATTCTCGTTAAAATAAAGATCTCTCACTAAAATTTTGATCTCCGCTGTTTAATGATACAACTTTTCACAAGAGGATTTTCGGATCTTTCAAGATTTTGAAGATAATCGATTCCATCTAACCTAATAGATTGTAGCCGCCAGTCTGACATAATATACCATATGATGAACGAGTGTGGAACTGATCTTCTACGTCCTCTTTACTATCATAGAATCAACATCTCTCATCTCAAACACACAATACTTAATACTACTACTATTATTAGCCATTTTCTTACCACTAAAAATTAAATACACAAACTATAATAATATCGTCGAGTTTTAGTATCATGTCTCACTATAACTTATTGTACGACGATCTCTCAAAAAACATACATATACTCCGTATTTTAATTTACTTTTTTTTAAAGATGTTTGTTTGCTCAATTGGTGAAAAATTGCCCGTAAAGGTGGAGCCTAGTGGTTAAAACATGTGGTCATCATCCCATTGGTCTCAAGTTGTCGCCCTAAAGGTGACTTACTTGATATGGCAGCATGAAAAATATAGATAGACGTAGTCACACATGTATCTTAAAAAAAATATATAAAAATATTTTTTTATAAAAAATACTATAAAATATAAAAAAATAAAATAATGCGAAGTATTTATTCTCAATATAAATCTAGTTACAAAAAAATGTAAAGATATACGGAGTACTATCATATACTCGTAGTACTACATATGTATACATTTATAATGTGTGACGATCGACGAGTAGCTAAATCATTTTTTTTAAAGAATTATCCATTCGTCTCGTACATTTATTTGTCTTTAATTAAAATATTATTCAGGTAGTCACGTTGAATATAAAAGACAATTAAATAAATGAACTAGACGGAGGGAGTGTAGAATACTCGGTACGTACCACGTACATTGATGAATAGTCAGTAAAATTAGCTCAAATAGGTTAAGACATTTTTACAGTCTGTTAACGGAGTATTCACTGCACTTCTTTAGTTCTCACATATACTCTCTACTTACTTTCTGCCTCATTTCTGCAGTTTTACAGCCACTCTTGTTTTTTTTTTTTTATAATATTATTTTGAGTTTATTAGGAGTACTTGGTCACGGTTTTTAATAAAAAAATTACCGCAACAAGGTAAGTAAGACCACTGATAAAAGCAGAAATGTGGACTGACCAGTTACCCTATATTTCAGCATACCTATAAAAATATTACTCCACTCCGTATATAGCTTGAAATATTGATTAAAAATACTTTCTCCGAGTTTCTATGATTGATTCATTTATTTTTGAAGTGAAAATAAGGAAAAAAAAAAAAGAATGGTTAAAAAAAGAAGGAAGAAGATAGAAAAATGGGTAGGTAAATATGAACCATATATTTATAGCCTAAAATGAAAAGTCGATAAAAGATCAAACTCTACCAAAAAAAAAAGTGTCAATGATAGGAACTCGGGAGCATAAGATAATCGAGCAATGAGCAATTACTGAAGTTTGTGGGTAGCTTTGTTAGATGAGAGGGACAGATTGAGGTCTACTACTATGTGTAGGTCTACTTGCTTGTAGCTTAACTTTGAGCCTTGTAACAAAAATTGACCTCACTACATCTACATGCATTATGCATATACATCTATCATCATTTTGTAATTATCAACACTATCAATACATCATAGATATGCATTCATTACTCAACCATTTAAGCTTCATGCCACCCTACATACCTAGCTCCTAATTGCTTCGTATTATCTACCTAGTTAGCTATATTTCGATTTCAGAGTTTATCTTAAAATCAATTTTCAATTACCTTATTAATACGGACTATATAATACGGAGTAGTTGTTACACCACCTACCATTTTATTCAAAATTTCGAAGTTTTTGATTTTTTTTTTATTGTGAACTTTGATATTTAGGGCCGGGCTTTAATTAGGGTTTAGGGTTTAGAACTTTAGGGTTAGTTTATCCTCTTAAGATCATGTTGTATCAAGATTTAGGCGAGTTGTCACTTGTCACACCATCGATCTTTAAACAAAAGCTCGAAAATTTTGATATTTTTTCATACATTGAAATAATTATAGTACACGTGATCTCTAAATTCAAATCGTGGTTTCATGACTTTCATCATGTTACATCTAATATGTAAAATAAAATAAAATAATCATACCACCCACACGATGGATGAGTAGTTCTCTATACTATTGATCGATCCTACAATTACCCCCGAATGAGGTTGCTCATTATCATTGCCTCATAGTCCACTTAGCTCAATCCGATAGTGTATGCATGCTTTGGTGTAAAATTGAGTAATAATCATCACCATTTTAGACACGTGTCAGCATCGATCTGTGCCAAGGTTTTAGACGAAAGATGGTTCTTTTCATTTGGCAATGCAATTAGTTCCTTTATTTGGTTCATGGACACAATTCCATTTTCCAAAGTAGCTTAGTGCAACACATAATTAAGGTGTGACTTGAGTATGTATGGCTAAATAACTTTGAGATACAATATAATGCAAGTACAATCAATCACACATACTTCATTGCCCATCTAAATGCTGAATCACATTAGATCCTCACCACTTTTAATGTTGTAGCTACTTGACACACTCACATTTTATCACCCTACTACCTATCCATATACAATCTCAATGCTAACAAACCATGTAACACGTAACCTGAGACGATCTTACATTTACAAGCACAATCCTAACATAGGAAACTGTATGTTTCATAGGGTAAAGGAGTCGCAAAGACGTTTTTGATGATACAGACAATGCAAGCAGGCCAGGGTTAGGTTATGAACAAAACTATTTGAGAGAAAACTCGATTTTAATTTATGAAAGACGTACGTACGTTTGTTGTGAAATCGATCGATATCTAAAGGAGATTGTACATTAAATATAATAAAATAAATGCATACCCAAAGAAGATGTTGAAAACAAATGTAAAAGTATAATGAGAGATATATTTAATGAGATAGAGAGCTTTAGGCCAGCAGAAAAGTTGCTTAAAGCAAGAAAATTTCAAAGGCCAAAGAAGAAGGAAACCAAAAGAGCAAAGAAAAAGCAGTACTTTTGAGGTTGAGATCCCATAGCATTACACTAGAGTATGCAAAAATAACAGAAAGTTAATTACAACTGCAAAATCTTGCCAGATTTTTTACTTTCTTTTTTTTTTTAAAATAAAAATAAAAATAAAAACACTTAGTAATTAGAAAGTTTTAAGGACAAGTCAAGAAAAGTATCAGAAACAGCAGCATTAGTAGTAGTAGTTGTTGTTGTTGTTGCTGTAGTTGCTGTAGTAAGTGAAGAAGAGGGTGATGAAGTAGTGTTATAAGAAGATTCAAAACACCCTAATTTCAAGTCCAAATAATCCATTCCCTTGTAGTAGTAGTAATAGTTGTTGTTGTTGTTGTTGTTGTTGTCGCAATTATTATTGTTATTGTTATTGTTATTGTCGAAATCTTTGATGTTTAGTTCTTCATTCACGGTGTCGGATTTTCCAGGGAAAAATCCATATTCCATCATGCTTGTTCTGCTCATTTTCTTCTGAATTCCCATCACCTTTTAAAAAAAAATCAACCATTATTCCATCATCATGAAAAAAAAAAAGTAATTAAATCCATATTCGATAATATATAATTGCATTAACACAAATTCTCGTATGAAACTAATTGATTAACACTAATTGTTGCATTAAGAGATAAAAAGTTTTGATCTTTGATGGGTTAGAAAGTCTAATTTGAAGAAACATTTTGAAAATTGAAAAAGAATGAACACAAAATGTAATAAAATAAGCCAATTCAATTTTTGTTTATTTTCTCATTGTTGATTAAGTTAAATATATTATTCAATTAAATCACATGTACATATTATTATACTACTATAAAATAATTGAGCACACAAATGTAATAAATTAAATTAAACTAAGTATCTTATTCAATTAAATCATTTTTCTCATTGTTAACTTAAATATCTTATTCAATTAGATCACATGTTCATATATCATCCATCAAATGTATATATATATATAGGGCATAATTAAACATATAAAAGATTTGATCTTTAATAAGTGAGAAATCCTAATTTAATTTTGATGAAGCAATTTTTCATATTTAATTATTTTTCATATTCATTTGATCACATTTTAATACTCCCCCGAGTTTTAATTTATCTTTCTATTTGAATATAATACCTCACGTTCTCACCCAATTATTAAAGAGTGGGAAGATAAAAGAAAATTAGAGGAAGTAATTAAAAAATGTAAGATCATTAGGTCAAATTAAAGCAGTACTCTTGTAATCATATGGTAAATAACAAAAACACTAATTTATTCAATCTTTAATTAAACACAATTTACAATTATAAAAGATTGAATATAGAGAATTTATGTAAAAAAAATAAAAATTACCTGAGTGGCAGTCATAGGAGTAAAATCAGGATAATTATTATTAACAGCAAAATGTTGATAATTGTTGGTGTTGTTGGAATCAAACCCTCCATAGTTATTAATTCCATGATTAATGACATCATTAGGCATTTGTAAACCTTGATCACAATAATAATCACCAAATTGCTGCTGCTGCTGCTTCTCCTTTCCTTTATTACCAAACCCTACTTTCTCACCATCTATCCTTTTCTTCTGCAAAATCAATCAAATTTATCATAACCCATTTTAACAAAAAAAATAAAACAGTAAAAATAATAAAAATTAAATAAAACCTTGTAAGAGAGAGTAGTAGTGATGTTGTGGTTTGGCATTGAAGGAAGCTCCAGTGCCTGATCGGGCAAGCTTAAGGCCCGTAAAGGAGACGGCCCACGTTGACCGGGGAAGTAGTAATTGGAGAGGGTAACCGGGTAGGGGTGGACCGGGACTCCAGGAAGAGGGCATATGTTAGAAAACCCGTTGTTGTTGTTATTATTGTTATTGTTGTTGGTGTTGTTGGTGTTGGAGGCCAAGAATTTGGAAGCCAAGATTCGGTGGGTAGGGGAAGTGCCCTCTTGTCGATGGAGCTCAATCTCGAGTTTCTCAACCCCCATGCCTCTTTGAGGGGTCTTATTAGGCCCCTTTTGGGCTCGACTCGATTTCCTAGACCGGGGTTTAGGGTTTGTGGTGGTGGGTTGTGGTAGTGGTAGTGGTGGTGATTTTGGTGTTTGATTATTGTGAGTTTTGAAGAAGATGGGTGTTGTTGTTGATGCCATAGTCTAGTCAAGTACTTGAGAGTAGTGTAGTGTAGTGTGGTGTGGTGTTGTGTGTTAGAGTGAAGTGATACAAGGTATATAAACTAGAGGTTAGTATGTACTTCTACTTGGTAGGAGTTGAAGTACTTTGTTTTGTTTTTTCGAAGTCACAAACTCGGGAATTAATTCATTGATGTAAGATCGTCTAAAACAATAGCTTCAACATTATTAGGTCCAAGTCCCTTCCAACTACGCATCATCGAAGTACTTTGTTTTTAGTCATAAATAATTTTGGCCGGGGGAACGGTCCTGCTTGTTCTCTATATATATTTTATTCTGTTCTGTTGTGCTTATTATCGTTTTAAGTATGATTTTTTTTTTCTTTTGTTATCTTTGTTCTCTAAATTAAGTTTAGAAGTGGGTTGACGGTTGAATGATTAAATTTACGATAAAAAGAAACATAATCAATTTAGTAAACCATTTCGGATGATTTATATATGTTAAATATCAAAAGCGAATTATAAGGCCGATTCTGTTACTGATGATAGGATTCGATTTAAATCCTGATCATGAATATCATCTCTCGTGACTTTAGCAACATTATAAAGGAATCCTACAATTTTGGTAGACTACCAATGGATCATTATTGATGGGTGTACGTCCTTCATTTTAGTGTCAACTACTATTCACACATCCATTTGTTTTGCAATTGGCAAGACATTTGGGAATACCAAAGTTGATCGATCACTTTTTATATACTTACATGGAAGATCTTGTATGATATAGCTACTCAAATACTATATGTTTGAGGCATTAATTCATTTGTCACTTCCTCCTAAAGTAGTTTGGGATGGATTGTTGATGACTCAAATAATCATAATAGATATCGAGATATAATAGATATCGTCGGTATCGTAATAGTATATTGGAGTAATATTGTTACCATGTTTATAGGATTAGATTCCATATTCTGTGATCTACAATATACTATTACGATACCTACGATATCTATTATATCTCGATATCTATATATTAAATCAAACTACATTTATTGTTTATAAGATGATTTTACACATTATTTATAAATAATATCGTATGTGATTTAGTATTTACTCTGTATTTAGTCAAAACTACCCTAGAAAAGTCGACGAGTGCAAAAAAAAATGATGAGGAGTATCCCTAGAATATTGTAACATACGTATGTACTTTCCCGTCTCGGTCATTTGTTATTATTTATTTATGAGAAGTATTTTAATCAAAGGATAACAAATAACCGAGATTGAGAGAGTAATTAATTATGGTAATTTAACTTTTGGCAAAATGCATTCGATAAATCATAAAAAAACTACATTGCACGGATCGTTTTTATCGTGAAAATATTACTTGTATTATTGGACTTGTAGCTTAACACACACTTTTCTACAATACAACTTTGGACAACGTATATTTTAAAAATTACTCCACTTTATGTACGTAGTACTCCCTCTTTTCCAACAAATTGTATATATTTGCTTTTTTAACACTATTTATAAGTGATGAGAATCTTCAATATAACTTCTCATATATAAGATAAAAGATAGTCGTGTGAAATCTTGTTTAAATCGTCTAATAAAATACATTATGAATATCAAATTTTTATACTGCCTCCCCACCACTAAGATTTTCCCACTCTCCTTAAAAGGAAACTCCACTATGATTTTCTCACTTCAAAACTTTCCTTATTCATCCAATATACTCTCTTCCTATTGGTTACTTTTGTGATTTGACATTTTAAACCTCACCCAACAATTTATCACCTTTCTTTATACCTCTCTATATTTTTCTTCTTAATCACCGTGCCAAGTCAAAGTGGGAACATCAATACGGTGGGGAGGGAGTAATTTTTAGTAACACGTAATTAAAGATATAGACAAAAGAAAACGAGTATCGACATACGTACATAAATCAAACGTATACAAATGGTTGGAACGGAGGGAGTATAAATCTACAATACCCTGAAAGGGGATAATATGATAAATATATAAATAAATAAAAGAGGAAGGGAAATGGTCCAATAGATGAGAGAGTGAGAGAAGATGAAGAACAGTTGAGCAGGAAGCCCAAATTGGCAGTGGTGGTCGGGACCAAAAAGAAGTCACCCTATTCACTATTCACCACCACTGCCAACCGCACTAAGTCGCACACTAAGTTATAGCAGCGATGAGAAATTCGAATCTTAAACTTATTGTCCAGAGTACTGAGTGTTAACCATGCACTTGACTAAGTCGAGATCTTCATTCTGTTCACATTTGTGACACATCTCAGTATTCCACAAGTCGAATAACTGTTGTTTTAGGGTACAACAAAAGAACGAACGGTTCTTACTTACAAACACTCTCTCAAATGTATTCGTGACAACGGTTGACCTTAGGGTTGTTATTATTACTCCGTATTAGTGTAAAGTCATGCATGACCTAATGATTAACAAAAAATCAGGATTATGATTATAAATACATATAGAGAGTACATGTAAAGAGTGATAGAGGAAGATTGAGTAATGAATACTCCTACTCCTATATAATACGAGTAGTATGATGTTGATGCTAGTATGTAGTAGTACTAGTTACTAGTATAGGGCTTGATGAGAAACAGCTTGTTCATTTAAGGAATTGTGTCAAAAGGCTGCCTCATGTGCTATACCCTTATACTCACTTCACTTTTTAGGGGACCTTAGCTTTTCTCATTTCGTAACTAAAAATATGGACAAAAGAACATGTATGTTGGTGTATATGTATAAAGTAAACGTATGAAATTTATTGGAACGGAAGGAGTAATTATTCATATTTTCCAAGTCACATCTTTTATGAAAAGGATGTAAATCTCCTCTATCATGCCTAAGGATGACGGTAGACGATGCTAGATCTGATTCAGATTCGCAGGATTCAACTCACGTGGATCGGAAATGAATCCAAAATTTTTAAGATGCTCACTCAACGTATTGCTTTAAAACCGGATCGGATTTGGATTCACGGCTTTGAAAACAAGTCTATTAGTCCGTGAATCCATTTTGATATATTATACTCCCTCTGATTTTTATTTATCTTTTCTATTTTCTTATTGGGATGAAACACTCTTTCTTTCCTATTTCTATTTTGGACAATCAATATGTGGTCTAAAATTACCCTTACATTTATCTCTATCTTTTTCTCTTTTGAGTCACACAGTAAGTATTTTAACTTCCACTGCGAAGGAGACTAAATTATAAATATGATTAAGAAATTGACATTAAAATCAAATGCTACACACTTGTAATTGAATCCAAGGAGTGCTCGATCGTAACGCAAGACAAAGTAAGGTCGTAGGAAACTAGGAATAGCGGCTGAGAGTGTTAGGAAAGTGACATTCTGGCACGTGTAATCTTCATACAGATATTTCAAGGATTATCAGAATATTATTGCTCAACATCATCAAATGGAGGATTCTCTTTTACACTTCCCCGATTTTAGATGATTGCCTCATTTCAATATAATACTCCTCACACAAACGAAACAATCATTTAAAAATGAAGGGAATATACATTCTTAATCGGTCTCGTTTAGTTAATTAATTACTTGTTTCACCGTACTTTTTATAGTTGTATAATTATAAGAGAAAATTGATAACTTATACCTCCAATAACTTCATTTTTCAAACTTTATACCTTGTATAATTTTTTTCAAATTTTATACCTACTTATCTATTTTATTTCATAATGCATACCCTCATTCAAATTCCGTCACAAAACTAACGGGCTATTACTAATTGATCATTTTGCCCTTATTTTAGTAACATTGGACGATTACTATAACATAAGTAGGAGTGAGCAAAACCGAGTACCTACACCGGTTCGGTTACCCGGTTTTAAAAACCGTTTTTTTCCTGAACCGAAACCAACCCAGCTTGAATCAGGTTCCCTTTTTTTGTCCAAATTGTAACCCGAAATCGATCCGGTTTTTCTGACCCGATTTTTTCAAAATATGGTTATCTTTGTCATGAATCGGTTTTTTGAACCGCTTTCGGAACCAGTTTTTGACCCGATTTCACTAATTTGCATATCAATTTTTACGTTGAATAAGGATATAAACGTAAAAGGATAAACAAACTTTGCGACTTATAACTAAAGTATGACGGAATCCGTTAGTTTTTTGACGGAATTTGGATTAAGGTATGCATTATGAAATAAATTGAATAAGTAGGTATAAGTTTTGAAAAAAAATTATCTGAGGTATAAAATTTGAAAAATGAAGTTATTGAAGGTATAAGTTATCGATTTTCCCTAATTATAAGAGAAAATTCTGCTCTTTGCAATAATGTTGTCGATGTACTTGGAAAATACATAAAGTTTAATTATAATTAATATAATTGACAATATATGGATCATGATTCTTTAGAAACACTATAAATTATAATGTCATTCGCATTGCATAAATGACCGGCGCTATGATGTAAGTCGAAAAAACAAAAAATGATCCACTCGTTATCAATAACTCATTGGCTCAATCGAAGATGTTTTAATTTAATTAGACTAGTGGTTAAGATTAGGTATCTGGATAATAGGTCACAGGTTCGGATCACTCTCCTAGATTATAATGCAACTAAGTGCGTCTTTCGTGGAACAAAAAAATCATTAGAACTCCACCAAAATTGATGCATAACAAACCAACCTTGAAACTAACCTCACTACATTTGAGAATCGTCCATTACCGAAAAAACTTAAACGATTATATTAGATACTTACTTTTGATTCACTTGAATCTATTAACATTAGATATCAGACACGTTTACATTATTAGAAACAAACGATAATTACGTTAAATCAAAACTCAAACTCAAACTCGATTTGAACGTGTTGTATGTATATGAAAGTGTGAAATAGTAGTAGGGTACCCTACCATGAGGATTGAGGAAGTACAAAAGTTACTGGTAGGTGGTCACAAATCAGAATGCAAGGACAAGAAATGGAAGGGAATTATTTTAGGGTAAGTGTTAGTTCTACCTTTATGCAACTTGTGTGAAAGCACATCTCTTTTATTTAGCATAAAATAGCAAACTAATTAAAATCCCCAATAAAAACCTAAATTATTTAATTTAATTTAATTTAATGTAAATTTCTCATCCTCCTCAATTCTCAAATCCTTGTATTCAATTGGCAACACAACAGAGGCAGAGGCAGAGGCAGAGGGTACCAATGCCATCATCCCTTACATTTTGTCATCTTCTTCCAATGTTAATTTAAGATATGGGATCTCAACTGAGATATGCTCCCCCTAACTTAAATTATCATAACACCCTTCTGTTGTATGGTGTCTTCCATAAGTGAATATGCCCTGGCCTTCAATTGTGTCAAGACGCGCATGACTAGACCTGGTAAAACTGACTCGACTCAAATGATTCAGTTCATTCTCGATTCAACTTGAGTACCTATAATTGACTCGACTCAAATTGAATCTAATTAACCCGACCAGACCTAAATATGTACCCTAAAAAGCGCCAATGATAATAACAGGTTGAAAATGATTTGTCCCGACTAATCGGTTTGACAGGTTTACGCATAACGATTTTAAACTCAAACTGGTAAAACTATTTAACCCGTTTTAATCTCAGACATTTCATTAGGCAATCCTTAGGAGAATTATGAAACTACCCTCTTAATGAAAGGTTGTGGGGATGTCCTTAAAATTTGGATGCAGAAAAGACAGCAGGTGTGGGGAGGGTGGCCCACAGCGGTCTGTACAGTGTACTTTTGAGGGCTAGGTAGGATCTGGGCCGTCCATATGGAGTGACAAATCTGTAGGCTAAATATTCGATGTCTACCATAAATCTGTAAGTTTTCTAGGTTTGGAACACTTAGTGTTGGGTCCACTTACAGTTTGGACTCTCTCACTTTATTTACAATGGAGAAGTCCTCCACTATTGAAGAAGATCGCATGTTATCGAAGATGTCTTAACTCGGTGGTTAAGATTAGGTATTGTGATCGATATGTCCCAGGTTCGAACATCCCCATACGCTTTTCATTGAACGAAAAAAAAGAACATCGTCTGTTGATTGCATTCTATGTTGCGCTTTTTGTGTACGTGGAACTACCTTCCCGTCGCTCTTCCTACTCTCCTTAACTAATTACTACCATCATGACTTCTTGTCTAAGTGACGAACTCGGAATTTGAACTTAACAGGGTCAAACTATTAATACCGTGAAGTTGTATCATTTTCGAATTCATGTAAGTCCGGAGTAGTTAAGACTGACTATTCTAAACAATAGGTCTCAGGTTCGAATCCTTCAACTCCTCTGTTGTAACGCGACTGAGAATCATTCACCACCTTTGAAGTAGAAAAGCAAAGCAAAGCAAGAAAAAGCCAAAAGGGTTAAACATTGTTGTTGTATTATGGTGGTGGATTGAGATTTGAGATATAGTAGGAGATATAGAAGAACATGTAACGTGGTTCCATACCTTCTAATAGATTTTTCAGTTGTAAATCTTTTGAGTTCTGGATTTTGGGCCATGTGATGTAACAAGGGTTAGGTGACACTTTTGGTCCCAATTTCCCCCATAGGAGTGTCATACTCGCCCATTGGTAGATGAGACAAAATTCACGTGCCATGAAAACTTATCTTACACATACTTATCTAAGTTGGGCGTTATTTAACCGGTTTTAGTCTTAAAATATACCTACATCGTCGATTTAGACGAAATGCTCCATCTCATGATAGACGAACGACAACTGCTTTTAAGGGCTCACAAAATCACGATTACTCATCATTTTACACTGTAACATTACATGATTTCCAGTACCGGGAATACGTCCATCCCTCAATGTAAAACGGAAGTAATATACGATAGGTATTCGGTATATTGTATTGTATGAAATGAAATGAAATGAAAATTGTAATTTAAGTCGAAAACTGAATTTTATTTGAAGGAAAATTTGTGAATTAATGTAAGATATGTTGAAAGAATAATCAAAAATCGAATTAGGGAGCAACCAGACCTTCTATTGTGTAAATTAGAGACTCGGCCAAATCCACCTTGAACATCATGGCTTTCAGCGTTTCCAATACATTATATTCCGGATCCAGTTTCCGTTGCCATCCCTACAAAATCACGGTCAACAACATCACTAAACTTGAGCAGATTACTAATCAGTGCCCCAAACCCGACCCAACCCAACCCTACTGTATATGAACCCAACATGGTAGCTGACACGATCCAAAAGGGTGTGTTGACCCTGTATGACCCGACTGACCGGATTGCCACCTCTGGACATGCTAAGATAAATGAAGCACGCGAGAGAGGATACAGGAGAGTAACAAATACCTCGAGAACCATAGTGGTTACAATCACAGTACAAACATTTCCATCGATGTTGACCTTATGATGGCGAACTAACTCCAATAATTGCTGCATGCAATCTGCTGCATGAAGTGTATCGCCTTCTGGTGAACGCCATAAACTGAACCGCTTTTCCACTTCCTGTCATATCATGTTGTTGAAATATGAAACTACCCGTAATCAACTTCAGAAAAAAAAAAACATTAAATTCCGTCAACCTATCCTCAGATCTGCAATATAGGTGGGAGGTAATACCTTGATAAAAAGGCCGGGGTTAGGACAGTTTTGTCGTTTTGATAACTGTAGAGTGCATCGAGCAGCAGTGCTGCCATCTTTAAGGGCAACAGCCTTGAAAAAATCAAGTATGTTGGTCCTATCTTGCTTACCGAGTTCAGCAGTCATGCCAACATCCAGAAATATCACATGAGGTCGTGATTCGAAGAGTTGTTTCCTTGGGCTTCGCTGATTTAGCCGAACAAGTATGTTTCCCGGGTGCATATCAGCGTGGATAAAATTGTCAACCTGCAAATAGAGCTTCATCGTTATAATAAAGATGTACCATGTACTTCTATTATTTACTGTCGAAAGTGCAACAGAAACTCGTACCAAAAGCATTTTAAGAAGGGCATGACTTCCAATATGAGCAAGTGCAGTTTTGACTCGATCGTTTCCTTCAAATTCATCGACATAGTGTAAGATACTTTCCCCATGCTCAAAAGTTTCCACCAAAACTGCCGGGTGTACCAACGGATACAACGGTTTAGGGAATGAAACATCCTTCCATCTCCGAAAGTTGTAAATGAAACGACTCAAATGTGCAGCCTCCCTTGCAAGATCAACTTGAGACATCATAAACCCTGCAAATTGTTGCAAGCTTTCGTCTAGTCTCAGCCACTTAAGCGCCGGTATGAAGCTTGAAATTCTCGCAAACACATTTATTATCATGAAGTCTCTTCGTATAGCCTCAGCAACCCCCGGATGTCTCACCTTCACGGCAACTAAAATAGGCTTCATCGCACGGCCAGGATACCGAAATTTCAGTGTCGCTCGGTGAACTTGAGCCACACTCCCCGACGCCACAGGCTTCTCTTCAAAACTCTCGAATATTTCACCGAGCTCTCTTCCAAATGCCCGTTCGATCGTTTTCTTTGAGAAAGGAAAGTCATGAGCTGGCGCTTTGGAATGCAACTCGGCAAGTTTTGTGCAAAGGTCTTCAGGGAAGAGGTCAGGCCTCGTCGCAGCCCATTGACCCCATTTAATGAACGCGGGACCCGCTTTTTCGAGTGTACGGTGAAGAACACTAAGCCATGCCTTCCTAAAGTCCTCACCAAGTGAGTCAGCAAATGGAGCCATCACGACGCACGGTGAAAATATCGCTGCTAAGTAAATTGCGCGTATCAAAACAAAAACCGCCTCCACCAATGAAAAAAGAATGGACGTCAAATAAATTTGTCCGTTTTCTGCATGATTATACAGAGCTCCAGAAGCTGGCAAACTCTCTGCATGACTCCACATAGTGTTTCTCGATGAAAGTTGTCCGACTATAACAGCGAGTAGACTCGGAGCAAGAAGGTGATACCGGCTCAAAGCTAAGCTCACTGCAGTAGCCATTTTACTTATACAACCCATAGCGGGCGTTCTATAAGGCTGCATTAGTAGAAACCTTATCCATGCATGTTGAGCATGGCGTGAGATTGTCGTATTTGCAGAGAGATTGTGCATTTTGCGAATGCCATAGATGCTTAAATGATCCTTGACTTCGAAAAAGTAACTGGACGTGTCTCTTTTTGCTATAAGATTGTACCTTGAACATGGATCCAATTTGCTGCAGCTACATCTCTGATCAAGAAGAAAGGTCTTCACAATCTTTCTGACACTGCCAGCGGCCAAAGTTCTGCATGAAAGCGCCCATATGACAGTCAGAGGAATAACTATACTCCATATGAGCGAAAAAGGCACAGATGAAAGAAATGACAGCATAATTTGATGCCATTTTAATCACCAAATTCCGAGTCAAGTGGAACTTAATACAGTGAGATTTTTTTACATACAATCAAAAAACATGCGAATTTCATCAAATGACACAAATGCGAATTTCATGCTACTTAGATTTTATTTCATCTTTAAAAATGCATTGCGAGGCCAATATAACCTCTATATTGATAGTAGAAAAGAAGGGGGCGGGTCGAGAGAGTTTTCCCTCCAACTTTTCCCTATATTGGAGGAATTTAATCAGCTTAGAACAAAATAAATTCCTCCATTTCACTCCCTTCCAAATCCATTTCATACGAACCGGACAAGGAATTTCGCCCCTCCCTTCCTTTTCCATTCAAACAAAAGGTTATTCTTCTTGAAGATGAAACATCTCAATTAGACAATTACAGTGTACGACTACTTCCTTCAGTTCCTTCACTCGGCTATACTCAGACAGAAACAACTACAGAAGTTCACAAATATAAGGTGAAAACTGAAAACCAACAACTATGCACAACAACCAATCCAAATACATAGAAATTCTCATTCATCCAATAGTATAGAAGTACCGGACACGGCTACTTTGTGCAAAATTTCCGATATTTTGGTGAAAAAAGAAGTACGGTATCATATTGGACACGACACAGTCGATACAGCAGCCAAGTGAAGTATGAGAGTAACAAAATAAAGTACTCTACAAAGGTAACTCAACATAATAACATTGCAGCTACAGCACAGAACCAAAGAACAAAACTACCCATCATTTAAAATTCACATTAAATTCGAAAAATCAATCAAACCAATCACACCAAATATCACAGAATTTTCTACAGATTTCATTTGAGCCCCATTTATACATAATAGGATACAAAGATCCCAACTTTATTCTCACTCGACATGCCCAACAAAAATCACTAATTACCCAGTAAAAAACACCAAATACCCAGTAAAAAACACCATCAATACCTACGTTACTCCAACACTTCAACTTCACTTGGGTGCCGTTGTCGCACCAACACCTTGGATACTTCAATTTAGACCAAAAAATTGAAAAATTTGCCAAAAATTGGCGGATACGACTGCTCGTTGAAGAGTCTGAGTAACATAGATCGATGATATATAATCATGTAATAACATCACATAAAAGTTCAAGGATTCAATCAAATTTGCTCAACTAAATCATTTGAAAATCGGGGGAAAAAACTCAAATAAAATGGTACGAGGGATGGAAAGAGTAGTACCTGGACATAGTTGATTATCGAGTGATTTTATGTATCATTCGGATATATCCGACAAAAAATCAAATGGATCATCCGTATTCTTACCACCCAAAATGTCGGATGTTTTATGTTTGTGCTGACAAATTTTACATGTCTAAATTTCCGGCAAATAAAATTGAGGAAAGGGGAAAAAAATAAAAGAAGGAAAGGGACTTTATTTATTTATTTATTTATTTATTTATTTATTCACCCAAAAGGATGTGGAGTAAGCTAATTCACTAACACCTCCTAATCGAATCATGCCATTACTCTTTAATGGTTCTTTGATTAATTGATTTGATATAATAAAAAAATATATACAGAGTACTCAGTGGTTAAATTTGATATGATGAGTGTATTGAGATTCCGTAAATACTTAGAAGTTTAGTGTTAAATGAAAGGTTAAATGATGTGTACAGTGAGCTGATAAAATTTTAACAAAAATTCTTGTATGAGACGGTCTCACAAGAGACTTAGGCCTTGTTCTTTTCGGCTGAAACATGGCTGAGCTGAGCTAGTCTGGTCTGATAAGAGCTGAGCTGAGCTGAGCTGAGCTGAATTAAAAGAACCTGAAACTAATAACTACTTATATCAATTATCTAATAATATTTTAAAAAATGAGAAAAAAATATAAAAAATTATAACACTAAATAAAAATAGTAATAATAATAATAATAACAACAATAATTAATTAATTAATTAATTATAATAGTAATAATAATAATTAATTAATAATAGTAATTAATTAATTAATAATAGTAATGATATTAACAACAACAACATAGTACTCACTCCAATTCATTTGATTTCTACTTTTGTTTTTAGTACTTGGCAATAGAAAATGTTATGTATATATATTTAATTACGTAATATACAAAATTTTAAATTTTCATATTCTTAAATCTTAATACAATAGAAATAATACTCATATGTTATATTGTGTGTGTGACTTGTAAATATTTGAATGTAACATCTATTTCAAGACCTCAAAATATTATGGAGTGCATAATAATATAAATAATTATTATAATAACAATGATGATAAAAAAATAGAAAATAATAACAATGACGATAATAATAACAATGACGATGATGATGACAACAACGACAATAACGATGATAATAATAATCTGTTATTATTATTATTAATATTAAGAGATACAAGTAATGAAATTTACAACAACAACAACAACAAGAACAAGAATAACAATATTATTATTATTATTATTATTATTATTATTATTATTATTATTATTATTATTATTATTATTAATTTTTTATGAAAAGAAACTTGCATTAATATCGAAATGCAATAACAACAACAACAATAATAATACTCCCTCCGGACACTATTTTTTGCCCCACTTCATTAAAATACCCCTCACATATATTGAGCTAGTGTGGCGAAAAATAGTGTCCGGAGGGAGTAACTTATTGTAATTTATTTCGATCTTAATGCAATTTCCGTTTCATATAAAAAAACAAATAAATAATAATAATAATAATAATAATAATAATAATATATTATAATATATATTATTATTATTATAATTATTGAAGTATTATTTTAGGAGCTGAAAATATTGGGGCTGGGTTGAAAATATTAGGGCTGAGCTGAGCTTATAGGAGCTGGGCTGAGCTGATACGAGCTGGGCTGAGCTGATACGAGCTGAGCTGGTCTGAAACGGGCTGAAAATAAGCTGAAAAGAACAGGGTCTTACTAAAATTTTAATTCTCCTAAAAATTTTGGACAGAAATTGTTTAATGAGAGTTTTAAAAGTATTCTAATATTTTTTTAGTGGTTTTACATTTAGTGCGGATTAAATAAATAATAAGAAGATGATAAGGGTTCGTTTGATTCACTATGACAAGATGAAGTTATCGGGAGGTTAAATTTACATGAAATTGTATTTCATGTGAACTACAAAAATATTGTTAGGTTGTAACAAGAAATTGAAATTCCTTGGAAAGCGGTAATTCTCATGAAATGGACAATCAAACAGGTGTAACCAAACGAGATTTTGGAAGGTGCGTCAAGATTCAAGAACCACCTTCGATACCTAATTTGGTGAAAGGAAGATATGAGCCAATTATATCATCTTGGTTTCATGTGGATACTGCCATCGCGTACGCACATCGAAAGTTGTGCGTCTTATGAACGGAGCTCAGGGATAATTGGCACCTCCAAGCTTACCCAAACGGAGCTCATGTGTGGGTTGCAATGGTTTGTCTCGAGTTGGTCTCTTGCGGGAGTGATTTGTTAACTTACGACGAGTATAAAAGGTACACATCACTAATTTGGTCTGTGGTTTTGGTCTACGATCCATTAAGTTTGGCCCGCAATCAAAGCAAAAATCAAAATACTAACATAAATCGTTAGATCGTTCGCCGGTTCAAAAAAGTACGGTAATTAGTACGATCTGGTATGAAATGGGGTTGGATTGTAGTAGGGTGAATACTCATTATTGAATAGCACGGCCAACAATAATCGCTCAAACCAATCAACCGAACTCGGCTTGTAACTTTGGATTGACCCATCCCTATTAATGTTTATTAGAGCATACAAGTCGATCGATATCCTTATAAAAAAAAACTTAATAGTACTCCGTAAAATCTAAAAAAAAGTTCTACGTAGAACTCGAAATATCACAACCTGACTCAAATCCAATATGATTCTTACCAATTCGATCCACCCGTCTAGGAGGTCTACATGCAAGTCCTACATTAATTTAGTACGAGTAGTTTAGTTTCACGTGGACCCCCAAACATGACTTTAATTCAAGTTTCAAGTCATAAACGTAGGCAAAAAACGCACATGGTTTTTAGCCTAAACAATTTGCCAACCCCCAATTATTATGCTTCATTTACTACTTGAGACACTTGGGCTTTATTCAGCCCCCTGTTTCTCGTACCAAACCATCACATACATTCACTTATATATACTGTACACAACACCACCCTTTAACACTCCTAACCAAAACACCCACATTCAAATCGTTACAAGTACGAGTCTATAGAACAGATCCTCGGGAAAAAAAATGAGTGGAGGAGTAGGAAGTGTGTGCCAAAAATACGTAGTGACGGTAAGTATGGCAGCAGTAGAGGCATTAAAAGACAACGGGTATGCAAGGTGGAACTACCCTTTACGACGTCTTCATCACCGTCTCCAAAACTCAATCCGATCATCCGGTCGTGCTTCGTCCTCCACCACAGCCGCATCCGCTAATGTGGCGAAGAAGACGGTGGCGAAGAAGACGGAGAAAACGATGCGTAAAGTTATGGAGCTTGATTGCTGGGGTCCTACTACTACTCGCTTTTGATCATTTCTTTTACCTACCCACGTCCCCAAAATTACAATTCCAATACTACTCTACTCCGTATTACTTAATGTACTCTTTATTCGGCCTATTCAATTCAATAGTATAATGTAATGGAGATCGATAGAATTATGTCCGACTTGTCTCGCTCTTTCATTGTCTTTCTTTTTGTTTTATCCTTAGAAAACTTAATAATGTATTTAGCCCACCGACTAGCGGCCATGGCTTACAAAATGCAACTACTGTTTCCCCACCCTGGCAAAAAAAAAATCACAGAATTCGTAGTTGTTTGGTCTGCATGCCATTCTTTTTGGATCTGGTTAGGTTGAGCCAATTCAGGTCAGGTCGCGTATTAGCTTTGTCAGGTCCACTTTCAACATTACAACATAAGAAGTCGAATCAAACATGAAATCACAGATTGTCGGGTAAATCGAACTTCTGGGAGCCGAAAATGTGGTGAGACGTAGTCTGGACAAAGAGAGCCAGACCGCACTTGGCACTATTAAAACCGTCCCAAAGAGAAAACTCGAGGGTTCCAGAAATGTTCTTCTTAGCAGAAACATCTTTAACCGAGGCTAGCTTTTCGAGCTTCCTCACAACAAAGTCGTTGGAAAGAACTCGGTCTTTGTTCTCGCCTTGAGGACAGTTGGTCACTGACCCGTTCTGGTATAATGCCACCATGATGTTAGCGCCCTCACTGTCGATCTTCATTCTCAGTGTTCCTGATAATGTTACTTGTAACGCGTTTGGTTCAGTCTTTTGGAAGTTCGCCTGTTTCATATTAACTTAATCAGAACAATATTACGTGAAAATTAGGAAAATACAATAAGACAAATATTGTGTCATTAAGATATGATTTAGTTTTCTAGTTTAATTAAATACGGAATATTCATGATATTATAAATATGGGTCGATTGTTTGTATTCATATTCAAGAAATAAAAAAAAAAAGTTACAATAATACAAAATCTCTTTGTATTACGGCATACTTTAACAGGAATTGAACTGAATTTAAATAAAAGAGGTTAATTTAACTCATACTCCATACTACTCCGTATCTAATAAAATTGAACAAAACTGACTTGAACTAAGTACTTAAATTCGACTACTACAAATTAAAATTAAAGAGGGTAGATTTACCTGAAAATTAGGAGCAGGAAATAAAGGAGCAGAGTTGATATTGGAAATGACAGTTTGGTCCTCATTTCCAACACAGTGGGCCCTACCCTGAACAACAACCTGAGGGGTAAACATGGTATCTAAGTTAAGAGCCTCCACGTAGGCCTTTTGTCGGACGGTCCATTGACTCGACCCGAACGGGTCTTTCCAACCCATGTAATCCCAATAATCCACATGGAAGCCCAATATAATAACGGGCCGACCCAAATTAAAATCCCCGCGGCCCAATCTAGACATTAGGAGCTCCGCTTCTGGTGATGTCTTGCACCCTTGTGATGAAAATAGCTCTATCAAAACTGCACCCGTTTGATCACCACCTCCTCCTCCTCCTTCGTATTGTTCCTCGGCCGCGGTTGATGCTGGGTCGGGTTTTTGGTTTTTGCCATGTTTTCGGCCGAAGCAAGACATCATTTTGGGAGCCATGGGTAAACGAGGATCGGAGAATGGGAATGTAGGTGGTCAGTGATGGACGAGGGGTATAATGGGAATATTTTTGAAAAAAAAAATGGTTTGTAGAATTGTAGGAGATAGTTTTGTGGAAGGGAGAAGATAAAGGAGAGGGAAGAAAGAAACTAATGCATGGTGTCAATATGAAATAATGTGGCTTAAGACTTTAGGGTTATGACTTAGGATCATGGGCTAATTGCTACTACCCTTCATTATTTTTCGCTTCATTTCATGAATATTTGTAAGGAATATTTTAATGAAATGAAAAAAAAAAGTATCAGATGATATATGTCAACCGAGGTTGTTTGGTTCAATATATATGTGAAGATGGAATTCTAAGAATTTAAATTCACGTGAATTTGTATTACAGGTGAATTACAAAAATATTGTTAACCGAAAATTATGAAAGGGAAGATGAGAGTTGGATGAAGAATCGGTTGCCGACACAAGAATGTGGGTGACAAGTCGGTTGTCATGGATGGAACGTTCTACTCAACATAGATTACGAGTATTATCAAAGATTTGTCTATCAAACTTACCCTTTCTTTTTTCTTTGCATTCTGATCTACTCCAACGTGAATACGTGATCTCATCTTCTCAACTCTCCTATAAAACAATTTCATAATGATTATATTACAAGACCACTTATATAAAAGTGATTACAAATTATATATTGTGAGATCGTCTTATTGTTAGATGATTTGCAGAAGGAATTGGCAAAACTAGGTCCTGAGCTATCACAAGGATTTAAACTATCAAAATTTGAAAATGAGCAATATGTATAATATTTACATTACACTTACATCTGACTATCTGAGCCATAAAAGGCATCCGCTTAGCCGAAATTAAAATCCTGACCGATTCTGTCGTTGATTATTTACCTCATAATGTATGCATAGGCTAGCAGTAAAACCGTAAACCACATACATCGCGGTCAACAGCATGGCCGAAAAGCGGTTATTATTAAAACTCAAAATCATCTTGATTTGGCTTAGGAGATGTCAAAAGAGCAGTATAGAGCCTAAGTCTATCTTCACCAAGAGAAGAGCTCCTAGACAAAGGCCTCCTAGGCCGAATAAACGACAACGAAGTCAGCGTGAGCCGGTGCTTGTACCGTCTCCAAGCCAACTGGATTGCTACAGCCGCCCAAGTCCTCCAACCGGGTGAATAATACCGCGCACTCCTCTTTATCTTCTCATTCACAAACGTATACCTGAAATGCTGAGTAACATACTTGACATCCTCGGCCTCTAGCCCGAACGCCTCTGTGGTCTCGAGGGTGACTAGGGTAGAGGACGAGGGTGGTAGTCGCTCGATGAAGGGTCTTCGTAGGCACCATGATAGTAGCTCGTCTCCGCTGAAATTACCGGGGCCTAACATGCAGCAGCTTTTCACTCCGTCTCTTAGAAATTGGCTGCTTTGGAGATGCCCTCTTACTACAAACAACATCCTTTGAACTGGATCACCCTCTTTCGTGATCTGAACAGATTCGACGATATTTGATATGATTAAAATTTGAACTTGGGCTAAACTAAACTCGATTTAAAGTGCGGAGTAGTATATATGTACATACACCCTCAAAAAAAAAAAAAAAGTATATATGTACATACCGTTTCTCCCTTGGTGAAAATGAGTGACTTGACCCGATCACATATATTCTCTAAAACAAGATCGTCCATATACTGAAACAATGGCACCTAAAAATACAAAAATTAATCAAAATTATCGCACGTAGATTCTTGTTTTTGACTGTCATATCTATCTTAAACATAAAACGAACCAAATAGACAGATAAGATGGTACCTGCTTGACCAAGTCGAGACAGAGATGGTACTTGATGTCGCGCCTAAGGCCTTCGGGGAGGTTGCGAATCATTTCACACTCGTCCACCCCACGCATAGCCGCCCAACGTTGCCACTCGTAGTTTCTGACCCGTTGCTTCAAATTGATAGGCAATTTTCGCTTCCGCATCCACCACTCTATGTTTCTCATCCTTAACTGCATTGCCTGTTTCTTTGACGTTGTCGCGTGCAAAAATACCTGTGTTTTCCAAATGAATAGCTGATACTCTTTTTTCTTATGACGGTCACAAGCTAGTCACGTGTCACACCTTCTTTTTCTTTTGAACGTTACTTGAAATAAATCGGGAGTGTACTCGTGACCAGTAAGAATTTGCGTAAGATTAATTAAACCATGGTACGTGTTACCTTGATGTTACCAATGAGCATAGTAACGAGAAGCAGGCCACTGGTTAAAACAATGATTACAAAGAAAGATTCTAGCCACTCTGCTGTGCTCTCTAAATTCCCAAACGTACTGCAACAACAAAAATAAAATTGTGTCGGATTTGTGTCATGTCATTTCAAACGTGACTCATTGATTCATTTTACGTTTTCACCTTTCAAGGGTGATCTCAAATTAGTTATTTGAACCCAATTCGATCATTTCAAATTGGGTTCATTTTGAATCCAAATTAGGTCAGTTTAGCCACGTCTAACTAAGTAGGCATGAGAGTCGAATAAAAAAGGTAGGTACCTCAAAGTCATGAGACCCCAAAAGATAGGCATAAGAATCTTCTCAAAACGATTATTATTGGAAACAAGGTAAACGACCCATTTGTAAGCACCATATTCATAGTTGTCATAACCGTCCAAGCACTTGGTCCTTACAGCTTTATTGGAAGCCCATAGAAGTCGAGCATGGTCCTTTACCAAAGTATATGTACCATAAAATATAGGCTCTTGTGCTGCTAATAGCTTCATATTGCAACCTCCTTTCATCTCATTGCATTGTTCCCTTAGACACTTTGTTGCCCTTTGTATCCCTAACAAGTACCAACACGCCCCCGCCGCCTGAAACACTAAGTTATTTAGAGACCACTTTTCAGTCAGTACCACTATATATAAGTGTTATTTGTACTTACATGGGAGGCGACGAAGTAGACGATGACATTGAGAGCGAAACCCCACCAAACGGTGCCAAAGACGTAGCCGGAGAATTTTTGCATGCGGCGGAGGAGGCAGACGGAATGGTAGATTTTGGGGAGGTATTGGAAAAGAAACATGAACAAGAATACTGTCATCACTGCGTTTGTAAATCCTCTTCTTAGTAGATATGGTATCACCACCCATAACACTAGCTGCATCATTCCATAGTAACGCAAATTATACTCAACTTTATTTTTTACAGTGTGACTGAGGAAAAAGTGACGATTTTATGATTAAAAAAAAAGTGATTTATTTTACGAGAAAAGATAATCATTTTATAGTGAAATGTAATTTGACCTATGTTTAAAAGTGATCATTTTTAGTAATCGTACTTAAAACGATTTGACTGTCAGACATATAGAACAATCATTTTTCACCGTAAAATAGTGATTTTTTCCCTTATATTTACACTATAATACAATGATCGTACGCACATCACTGCCGTAAAAATGACTATACTATGTAAGTTACTAATGTCAACAATTAATGTTTTTTGTAAACTAATTATAGAGTAGTAATTAATAATGGGTAATGTTATATACAGCCCATAGGGTTGTATTTAAGCATTTAAAGTATTCCAATTTTAGTATAAATATATGATTTGAGCACAAATTTCACATACATCAAGACAATAAATACATGTATTAATGGACTATTTCCTAATTTGGTCTATTAAATACAACCCTATTGGTGTATATATCATTTTCCATTAATAATTCACGCATTCCACAACTTTTGAATTCAATTTTTACAAAAATATATTGATGGAAATATTTATGATTTTACCGACTAAGGTGATTGAAATGCATTTGCGGCCCATAAGATACATATATGAAACATCAAATTCATGTGACAGATATATGTCCTCTTCGAGTTGTAGCTATTTTCCTGAAAATTGTATGAGTCGTACCCATCAATAAAAAACTGAAACGGATAAAAAATTCTTGTCTAAATTCAAAAGTTGTGGCGTTTTGCATGGAGAAAGTAAAAGACATGAACAATTCACGTGTTTCTCCAATTCCAAAATCCCATTTTATTCTCCGTAAGAAGTTGCTTGTATTGTTTGCATGCATATAATACAAGTCTCGTTACGACATGCAATGCAAGTGTCGTCTCTTTTCTTTTCCCATGCGTACAACATTAATTATTATTATTTCCCTTTTCCTCAAATCGACGGAGTTAAAATTTGACGGAGACGATAAAAAATACCATAAGATGAGTTGATGAGTAGACATAGAAAATTTCGAACTTTTAACTAAAAACTTCGATTTTTCTAGTATCCAGCGACTCAGCGAGGTTAATTAGTCGTCCCTACTCTTCCAACGAGGCCGTGGGTTACATCTCGATGGTGGATTGGTGATGCGGTGGTCAAGATTTGACATTAGGGGGGCGGACGAAAAAACACCAATGAGAGGCCGAGAATGATTTGTTTATGGAATAAAGTACGGAAACAATTAGAGAATTTGAAGTTATCAAATATTTATTTTTCGTACTCTTTATCCCAATCAATTGTTTGTATTTGATTACATAATAAATCACGTATATATTTCACAAATATGTACCATTGATTTAGCGGGTTTGACTACCTTATTAGTGAGTTAGAAAACCACTTAGATTGGCTCCACCACTGAATACACCTGGAGTGCCCTTTACATAATTAATGTTCACTATTCAAACCAAGTACACTTTTTATAGAATCTTATTGTTGTGTCCCATGGAATATTTTAACGATATACTTCTACTCCCTCGTTTCCATTTAATTATTTGCATTTATTTTTTGGACATTATTTATAAATGAAATTGTCAATATAACTAATAATATATAAGATAAAATATAGTCATGTGGAATCTTGTTTAAATTGTCTAATCGAATACGTTATAAATATCAATTTTTTATAATTTTTAGAAACACGTAAATAAAGATATAGAGAAAAGAAAACGTATAATGACAAATGAAAAAAAAAAAAAAAACAAAACAAATGCAAACAATCTAATGGAAAGAGGGGAGTATTATTTATGAAATATGAGTGTATCATTTAATAAAAAACAAAAAAATGTGGAGAATACAATAATTGAGTTTCATTTAAATGAGTAATAGTTTCAATTCAAATTTCAAAAATATAGAGAATACAATAATTGAGTTTTATTTAGAGTATATGAGTTTTAGTTTCAATTCAAATTTCACTTTGGTTTAGGTTTTTTATTCACATCTTAATTTGTGTGGTTTACATCAAGTTATCGAGTTTGGATGACATTTATACAAACTAGATTATTATTATTATTAGGTCGTCAGATATAAATGAATTATTTTACGAAGTAATAATATTATAACATATAAACCAGACTACTAGAGAGATGACCATTATAAATATTTTCATATGTCATCGTTGAATCAATAAATAATTATACAATTCGTGTAGTTTAAATTTATTAAGATTGAATCAAGTATAGAGTGAAAATTGCATTTTCTCACTTGGATATTACTCCCTTTGTCTCGTTAATTTTTTTTGTTTTTTATATTTATTGTGAGGAATATTTTAATCAAAGACAAACAAATGAACGAGTGAGTAATAGTCTAATGTAGAGGGTTCAAAATTTGTTAAATAAGTTACAAATATTTATACAAAAATAAACTAAATAAATTAAAGTTATTTTGATCACTACTTAACATGTGAGTGGTCTTACAATAACTTTATTGTGAAATCGTATCATATAAAAATTTGTGTTGATCAAATAAGATAGTTGAAAATTTGAAATGACATGTAAAACCCAAGTCCCGTTTTAATTTAAAACTATGGGTGTATGAGTGTATGTGTGTATCTACTTGGATTATGATAAAGATAATCTACCACATAATCATCAATGCACAAATAATAGTAATTGATCAGAAATGGGATTATTTCTATAAAGTAAAGAAAGTAGATTTAATTAGCTCATAAATGTTCCTATCTCAAAAAAACAAAAAATATGAACTAAATAGTACGAGATCGTCTCACACAATATTTATTGGAAAAAAAATCAACAAATTATTGTAATTCTAGCTTTCTAGGGACATATTCCGTCTGTCTCATTTATTTATCTATTTTTATATTAATTATGAGGAGTATTTTAATAGAAAGTAAACAAATTAACAAGATGGAGGAAGTAATAATCTAATGTGGAGGGTTCAAAATTAGACAATTTCATTATTTTATGAGTTTTGACTCAAACAAACATATCAACACTTAACCAAACTTTATACACTAAAGATAATTGTAGAGATCATTATCATTGAAAACTATCCCTTGAAGCAAATTAACTTAACAAATACGGCCTCCGTCACTATTTTTTGCCCAATTTCATTAAAATATTTCTCAAAAATATTCAGGCGAAAAATAATGACGGAGGGAGTATAGTTTCACATTGATATGATCTCTTAATTCTAGTAAATTTAATCAATCAATTAGTACACTAATCATGTCAAATTATATGTCCAAATTGTATGTATTAATTAGCTAGCATTGTGTTATATGAAGAAATTGAATGTACATGTACTTGTAGTGAAAATGAAAGATTGTTACCGCCATGTGAGTTGTTTTTCGAACCTAGGTCATGAATACTACGGACGGCTAAGATAACTGATATCTGCATTTCACGTGTTTAATATATTGATGGCATACATACCTGAGGTAGAGGTAGGATAACAAATAGGTCAAAGAAGAAGCCTTTCCTAGCCTTCAAGTACCTAAGAGCCACGGACCGGGCACTCCTACACCCGATTGTCTCACGGTTATTACGTTCTTCCGCTACCACATACGAGTGTTTATCCATCTTAAGCTGTAACCACATGTTCCACACGTGCAACAAATCGGTCATGCACCTGAGTGCGCTCACCGTGATGGCAAACCACCCATCGATAAATAAACAAAGGTACGCGTCACTGATGGAGAGGGCGTAGAAAAAGAGAGGGTCTACAAATAGACCCGCGACACAGACGAGGAGGAATATCCTGTTCCATTCTTGAACCCATGCTGATCTCGGGTCCAGTACTCCCCCGAGAACCAGCATGGATACTCCTCCTCCTCGTCCTCGTCCTCTGCCTGTTTTTTCTTGGGATTCTCCACATAAGCTCTGGAGAATCCCAAAACATGAGGTTCTGCCCTCGTTACCTTCTTGTTGGTTTTCTTTTTCTTCTAATTCCATGATGTAGTCTTCGTCTTCATCCTCCTCTTCTTCATCAGAATCGATGTATCTGCTAGTCTCGTGCTGTAGGCGCGAGACTAGCAAGATGTCTTGGTTATTTGTGGCCATGGATGATGAATTTGATTGTGTTGATATTTGGAGATGAATTTTGATTGGAACGTTGGAATGAAAGGTAGAAAGGGTTTAATGATGATTATAAGGTAGAATATTGAAGTAGCTGAAGATTAAAAGAATGAGGAGATAGAGAAATTCCCATGTAGACGAATAAATCCAAATGACCATTGTGCCCACACGTATATCATCCACTCGATCACTTCGCCTCTTGTTTTCATTTTTATAATTTTTACCAAGTGTGTAATATATAAAAAAAATTTAGAGAAACGGTTTCTCAATAATATTATTGAGAGAACCTTATTATGAAAATAATGAGTTACTTCCGGCCTCCAATTTTAATTGATTGTCCCGTTTCAATATAATATTTTTCACATATATTAGCCAAATGGATCAATTACTTAAAATTAGATGGAGTATTTATTTAAAAGGTAAATAAATGACTGAGATAGAAAGATTATCTATTTTCCATGTTATATCCCCACTAATTTAATGAAATATGATATCTCGAAATAACTACTTTGTTAAATTATACGAATACAATTAACTAGTATATGTCTCGTGCATAAATGCACGATATACACAAAATTTACTTTGTATCATACTAATTAAAGATTTTATATTAGAGGTATATTAATGTTTACAATCCTCAATTTTGAGAAAATAATTTCAAATTGATAAACAATCAAGGTAATGGAGTAAAATTAATAAATGTATGTTTATATGAAAATATTATATCTACAAAGTATATTTTAATTTATGTTATTCTCATATTTCGAAACACTTAATTCTATATATATCTGAATTAATACTAAGAATTGAACATTCATATGATACATTTGTTTTTAAATGGTTTAATAGTACTTTTTTGTTCTATGAAATAGAAATTGGACTATTTCCACATTTTTATAAAAATTAATGTTTAGAGATTCAACTTGAAAAACAAAAACGTTATTTAGAAAAAAGAACCGAATATATTTTTCTAGTGTGAAGCTAAGAATCGCTATACTATAAATTTACCATTTTGATGATTTTATCATCATCCATGAAATGTAACGGGTTACCAATATTTAGAATTTAATATAGTAATTGCCTCTTATAAAAAAAATGGACGTAATTATCTTAGAACTTTTTTGAATTTTATCAATACAGTAATACTTACGAAGTATATACGACTTTTGCATAATATTCCCTTTTATTTACTGGAAATGTCGAATTTTAGTTGGGTGAAATGGAATTGCTCCATTTAGACATAGCAAAAGATTTTTAGAATTAGACCCAGCTAAAAAAAGGTTTGCATTTAGTGGTCCGTCGTTTTTTATTATCTTACAAGTTACAACCGCTTGAACATACTGTATTGAATTGTTAGTCAACTACTCTGCAGTATAGATTTCATGCAATTGTACGAGTTCTTACAAAATGAGTGTATAAAGGAACAAATAATTAAAATATTTGTAATTTATTAAAAAAAATAGTTGAAAATGAATAATTATAAGTGTTAGTTATCATATGAAGATATTGAAAATAAAGAAAAAAAATATATACGAGTATATTTTTAATTAAGATAATTGAATAATTGATTGATAAAATTTCTTTTAATTAAACTAAGTCAAATACCGTAATATTTAAATCAAACCTGCATAAAAAAAGTATTTTTTTTTCAAATTTTATGATTTATCATAAAAAGTACTCCCTACCCTTTTATATGATCTTTCATATTGGATTTTGGGAAGTTCTTAATAAGGAGGAAATATGTGGAGGAAAATGAATGGGAAGAAAAAAAAAAGTGGGATGACAAACAATAAGAACCACAAAAATATATACTAAAAAAGAAATGGAACATCTTAGTGAATTTTCCTAAAAAGAAAATGTGGAACATCTTAGTGAAGGGGAGAGAGTAATTTATATAAGTACAATTTTATCAGTACGAGTTTATTGTTGATTGTTTTTTTTAATTACTTCGTTTACATAATTGAAAATTAGAATGCAAGAGAAAAAATTTTGAGGAGAAAGTGACATATGGAGTATAAGCTAGTTTTAATCTCTTTGCAGTAAGGGGGATTTTATTAACCTAGCAATTAGGTTACATCTTTTGAGCAACGGATTAATTTTATTAAAATGGACAATAAATATTGATTTTTTATTTTATTAAATTGTTGATAAGTAGTACGAGTACTAAAATGTGTTCTAATTTTTTTGGACTACAACTACATACTCTATATATCATAAATCTCACTTTTTTTTTATTCTGATATATATATCCGGAATTTTTCATATATTAATGTGATAACCTAGATTTACGAATGAATATAATCTCAAATTTGATATGACTGTATGACAATTTTCGATTAGTCTCTCTTATAACAGATATATATTCATCACGTTATTATAAAAGATCAAACACTACGAAATACTCATTTAGTTAGATAAGAACAAAACATTGTTGTTCCCGTAATATCTTTTGAAATTTTCTATCTAAATGGATAATACTTGACCCATTAACATTATAGAACAAATATAAGAAACAAATATTTGTGAACAATTTGTATGACATCTCTCAGTGTAGGTTGTTGTTGCTTTAATATAACGACTGTATATAAGGTGGGACAAGGAGAGAAGACAGAATTGATGAGCGTTTTCAAGAGCTATTTCTTGTCGTCGGCGTTTCAGCTATATCGTCGGCGCTTTATAACGTGAATTGACGCATTTGCCCCTTTTTTAACTTACCTCATTAACATTACTAATTACATTTTGAATAATGTTACCAATTATATTTATTTATTTTTGGTAAAAGGTAAGTATGTATTAAAAAATAACGTTCATTGTACAAATAAATGGCTACATCAAATTATGCAGCCATCTCGCATCTCTAGTTCGTATTGGGTATTTAATCTTAGCCAAAATTCTATTTCTAACATCCAACTTAATCATCTTAACAACATGTATGGGACGTTGGACCGCACCATCAACTCGACACAAGTTGCGCTGCCTCCAAACGTGATAAATCATGGCGTTGATCAGTACCCGAATAATATTGCATTGCAATTTAGTACCGCGAACCTTACACGCCCAGCTTAACGCCCCAGAATACGGGATCAATTTGTCGATAATTACTCGATAATGTGACGGTTTTTGTTTTTTCTAAAACCGTCTTCTCCGCAATTTTTTGTCCTATTTTATGGGTTATGGTCCCTCCACCACCCCACACTTCATTACTCTATTCTTGACGTTCGATTATAACTATCGCATGACGTTCGATTCTCTAGTGACGGTCTTTTTTTAATTTGACGTAGAAAAAAGACGAACTATAATACGTAATAAAGTGCAAAATGTGAGAGTATCACGTTTTAGGGATCTGTAAAACGTGAAAATGTCACGTTTTACGGATCTGTAAAACGTGAGAAAGTCACGTTTTACGGATCAGTAAAACGTGACACTTTCACGTTTTGCGGATCTATTAAAACGTGACACTTTCACGTTTTACAGATCGGTAAAACGTGACTTTCCCACGTTTTGCAGATCGGTGAAACGTGAAATGTTCACGTTTTGTTTTTTTTTTAGCGTGGTTTAGCGTGTTTTATACTTAAAATTATAAAAAACGTCAAAACGTGAGAAACTCACGTTTTGCCGATCCACAAAACGAGAGATACTCACGTTTTGCCGATCCACAAAACGTGAAAAACTCACGTTTTGCCGATCCACAAAACGTGAGTTTCTCACGTTTCACCGATCGGCAAAACGTGAGAAACTCACGTTTTGCAGATCGGTGAAACGTGAGAAACTCACGTTTTGCCGATCGGTGAAACGTGAGAAACTCACGTTTTGCCTCCGTTTCATGCTATTTCCGGGTTTTTTGATTATTCCGACAAATTCTCCCTACAATCCGTCAACTAATCTCTAATCATGCCGCAAACAACAAATTGAAAAACCGTTAAATTGAAAATTTGTGACAAATTTAAACTCGAAAACAAAAAATTAGACTTAAATAAAAACCAATCAATTATATTATTGATTATTAGAAAAAGATTTTTGAGGTCCATGGGGAAACGTGTCAGATAAACCGTTCAATTTACGTGATAAATTAATACTCCGAAACGTAAGATTAGATTTAAATACAAAAACCAATTAATTATATTAACGATTATTATACAAGGGCAATACGGTAAAATCACGTATAAAGCGCCGACGATCCAGCTGAAACGCCGACGACCCAAATGAATTGCTGCGTTTTCTTTAGCTTTTCATAATGCAATCAGACAAAACAAACAAGAGAATGAATGAAGCCGTTAGGTCTTGTCTAATTAAATAATAGCTTAGGTAGGATTTGAGCTCATGATCTACACCATCTATATATCTCAATACATATTTTAGGTCTACTTTGACCAGAATTTAGAGGGTAATATTTACGATTTATATCTCACTAAATCAAGATACGATTAGAATTAGAACTAGCATATATATATGGTCTCACGGAGATGAGACAAGATCGTCCCAGAGAGGACCGCCAAAGAGGAATTGAAAGTGGTCCATGGTGTACTGTGTCCCGTGACAGTCTAACGTGACACACTAAGGCAATGGATGTGACCCCAATCTAGGGTATATAGTGGAGTATATATGTAGAGGAGTTCGACCAAGAAATTGGGGTACTCCGTGGAGGTTAAGATCCAGGATACACGCTTTCGAACATAACACGTCAATTTGCTTAAATAGTAAAAGTATAAGCAGTTAAGCACACCCGTGATCTAAAAATTCTGTTATGTCCTTATACTCCGTATATAAATAAATCTCTTTCCACATCTCAAATCTTGACATGCATTTGATTCAAAATAATGTAATCACACACCATGGAGTAATAATGTATGAATAGGACTCCATTTTCATTATGCACGATCATTTACGTACACCATCAAAAACATAGGTAGGTAGTGTATGTACACATCACAACAACTATAAACAATAATAACATAGAAGAATAACAAGATCGCATTCAGAAGTTGTGATGTTGATACCATTTCATGTACGGATCTCGTCCCATAATAAATAATATAATCAACTAGTCTATCCTATAACGGATGTATCCGTCATTTTATTATAACAGGTCAAATACTATTCATTTATATAGAAAAGGCAACGCATGATTTTTATACAGAGTAATATTTTATCTTTTTCTATATTAACGATTGTATTATTTAACCCTTTACAATAAAAAAATTGATGTTATTATTCATTCCTCCATCATTAGTTTTCTGACGCTAACTTTACTTACTCGTACACAAGATTACAGGAGTTAGGCGAAAAGTTGCAGTTGCCTTCTTCTTAGTTCTTATACTCCGTAGTAGTACAAAGGACAAACTTAGGAAGGTGCAATTTTATCTTGTCATCATGCTTCTACATCCTACAATAACCCATTCTTGCTTCCAATTGGTTTCTTTTGTGACGGTAATAAATTAGTATTCTGTATAATGTATGAGAGAGAAAAAAAATTACTTTTCAATAAAAAATACTCAACATCGTAACACTATATTAAAAATTGATCAACTAAAACTCGTCACAAATGAGAATTTATGATCGTGTATATAATCAATTAATCACATTTTAGTAACCTACTTGATCTTACTTGTATAGGTAGGGGATATACTAGGGCTTTTTTTTAATTGAAGTAGCACAAAAATACAAAACTAGTTAATACACATGGATGCATTGAGAGTGATTTGATATATTTTGATTGTATGCCCTTAAATTTATTATGAGAGAAATGGACATTACAAGTTTTTTCCTAGGAGCTTGGAGGAACCAATTAATAGCTTAACATAACATAAATATATGTGGTAATAAATGAATATATTATTTATGACATTATTAATTAAGTGCTCTAAAATTGTAAGTATGGATCTAACTTGAATTTTTTCCACTAGTTTAGGAATCGTTTGATTGAGTAAGGAATTTCAAACTGTCATGATGATTAAAATTCCCTCATCGTTGCATTGTGAATTGAATTTTGTAAAAGTGTTTGACTGTCGATACAAAATTTAATTTTATACTCGGAATTCATTCTCAGTGACATGAGAAGCGTATATAAAATCACTTTCTTCATTATATAACCATGTAGATTGCATTGGAAGTTCTCGGAAACTTGTAATTTCTGCCTTCTGCGGGAATATGGCAACCAAAAAATCCATTTATTTGGAATTCTCATTTCTCAATAATTTTGAATTGATAATTAATCAAGGCAAATTCTTATTTGTGACGAGTCAAATATTATCCCATGTTTCACTTCTTAGTCTTGTTTTTTCTAATCAAGTAGTAGTATTATTTGACCTGTAACCAATTTGTAACGGATATATATATCCATCACAAAAAAAACTTACTCATTAATTAAATTATGAGTTATCCATTTCACTGTTAATTCTATGTATATCGTGGTGTCAAAAAAAAAACTATTGGGTAATGGGATTGGGCATAAAATCCACGAAAAGTGAGGGGGCAAAGGCCAAAAAAGAGATGGATAGGAATGTAACAATAAAGTGAGAAAGGGAGTGCAGTTTCAACGCAATTTCGTAAACTTTGTTTTGTTGCTCTTCCTTATCAATGTACACGTTACGTCTTTTTTCATGTTTCAATAATGATTATATGATCAGTACGTTGCATGAGTAGCCGTTATTATAATATTCTTCCAAAATCATGCATGCATGTTCGATCATCTCACTATACCAAAAACTTACCTAAAATCTTGCATAAATGTCATTGTCCTCCTTCCTATAGCTCAATCATATCATGCCCATCCCTTGAATAAATAAAGTGTTCAAATATTTCTTAGAATTCGACTTGAAATTTTGGACCTAGTTAGAGCGAGGCGATCTAATCTTGTAAATAACGAAACTTTGACATTTTATAAAAATATAAAGTTCGATCAAATTTGATTTTATTAGAATGTAGTACTCGATATACACTTCAAAGTACTGAGTAGTACTCCGTATCTAATTTAGAAGAGGCTTCCCAAATACATTTGATGAAACCACTTCATAGGAGATTACGTGCCAAAACATCACCGTCTAACGAAGTTTCCTATGCTTATTATTTCTCGATCGTTTTTTTTTTTTTTTTTTTTTTTGGTTTGCTATTATTTCTCGATCATCAGATCATACATATATGATTCGGTAAAGGTTGTTAATATACGGAGTAAATTGATCCACTTCCAATCTAGTTTTTCTACGTGGGTTGATTTTTTACAATTTTGTTTTTTTTAAGCTTCTTTTTAGTATTTAACTAGTTATTATAACGACAATATTGTACCGTATTCTGTAGAATAGATCATGAATCGGGTCGGGTCGGATCAATTGTTTAGAATTTGGAGCATGGAAGGAACGGGACATAGAAAGCTGCATATAGCTGAAACTCGGTCCATTAAGCGAAGGAGTCCTACTCCCTAATACTCCCTCCGTTCCAATCATTTCCATACGTTTGCTTTTTCACACTTGCCGATGCACGTTTTCTTTTGTCTATATCTTTAGCTACGTATTTCTAAAAATTATAAAAATTTGATATTTATGATGCATTCGATGAGACAATTTAAACAAGATCTCACATGACTATATTTTATCATATATATTAAAAGTTATATCGATAATTCTTCTCATCCATGAATAGTGCATAATATCCAAATGCATGGAAATGATTGGAACGGAGAGAGTATAAACAACTCCACTTTAAAACTTCTTAGTCTCTTACTATAATATGAGTCCAACGGCCCAATATAATTGATTGATCTTGAATTTACCCTTCACTTTTATTCAGTTAAGTTCGGCCTCATCCAACTTACTTCAGACTTCAGACCCATTAAATTCACTTTATCACGATCAATCAACTTATTCAATTAAGTTCAATCAAGTCTCATTCGATTCGATTTAATTCACTTCAGATTCTTTGTCCAGTGTTCACTTCAAAGAACCCATTCCAACTAGAAAGAACCAACATCCCTCACTTAGACACATCCCATCTAAAAAGAAACAACAAAGCCCAAATAGTTTTATTTGGGCTCTTTATAATTAGTTTCGTAATGTGTCTTGTATTCGACTTGGTCGGTTTAATGTTTCGATTAGACAATGCCCTAAGAAAATATAGTCGAAAAGGAATCCAAACAAAATCAGTGCCAAGGGAACTCCATCAACCTGATTGTACAAAATATGACAAAAGACGAACCTAAAATAACACAAACTATAGTCTATAGTAGTATACGATCCTTTACAGCGTTACAAAACTCGTCCACCCATAGCACAAACTAGCGAGTTCTAGTCGAGCTATTAAAAGACGATAACAAAGAAACATAAAAAAGCTGGTTCCAGGCGTCTGGAACACCGGGAACACACCAATGGGTGCAATCCTGGTGCATCCCAGGCCGCCTAACAGATTTCGACTGCCAGTATATTGAAGGATGTGCATCTTTTCTGTATCCTGTCATCCGAGTAATGTTGAGGTACATAACTGGTGTACTCATATTCGAGATCACTGATTCAAGCGTCCTCATCATGCGAGGATATCGAGCTAGCAATGTTGTATTTGTGATTGGTTCTGTTTCTCCATTACAGTTTCCACCTGAATTCCACTGCCCTCCACTGTAGACAGAAGAGACAATACACATTTATGTGCATTTTATTGATATTATTCAGTAGATTGGCAAATGGGTCAAAAAGGTCGGGTTCTGGTCCGACCATTTTGGGGTCAAATTCAGATTACGGGTTAAACTCAAGTCTTCACTTTGGATGTCGAGTTAACAAGTTATTTACGAATAATGATTCATATGCATAAATAAACATTCAAGTCCGATCGGGGTAGGTCGGTGTCAAATTCAGATTACGGGTGAAACTCAAGTCTTCACTTTGGATGTCGAGTAGGGTAATACGAGTTGGGTCAGTTTTGTAAGGTGTACTGATTAGTACTTGCCTGAAATGAGCAGCAGTAATGCCAGAAAAGAAAACTCGGGTTTTGTTCTTGTTAATATTTCCGTCAACCCATTTCGCCCAAGTGTTGAGAGCTTTTCCATAGGCTTCTCCTAAATCCAATTTGCTATGAACAAAATCACCTTCCTGGAAGAAATTCTCCCTGTCATTGTTACAGCATTCAGAATCAAACTCGACTGTCAACAACATTCATGAGAAACCTAAATGGCTAAATGTGAATTTGTATACCCTTTTTTGGCTTTACTCGGATTCCACCAGCGTCCAGAGTTAAATATGAGAAAATCAGCATCGTAATACTCAGATGCCTTATGTTCGATTTTGTCAAGCCTCAAGGTTCCTCGACTCATGTCTCTGTCTACAAGAAACGGTGCTTCTACGTTTGTTATGCTGCAATTGTAATCCTACCTCCTCCAAAAACAAAACAAAACAAGCAACTTAGTAACTTGATTCAAGAACGGTAGAGTAATTACGAAGGTGAGGGAGTAATTAATTACCTTGAGATCGAATGCATAAAGATGTTTAGTAGGCTCTTCTAACTTCGTAATCCTTGTATGATTACTCAAAGCACAAACGAGAGCTAAGCACATATTTCTATTGAGTGAGTCTCCTACAAACACCAACCTCTTCCCTCTTAGCATCTCCAACATCTTCATCCCATCAAACCTATTCAATTATCACAACAACATCTTCATCCCATCAAACCTCTTTGCTCCAAATTCATCACTACTTCTAGTCCAAACACGAGTATATCCATTTTAAAACTTAACACAACTTACCTTTTAATTACATTGTTACACACTTACACCAAAAGTCGGGTGCATATAATATAAATGTAATAGTTTGGCCTCAATCGTAATGTTACGGTTTTGGCTGAGACGTTCATCTAACCTGTATCATAGTCCCCAATATCTCTGAACTCTCGAGTTAAAACTCAACACAAGGTCTAACACCGGGGACTAACAAAAAACATCTAATAATGGAGGATACCGTAGTATATTATCCGAGTAGGTCTAGGAACCGCACGTTACAATATTGAATAGAATATAAACGGACATTAACCATTACCCGAAGATTTTGGTTGAATGGCCCGTTTTAGTCAATATAAGTGGGGCGGACTAACAGCGAAATAGAAAAGCGTAAACAAATGAACGAGAAGGAGAGAGTAAGGGACCTTGGGATGTGACACCCACGAGGTTGCCATCGATAGGCCAAGTACCCAAGATCAGAGCGGCCGTGATCAAAGCAGCTAAACTTATCAATAAAGGGGCAGGACCCGGGTGGGTAAATCGGGTAGGAATCATCATGAACCCATCTCCCATCGAATATGTCACAAGAGCCGGTTAAAGAGGGTAAGAAGGTGGAATTGAGAAGAGGGGTAAATGGGTTGGTGTAATTCAGTAAAAAGGTGAAAATGACGAGGGTTAAGGTTAATGATGCGGGAATTAGTAGTTTTTTAGATTTGAGGAAATGAGGGATTGAGGTGTTCGTTAATGGCGGAGCTGGGTGTGACATCAGATTCACCACAATTCACTCTTTTTGAACAAGCAGAGAAAAAAAGATTGAATCTGGAATTAGAGAGATTTGGGAAATAGATGTGTCGGCTTTCACTCTATCATGTTCTTGGGTGAGACTTTGGGAGTTCGGAGCCTAGACTTTTGACATACGGGTCAATTTGGTCAAGTTCGAGTTAGACCAGTGTGACTATGAGTATAGATTATTGAGATGCGGTCTCTCTAATTTACAGAATAATTTTAATCAGAAATAAATAAATGACTTGAAATAGAAAGAGTATTACGAGTAGAAAATACTTCTTTCATTTTTATTTTATCTTCGCATTGATATTTGGCATAATTTTTCTGTAATGAATATAAAATGAGGGTCGAATGGCAAGTGCATGTAAGTATGTAAGAGTAAAAGTGTAAAGGGTTGTAAGTAGTAAGGCTAGTATGATTTAAAGGGTTATTTCATGACAATAATACCAACTATAAGGGGGCTTCTTAGATTAATCTCAACTATATGTAATCTCGTTTTAATATGAACTATGCCTTCATTAATCTCCCATTGCTATAGATGATCGGTTACCTAGAATACCGGTTAAACCTTCCTATTTAGTTTCGGCTATTGGTTAATTTTTTTTGAATCTTCCCAAAATTCATCTTGCATTTTTTTTTCTGATTAGTATTATAGAAGCAATGAAAAAAATGCTTAATTTTCTTGTTGTTTTGGCTTTCATGAACGATGACGGAACACTCAAGGACCCTAGAAAGTCAGAACCGGTCACTATTACCGGCAATAGCAGGTCATAATTTTGCCCATAACAAAATGAAATTAATGAAGGCATAGTTCATATTAAAACGAGATTACGTATAGTTGAGATTATTCTAAGAAACCCCCTCATAGTTAGTATTATTGTCATGAAATAACCCTAAAAATTATGGATCAAAATTGAAAAAAATGAAATGGAAAGATAAAAAGAAAATGGAAGAAGTAATAAAATTGTCGAAATTAGGGGATGTTACATTGGTAAAAAAAAGTTGTTCATTTCAAATTTAATGGAGTATCTCATTTTGCTCAATTATGGATGTATATAAAGAGATAAGCAATATATGGGTCAACGAAGATAAAATAATTGCAAAACAAAAAGGAATCGTAGACGTCCCAGTCACGACTCACGATTGACAAGTATAATGAGACATAAAAGTGGAACATAAGATTCTTACGATTGACGTTCTCGCAAGTTTCACGGGATACCACCCTTGTTTATTTTTTTAGCGAGTAGGAGACACTAATTTTAACTTGAGATAATTTATTGTTAAGAGTCTTAAGACGCTGTCTTCATAGATATTTAAATGATACGAGTATTTTCTAACCAGTTAAGTTTGGTGAGAGATTATCTTTCATCTCGTTAGTGACAAATAGGGCTGTGATCGAGCCGAACTATACCGAATAATGACATTATTTGGTTTGATTTGATATTTTTTCGAGCCGACATTTAATTTGGTTTGATATAGTCGAATAATGAAAATTGTTATTTGGTTTGGTATTTGATTTTTCGACTCGAATATCGAATAATATTTGATTTGGTCTAATAAAATAAAAATCTAAACAAAATGCAAACCTACCTAACAAAATCTCTATTTTAGAGACTTTAATACATATTGCAATAAAAATTCATCCACAAATAATAAGTTTTCAAATTAAATCTAGTTTTAAATTATTATTTTTGCTTCTTTGTGCTCGACGACGGTTGTTTTTGCAAATTTCTTTGCGCTTTTGCAAGTAATGGTTGTGAACTTCTGACAATAAATCAGCATTCGGCTCTTTATTGACGGTTTCAATGTTTCATACTTTCAACTGGCCGTGAGTTTAAGTAAAATAGATCGTGAATACCAACATCTTTTAAGTATAAAGTTTTAGGGTAAATTTTCTAAATGGATCATGAATTTAAATACATTGACAAAATGGATCAAGTAACGGGTTGAAACGAATCGAGCCGAATATTTGGCTTGATTTGGTTCGAATCAAGCCGAATGTAAGGAGACACTAATTTAATTTGAGATAATTTAGTGTAAGACGCTATCTCGAAAGATATTCAAACGACATTTTTAATTGACTAAGTTTCGTGAGAGACCGTCCTTCATCATGTAAGTGAGAAACATACTCTGTATATGTTAAAAAAAAATAAAAAAAATAATACTCCTCATGAATCACCGGTAAAAAAAATACTCATATCTCGTTAATGTTAACGAAAGACCCTCTCGTATTTTTTTGTGTTTAAACTAGACCTGACAAAACTGATCCGATCTGAATAAATCAATTTGAATTCGACCAGACACCTGAACTGAAGACTCGAGTTTACCCGTAATCCCAAATAATCCGATCCGACCCAAACCCGTAAGTGACCCGACCAAATTAACCCGTTTACCGGTTGTAGTTCAAAGTCATGTGTTCCAAACTCACATCATCACATGATCTCAAATTCTGTACCCTTATTCTTCTTCTCCACTTTATTTCTCCACACATACATAAAGTCACTCCCAACTCCCACACAAATTCCCCCTTTCTCTCTCTTTCTCTATCTTTTAAAGTGGGGTCTCTCTCTCTCTAGAAACATCAACCACTACCAACTTCAATGGCCACTCAACAGATTGACAGGCCTCCCTCTCTCCCCCCTTACCCTGAGGTACACATCCCCCCCTCCCCTCTATATATATACTCGTATATAAAAACAAATGATTGAGACGAAGAAATCGCGTTTTTTCCCTCTATTTTTGTTTGGTTTTCTTATAATTCTCACTTTCTCCATACTCTCGTAAACAAATAATTGAGACGGAGAGAACCCGTTTCTTACTTTCTTCTCTTTACGTTTTCTCTATGATTTCTCCATAATTCACATACCTTGAAACTCCTGTGTTTTTTTTCATTTTGATGGGTGAAGATCAGAACTTTGTAGTTAAAATTGAAGCATTTAGTAGAAGAAAAAAATTCTGGAAATACCCTTTTGTATGAATTTTACTGATCCTAATGATATTTTCCCAATTTTTTTCTTTCAGAATTGTTGAATTTTACCTTGGAATTAAAACCCAAATGGGTAGATTATTAACTTGTTTTTATTTAATTCTGGACTGTCCAGTGAATGTGGGTGACTGAACTGAAGTGTTACTTTTTTTTTTACAGTATTTAATTAAATTGCTTTTATCTAAGGAATTGTGTGGTGGACAGCTGTATACAACTACAAAATTAAAGGCTCCACCTTTCTCCTTTATTTATTTAATTACTGTAATTTGGATGCTCACTTTTAATTTTACATCAAATTCTTGTTTGTGACAATCAATATCGGTGAATATAGGGAGTTATGGAGTGCGGAATATAATCTTAAGACGGATATATGTATCATTTTGGTTAATGTGAGGGAATGTGATGAGCTTGCATTGCCCTTTACAGTAAAAAAATTGAGTTGAATTTGTAATTGATGTGTGTCTATTTAAGGGGGTATTTTTATTAGGGTTGTCAGAATTAGTATATTGTTTATAGTAAAAATGAATCGTGCATGCATGTGATCACAGTTGTTTTATGATTTATGAACGTTGAATGTTCAACAGAGTGTTGAGTGTTTGTTGTCTTTCATGAGTAAATGATGGCCCCAACGTGTCTTCGAAATTAAAGGTTAATTAATTTAGCACGAATTCTTGTTTGTGACGGCAGTACCGGTTACATTGAACAATAGAAGGTTGAAGATGAAATTATGTTGGATTAAGGGTCCCTACTTAAGGAGTTAATTTGATTTGGTTGCATGGATTTGATGATTTGCTTGATTATGGTTTCTTGCTTGCTTAGGGAAAGTAATTAAGAGACGGGGTTAGGTTGCGGACATTAGACACCTTGATTAACGATTTGTCTCTTGTAAGGTGGTTTTACGGTGATGTTATGTAAAATGGATTAACAAATGGTAAATATGGTTACGGAAACTAAAAAGGAGGAGGTTAAAAACCCGCTTTACACAAACCCTCGTGTGAGACGATTTTATGCAATAAGTGTGCAAAAAGGGTAATTGAGTGGAGTATTTTCTGTATTTTGTCAAATGAGCAGTAAGGGGGGCATGCAGTGAGTATGTAACAGTAAGAGGTAGGCGATTATAACCTGCGACCTAATATTCACGGACTGTCAATCTCTATTAGTAGACTAAAACCTCGTCACTAGGGGTACAAGAAAATCCGTAAGAGGGAACTGTACAATCTGATGATTCTTCAGTGTATGGATTGAAGTAATGTGCAAACTGATTGATTGATGTTCTATAAAGTAGTTTAGCTGTGAAGTATGTTTGATTAACTCTTCAGAGTCGAGTCTTCACTGAAACATGGAGGTAACAGTGCAATAAGAGATTGTCTTAGTATTGTGTTATGCTGGAAAATGAATTGTCCTAGTATTATTGTGTAATGTTGGAATGTCATAAACTCATAATGTAAGAGGCACGATATTCTTCACCTATGAATCTATGATGCACTGTTGTAGTGGTGTAGTTTCGAGTTTGGTGGAAAACTATGTGTATTTCACCCAGACTCAAGGTGTGCGATGGTAATGCTGTCATGCTGAATTGTTTAAGGCTTGTTGAAATTCAGAAGCATTCTATTGTTATCCGCGGTATTCCAGGGTCGTGCCTGATGTAACATTTTTTGGAATGTCTCTTAGTTTGTTTGTAAACTTATTTCTGCTTGTATTTGAGCTTTCAAATGAATATGTTTTCTGTAAATTGATAGACCGGGCTTTGTTTCTTAATATATACAGAGTATGAGGATAGGATATTTTGTGTGTTGACAGATGATTATGGCGGCGTTGGATGCATTAAACGAGCCAATGGGTTCAAACAAGACTTCGATCTCAAAACTCATAGAGTCGAAATACCCGAACCTGCCTCCAGGGCACGTGACCCTCCTGAAACACCACTTGAACAGGATGAAAGACGCCGGGCAGCTCATTTTCTGGAAGAACAATTATATGAAGCCAAGGCCGGACTTTGTCCGTCGCGGGCGGGGAAGACCTCCAAAGTCCAAGGAGCCCGGGATGCCGACTTCTAGTGGATCGCCCAAGCCCAGGGGCCGGCCAAGGAAAGACGAGATGGAATCCGCTGGGGGTGATCCTTCTGGAGAGTCTTTTCAGCTGAAGAAGAAGAAAGTTTCTCCTGACAACGGTGAGCAGGGTTCGAAAACAGGTAGGGGAAGGGGCAGGCCTCCAAAGGCGAAGCCCAACATGCACTCGGGTGGCGAAGGGGTTTCAGCCCACGCCTGAGTCCAGACTCCAGTCCAGTCCAGTCCATACAGGCTCATAGTAGAGCATTGACTGTTTCGTCTCGTCGTGGTGGGTAGTTGTCAGACGGGTTTCCAGTAGTTAGAGGATCGGATATCGGGTTGTGTGTGTAGTAGTGTGTAGTTTGTAGGGTTAATTTGGATGTGTACATTTGTGTGGAGTTTCTGTGTTCTTTGTTGTCTAGTCTCTGGTTGGTTGACCTTTTAGTGGATTGTGAGTGTTAGCACTTAGCAGTGTGTCTTTTATGTAGGAAGGACATCATTTAATCCAATTCAAAAACTGTTTCCTGTCTTCTAACTCTGCTCAATCCTTGAATATTTGTGTTAACAATATGTACTCTTTATTGACCATGGTTTTGTAGAGTACACAAAGGTTTCCGGTACAAGGCAAAAGCAATGGTGTTGGAATGTCCAATCTACAAGGGTCGGGGACAGGGTCCAGAGTTAAATGAGCCGACTTTTATCCCCAACACTTAACGCACGCACAAATGAACAGATGAAGGAATAACCCCTGTCATATTGTCTTTGTTCTTGCACCACTCTTGCTGCTCCGGCCGTAGGCGAATCAACTGGCAGGAAAATGATCCAACTGTATAATCGGATGTAGGCATAAAAACCGTCATAATGGTTTTGGTCTTGCTACTCCGACCATAGGCGGTTTGGACCAGTTTCACTCACAGTAGTAAGCCCAATGAAACAATGGGCTCGACTTCGCCATGACTACTTCCTCTATACCGCAAAAACAACCCAAAACAGTACAAAGCTACAGTATCACCCGGATTAATACTTTATCAAATATTGAATATCACAGTAGCGGGGATAGCTCAGTTGGGAGAGCGTCAGACTGAAGATCTGAAGGTCGCGTGTTCGATCCACGCTCACCGCAATTTCAAAGTTATGCTTTTTTGTTTGATTTTAAACATTTCTTCGATTGATTTGATTTATTTTCAGCATTTCTTCAGTTGATTTGATTTTTTGTTTGATGTTCAATAGTGACTACCTGTCTAAATGGACCGTTTCAATGAATAATGCGCTGTACGTGGACCGCCTGTCCTGTATGCACTTCGAGATGGGCACATTTTCGGTATAATTTAGGAGCAAAAACAAGCTAAGATCTGACATCTTTCGATTCTAGTCACATTGCAAGAAACTCGTAAGTAGACAATCGAATTCACTGGTAGTACTAAGTTGATCCAACTGTAAATTTTAGGGTTCAGGTAATCGTATCTTTGTGAGTCGTTCAACACAACAAGGCTATATCGCGGACTGCAACAACTAAACTGTGCATCACAGTAACATATAATATTTGTTATCGAGATCATAATAATGTAAGTGTCACATTTGAAATATGACACTGACTTATTTGGTATCTCCTGTACAACATTTCAGCATATTCTCTCTATACCATACAAACCCTGACTAATACAAATAATTTAATCATACACTTCACGACAAAATCAATTATTATGATAACTATCGACTGATACACCTTGAATTAAAAAAAAACGATATTCATAATTCATAAAATGGACCGGGATGACCCGAGAGATCAGAGTCGTGTCAATCTGTCATCATGTTATAGCTTCAGTGTAAGGTCAGGAAAAGAATCATTGGTTTTGTGTTGACGATTATGATTATGAGTATGAGTATGAGTATGAGTATGATTTGGTGCTGCATCCATGTGACGATCCATCTGCTTGTAACTACCTGGCCAAAACGGCACCGCATTGAACACTGGCACACCTCCTACAATATACCCATTCTGCCCCTCAAACACCGGCACCCCTGCCCCTACCCCTGGCCCACCCTGATGATGTGGCAACACGGGCGACGACTGCAGTTGTTGTTGTTGTTGTTGATGATGATGATGAGGGTTCATGAGCAGCATCATCATAGTGTTCCCATGATGAGCCTGGATGGCAATGGACGGCCGAGGTGTAAGGCCAGATGAAGACGATGCTAAGGTCGCAGCATGCTTATGCCTGTGACTGTGAGGATCGACACATGATAAGACTCCGACTTGCGTGGCTCGCTTGGCTATGATTCTCTCCCTCTTGTGCGCATTCTGGTGACCTCCGAGTGCCTGCGAACTGTAGAATTTACGCTTGCAGTAGTTGCAGGAAAACACCCTACTGTTGTGAGGCGGCGATATTTGAACACTACTCACACTTTCCCTTGGACGATTATTATGATGCCGTTGGAGTTTGAATTTTAAGTCATCATCAGTAGTAGTAGTAGTAATAAGAGTATCAGCTCTCGTGATTTTAGTGTTGCTGGTGTTAGATGGTGGTGATATTTGAAGATGATTCTGAGGTTGAGTTAGGTTAAGGTCAATATGATGATGATGATGATGATGTCTTTCATTTTGTGCCATAATGTTTTGTTTTGATGCAAATAGCAAAGCCAAGGTGGGTTTTATGTGATGGTGCTATTTTTAGAGTGGTTGTACAACTATACATTTAGTGAGTGAGTGAGTGTAGATGGTTTAGGAAGGGGAGAAGTCTAGTTTTGTAGGTATTGTTGGATTCATAAAGATAGAGAGGGATAGAATGGAGACAATAATGTAGAGTGGGGTTCTAGTTTTGTTGTCCATAAAACATCTTAGATGTGTCATGTGGATGTGATGTGGCCAAAAAGAGTGTGCAATTTTACATGTAATTTACGGAGTAGTTGGTAAAAGTAGTATTAACGTACTGGTAGGGTGATTATGGTAAACTAAATTTAGAATTATTCGTCATTTTACTAAATACTACTCGTACTCCGTATGTGTATATATAGCTCGAATAATAATGAGTTGATCTGATGATTGGCATGGAATTTGGTAGAGGGTTATATGTTCTTAAGGTAAGAACTACTATGAACTATCAATGTCATAAGTTTCTGTGCACTAGTATTACATGTAAGTTAGTAAGTCACATCTTACAATTTTTTTATTTATTTTTTCCAACGAAGAAAATGTATCGAATTTATCATTTGTAATTGTATTAGTACTCCGTAGTAGTTTGTTAATATGTACGAGTAGTTTTTTATTTTAAATTAAACAAATGTAAGTAATAGATTTTGCACTTAAGTGTTTGAAAAGTTAAGATATCAACAACTCAGCAAGTACAACTGTATGTACAAGTATATTTATTTTTTTGAAGTACATGCAGTTTATTATTCATATTAAAAAGAATTTTGATCATTGTTGACATTTTTCTTAACAACTACAGAGTACTAGTAACTTACATTTAGATGTGTGAGTGTGACGATTTTATAAATTTATGTATTATTTTAATTTCGGTATCATTATTGTAGAAAGGTATAAGTATCATTTTATCATTGATCATCAAATAATTATATGAATGATAATTTCCGACAATAGCCAAAGAAAATTATTTAGATTTATGAGAAAGTGATGGTGTATGATTCATTTATATATGGGACCGTGAATTGAAAGATAGAGATTGAATTAACAATAAACAATGGTGAAGTGAAGTGAAGTGTAAGTGCAAGTTGTAAGTTGTAAGTGAGATTGAGCGAGAGATGCATCATGCATGTGAAGATGGGTCGAGTCAACAGAAGTCACTCCAGTCCCACTCTTACGTGATTATAACGCACTCGATTAGACAATTTAAACAGATCTCACATGATTATTTTTTATGTATATTAAAAGTTATCTTGACGATTATACCCACTTATGAATATTGTCAAAAAAAAAAAAACGTAAAGAATCAAATGAAACGGAAAAAGTATCTATTATGATATCATGTGTGAGATCGCGTGCTTGATTACACTTGAATCATCATGTGTTTTGTCATGGTTGTTTCTCTTGGTGCGGTTTTGAGGGTATTAATCTTTCTTCTATGTTTTTGTTTGATTTAGAGCATGAAAAGGAAAATCGAAGGAAAAGTACAGTCGCATTTTCTTAGCAAACCGAGTTCAGAAAGAAAGAGCGATTTGATGGGTCGGGCCATAACCAACTTCAAATGGTTCTTGAAGTAACTAATCTCCTAGAGAGTATGTACTCCGTAGGTGGCACCCAAACTGAACATAACCGAGCTAGCCAAAAGATATATAAAAACTGTTAGAGTTAAATGCTTCAAAAGAAGCATATTTTGGTATTAACTATCCCACATAGAACATTTAATGCTTCATTGACTTGTTTATATATGACCCACTAAAATGCCTTAGTAGATGTGTACAAGTGGAGGCTACGTACACCACGCGCGCCGAGCCGGGGCTTTGGGCTTTTTAGTGGTCAGATTATTTGTTTTTATTCCAGTAGCATCCTTTTTCTTCTTTGAACTCAATCAGTCTTCTGCTCTTCCCGAGACTGACTGTGTTGCTTCCCGAGACTGATTACTGCAAGTTTCCAGTGTGCATTTGTTGTTGTACACTGAACCCTTGCTCTTGCTCCACTATATAATCTGCCCTTTCCTTCATTTCTGTCACACAGCAAACATACATTCTCATACTTTATCTCTTTCTCTTTTTCTCTGTTCCGGTTTAATTGTTGGCAAACGTTCTTGGTTGCGTTCTCCACCTACACTGGAGTTACGGTTTGGTTGTGGAATCCTGGGAGTTGAGTGTCATTGAGACCGTTTGTAGCAGACGAGGCATAAATCAACTTTAGGACAGTGACGTTCTTATCGCGACACAATCTCTGTTTTGGTTCCAGATAAGATCTTACCTTCTTCTCTCCCTACTTCTACTACTACCGTGATAACAAGAACAACTTGGAGAAGCCCGAACTCAATAAAATCAACTAACCCTAACCAAAACCGAAAACGGATAGCTAGATCTGATTGACAATGTGGTCTCAAATGTGGTCACAGGGGCTGGTCCATGCAGACTCAACAGACATGTGCAATAATCACTTCCCATTCCTAAAAATGTCAGATTTAATACTATCACTAGTGCTTCATGTCTTTGCTACATCGATGATAATAATAGCAACAAACATGTACCGCTCAATCCAAGCCATCCATGTCAACCACTTAGCTAGCTTCTTCTCTCTAATATCTAAATCTTCTCGATCTGAATATACTCTTATCAAAAATCAGTTTTCACTACTTCAATCGTACGTTACCTACTTACGTTCTCTTTAATTACGTGTTCTTTTCTTTCCGTTTTAACTTTTATGATGTGTTTATCATCGACATTTTCATAGTTTTAATACTAGAACGTTAACTGGAAAGAATGTAACATCAAAGTATTAATTAATTAATTAAGTTGATCGAGTAGTTGAATATATACATACGTACATACATACTCATATGATAATCCTCAATATGTAGACATTGAATTGAAAGACTTAATTTATTCGATCTCATTAATGAACGAACATACAAATAGTTAAATACAAGTACTCCCGTCGTTCTGTTTTATTCATTGTGAGGAATATTTTAATTAAAGTCAAAAAAATTAATGGAACAGAGGGAGTATTATACTGCTCAATATTGCTCGTTAGTACAAGTATAAGCTAGTTAAGTTATTCTCCTTAGTCTAATTTCATCTAACATAAAATGAGATAATGTGCTACTCGTACTTCATATAAAGGTTCGTAATACTCCGTAGTATGGTGGAAATGAAACTCGATATCATTCGATGACGCCCTACGAGACCACCCGCTGAGTATGTTAGGGCTTTATTTGAAGATTTTGAACTAAGATCCAAGTCTAGTCTTGGGCTTGAACATCTTGAAGGGTGTCCTAAATCCAACAAAACAAGAATCAAGTGGCCCAAAGTTAATAAGGGCTTAGGCCCATGGGCTTACTCCATAGAAATTATGTGTCCAAAAACCCCAATTTGCCATGTCCAATAAGAATCAACAAGAGCGAACAAGAGACTAGTTAAATACGAGTATATATGATTTCAACTCATCTATCCTATTTGACCCGTTTTAAATTTAAGACAGTATATTTGCCAATAATAACCTTACATTTAAGATTCTAATTCGATCCAAAACACGTCGCAGAAAAATTAGGAGAAAATGAAGCCTCTTCTAGGACGACCTTCCCATCGACATTTTTTAGAGAAAAATGACGTACGAAGCATATTTTTTTTTTTGTTTGGGTTAGAAATCGGACATGATACATATTCTCATTGGAGATAACCCATAGACGATATGATGATATGTTATGAAGATTGTAATGTCAACCTCGTTGGTTCATTTTCGTCCACAGAATACGTAATACATTTGCTCACTTCAACCACCTTAAACATCACAACCTCCCCAATTCATATGTCGTTTCATTTGTTAATAATCCATCTTTTTTAGACATGGCAACAATGCTTAGTTCCGGCACGGTCCTTAGACCCACCCCGTTCCCAGGTCAGGCTAGACGAACAAGTGGTAACGTCGACATTATTCCTATGAGCTCTGCCAAATACACAATAATGGTAAATCCAGTAGTAAAGTCAATGAGTCCAAAAATGGAGGTGAGTATGTCACTGAACCCCTTAATAAGACTTCCCATGAAGTCAAATTCAAGAAGCTCATCAATGGCGAGGCGGTTTTTCATCCCCAAAAGACCTCATCAAAAGGTGAGTCCTTCTTTTGTAGTTGAGGCCAAGGGCAAAAAGGGAATGATGACCCGTCAGTTTCAACCTCCGACTCCTCCTCCTTTGCCCAAGATTGAAGACGATGGCAACCCTCGCTTTGTCATCTTCATCCGCGCTGCCAATGTTTGCTTTCTTTTCCATAACTTCTCTATTATCAGCTTTCATCCCATTTCCTAAGTCGGTTTTTTTTTTTTTTATTTGGGAAAACAATGACATGTTCCTCATCATGCATATGGAATTCGGTTTCATCAAGCTTAAGCCACCCACTCGATCGATCAATTAGAGGAGTTAGGATGAAAATTAATTAGTGCACATTATCTAGTATGTTATGTTAGGTAAGGAGATAGGTCAACAGGGTCGGCCCATAGGGTGATCCATTCGGTTCTAGGAACCGGGGTACAACTAGGCGAAGGACCTCAATATCTATATTGGTTATTCAAAATTTTTAAAAAGGGGTGCATTGGTGCAATGGTTAACATAGTTATTCTTGATCTTAAGGTTATTGGCTTAGTGGTTAACATAGTTAATGTTGATCTTAAGGTTGTGGGTTCGATTCAATGGGGTTAATTCAAGAAGATAGAAGGAATAATATTCTATTGGACTAAGGGCCTCCATATAAGGTCAAGGCCATTATAGACTCAATGACTCATAGTTGATGTCATATGTAATGATGGAATTTATTTGAACCAGGTTTTTCTATGGTATCCGCTTACTTTAGTAACGGGTGGTACAACTGCAAAGATCATGGTTGCTGCAAAAGATAATTTTCTGGGCAAGTATATTTACAAGGAAACGCTTTCCAGGAATCTAGCTGCTGTCGTTTATCAAGTACAGTACGCGCTGTATATAAATGTTGTTTATGTTGACATGCATCCATCTTCTAATGTTAGGAAATAATGTGTCAATATGTTGATACCTGGAGATATTGCTGACAGTGAGACAGTATCGTACAGGATGAGAAGGAGACTATCAAGTCGGCACAGAAACAAAATCGCATTTTACGGAATGCAACAGAGTTCAGATTTGGCTACAAGATTGTTGTAATGTTCCTCATTTTTCACTTGCTTTTTATGTTATCTACTCTTGTATTTTTCTAAGGTTCGTTCTTGATGCATTCTTATTACCTTGTTACGGAGTATTAAATTACACTTAGTCGTGAACTGTTCAGCCCGACCACTGTGATTCAATAGACGAATAACCAATCGTGCAAGTATCAGCTGATATGCCAAGACAACAACAACAACAACAACAACAACAACAACAACAACAACAACAATGTTTTGCCTTACGCAAGCACCGATTGTCTGATTTTCTTTTGATGAATGCAGGAAGGCACTAACGTAAGGGCTGCTCTCGCTCCGAAGAATGTCATTGAGGTATGACCTTCTCCATTCTTATCAATTGACCACCACTATATCACCAATTCGGCCGACCATCACCCTACATACTTCGACGATCATCCTCTCTTCTGAACACCTCGGACTACATACCAACCCTCGATGTTGTAACTTGTGTGTTTGGTGTCTACACAGTTGCCAACTCCAGACAAGCTGAAAACGGTGCTGGATAAGGTAAAAGACTTCTTTGGAGACGCAAAAGAATCATTCGGTAAGCTGACAACCTTAGACATAAGTTCGACTGAGGAGGTAGAAGAAACGTCGTCAAAGTGAGTGCATTTAATAATTTGCAAATCCAAAGAGCTTGTTTTTGGCCCCTTGATGTATTATCACATACGTTATTTCATGAAATTCGGAAGCTGTCTTGGATATATTTATTAACGTATGTATACAGAGTACTAGTAGTAGATAATTGTCTACTTTTTTTCAAGAAAAATATGGAGCTGTTTGAATAACTAAAATGAAAAATATTAAAGAAAATGGCTTCGCCCGGTCTCGAACCGGGGACCTTCAGTGTGTTAGACTGACGTGATAACCAACTACACCACGAAACCAAGCGACATTAAAATGCCAACGTTTATAATTGTACTGTACAAAGTTAAACGCATACAAAAGCCTAAAAAGACGCCCACCGTGGGGCTCGAACCCACGACCACAAGGTTAAGAGCCTTGCGCTCTACCAACTGAGCTAGACGGGCTATTTGTTTAAAAAAACTGATATTAAAATATAAGTCTAATAAAACAAGAATCAAGTGGCCCAAAATTAATAAGGGCTTACTCCATAAAAATTAAGTGTCCAAAAGCCCCAATTTGCCATGTCCAATAACAATCAACAAGAGCGAACAAGAGACGGGTTAAATACGAGTATATGGCTTTTAACTCATCTATCCTATTTGATCCGTTTTAAATTTAAGACGGTATATTTGTCATTGCCAATGATAACCCTACATTGTGATTGATCAAATGAAGAGATTGAGAGTTCTAATTCGATCCAAGACACGTCGCAGAAAAATTTGAAGAAAATAAAATCTCTTCTAGGACGACCATCCCAACGACGTTTTTAGAGAAAAAAATGACGTACGAAGTACATTTTTTGTTTGGGCCAGAAATCGAACCAGGTACCTTGTAAGCATGGAGAATAGATTTTACCCAATACACGATATGATGATATGTTACGAAGATTGTAATATCAACCTCATTGGTTCATACAAACCTGGTTACCCCCACATTTCATTTACGTCCACATATTACATTTGCTCACTTCTCCTACACAACACAAGTACTCTTCATATATAAATGTGACATTATGCAACCACCTTAAGCATCACAATCTTCCCAACTCATATTTCTCTTCATCTGTTAATAATCCTTTTTTTTTTAGACATGGCAACGATGCTTAGTTCCGGCACGGTCCTTAGACCGACCCCGTTCCTAGGTCAAGGTAGACGAACCAACGGTAACGCCCTTAGAGACATTATTCCTATGGGTTCCGGCAAATACACCATGGTAAATTCACGTTATATTTTCATAAATACATGATTTTAAATCTCGGTTTGATACTTGATTTAAACCAGTGGTAAACTGGTAACGGCCTTATAAATTTTATTCATGTTTGAAACACAAGCATGAATAATTATACGTTTTAAACTATTACTCCGTATTATCGAGTGTTAATATTTGAATCCGTTTTATCATTAATAACGGTATTATCGTCTTAATCGAGACAAGATTAATGGAGTAGAGGAGTGACGGGCTACTCGTATTTTTCAGGGAAATGATTTGTGGTATGGGCCCGACAGAGTAAAGTACTTGGGCCCATTTTCAGCCCAAACTCCATCTTACTTGAATGGAGAATTTCCGGGAGACTATGGATGGGACACTGCTGGACTTTCGGCTGATCCTGAGGCCTTTGCTAGAAACAGGGCTCTTGAGGTATATAACATTTTTGGCCTATTAGTTGACATAGAAGTTGGAAATTCCCGTCTTTAATTTACAAATTCTTACCTAAAATGGGTAAATTTGAAAACGTATTGATAAAATGGTAGGTTAGGTAGATAGATGAGACAAAAAATAGATAGCATGAAAACCTTTTAATTTAAACCAATGCCGGATATAACTCTTGTATGTTCAAAATACTTTGATGATACCCAAATATTATGGTACGAGTACTAAAAAATGTAATGCACATCAATTGGTAGGTCATTCATGGACGTTGGGCAATGCTTGGAGCACTAGGATGCATCACCCCAGAAGTACTCGAAAAGTGGGTCGGAGTCGACTTTAAAGAACCCGTATGGTTCAAGGCCGGAGCCCAAATCTTCTCCGAGGGCGGACTCGACTATTTGGGCAACCCGAACTTGGTCCACGCCCAAAGCATCTTAGCCGTTTTGGGCTTCCAAGTTGTATTGATGGGCCTTGTTGAGAGTTTTCGAATTAATGGGCTTGAGGGCGTCGGAGAAGGAGAAAATCTTTACCCTGGAGGCCAATATTTCGACCCATTGGGGTTAGCCGATGACCCGGTTACATTCGCGGAGCTCAAGGTTAAGGAGATCAAGAATGGTAGGCTAGCCATGTTCTCCATGTTCGGGTTCTTCGTTCAAGCAATTGTGACCGGTAAAGGCCCGTTGGAGAATTTATTGGACCATCTCGATAACCCGGTTGCGAACAATGCTTGGGTATTTGCTACCAAGTTTGTTCCCGGGTCCTAAACCAAATTGTATATGATCTTTTTTTTAGTTAAAATTTAGTGAAATGTTGAAAAGGGATTCATTTGTGTGACCACTTTAATGCAATCGTAGGATAATCAGTGTTGTTGCATCACTTCAAATTTCCAAATACTCATAACTGAAATTAACAATTTGTGTTAGTACTGAGTAGTGCAATGTCGATTTCAGTATCGTCTCAAAAACTCGTTTTCCAGATTTCTTCAAACTGAAGTTTCCCCACCATGTGTGCCGATTCTTATTCTTCTCTGAATTACCATGAGTACGTTTGTGAAGTGTCGCTTTGGTCTCCCTTAACCGATTCTCGTACTCTATCTCCCATATTTCAGATCTCAGTTTTAGTTCCCTGAATTCGTCATTGGAACTCATACTCGCAGTAGAATGCTCTGAACGGTGATAGGAAAGGTTTCTTGCATCTTCGTCAAAAACCTGTCCTGGACGACTTCCATTAGTTTCTCGTGTTTCAGCGATGACATTTGAATATTTATTAGGCGCGCATTCTTCAGGGGTTTCAGCCATTCTCATCTGCAAATCTATATAGGAGCTGAAGTTATAAGAACCGAGTTGAAGTGAAATGAGGTTAACATTAATTTGGAAAGAATAAGGTCTTACTTGCAAAGAAGATGTCTGCTTCAGCCAAATATACTCCAGTGACCGCATTTCAGCATCATACTCCAACCATCTAATCTTGTACTGTTGTAACTGTGTCCTTAATCTTGCGTTTTCTTCTTCCTTCTGAACCACATTTGCTTCGGCTCTTTCAATCCGTCTTTTAAGCTCTTCCACAGCGTTATGGGGGACCTGAATAATCGCTGGCGAAAAATCCTGGTCAGACAATAAGCGTTATAAATCTTGTCGCTTTCCTAGAATGTATTGACTAGGTAATATTGGTAGTAATACCTTCATTTGGCCACCTTTACTGGGCAATTGAGTTACGCTATCATCTTCGACATTTGAGTCTTCTACTGTCTGGCTATCATCAGTTTGTTTGCGAGCCAACCAACCACGCACAACTATACAGTACAACAATAAACTAAATAATGTTCAGGAGATATTACTGCACTAAACTGCGACCAATATTAGGTTTGGTTTTACCAGATTGCATTCGGATGATTGCCTTCAGCTGCTCCTCGAAAATCTTTGAAGCAGTGCGACTGTGTTTGCTCTTATCCTCATGTTTTTGTGAGAGGGTTGTCCGATTCTTTAACAGAGAGGCATATTTCCTTCGAGAATTTTCACCACGAATGACTGCAGCAACAAGAAGGTTATAAAACCATCAAACAGTTGAATGTATAGAACTCGAACTATATGATCAAGCGAGACAGAAGTATTACAGGACTGCAACACAGAAACACTGGCTTTCAGTTCCTTGAACTGATAACGAGCCTTGTACCCACGATGGCGTTTTTGAAGTCCAATAATACACCGTAGTACTCGTGTTCTTGTTTCCTCCAAAACTCCAGTCTACAATCAGCACAGAAAAATGTATATGAGGATCCCACATTAAAGAAGTTAAAGATACCACAATGTCTGTTCTCCCTTCACATGCTATGATGTTCAGGATTCTGATGCTCCATGCAGCAAAGTGTGTTTTTTTTTACGATGTCAGGCAGCAAAGCATAGAAAAGGAAATGTTCACAAAATTGACATGCTTCTGGTAATTGATGGACAATATATAACCATGGTTGAATGGTTGATTGGTTATTATATAATTGCAGACATATTGTGCGGAAACAGGGGGCCAAAAGAACTACGAGTGCTAACCTGACCAGTTCGGAAATATAATTTAGTATAACCAACTTGATAAAATTCAGGAAGAATGTTGCATTGCTTCAGAACAGCTAACGACAAACTCAACGAGTCATGAGCCATATACTTATCTGAAATCAGGAATCCATACCTGAAGGTACCATGCAGTATAATTGTAAGAAACAGATAACTAAACTTTCTAGAACAAGTCATAAAGACCTTAATCATGTACCTCTGTGCAAAATCTTGATGGGTTATACGGTTAGGGTAACCATATTTAGCGATCTTAACAACTTCCAAAACTCCCCAACATCTTAACTGTTGTAAGACAAGATCCTTCTCATAAACACCCGGAAGTTGCGTACTGTTTGCTTTTATGCAGCGAATAAAGTGAGGTACGGTCATTTCCAGCTGCTGCGTCAATCTTTGAAGTCGATGCTGCAAAAAAAGCATACAGCATATAACCAGCTGCTCAATGAAGTAAGCCCTTAAACCAATCAACTTACCCAACCAAGTAGCACATCTTTGCAGAAATAACTAACTGCACCTTAAGAACTACACCTAGATAGATGAATACAGTTATATGAACCCTCAGTCAAACTAGTGTCTGATGACTAGCTATTACTACCACTATCCCACATTCATCGTTCCGATTTGATTTGGAGATCAACCAATGTCCAAATCGACCCTAAATTTCTACAAACATATGTAGAGAGCTAGATATGTGTGTAAAATCTTGTCATGTTTGATTTATCAAATTAGCTCTTTTCCTATTGAGTATGATTTTAAAAAAGTTGTAATCATTGTATGAAGTTACAATCACCTTAAAGTTTGTCGCGACAGATTGCTTCTCGCAGTCTACAGTAGATTGACCCTTAGGTGTCACGGCCATCTGAGAATGGTCAAGCATTTTAGAAGCAAAGAGTTGCAAGAGTTCACAGCTACAGGATTGAAGAAGCCGGAGAGATTCGGAGTGTAATGGATCTCTGTTCTTTTCCAGAAAGCCACTAGCATCATACTGAACCTGAAAAAAAAAATGGAAGAAGAATGCATATCAGAGAATACATTCATTGGGACTCCAAGAATTGACAGCCGACAATATCATACAATTAAGAGGATGTCACTCATGCAATGTTCATGAACAAGAGAAAAACACTGAAATTACATACTCCTATCAGGGCAACATTGTTTGCCCATTGCTCAGCTGACTACGCTCATTACTTGAAATCTATTTGCTACCATGAAAGCGGAAACAATACATCATGAGAAATTTACTACGAGTCAAAAACCACCAATAGACACACTACTGTTTGCCACAAGGGCCACAACACATTCATGCATACACAGAGAGAAAGGAGAGAAGACCCTAAATACGACGACAAAAGGTGGGACTCTGTAAAATGACTACCTGCCCTGCATAATGGCAAATATCAAATGCTTCATCTTGTCTTCCTTTGAAGCAGGAATCAGAGCTCAAATGCTGTACAAGCTTGTTTGCAAAGGTCAGATCTGTAGCCTCAGGAAAATTTGATTCCTCATCCAATAAAGATAAAAGCCCCATGGGTTTCTGCATAAATAAGGGAGATATTGAGATGATGTTCTAGTTAAAAACAATAAAACTTTCCAAGTTACTAAGTTCCCAAAGTAAAACAGTTGTACCTTCTCAAACAAATTCAAGCACTCTTGGTTGTCTTTGAAATCAACTATAGTCCATTTAATTCCATCAGCTTCATAATCCTAAAATAACGAACAATGAAGTTCTCACTGACAACTAAAACTAGAGATCAACTTTGGTAACCATACGCTCAGAAAATATTCAATCTCCCACACTCGTTTAAATAATGTGGGGGTAAGGGGCAAGTCAAGAAACTTAACAGATTTGAAGATATTAAAACCCTGAAAATTTTACCTCTTGTTCAAGTTTCAAAAGATGGCGATTGAAATGCTGCTGTAATTTCTCATTTGAATAATTTATACAGAACTGCTCAAAGCTATTCCTCTGAAAGCAGTTAGCAACTGTGAGCGCCAACAAAGCAGCAGTGAGCAATATGGAAACTCATCAAAATTAAATCACACCTGAAATGACTCAAACCCATAAATATCCACGATGCTTATTATCCTTCTTTCAGTCCTCCATTTACCGACTTCAAATGATTTGTTTATTTGTTCGACAAGCCAATCAAACAATCTGTCATATAAGAACTTTGCCAATGCATCTCGAGTGTCTGTTGCCTAACAATTACATTAATTTAGCTGATCAAATGAAGCCATGAATAAAGAGAGTTACATTATGTTAATTATCTATATGCATAACACGAATCGTAACATGAGAATATACCTGTTGTAAAGTTAATCTTTTCACTATACTCTCCTTGTCATTTTGGATTGTACCGGCTGATATAGCCAAAATCAAGTCCTGGTCACTGCACCCCATCAAACTAGCTGCAACAGTCACAGCTGCCAAACAAGTAAAATCGATACACCGCTTTGTGAAGACAAACAGATATCAGCTTTAGCAGCTCAGTATAATAAAGGAAAAAGACACATCCTAGAATACAAATTAAAACTTCAATCACTGAATTAAATAATCCACTGAAACTGGTATTTTTCACTGATGATTAAACTCTTTTCTTATATTAGCCATGCATGGCCTCAGGTTTCTCAACTTTAACCCTATTTCAAACTTATTTCTGAAAATATCCTTAGCTGACAGGCAGGTTATTTGCTAATAAAATGAATTGACGGTACAATCACTTTTGAGTATAGAGCTTAGACTGGAGAAATGACAGTAACTGACTCCTCCAACATGCAACCATGTAAGCTAATGCTTTGTTCATAAACATCAAGCAAGTATTAAGAAAACAATCTAGTGTCAAGGGAGTTTCAAACAGTGCAGGAATTATTTTTCGGACAAGAATATACAACAACCCGCTACTATTTAATGTCATGACTAAAGTAAAAGATAAGGATATTATACAACATTTAAATGATTAAACAGGAAGCAAAACCTTCATTAGCCACCACTTCTACATGATTTTCGTCGTCAATGATTTGAAAGGATATGTTCCCAAGCCATAGCACTGCAGTAAGCACAGCAAACACACTCTGTTGTTCTTCTTTGGAAATCTGCACGGCATCTAAAGCTTCCTGTCATCAAACATAAAAATAAGTTTGAATGAGCAACACTGATTGAGGAAGAGGAATTCCGATTACAATATACCCTGCCTTACCCTTACAGGATTCTGCCAAGCGCAGGATAAGCGGGATTGGATGTATGATTCCGTACCTACGTGTTGAAGACAAGTAGAAAGGGAAACTAGACAACCCATAAATGTTTCCTCGAGAATTGCAACTGCTACATCAAACTAAAAGAGGCACTCAAATAATTCAATCAATCATTTGCTTTGTTTCATACTTTCATTACATCCCAAAAGCGACGAATAATGTGAGTTTTTGGTCTCAGAGGAAATGGGAAAAATGAAGGAATGTCTTCAACGATATAATTATCCATTACCTGAAGTTTTAGGAAGTTCAGAGCATCATCAAGACCATTAATCATCAAGCATTTGCTTTGATTAAGATAATTGTATTCATTAGCCATTCTTATGTTCAATTTCCCTGCAGTGCAATGACATGCAAATGTTGATGAGCACAACCAAAATCTTCTAGAGACACTAATTTCAGTCTGAATAATAGAGCCAATTGCTACGACTAAGAGGAAGAAACTGTATCCTGTAATATTCATAACACCAAAGCATGTGAGCAGAAAAAAACCTCTTAGATGGGATGAGGCGCCAGAACAAAGTTGGTAAAAGACATGATACGAGCGTTCCTCAGGGGCCAACTGAACCACTCTTGACTGCAACAGAACAATACTAGATCAAGAAAGGGATAAAAAGCAGCAAAGGCTCCAATCACAAATTACAGCAATGAAATCTCACCTTTTCTAGCAGAACTGGTTGTAGGTTTAAGTTTAGCAGAAACATAGGCAACATCAATTAGTCAGTCTATGATAAGGCAAAAGGGATCGCTTTTTTTTCAAAAAAAGTTACATACATCAGAAAGCCAGTCCAGCTTACATGTCTGAATAACAGCACCGCACATCTTTCCGGTCACTGAGAAATGAATTTCCATCAACTTCCCCTGAAAACATACCCATCAAGTATGCACAGAAAAGTGTTATCAAAGTCATAGATAATAACAAGGTCAAGAACGAAAAAGATTAACACAGTGGAAGGGAGGCAAAAAGCGAGAAGAACCTTACAAATCGACTAGAGTTATTATTCCTCAATGTCTTAGCATTTCCAAATGCTTCCAGTATACAATTCGTTTGAGCGACTTTATGTTCGATTTCATCTCCTCCTCCCCCACCAACTATAGCCAAATACTGCATTGCCAATTTAGCTGTTTCAGTTTTCCCTGCACCACTTTCGCCACTGTAAAGTGGCATAAGTGCATAGTTAAATAAAATACAAGCAAAAATGAAAATTCATAAACCACAGCAAACCTTAGCCTCACCTTATAACGATGGACTGACTTATCCCATCTGCAAGTAAACGAAAGCATAGATCAATATAACCACAGAAAGTAATGCCACAATTCACGACGAAAATTTGCACAGTAGCAGACCTCTCATCATCTTCTCATAAGCTGCATCTGCTGTCGCATAAACATGGGGAGAACCCGCGAGTTTCTGCCTATAATCAGTTCTAGAGTTGATCTCAGGTAACGTTACTGCCTTAAACGGATTGATTGCAATCAAAACAGGTCCTGCTTTGCTCTACAGAACCCAAAAACCCAACATTAATGCTCGAAGAAAACGAAAACTTAGCAGAGAAATCAATGACATGAAAGCAAACACATACATAGATCTTTTCGTGAGAATATCTGTGATACAGATTGCTAAGAATCGAAGGCTCGTTTACATAACTAAGTTGTATTAAATCATCTACACCATCAAGAATGTCTGGATTTGCTGGTAGGAGTTCTGCTGTTGAAACTTCGACAATCTAAAACAATTAGTGAATTAATTCCACGAATAGCACTAAGATTATCAACAGAAGTGCAGAACCATGCAATTATCCAAGACGATTTCACTTACATTGTTGGATGCAAGTTGTACATGAGCCACATTGCCAGTAGCTGAAACTATTGTTCCTAATTCCCACTGTTCCGATGAGAACCGACACCAAACTCGAAGTTCCTGTAATCGAAAAACCCTAACTCAAATCGTCAAACAATCTCACTACACTAGCTACATATCCTGATTCCGCCACACTTAGTCAGTTATCATGATGAAATCAATGTTTTTATGAAAATTTCGCAAATGTCGAAAAAGCTACGTAACAACTACCTGTTTAGTGGAATAATCGATGTTGCCCTCCAATTCAACCACGCCATTATCAATTGTGACATTTTCACGATCAACGGTGGAGGTCGAGGGGCCGCCGCCGCCGACGTCGGCGGCGGCGACCTTAAACCCTGACGGAAGCGAGCGTCTGGCCGACGGAAGGCGAGCTTTAGACGTCGGGCGATACGGCAACCGCGGCAGGGGGTCCAGCGGCGGTTTCTCGTGTCGCAACCGTAAATTCTCCAGCATTTCCTCCAGATGACTCCGGAACATCATCTTCTACGCTTCGTAATTGCAATGGTATCACACAAAAATGTTGATTTTGTATGATTGATTGAATTGAATTGAATCAAATCGAATTGAATTGAAAAGATTGAGGAGATAATTGCATTTTATGGAAAGAGTGAGGCCAACAGATACGTGGGAGATCAAGTAACGGTTTTTTGATTTTTAAAGTTTCGCGTTTCATTGTCTTGTTTATGTGATGGTGACCGGTCCATTGGATTCGGTTACATATTTGGTGTCGGATAATGGGCTTCAGGTTCAATCTTTCGACAAAGAGTTCAAACTTTCTTCAGATATGAACTTCTCTAGCAAGAGAATGTGCAATCATGTTATGGCCTCGGCGAATGTATTGTACAGTATGAGTATGTACTCCATGATACGGAGTACAACGTAAGGAAGAGCATAAAGAAAAAAATACTTTGTATCAATAATTTCCACTCCAACAAACTGCTGAATAAGGTGGATGCAGTCGAACATGATGTGAATGTGAAAAAAAAAACAGTCTCTTGCCCATCCTAATATGCGGAGAAAGCCAACATATAGCTTCCGCTTGAATTGTACTTTCCGCCAAGAAAGTGGTCATTCATATATATGCTTCGTTCAACGCCTCTTCCCATTTGGCATATCCATCTTGCCGAAGCTGTTGGAATATTTGCTTCAAAAGAAGCATTTGTTAAGTCAAGAGAGTGGTAGGTACTGTCTATCATTCTATCACCTTGTTTTTTTTGTTAGTCAGTCAAGTGGTCGTTACTACCTACCACACCACCTTGTTTTTGGTTGGTCATATAATGTTAGTTTAATTCTTTGTATTCCAACTTGCATCAACCTTAAACCCTTTGGTGTTGTATAAGGTCGTCAAATCTACCGCTCTTATCAAATGTATCTTACCAGATTTTTGTATGTCATCAGGACTGGTTAAGTCTTCATGTATTCTTTTCACAACCCTCCAAGTTGTTAACTCATGCGTCGACCTAGCATAAGTAGGATTATAAATACATTAACATACCTACTAATATGTGGGGGGATTGAGAATGTATGGCAAAATGACCAAGCCACTCACAGAGTAGACGACTTAACCTAAAGTGGCTCTTTGATGAAGTGGCTTTAGTGAACCTATACAATAAAAGTAGGAGTAGGGTGTACTCGCTAAGATAGGAAACGATTCTGCACTAAAACTCAAATGAACAGTGACATTTATCATTCTTAATAATTACTCCGTACAAAGTAGTTTGATAAAAAAAAAAATTCGATAATTATTTTATTTTCGATCATTATTTTATAATAAAAGAATACTTTCCTTGATAATGACCCGTCACAGTAAAATTACGGATACATCACAGGTAACCGTTTGTGAATATAAACCCCAATTTTCACGTCTGTAATTTCTACCACTACATACATAACATATCATAATTTGGGAAGTTCATAAATGGTGTTAGCCGTGTAATTATCATCTTTGAATAACGACGATGCTGAAGTCCACACCATAATTAGACATGGGATGTTTCATCATGGTTTTAATTCGTAAGTTCTGATCTTTATTTACCATTATATTGACTATTATGATCTTATGATTTAGCATGTTTAGCGTGCTTTCTTGTTTATGGGCGTATTTCTTGATATTCTAATTGAAATTTGATTTAGCTAACTAATGTCATGGGGTTTGTAGTTTCACCTGTGTGATTAGTAATTTAGTTTGATCTTCTAGCTAATTACATGTTTAAGATTAATCGGAAGGGTTAGAAATTAAAGTTGGAATCTTTGAATTAGAAAAAAAAAATGGTGCTTTATTTCTAATTATGTAGAGGATGATTTAGTATTAATATTTGGATTATGATTTTAGGGATTTCCTTCAATTATATTGCTATATTACTCAAAAAAAAAAAACTGTAGAAGTATTCATTTTTGCTATGTTTGATTGGGGTGATCATATGAATTGCTGAATCATAATGTTGTAATGGGAAATTTTAATTAGATGCATTTTGTGCGCGATTGTAAAATATGGTTTTCCAATTTGTGTGCAAAGTGTTTTGAATGTGGGAGGCTATAGGCTAAGATGTTCTTAAGATTTACGATCTTCAATGCAAGACGACATTCGGAAATCTGAATTGTTAGTGAAGAACTATGATATTGTGTAATTTATTAACGGGAAGATTGGGAACTAATAGCTGAGACGATCTGATATTATCGGAATCATGAGGATCCAAAAGGAAATAGGAGCTACTGCCATGCATGGTTTGTTACTACGGAGTCTAAATTATTAGGACTTCGTACATTTGGCAGAAATAAGGCTTAAAAGTTATTCTTAATGAGCCTGGTTTCTATTCTTTGACAATTCTCTGGGATTTTGTGATTGTTAAAAACATGATCGCATGACTGGAGCACTCGCAAAAAAGAAGATATGACATCGAGTGTTATACTTTGGTATCACTTAAATGATGTTTTCGATGATATAAGTCGTGTGCGGCTGTTATTTCAGGGTTCTTCTTCTCTTATGCTGTATGTTCTCCTGAATCCGGACTCCAACATGGTAATTGTTTTTTGAATTCCTATAGCAGAGGCCGATATCGACTATGTTACGTCTGCAACAACCCTATACCCACATTTTGGTGACCAGTACTGCATTCTCAAGACACTTGGTGTAATTTTCATCAAGTGCCATCCGGCAGCAATGTCTTCTGACACTATAAACGGGAGCCTTGGAGGCACTTGGTAATGTTGTTGTCAGCTGCAGCTCCCGGTGGACAGGTGCAATTGCAAGGTACTTACTCTGATCTTTCTGCCTGCTATGTTACTGTTCATTTGACTGAAAGTGATCTATGTCATGGCCTTGTTGGTGATTCCATGTGCCTGCATGTTTCGTGGCTCATATCTCCTGTATCTGATGAATGAAGTTAAAGAGAATTCAGAGACAGAAGTTATGTGTTGATTTGTAGTTTGTTTTAACTCTATTTATGCATCTATTGGCTGTTCATTCCCCTTTTACTGCTGGGTTGTTGATTATGCAAATGAGGCATTAAAATATAGTGACAGGCACACATTGGTTTAATTGATCGAGACAAAAAATTTCTTTATGGCATGTTTGAGAACTTGGATTTGGATTTGAATTCCGGATTTGAAATATTTCGAGCGTTTGGAAACTTTGGGATTTGGATTTGAAATTTTGACCAAATCCAACCTAGTTCAGATTTGGTTTTCTTAAATTCCTAGCATAGGGTAGTCATTTCAATTCCGTCACTTGTCGTTTCTTTGTTTTTTCGCATAATTTTGTCGTAGTATTTGTTTTTCTTTATTTTTTTTCCCTGTATTTGAACATTTACATTTTTCTAATGAAAAATTTTAAAAAATAAAAATCGGTGACCTTGACCCGACTCCACCCGCCCGAAATCCAAATCCAAATCCAAGGGTACCCAAACACCATTTTGGATTTGGATTTAGATTTGAATTCTAGAAATTCAAATACAGGAATTGAATTCTTCATATTCAAATAAATTTTGAGTACCCAAACGCAACCTTAAGAAATGCTGCAGATGATTACGGATTTCTTGATGTATTATGCTTGAAGTATAGGTAAAGCGATGATAAGTTGTTGGGTTATAAGCCATTTCTTCGTTATAGTGATATAAGTATTAAAAGTATGCGGAGTAACATATATCATTAATGCTCATAGCACAATTGAATATTGAACTTGGGATGTTTTAGTCTTAGTTTATTCTTCCTCTTTTTTTTTTTCAAAAATAAATTGTTTTGTGGCTATTGCATCCTATTAGACACAAACTAGGTAATTAATACCATACACTAGAATTCTGTGTTACTTAGACACGCCGGATTACAGCCGTGTCCCGTGTCCGACACGACAGGCGGTAGACACGACACGTGACACGTGTCCGACACGCCAAATTTGGACACGACACAACACATCCAACAAGTTAAGGAGAGGGAGGTAAAAAGATGACCCCACTTGGGCATATTTAGTGGGCAAGTGTTAGCCATAGAAACAACATCTCTTCTTTGTGAAGTTTTTAAAATTTTAAAATATATAGGTTCAATTTTTCATGGTCAAGACGCTCCGTTGACCGTGTCCACGTATTTTAAAATTTGTGAAGTTACGTGTCCGACACTCCGATACGCAACACATGTCCGTGTCCGAGTGTCTGAGTAACTAAGCACTAGATAGATCCAGCCTGGCAACATAGTAAGCTCTTCAGTCTTAACTCTTAAGCTAAGACATAACAAATCTCTAACGTTTGCGTAGTCAAATCTGCTTCACCCTGAAATCCTGAATGGCTGTTAGTGTCATTATGATTTATGGGTGTGTATAGTTTTAGAATACAATCCATTTTGTAGCATGATTTATTAGTAGAGGCTTTTGATATAGACATGGTTTTGGCTTTGATTGCATTCCATAAAAGCCAATGACCCTAATTATCTTTATCTCCATTGTAACGGAAGTTTTGACCCCTCTCATGCATTCCACGTTTTTGTATACATGGGAAAACTTGTGACTTCCTTATATGATACTATGAACTTATCACAATTTTTTTTACCTTAAGTGTTGTATTTAATTATTTGCGTTATATCCGAGTTTGTTCCATTTATACCTGGCTTCATATATATCTAGAGTCTGGGTTTCTGCTTTGTAGATATCCTCTGATCATTTAATTCAAAATTTATTTATGGCTTCAAGTGGGGTAGAATGCTATGTTTGCGCTTATGAATCCAGTTCATCTCAAAGTGGAAGGCATCTTGACAATTCTGTTTTTGAAAAGATTTGTGATTCATGCTCGTAAGATTTAGTTGGAGTACTGGATTCTTTTATTAAAATTTTATGAAGTTTTTATCTTCTTCAAGTTTTTGGTTATTTGATTGTAGTAAATGCACCTATGCTTTATGCTCAGATTTTTTATTCATGCTCGTAAGATTTATTTCGAGTACTGGATTCTTGTATTAAAACCTTGATGATTTTTTTTTTATCTTCTTCAAATTTTTATTGATTTGATTTTTGCAGAGAAATCTCTGCATTGGTTCTGTCTAGGTTTGACTTAATTAATTTGAAAATAAATAAATCAATCAAGCGTTCGCATCTTGGCTTTGGATATCCTCAGTCTTTCTCTCAGTTGTCTTTTCCGATGTGCTTCTGTTGTCTTTTGCGGAGTTTTTACTTCTTAAAGCTCATCAATGTGTCATGACTTATGAGCGAGCTTTAATAGATCACACATCTACAGTATAACATGCTGATTCAATTAGGAACTATGTGTTTTTACAAGGATAATCTCGTAAACAAAAAACTTAAAAATTGCTTTTGCCTTCAAAACACTCTCATTAATTAGGACTATGTGTTTGTACTAATTATGGCATAAATGGTACGGAGTGGTATATAGTTGATCCCACATCTATAAGTTAACATGTATATTAAGATCCTATTTTGGCTCAATTTGAACTTTGCTTGAGGTTAGGGGTGGGATAGGTCAATTGAGACCTATACTAGTAATCATTAAATTCATAACTCTCAGTTTCACTTATTTTAGTAGTTAGGAGTTAGGACGTGTTCCTAAAATTTCCTACATGAAAAACTTTTATACTTGAGCTCCAAACTTTACTACGTATGTGTTCATAGTTTTCGCAAAATTGAATTATACCTTCAAAATCCATTTCAGTATAGAGTTTACTACCCCAGTATGAACCTAGTGGATCGTGATATGCGCTTGAATTGGTATCATTTAATTTTTAAAATGTGTGTTTAACATCATTCATTTTTACAAGTATATGTTAACACCTTACCTTACCATGCAGTATAAGACCACCCTAATTGTCTTCTATTTTTATGTAGAAAGCTTTTCATCACATATAGTTTGGTTTGATTTTGTGGGTCGAGATCTATCAAAGTGGGAACGCTATCTGGATTTGTTCTATGCTCGTTTTGATGGTCATTCAACTTTTACATATCAGTTGTTAAAGATCCAACATCCGAACATGCATTTCATTCTTTCTTTGCTATCTGCTTTATTTATTTGGCAAGGTTTTTACTCACAGAGTCACATTTAACAGTATGTTAGATTTGGGTGAAGTTGGAGCAAAGAGTGAAATTTTCTTGTACTCTTCGGTGGATTACATTTTCTGCATAAACGATAGATGTTTCTTTCTTGGAAAATTCCTGTTTCCTTTTTCCGCACCATTTTTGGGCAACGTAGGCTATTATTTAGTGGAGCTTTTCATAGGTTACTTTGTGACAATATTTGGCTATAGTTCCAAACTTTTGTCGTCGTCTGTTTCTTTTTATGGTATCTGTTTTCCAATCGTTATTCATTTTATGTAACTGATATTATTCCGTTCTGCTAGATTTTGTAATGAAGTATGTGTAAATTCGAATTGACTTTTGTGTTGAAAACTGCTATACATAAGTTTATACGAGTTGCAGAGATCTTATGCTATCTAAAACATGCCTAAAGATGTACACTTTTACCTGAATCGACATCGTGATAAACATAAGGACAAATAGCTGTAAGCCTGTAATAAAAAACTTTATTTTGGCTTCGTAATAGATTGCTCAAGAGCTAGATTTTCACTTCAGCTCGCTAAGACATTAACTGTTTCTCTTTGATTTGTTCGTGTTTTAAAAAACTGTTCACGATTTCAGTGCTGCATTTACGGATGGAACTTTCTGCATTAAGTTTCACAGATATGTGATGGGTTGGGTAAAGTGTAATACTTGTGAAACGGTGAGTTAGTAGTCTTCTTTTCTTAGCTGATATTTGAAAATTGATATTGATGAAGCTCTGTATTTTTTTTACCATGAACATATGAATTTTGAACTGGATATTTTCATGCAGCAACTGCACTGTGGATGCTTAATGTCTTTGAATTCATTTGCTGTGAGTGACATTTGGGGTGTCATCTGCACGGAATGTGCGAATAGACCGACTTCTCTGGTATGCAATGACTTCCTAGTAATAGTGTTCTTATTTGTGTGGAATAAAATATGTTCGTGTGATGTTTGCTTGAATGCCAATCGCTTGTTTCATCTTATTTGTTGTCTATGTTCATTTACAATGCATTGATCACAACTGCCAAACTCCCCTCTCATGCCCTGGAATCACCACCCAAACACCTCCCAAATTTAAACCACTGCCAAATCCATCAAATAAATTCAATACTAATAACAATAATCACTATTCCTCAAAAAAAAAAAAAATAACAATAATCACTAAAACACATAACTAATAAAAACTATAATATGAAAAAGAAAAAGGAAAAAACGATTTCCATAGATTAAAGACCATCCCCGAGAGGAATGTGAGTGGGACGTCCGAGAGAGAGGCATGAGAGAGGTGTGCAGGGCGGCCAGTGACCAGTAGCGGGCAACGACTTAGGTGGACAAAGGTGGAAGGAGTTGCTGGCAGGGAGAGGAGGAAAAAAGAGGGGAGCAGAAGCCGGCAGCGACAATGCTCGTTGGAGGGAGTTGTATGCAGGGAGAGAGGAAGAAACAAGGAGAAAGGGGAGAGGGAAGGGGGGCGAGATGGACGTTGGCAGCAATGACAGTGCTCGCCGCCGGGAGGAAACAATTAGGAGAGAGGGAAGGGGATCGTCGAAAGGGGGTTTAGGGTTAAGGGGAGTGGAAATTAATTTGGAGGAATACGGGGTTAGCTGCGTTTTTTTTTTAATATCAACAAAAGTTGCGACGGACTAGCCGTCGCATCCCCGTTGCACTTACCATTAATGTGACAGCTGGTGCCTTTCGAAACACTTGTGCGATGGGGTCCGTCGCAAATTTATACTTATGCAATTAGTTCGTCACAATTTTTTGGCGCCATTGACTTAGGTCAATGACCCATAATTCCTCCTATGGTTAGGAACGGCTAGTTCGTCAAAGTTTCCATTTACAGCTTTACGCCATGAATTATTAATCTGTCGTTTGTAGTCCGTCGCGCTCCACTTGTTTTTTAGTAGTGTTAATGGCTGATGTTAAGTAAAGCCTCTATGGCCATTATTTTGTGGCAATAACAAGCTGAATTATCCATTTCTTGATATTGAATTGAAGGAAGGTAATATGGATGAGTTATTCCGGTCTTGTTTTCAATTTCTTAGACAACTACCTTAATTATCTCTACTTCAAGCCATGGTTTCCATTCCATAATATATATGGCAATTACAAATATTCAATTGGCTCTTAATAGAGTATTTGTTATGTTTTAAATAAAACGATCCACATAATATGGCAAATCGAAATATTAGAACACTTGAACTTATAAAGTATCAAACGACAACCAAACTGTTGAGAAGGAGTTTAAATAATAGAAAGTTGTAGTAAGATAATGATTTTATACACTTGAAAACCCAAGTGACTAGAACAAAAACATTAAATTATTAGCCAATATATGAAGATTGGAACTTTTTTTGCAAATACAAAATTTCGATTTCGAATAAATATCCAATCGTTAAAGTCTCTTTATGTCAAGTTCTCAACTTCTCAATTAGTACATGAGTACATGACACCGCAGATGTATCGTACTTTCCATATGTAAAACCCTGATACTTTTAACTGAGTGGTTTCATATTTCACTGGCATCTGTTATTAACTGATTAATTTCTGGTTGTGACTTTGAGGAATAAAATCCATTCTGTCGTTTTTTTCCCATCTCTGCTCCGGAACAGTTTGTATTTAATTTTTTTGATCAAACAAACTATGGTAGCCAATATACCTACCTGAGGCTGAGGTAATCAAACGATTGGTTATTTCCTAAAATTGTTGCATAGCGTTTGATTGTTTTCTTTTTTTTTTGGATCTCAAAATTCTCAATGCATGTTTTCAGGCATTCAGTGCAGGAGCTTCGTCTTCAGACCCAGATCCTTTTGACTTTCGTCGGTTAAATGTCACTGATATAGCTGCAGACTTCACTGGTAAGTTTCCAAGTCATCCTCAAATTCATATTTGGACCTGCTGGTGCATGGTTTATGAAAGATGCATTTGCAGCTTGACATTTCTTCTCCTAATCTAAGTAATGCTCCGTATATTATAATACTTAGACATTACTGTAATACTATGTATGCCGGTACACGTGGTCTGACCCTTATTGAAGGGATGCTTATAACTCTGACATGTTCCTCTTGCAGGACCGCAGCTTTTGGTTGGGAGAGGGAGATCTGTGAATAATGCTCCTCAAATGTATCCATTATCTTGTCATGTCCTTATTTTTTTTCCTCAACTGCACTCCCTCCCTCCCTCGTGGAGGTGTTCATTGGCCTGGCCCGGTCTAGACCATATTTGATCCAGTCTACATTTTGGTTATATTTTATTTCAGTCTGTCGTTCAGTTCTCGACCAAACTGAAGGACAGTGAGCCAAACACAATTAAATTTGTATTTTACTAGTACATATTTTTTTAAAAATCGTTTTAGATATAGGTTGCTTGGTTGGTATTTATAACTGAACATGAAGGACAAAATACCTTTACCAGTATTATTTGAATAATAAAGTTCGTAATTTTATAAAAGTTATTGCTTCTGTATATATCTTCATCGTTCCAAACACATTTTACCTTCATTTGGTCATCATTCCACAAAGTTTGGTTCGGATTTAGGAACAAGATCAATAATAATCCCTACTGGTCTACCCTGTCTATTGTGCATTGAGTGCCGCGTTTCTATGAAGTAACATTGACATTGTCATTTTCTTAGCTTGGTCATGCTTACCAAATTTATTTTTCTGAGTTCATGCTGTTATGAAGATATCCTTAACTGCTTCTTAGTCCGCTCCAGGGGCTTACTTTTGCTTTCGAGAAAAGGCTAACCCCATCTGATTGTAACCCGATAACTGCGCGGCTGCTATTGCCAAAAAGGGATGCTGAGGTAAGACAACTGATGTTAAACTCTCGAGCTTAGTTTGATTGATGCACCGTGGGCCCGTGGCTTACAGAATCAGTTGATCTTTATTTGCCAGAATGCTACGATTTCTAGTTGACCGTTTCTTTTTTCCGCTTTCTATATTATGGTTTTGTCAGGAAGTCTCATGTCATGAACTCGGAAGGTGTGTTAAATGACGAATGTTATAAGGCTCTGTAAATTAGCGTGATGACAGTTTGAAGGATTATTGGCTGTATTTATAGTGTGATAGCTGACATTAGGTTTTAACGAGTTCCGAGATCAAATCTTAATCCTATAACATACCGATATGGCTGCTGAACCAGTTCTCAATTTTATTTATATTCATAATTCCATAAATGCAATTATTAATTCTGATATGCGCGTTGGATACTACTGATTTTGACGAATCCTGCATCAGGAATATCTTCCTATGCCTGAGGGACAGAATAAGATGCCTGTTTCAATGAAAGATGTACGAGGAAGGACATGGAATTTCAATCTGCACTGGTGGCCGCATAAGAATAGCCGCAAGTATATTCTTGATCGCACTAGAGGCTGTATGATGGAAATGGGCTGGAATGTTGGTGACACATGTAAGCGTACTTTTACTAATGATATCGAGATCTCATCTCCTGTACATTTTTATGAGAAAGTTTATATACTCACTATATCATGATATTGATAGCCCTAGGATTTTAGTATATGAGAAAGTATTCAACTGGTCTCTTTTATCGGAATGTTTGTTTTTATTGTTCGCTTTTGCGATGTCTTTCCCTAATACTACTGATTGGCATGATTTTACTCGTAGTTGCTCCTCTTATTCTAACCACTGTTATCGTGCCTTGGATTCGTTGAATGTTCTTTTGTCATCGTATAGTACGTGAAAAAAATCCCCTTTCTGAGGTGTTGGGAGTTGAATGTTAAGACTAACACGTTGGTTGTTTTATAGTGAAATTCTACACTGGGTTTGCTGACGGTGGACTCGTAATGGAGCATGAAAAGTTTCATTGCCTTGCATCTTTCCCTTGGGTACTCCTCCCTACTTGATCTGTTTATATGAGCACACCGTTATTTCGTGTACTTGTAATACAAGTAGATATTACTCCGTATTTCGTGGCCTCATTCAAATTTTATTGCCAAACTTTTCAAAATGTGTCGATTTGCAATCAGATCTCAATCAACATTCGTATTCAAAACATCATTATTTTGCCAATTTACTACTCGTACTTGACTGCGTATAAGATGTGGTTCCAATGAGCATTAATGTTTAAAATTGTTCTCTCTTTCTCTTGATTTCATACTCTTATCTCTTTTATTGTTGATGTATCGAGGCATATAACCTCGTTTATGAAATACTCCGTAGAGGTTAATATGTTAGAAACCAAACACACTTTCTTCTTCAACTTCTCATCATAATATCGAAATTGATTTTCCTCATTTTCTATTTGCAGAGGGTTTGAGGCGGCAATTAGAGCTCGATGCATCCCCTGCAGGCGTGCTTCTCTGTCATTGGGTTCGGATGTGCTAAGAAATAATAATTCGCCTTGTCGCGAAAGAACTTGTGTTACTGTTTTATTGCCAATGTCTGACATATGGAACATTGGAAATGTTGTCTATTTGAACCAAGTATTTGCATTTTTTTTATTTTGAGACTTGAACCATCTTTTATCCATATGATTTGGAAAACCTATATTTAAAAAAAAAAAAAAAAAAAAAAAAAAAAAAAAAAAAGTGGCGTCAAAACCACCAGATTTAAGACTATATTACTGGGTTATTACATTCTATTTGCTTTTTAAAAAATTTAGGTTCTTGAGATTTTTTCCATTCTTGAGCTCCTAGTTATAGTTCTAGAGTCCACAAGTTCTGTTGGAAATTTATTGATTGAAAATAATCTTTGAGATTTTGACAGGAGTTTTTAAACATTTAGCTCGAATTCTTAGTCTTTTAGACAACAAGTCTGATGATAGCTTGGAGAAGGATTCCTTTTAGAGTTAGACCAGCCAAACGGGTTTGATGGATCAGGTTTCTTCCCTAAATTAACATGTAATTTTTGAGTTTGGCGAAGCAAGTTACGGCCCTTACGGGTAAAAAATTTCAGGTCCAAATCCAAGGAAAAATGGGTCGGATTTGCAGTACGACATGCTGATGCCGTTTCTATTCACCGACAGCGACAAGGTATGAACCCATTTTCTTCCTCTCCAAACATGGTGAACCGACACAGAGCACGGCTGACCCACTTTCATCTTTAGTCACCATGATATGATTATGATGAGTTTCTATATCAATTCAAATAGACACATCCAAGTTCACTTTCCTCCCTACAAAAAACACAAAATTCCAAATCTTATGCAACATAGCCAGCCAGCATTTCACTGACTTTCTAGTTTTCACCACTCACATTTTCCACCAAAAACTTCAAAAAAAAAAAAAAAAAAATTACTGCAGAAATAGTTACTACTAGTACTAGTATTTCTTTACAGTTCAGAAATTAAATGAACTCGAAACTCGACAGTTTTTTTTTTTTTTTTTGAAGTGAAGATCAATTCGAAACTCGACAGCTCGTACTTCGTAGTAGTAATAAATTAAGGAGGTTGGGTCCTAGTTGGCCCCCCCACTCCGATACTGCGCCAACGACTCCTGCCGTTGTTGCAACCGCATCTCCTCATTAAACTTCCTAATGAACGCCTCCACTCGGCGGTTCAACTCGTCCTGACTCAGCGACGGCTCTCGCCGCAGCCTCCTCACCCCAGGAGACGGGGACGGGGAGGGGGAGGGCGAAGGCGATGGACTGTCCGCACCGCCATATGAGAATGTGTCAGCCTTCTTAATCACGTGCGCCGGCGGTGGAGACGCCGGACTCTGCATCTCCGGTGACGGCGCTCCGGCGAAGGTGTCGGACTTTCGGAGGTGACGTGTCAGCGGCATTGGGCGCCCTTCCGTTAGTGTTCGCCACGTGGATTCCAAGGTTTCTTGTCGTTTTGGCCTCGACACTTTCTTCAACATTGTCTTTCCTGTTGTCACGGTTCAAGAGCTTGAAATGTTACCGTTGGAGCATAATTTTTCAAAAATCAATACTCGATTATTAAGCTAAATCTAAATCAAATCGAATTTTATTTTATTTTATTTTATTTGCTTTACGCAGAAATGTTGAAAATTAAATTACTTAATCAGACTTCAATCAAACTTAATAAACTCAAACAGATTGAGCTCAATCGAATCAAACCGAAGCAATGTTGATTTACCATCGGCTTTAAGATTTTGGTCGAATTGGTTCGATAACAGATCTAAACAAAATAGAATCATGAATCAAATTGAAATTGCATTAACAAAATGAACTCAAAATAGATTGAATAAAATTGAATTTCTTACTGAATCTAAGCTCAAGTCAGTACGTTTTACTGAAAATACCGAAGAAATTAAATTTCGAGATAAATTCAAGCAAAATCAAATCGAACTGAGCTCAAACGAATCAGATTTTCTAATTTTAGAAACTTCGCCGACAAAATGAACAAATCAAAGCTAAAAAACTTACCTTCTGGACTTCCTTTCACAGTTTTCCGATGCGCAAACCTCGCCGAATACGACGGCTTCTCCTCCACCTCCGCCTCCGCCTCCAACTTCACCACCTCAACCTCCGCTTCAGCCTCGACCTCCTCCGCCGCTGCTTCCACCACCACCACCTCCGCCGTCACCGTCGGCATCACACCTTCTCTCTCCGTCGTATCGTCCTCTTCGTAAGAAAACAGCACCTCCTTCTCCTTGTCGAGAACACGTTCGGCGCGAGGATGAAGCTTGGAGGAGGCGACAATGGAAAGGATGATGCAATTGACGAGGATGTAGAGGTATGGCGGCTGAAGCCATGAGAGTGAGAAACCTGACCAGAACCGCGGAACTTCGGTAGTGAGAATGTCTAGGATTAATGGCTGTGATTGCTGAAGTATCACCGCGAATGAAACGACGCCGCTTGATACTAGTACTGCTTTCTTCATCTTCTTCCTTTGGTTATATTTGTGTTGGTTTGTTATTTCTGTTGATAAATGGAGTAATGGAGGAATATATAATGGAGATGAGTGAGGAGCGTGGGGACTGTAAAAGTTAATTGGTCACCGTCTAACCGATTGTGAAATGTTGACGTGGTGGACTGGTGGGTTCATATATTGACATCTACAGTTTTACTGTACCACTCGGGGTTAGTGGGTATTAAACTCTTTGAGACGGTTTTATACGACAATTGTATAGTAATCTCTTTCACGTATTTATGTGAGAGGTTTATAATACAAGTATCGTGTGACTGTTCAAAGGAGATCTATTGTTAAACGAGAGATTGAGTTGATTATGATATAAAATCAGAGTAGGTGATTTTTCGGTGATGGTTACTCATCTCATCCCTTAACTTTAGAGTTAAGATCAGGCCAGGGTTACCCTTCATCGATATAGAAATTGAGCAACCTTCTTAGCTAATCGTTGATTTGAACCTTTATGTAAGAGTACACATGATGAAGGATAGAATGAGCTAAGTAATCGAGTGATACAAAGTTTTAGTATTATCGTGCATATGGTCATTTTTTCTATCTATTTTTGAAAATTTTCTATTTATTACTAGTAGTTCGTTGATCATAGGTTTATGCATTTGGTTCATTAAGTAACACATCATTCACATACAAAAATCTAAACTAAGACAAATTCTACTTACGTTACAATATGTCTTGCTTAAGACCATCATAAGTTAAGAATTCGTTGAAATTCAACCTCATTTTATTCACTTTTATATTCTGATCGATCGTCTGATCAAGATTCTCAAATTAAGATGATCTTAAATAAAAATTGGTACTCCCTCCCCACCACTAATATTTTCCCACTTTCCTTAAAAGGAAACTCCACTAAGATTTTTCCACTTCAAAACTTTCCTTATTCATCAATTATACTCTCTTCCTATTGGCTACTTTTTCTGATTTGACATCTTGAACCCCACCAAACAATTTACCACCTTTCATTACTCATTTCTTATTCCTTGTGCCATTTACAAATGGGAACATCATTGTGGTGGGGAGGGAGTATTTTTATTACAAAACAACAAAACCTTACAGGCAATAGTGCAATGAAATTGCACCACAAGTAATAGCCATTTTATAATTTTATGTATGGTAGGTACATAAAAAATTCCAGCATGGAGATAATCACTATGTACGTGGTACATACTCGAAAGTAACAAATCCCAATATTGGACCAAGAATAGCCTATTAGGAATTAGGATGACGATTTTTCAAGAGGTCGGTGTGGTTTTCACCTACATTTTTTGGTCTTATTTCCGATTTCCAATCTCCATTGGTACGTCCTTACAAATTTGAACAAGTATTGGACATACAATATACGGTCCAGTATATACTAGACGAATTTAGGCCACAATTATTATTATCATCATTATCACTATTATTATTCGGAAACAATAAATATACTCCCTCCGTTTCTATGATTTCTTCCACCTTAAAAGTGACACATTTCTTAAGAAAAACAATAAAATAAGCAAAAGTAGAGAGGGAGTAAAGTAAGTGGGCCACCTAGGTAAGAGAGAAGTGTGATAGAAAAAAAAGGAAAGTGGAAGAAATCAAAGAAATAGTTGAAAAAAGAAATGTGGAAGATATCAAATAAACAAAGGAAAGATGATAGACATACACCTAGTGTATGAAGGGGGTCATACACCACCAACCCTAATGTGCCACATGTCCTACCTAAAGAATCTACCTTTTTCAAGATTCCATCATTTAATTACCTCTCGTCTCATTCTCACCTAATCATCTAGGTTTAAACAATAAAATATTTTTCATTTTTTTTATCAACTTTTTTTTTTCTTCGGTAAACGTTTATATTTGTTGATTTTTTTTAAAAAAATAAAATTTTACGAAGGAGTTATTTACTGATACATATTTTGTAAGTCATACGAAGTATTTAGCAACAAAGTTTGTTTGGAATAATAGTAATTGGAGTTATATTTTTTTTTATTCCGAGAAAATATTGTACTTCATTTTTCTTATATGAAGTCGAGTTGCTTATATTACCTCTTATAAATCTTGATGAATTTCATTGACATTAATAATTGGGTAAAGTTTTTTTTATTGTAGATATAAGAGTGAGATAAAATAGTTGCATAGACGGAAAAATTACTCGATAAGAATGTCGTAATTCAAAATCTTATAAGTAGTCCATAACGTAAAGTACATGACCGTCTACAGGTAATTATTATGTGGATAGAAAATCAAATCTAGTCTATCAATCAAAACCGTAAAGTAACTACTTATATTACAATTAAAAAATATATGAGATGGCAATGACACCCATTCCAGTCTAGAATTACATTTTCAGAGTAAGTTTGGTCGACAATGGCACCCATTACGTTTAAAACCGAGTGTTCGACTAATTTACTTTGGCCAAATTGTTCAAATTAGAACGTCTTTTTATGGAGAATTTAGATGAACCTCTTTTTAATAATTTGCATTTTCCCATTAACATTATTGATTTTCCTTCAAGTTTTTATATCAAAATTAATTTCATTATTAAAAATAACATAAGATGGAATAAAATTATTACAATGAATGACGATACAATTTGCGACTAGATATGTAGATCAGTCAACCTAACAAGTTATTACTTTAGTCAAACGAGCTTTGGTTACAACGAATGACAATCGAACGATTAATTTATTCGTCAATTAACCTTAGCCGAATTGTTGAAAGCAGATTAAAACCTCTTTCTTAATTACTCTTTATGAAGAATTGTAAAAGTTAATCAACTTTTTAGTAAATTGCATCTAACCAACAACATTAATTTATTTACTCGATTCAAAAAATTACGACCAAAATATGTCCACAATATTAGCAGAAAAAATACGCTACGATCTTTGAAACGAGAGTGATGCTCCATCATCCAAAATAAATTTAAACACTTTTTTAATTCAACTTTATGGAGGATTGTAATAGTTCGTCCTCTTTTTGATAAATTACATATATTCCCCATATTTTCCAACAACAATAATGCTTTTATTCACATTTTACTATTAAGTATAATTTCGAATACAAAAAAAAAATTGAGTTGGAATAAAATACGATATTTTCTAAGATTTACGTCTTCAATATGTCGATTAAAAGGCAAAGTGTGCATTGTAATTAAATGCTTTACTATTTAAATGTTTTGTCTAATTGTTTTTTTATTAAAATTAATTTGCCTAATTGCTCTGTCTATTAAAATTAATTTGATATGCAAATAATAAAATACTCCGTAACATGGAATATAATAATAAGGATTACAAATTATATCAAAATTAAGATATAACATATGTATATACATAAATACTAAAAATATTTTTTAACATAATAATATATTAAAACAAAATTATAATAAGTTAATAATATCGTATAACAAATGTGGTAAAAGACGCATAAACGCGTACGTCTCTCGAATATATTACGTATACATAATAATGTTTCTTAATAACAATGTATTGTATCGGAAACTAAATTTAAGTACAACGGTTATGTTAGACGTAGGATACAACGAATAATCTTAGTAAATCATACTCCGTACAACACTAATAATACTACATTGTTTAGACTTTAGAGTATAGTACCGATAAACAAATTTAAGAAAATTAACCGAATGATGTATACATAATAATGTGGAGTATCTTAATAACAATGTACTTAAATTTAAATTATATTCCATATTTAAAAATGTTCTAGAAAATAAATGGTATAAAAAATAATCGTAAACAAAAAAATACACCAAACATATAACAAACAAATAATAGAAGTAAATGTACCAAAAATACGAAATTATGTATAATTATACAAGGCGTACAAATATTGGCCTAGAAAATAAATCATATGAAAAATAATCGTAAAAAGATACACGAAACTCATACTAATAAATACTGAAGATATACGTACATGTACCAAAAATACGAAAATCTTTATAATTATACAAGGTGTACCATATAAATGTACTATACAAATACTCCGTACAAAAAATGAAATATAAAAAATACTGAAATATAAACTTAATTAATTAAAGTATTAATATTAAACAAAATCATTTATTAGGGGTTAATTAATGATGGAATCTAAAGAAATTAAAAGTTTAAAAAAGATTCTCACATATACCACGTGGAAGGCTATAAGTGGTGGTGTATAACATCCCTTATACACCAAGTGTATATGTAATCTTTTTGGAAACAAAGGGAGTAACTTTTATCCTTGTGTTTAAGGGAAAATAAGATTATACATCTGGTTGTACAATAACATTATACAATCGAGGCAAAATTGTTGAAGTTTTGTACTCGTATATATTTATTTATTGAGGTTATAAAAATTCTGAACTGTAAGTTTTTGAGCTTATAAAAATTTCTGGCTGAATGGTAAGTTTTTGAGCTCAAACATTTATATGATTTAACTCGACAACTTGACACTAAAAGCTCGGAACTTGAAATCTTTGTGATAAAGCTCAAAATCTTAAAACCAATAACATAGAGCTACGTACAACTGGTTGTATAATCCTCTAATTGGTATTTAAGAGACTAAAACATGAAATAAATTCTTAATATAGAGTATGTATTAATTACATAGGTGTAATTTATTTGAAGATATAATATCCTTAAATACAAACCTTCGCCCTTCAGATTATATTTAAACATAATAAAAAGTAAAGTACCGTAGGTATAGAACAGAAAGTGAAAATCAAACTATAAAAAATCAAATACTAAGTATAAAACTTGTATATGAAATCAATTGTATAATCTTAATGATACGGGAGTGGATAATTGCATCCAAATTTAACTTTTTGAGTTCGTTCTACACTATACTCCTCCCGTTTTAGTCAATTATTTGCCTATTCCATTTTAAATCGTCTCAGTCATTTGTTTGTCTTTCTATTTTAGAAAAAAAAAATATATGTAAAATTATCCTCCACATCACTTTTGCTCCACATATCACCCATTTATTGAATCTCTCCCCAGTCCCCACTCCTCGGTCTTTGTGCCAAAATCAAAGGTAAATAATTGATCGAAATGGAGGGGTAACTTGGAAGACATCTAATCATTTCAAAAATATATTCATATATCAAACGATTTTAACAATATTTTAACCTTAAAATATAAAAATTATTTCGTTATAAGTCATATAACACGTCATCATAGATGGTTGAAGAGTTAATTTATTAGGTACATAAAAAGGAAGTTACTTGTTTTAATTGGGGTGGCAGAGGGAAGAGGTAGTTGTTGTTGATGGTAAAGTGTGAGTATTGAATTGGGGATGAGATCTGAGGTCTCAACGGCTACATATCGTGGGCCAGCCAATCCTACAGTTAAGTACTACTACGTACTCCATATATATGCCGACCATTGTGTGCACTTTCATCCAACACCCGATTCTAGCATATTCTCTCGTCCCTACAACTAAGTACTTGGCTCCTACAGTATTGTATAACAAGAGAAGGGACTTGTCGTTCCCGATACTTCCGTGTCAATATGCTACAGTATTAGATTGAGACATCTTCGATTCTCTCATTCCTACTTTTATATCGTAAGCTATTGGTAACATTTATTCCGGGATCCAAAAGGTTGAAAAAACGTGGATAAATAACCTTCAAAATTGATCGTTTTTTGCTGTTTTCGAGAGGAATAAAAAATGTTCTAAAACGTGAAATTTTTTTGGTCAAAGTGTGTCGATAGGAAGAAAATGCTTTATAATGAATGTTAGAACCTGCTGACAAGAAATAAAATAGAGTATAAGATTTGTTTTAAAAAATTTTGACACGTCTCAAAACGCAATTTTATGGCATTTAAATGTCTCTATTGAAGACCAAATGACCCTAATGATACACCGAGACATGTTGTTTGGTTTGAAGATTATTTAGCGCAAATATGGACCCTCTTTATTCCGGGAGCCAAAAGGCGAAAAAAAACGTTGATAATAACCTTCAAAATCGATCGTTTTTTTGCTGTTTTCGAGAGGAATAAAAAATGTTCTAAAACGTGAATTTTTTTTGGTCAAAGTGTGTCGATAGGAAGAAAATGCATTATAATGAATGTTAGAACCTGCTGACAAGAAATAAAATAGAGTATAGGATTTGTTTTAATAGATTTCGACACATCTCAAAAGGCAATTTTATGGACTTTAAACGTTTCTATTGAAGAACAAATGACCCTCATGATACACCGAGACATGTTGTATGGTTTGGAGATTATTTAGCGCAAATATGGACCCATTTTATTTCGGGAGCAAAAAGGCGAAAAAAACGTGGATAATAACCTTCAAAATCGATCGTTTTTGCCTGTTTTCGAGGGGAATAAAAAATGCTTAGGAATGAACCTTAGAATCTGCTGAGGCGATATAAAATTGAGTACAAGATTTGTTTTAAAATATTACCATACGTCTCAAAAGGCAATTTTATGGCTTTTATTCTTTTAAGTGTCTCTATTGATGACCAAATGATCCTCATAATAAACCAAGACATGTCATTTGGTGTGGAGATTATTTAGCGCGAATATAGATCTTTTTTATTCCGGGACTCAATAGGCCGAAAAAACGTGGATAATAACCTTCAAAATCGATCGTTTTCGACTATTCACGAGAGGGATGAAAATTGTTCTAAAACGCAAAAAAAAATTATTCAAAGCTTGTCGATAGGAAGAAAATGCTTAATAATGAACATTAAAACCTACTGACGCGATATAAAATAGAGTATAGAGATTTGTTTTAAAAGATCCTGACACGTCTCAAAAGGCAATTTTATGGCTTTTAAGTGTCTCTATTGATGACCAAATGACCCTCATGATACACCGAGACATGTTATTTGGTTTGGAGATTATTCAGCGCGAATATAGACCCTTTTTATTCCGGGACCCAAAAGGCCGAAAAAACGTGAATAATAACCTTAAAAATCGATTGTTTTCGATTGTTTTCGAGAGGGATGAAAATTGTTCTAAAACGCAAACTTTTTTTATTCAAAGCTTGTCGATAGGAATAAAATGCTTAATAATGAACGTTAAAACGTACTGACACGATATAAAATAAAGTATAGGATTTGTTTTAAAAGATCCCGACACGTCTCAAAAGGTAATTTTATGGATTTTAAATGTCTCTATTGAAGACCAAATGACCCTCATGATACACCGTCCAGCCCAAATATGGTTCCTTTTAATTTCGGCACCAAAAAATACGAAAAAAAACGTGGATAATAACCTACAAAATCGATCGTTTTTGGCAATTTTCGAAAGCAATTTAATTTGTTCTCAAGTGCGAATGTTCTTAGACGAAAACTTGCCGATGGAAATAAAATGCCTAATAATGATTATTAGAATCATCTAACACGATATAAAATGGACTACACCACTTTTTTCAACTTATTCTCAGACGTCTCAAAAGGCAATCTTAATACACCGAAACATTTTATTTGATGATAACTTTGTCCAACGCGAATATGGTCCCTTTTTATTTCAGGACTAAAAAAACCGAAAAAGTATGTATAATAACCTTCAAAATCGGTCGTTTTTGGCTATTTTCGAAACCGATGATATTTGTTCTAAAGCGCGATTTTTTCTGACGAAAACTTGCCAATAGTAGAATGGCTAATAATTGTTATTAGAATCCTTTTAGACGATATAAAATAGATTACACAACTTGTTTCGACTGATTTCAAGACATCTCAAAAGACAACCGTTGAGACTTGAGAATCAGTTGTCAACATACCAACAGACCCTGAAATGAAACGGTTAAACGTTTGATTTTGGTTCGGGTCAACAACAACCAATTAATCGGAATGCAATTAGTACAAATTCAAGCAAGTATGAATATGTTCATTAATGTCTTAAAAATGCAATTAAAAAACGAGATGAAAATACTCTGATGATCGATACTCAGGTATGTATGTATGAGTATGACCCTTACACTTTCACATTTCGAAAAATCATAAATCACTTTTTTGTGTACAATATTTCTAGAAAAAAACAGACCTGTATCCTTTATTAATACTCCGTAATAAATTGGAAAAAAAAATATACCCGGGAATCATACAAATGAGCCACCAATCCCAAAACAGCCGGAAAAAAAACACCCTACATATATAGTTCACGGTATCATCCAGTGCATGCGGAATTCTCTCCCGAGGTTGGAACTAGAACCACAGAAGAAGCCGAGCAAAGCAATCATACATACTTCTATCGCTTTGAGAAGAAGCCTTGGGTTAGGGACGAGAAATCGTACTCTTTTGCTGATTGTGTACTGGTGTTTGTTGCAACTCCTGAGTTTTTAGTTGCATCAATTGTCGTTGCACCATTGACGGGCATGGCTTGACCCATGGGATAGAAACTGCAAGAGCAAGAAAGAAATCGATCAAAGACAACTAGAAATGCTATCGTCTCATATTAGAATTAGTGGATCAGGATTGCTATAAAATTCACTCGAATGTGTGTAGATAATCCTCATAACACTCACTATACATAGAACAAGGGAATTTTGATGGGCAAGACGATGAACTGAAACAATAAACTGAATAAATGTTTTAACATTGCGTACAAAAGGGTAATTTTCACAATATTCTAAAGTTCATAGCAAAAGCGGATTGAAACAAGGAGCGAAATAAATGTTTCAGCATACCCAGTTGCCGCGAAAGAGGGATTGCCTGCCTGAGGCATCGACTGATAGTTCCCCACCTGCACAGTATACATGTGTATCACTCATTTATTAAAAGGTTATTAATTTTTCTCACATGTAACACAATCTTATAAGTTTGTGTGAAATTTGACGGAAAAGGGTTTCACCTGAGCCAGCTTTTGAAGGTCATTCTGTCCTGCAGGTGGCATGACCATGCCAGGTATCTGATAGCCCATATTAGGCCAGTTTTGGGTCGAGATATTGTTTCCGATCAACCCCGCCTGTTGTAGATTGACAGGTGATTTTGAGTTACCGTTAGCTGATTGAGCGGCAGCGGCCATAAGAAGACTTTGTTGTTGTGCCAGCATAGCAAGCTGTTGTTGATGGACAGCAAAAGGCGATACCATATTGGACTGCACATCAATCCCCAAAAAACAACATTAATCTCAGATCTAAATGCCGACTTAAAACAGGATTCAGACATATTCAAGAAAACAACTTCAAAAAATTCACTATGGGAACGACCTTCTCAAATAGACTCATAATATCGGATTTCACATCTTTCTGAGGCTGCTGAGTAACTGGAATTGTAGACGATGACGAATCACCAAATAGGTCCTCGATTCCGGGAGCAGACTTCTTACCACCATTGTCCTCCTTCTTTGCTTCGGGTTTCTCAGAAGTTGATGTTTGCTCAGCAGCTAAAATAAATAACATAAAATCAATGATGTAATGCTTACACTACATATAAGTTATAATCCTTCTATCCGACAAATAAATTTACGGTTTGAGTTTTTGGGTGTCCATGAACAAACCATCCACTCAAAATCTTTCGTTTTTGCATGTGACTCCGTATTTGAAGTAATTATGGTTTATGACCCATCATATTACAACTTCCATATACACACAATCACATGTTAATATGCTTTTCAATTTTCGTACTAGAGGAAACAGGTTTTTATTCAAAGACGGATAGCATAAAAATCACATATGACTGTGAGTAAGATTTCTAGTAATACATACACTGAAATCCGGCCCAAGCAATATCGACAGTGTTTGTACTTTCAGAAGTATTTTCAGTTGGTTCATCCATCGAAAGCATGTCAAAAAGATCAGTAGCAAAATCAACTTTGGGAGGAGCGGCAACAGATGGCACATCGACCACCGGCTTTGGAACTTCTGCTTGGGGAACAACTGGTTCATGGCGAGGCTGGGAAACCACAGAACCCTGTTAATACGCCATAAATTTGAATTCAGATTTCGGAAACTCAAAAGGAAAGGCTTTCACAAAAAGATCAAATGAGATTTCTTTGGAAGTAGTAATCTCAGAACAAACAATTTAAAAGGAAATTAAAAAAGCGAAAGATGGTAAAAGTGGAAGTAACGTGGAAACATACAAAGCAATAAATCACTAAGAAACCAGAAACGATGCTTCGATGCATTAAATACAACTTACCTGTTGGATTCCTTTAGGAGGAGATGGGATGCTAATTCTCCCCGTTGATCGAGCGGGATATGTAACTTTGCTCTCCCCGTTCACATTCACAGGTTTGGAAACATATACATGCCCATTCCTTTCCTCTGGTCTTAATTGCTGCGAAGATATATTTTCTTCCCCTTCACTATACGGCGATCTTCCATCTTTTCCGGCCCATCGTTTCTCTTCATACCTAAATACAGTACCAACATATGAATTAAATCCCAAACGTAAAGGAGAATAACAAATGCTGTCCAATAATCAAACCACCTACTTTGCACGAATGAAATTTTCAATGCCGACTCTATCATAATTGGGAGGCAAGTCCGCTTCCCAGTAACTATTTGCTCTCTCATTTCCCATAGCTGCATGCACAAGTAAGGAGAATTAGATGTGGAGTATTGGAGCATGAGTCCGAACAAAAAAAACCGGTTCTTGCGGCATATGCATAAAACTTACACTGTATGAAAGCAACTTGCTCCGGAAGCCATGTATCAAGAGCTGCTGACCTCACCTGCGAAAGAATACGAAAGAAAATTCAAACATATTCCAACTACTCCTGCACCCTCACACTGGGACAATGATGAGCGAAAAAGTGGCCTAACAATAAAAGACAATTATGGCCTGCTGAAAGCGATTTTCAATGCCCATGAAACGGACTCATACTTGCTAAGACTGTAAGAAAGATTTATTACTGTCTCTTTCAGTTTGGCTAACCGGAAACATACCTCCTTGGCCTTCAGGATTATGAACTGTCATTGCTAAAAAACTGTAAGACCAGGGCCTGAATCCCGATAGCCCATAGTCAAATTACTGGAACGAAAATTTGATGCATTACTACTAATTTGTCACCGTGTTAAATAAGTCGTTAAGATTCCAGTAACCAGCACCATCTAGACAACTCAACTAGCTTTTCCTTGGCCAGAATGAATTTTGCAAAAAAAAACAACATACTCGGTTTGTCATCGTAGATAAAAATATTTGTATTGGTCAACAGTCAACGTTTTCTTTTTAGGTATGTTTCGTGTGGCGGAGAACGAATGTAGACACTTGCATCTATACAAAAGAAACCGATCTGAAAGTAAAGGTAAACTATTTGCATACGCAGATTGAGTATTAAAATCCCTTCCCGCATAGTTGAAAGAATAAAAGATAAAAGCATGAATAAATACTAATATTACCAAAATATACCTTTGAGATATGCACCCCAAGACTTCTGTGAATCCCGGAACACTGCATGCAAATGAAGATACCCAAATTTACACTTGCCCATCGCGGACCTCTGTGTGTCAAGAAAATTGTAGATCATGGTTACATAGACATACAACGGATATGTCAAATAAATAAATAAATAAACGAATTATTGACCACTGTCATCTAAACTAGTGCTCCTGAAAAATTCCAAGCCACCAAAGCAAGATAATTAGGATATTATGTATCCAGAGACCTACTTGGCTTTACAATCGGCACATTCCCTGTTTTCTGGCAACTTCAGAAGCCCATCCAGTATCTGTACATACATCCAAAGCCAAATACGATGGCATTTAACAAAAGTGAGTATATAACTGACATTGAAAGGCTATGTGTAGAGAGAGACAAAGCAGATAAACGAGATATGAAATATACGCCATTGAATGCTTTCATGGAGCAAATTTAATACAAGATGAAAAATAAGGCAAGTTCAGTGACGCTTGGTATCTTCTAAATGTGCACCCAGAGATGAATCTGCTCGCACACCATCCAAGATTCCAAGCGTTTCACGAGCTATGTGGGGAAATAAATTTCACAGAAGTGAAATAAATTGCAAAAAAAACTCAATCACCATTCATCAGCAATATAGAACGTGCAATCTTGAACAATGAATTCAAAATGGTTTCGGTTCAGCACCCCAAAGTGCCTTACAATCAATATAAAGGCAACGTTAAGCTACAAAAGCAATAAGTTTATAGCCATTTATCGCTAAATTAAATCAAAGGTTAAACTAATGCTAATGCAAATGCAATGCTTATATTAGATCCAGCGATCTAAAATGATTGGATAACATAGGCAGTAGCAAACTCCTAGCAGCCATAATCTCTCCGTAGCCAACACTCATCGTCTAGATCAACTTCACATAGCAGCATCCACTATACCTTGATTAAATCAAAACAATCCTCAAACCAACCATACCGAATTCGTCAAAAGCAATTCTACAAACTTTTGACGTTTTCCTCTACATTAAAGTGAGACCAGCAACCAAGTTTCAATAACAATACTAGATCACGAGGTGAGCTTTATGAGCATTTTATCATTTACCAAAGTGCCCAGTTTATATTGGATCAAGAATCGGACAGTCTGAACGCTGAGCAGACAATCAGTTTCCCAAATGAATCAAGAAATAAACTTTTCATAAAACCCATTGTTTCCGAAAAGTACTTCATCAGTTCATCCTATTCAATCAAGAAAAAACTAAAGAAACTACCTCATACATTAGTGGATTTCATATTAGATCAAGAATCCAAATATCGAAACCATGCTAGAATGTCCCCAAAGTATTCACCTCAAATAAGATCCAAGATACAACCTTTCCATACGATCCTATCATACTCCAAAGCTCGTGCCTCATACCAGACCAATAAACATACTTAAGAATGCTACATCATTTCTCCTTAAAACCGACTTCAGATTAGAATCCAAATTTCACAACCATGTTTGAATGTTACCAAATTGCCCACTCAACTTCAGATCAACAACCAATTTTCTCGATAATGCTAGCAATTCTCCGAAGTACCCACCTCAAATTAGATCCAAGAAACAATTTTCTTAACAATTCTAGCAATTTCCACAAAAGTAGCCACCTCAAATACGATCAAAAAACAAACTTTTCATACAATCACACCATTTCTTCAAAGCTACCACCTCGAATACGATCAAAACACAAACTTTTCATACAATCACACCATTTTTTCAAAGCTACCACCTCGAATACGATCAAAACACAAACTTTTCCTACAATTCCACCAATTTTTCAAAGCTACCACTTCGAATACGATCAAAACACAAACTTTTCCTACAATTCCACCATTTTTTTTCAAAGCTCCCACCTCAAATCATTAGATCAAGAATCAAACTTTACAAACAGTACACCAATTCCCCAAAGTACCCACCTCATAACAGATCAGAAAAATCAAGATTTTCGCATAAATCAATCATAATTTCAACATCCCACATCAATCAGATCAAAATAACAAAAACCCAGATCAAATCAAATACATAATCGAAAAAAGATCTAACCTTGCGATGCCTGGCATTGAGTTCCTTGGTTACATTAGCTTTTCCATTCATTTTTGGTTTATTTTCTGGGGATAGCAGGCAGATTACGATGAAGATGAAGAGAGAGAAGAAGATATGATTAAAAGTTGTTGATGATGTCGATGATGTCGTTTCGTCTTCCTCTCTCTGCTGTTAATCTGCCTAGAACTTTATTTGATTAACGTATCGCCTTGGTTTATTATCGCCAAGGCATAACCCAATCCCTCTTCTCCCTCTCCCTCTCTCTCTCCCTTTTTTTTTTATTGAAATTTGGGGAAAAACCAATTTAATTAAAGAATTCCTTTAATTAATCAATGATATATATATATATCTACTCTCCGGTGATAATTTATTACGAAGTATTTATAAATTTACCGATATCTACAACCGAAAAGGTTAAAATATCACCGGACGATACTTAAATTACTTGCTCCGTATCACTTTGTAATTTGATTGAAGATTGTACTAATAATTTATTGCAAAATTAGTGATATACATAATTATATACTCGTACTTAAAAAGAGAATTTGAAATACAGTATTTATAAAAGTTATAATATTGAAGATTTGTTTGTATCAATTTGAGTTGTTTTAGACACTTTATGTGTAAATATTTAATTTTATTTACTTCATTTTATCTAACTTAGCAATGTCACTGTTGACGAACAAATCATGTATTATAATGAGGGTTAAAATATAAAAACTATTCTGGTCCCAAAAAAATTAATCTATGTTATTATATGTTGTTACTTAAAAGTTATCTAAGCAAATATTAAAATCAAGATGGTCTAACAATACGTTAAGAATTTTCATTTTTATCTGTGGCTTAATATCAAGTTTAAGTACAATCAGATTTATTTTTCCTACTATTTGACGTCTTTTTTAATTTTCCCTCACCGGGGAATGCATGCATCTTGAAGTTTCACCCGGGTACCCGGTTCAAATTCAGATTAAATCGGATGATTTACATAGAATGACTTTCAAAAATCAACCACTAAAATTCATCGGACAACCCTAATAAAAATGATTTTAAAATGTCTCACGCACTAATTGCAATAAGTGCATATTCCCTTTGTTTCAATTGCTTGTATTTTTTTTGTATTACAGTATTCAATAATTTTCTATATATTCAATTAAGGTGGATTTTTGTAATCCATTTTCATATACTCTATTGTTTGTCCAAAAAAACCGTTTCTTAACATCAAAACGTTGCCCATAAGGGTGTTGCCTAGTGGTTAAAACTTGTGATCATCGGTCCAAGGGTCTCAGGTTCAAGCCCCTGCAAGCGCGAACTTAGTTGTATGGCTTGAGACTATGCATTTACCCAGAGCGCACCAAAGTATACTAACCATGTACTTGCTGATATGTATACAAAGAGGAGAAGTCCATATTTCTGTTAACTTGAACAATTGACAGGTTACCACTTTTACCAGGAAACTTCTCATTCGTTTACTTAGAAAATGAGACACAAAAAGCAAGTCAATGAAAACAGTGTGATCATTCATATTCATGGCTTATTAGATCTCTATTACATTTTGTATGATATAAATATTTCATTAATTAATTCGGCTCATTTCAGTTCACTTCACTTCAAATCACCAGTTTGCAAAATGGAGAGCATAATGAATTGGCTAAACGGCACAGACGGCGAGGGCAACAAGCTGCAGCATTTGCAGCAAAAAGCGAGGCACCTGCGCGCAAGAGCAGCTGACATAACCACTGAAGTCGAAAAGGAAGAGCTGCGATCAGGAAAGAAGCGAAAGAAAGAGGTCGATAACTGGCTAAAAGACGTCAACCAGGTTGAATTTCAGCTGCAACAACTCCAGCATCAACTAAACGACATCAACATCGTACCAGATTATCGCAGTAAGAGTCAGGCAAGTGCATTGACTGAGGAGATCGAGAAGCTGACGGAGCAAGGGCTGTTCCCTCGAGGACTTACTCTGCGCGATCACAGGAGCTCCAGTATGACGTTAGTCACGACAGACGTGAAGATAAACGATCACAGACTGGAACACTGTAAGCGGAAGATTATGTCGTGTTGTTTGACAGCAAAAGATGATGATTATGACGCTGTGTCAAGAATCGGGGTGTACGGCCTTGGCGGTGTAGGCAAAACTTGCTTGCTCAAGGAAATCCATAATGAGCTGCTTGAACATTTCAAGAACCCGGGAGGGAATGTTTACTGGGTGTCTGTGTCACACGACACCAGCGTGTCGAAACTGCAGGACAAGATTGCTGAAGCCCTTGATATAAGCTATCTTTTCCAAGTGAAAAACAAGATCAGGAAGGCTGCCTCGTTATGGTACGAGATGAAGCGGAGAAAAAACTCAGTCCTTATTCTGGATGATGTATGGGAACACTTTTCATCTGAAGAAGTCGGGATTCCTGTCGGAGTGAACAATTTCAAACTCATCCTCACAACCCGGTCTTTAGATGTGTGTCGAAGGATGAACTGCCAGGAAACTTTCAAGGTTGAGGCTCTTTCCGAGACCAAAGCTTGGAAGCTGTTTTCGGATGGACTTGGAGTTGGGAGTCGGATTCCACCAGAAGTACAGGTTATTGCAAAACGGGTCGCGTATGAGTGCGCTGGTTTACCTCTCGGTATCATTGTGATGGCTGGAAGTATGCGAGGGGTGGACGACATTGAAGAGTGGCGTAACACTCTGGACGAGCTGGTAAACTCGTCCGAAGGCTTAACTGACATAGAAACAGATGTTTTCCCGGTTCTGAAGCTCAGTTACGAGCGTTTAAAGGATTCAAGGCTTCAGAAATGTTTCCTGTTATGTGCATTGTATCCCAAGTATGGGATCATACGACGAGATGAGCTGATAACCCTTTTCAGGTGTGAGGGCCTGCTGGATGGGATAGATGGGTGGCAGAAGCAATTGGATAAGGCTCACAGTATGCTGAATACACTCCAAAATGTGTGCTTATTGGAGAAGGTTAACAGTGTAAGTGTGAAAATGCACAACTTGATCAGAGATATGGCAATCCGAATCACCAAAGTCATGCCGCGATTTATGATAGCATCGGGTGCAGAGTTGAAGAGGATACCTAGTGGCAATAGATGGGCTGTTGATCTCGGTAAGGTGTCGTTGATGCATAACTCTTTGTCTGAAATTCAGCTAGGAACGACCGTCCCCATGTGCCCGTCTCTATCCACCTTACTCCTTCAGAAGAACCCGTTCACAAAGCTTCCAGATAATTTCTTCGTGCACATGACAGGTCTTAAGGTCCTCAACCTGTCAGAAACCAGCATAAAGATGCTACCAGGGTCTGTTTCAGAGCTGAAGAACCTGAGGGCTTTGCTGCTTGACTTCTGCTCGCGACTGCATTTTGTGCCGTCATTAGTTAAGCTGACCAGGTTAAGGGAGTTGACCTTGAGCTTCTGTTGGTCGATGAAGGATGTTCCTGAGGGTATGGAGCAGCTGACTAACCTAAGATACATGGATTTAGAAGGTAGCGTGGATCTGTGTCGGCTAATAGGAGGAGGACGAGGAGGAGGGTCGTTCTCCAAATTGTCACAGATTCAGTGCCTTAAGCTGGACCCCGCTGTGGAAAGTATCGCTGCAGATGAGTTACACAAACTGGAGCATTTGGAGAGACTGGAAGGGTGCAGGATAACCGATATTGGCAGCTTTAACAGATATGTCAACACTCAGCATTTCCATCAGGTTTGCCATTACGAGTTCATCGCTGGTGCTGGTCAGTACAAAAGGCTCGACCACAACACGAACACAGACGAAGATAGAATCATTGTACTATGCAGCCGGAGCCTCAAATGTTGGCGTGAAAGCGAGCTCTTTGTTCTACCAACCAATGTCCAAAGTCTACAGGTTCATAACTGTGATTTCCACTCCAAAAGCTTGGTTTCTGCACTTCCTTCGCTCGAAGGTTTGACAGCATTGGCCAGTATTCTGATCCGACGCTGCAGACTGATAGAATTCATTTGGTCTCCGGTATCATCATGTCTTGAAGCTTCACCCCTTCAATCGGTTAGGGAGTTGACTCTTACTGATCTACATGAATTTAGAGGTCTGGTGATGGAAGGAGCGGCTCCTCCTCCACGAGACGCCTTTTCCAATCTTAAGAAACTCGTGATCAAATTCTGCTCGAAAATCAAGTGGGTTTTCACATCAAGTCTCCTGAAAACAGGCCTACACAATCTCCAAGAGCTAGAAGTAGAAGGATGTGACGAAGTGGAAACAATCGTTTCAAAAACCGAATGTGAAATGAATATAGATGCACAAGGACGACGACAGTCCACAACTACTCTTCCCAACTTAAGAAGCCTGAAACTGAGGCGTTTGCCGAAGTTGATCAGCATCTGGCACGAGGGGGAGGGGCAGCTAGGAAACGGTTCTATAGAGGAACTTGTCGTAGAAAATTGTGCAGAAATAATGCTGCTCAGCTTAAGACAACATCATCTGAGGAACTTGAGACAGGTTACTGTTGCCTGTTGTCGAAACCTCGAGGCAATTATCATGCCAGTTGACTGTAATGACCAGAATAGCCTTATCAACGAACTCCCGAGCTTGAAAGCTTTACTATTAGACGATCTGCCTAAATTGACAGGTCTGTTCCCAGGGGAGATTCCAGCAGTTTGCAGCTCGGTCGAGCAAATCACAGTCAGGGATTGTCCAAAGATGAGAAAACTGCCCGTATCCACCACGACTGGAGCGCCTGCAGCACCGCTTTATCTAATAGAGATAAACGCAGGCAGAGAATGGTGGGACGCTCTCGTGTGGGAAAACCTCCATCTCAAACACATTCTTCAGCCATTCACCAAATTGGTACCAGGTAAATCCAGCTTTAATCATGAAACTGTGTTTTAGCTCCCTCTGAGAGTCTGAGCCCAACTTATGTCTGATGAGATTAACAGTGACTTTACAGAAATGGAATTTGCAGGACTTCCGGCATCATCTCCTGGACAAGACGTGCAACTAAAAGACGTTTCTTGTGACACAGAAAGAAATGAAGGAGATGTCGGTTCCTGCACGTTAGATGCTTAGCCTCTTCGTAGCAAGATACAAGACAACATGTATACTTGTTAACTCGTGCTCACAGAAAGGTAAACATCATAGATTTTTCTTCAGTATATAGATAGACATTCTGTTTTATTACTTGTTACCACTGCTGTAAACTATTTATGTTCATTTCCACAGTCCAGACTTCCAGTGTTGATAAAAAAAAGTACAGTAAAACACAGAGCAGTGAGCAAGTGATGACAGTAACAGTACATACATGTATACATGATACACTCACACTGCTCTCCTCTCCTCAAATTCCTGTTTGTGACGCAGATACGTCTCATAACGGTATTACAGGTCAAATATCAGTTGCTCATTTACATATACTCGTACCACTTAGGAGTTAGGAACTATCAAAATGTATAATATTTGATCTGTTATGACAAATATTTCCGTCACGTGGACTAACTGAATGGATAATAACGTGGAATTAATGCAGATTGACACTTGTACGTGACAGTGACCATGTGGCAATGTATGTCTCTTACAATGCAGATGTCTTCATTTTAGGGACAGAAGAAGATGAGAGACATGTCTTAGCTTCCTCTCAAAAAAAAAACAAAGAAATTAAAATGGTGTTACAAAACGACATAGATTTATTGAATCCACCACAGCAAGTAGAGAAGAAGAAGCACAAATTAAAGAGGCTGATTCCAACACCAAACTCATTTTTCATGGATGTGAAATGCCCTAATAAAAACTGCCACCACTTAACCACCGTCTTCAGCCACTCTCAGACCCTCATCCGCTGCTCCGGCTGCCAGTCCCTTATTTGCGTCCCTACCGGAGGAAAGTGTCATCTTATCGAGGGGTGCTCCTTTCGTAAGAGGCCCATGTGATTCAGAAACCGTCTCTTTATGTATTTTTCGCAGCATGGGTCACTTTGTAAGTTCTAGTAGTATGTATGTAGAGCATTTTTTTCCAAGCAATCGGAGTATTATTAGTTCAAGGACAATTTAGTTTGTTAATTTTCTAAGTTTGTTGAGGGATTATCGGGTGGTCACGGTTGTTTAAGACTGTCGTAACTCGCAGAGTCGCAGACTTAGCTTTGATTGCGACTTGTAATGTGTGGCATTCTCCAATATAATGTGATGTGATTCGATCACTTGTAATGTGTGGCATTCTCCAATATAATGTGATGTGATTCGATCAATATTTACATACACCCGACAAAAATCTTTTGCTATCTCCTTCAACTCAAAAATGGGATTCAAGAGGCTACTAACAGGAAACATAAGAAGTATACAGCGGAACAGACTAACGTACAGCTATGTTCCGAAACCTGTAAACTGAAGCTCCCATGTTCCCTGTAAACACCGCATTCAGTGTAAGAAACAACGAGAGTAATATAAAGGGACGACTGTCGACTGACTAGGGTAATAATTGTGTCCAGGAGATACTAACTTGATATATAGATTATGTTCTTTAACTTCATTCCGCGTCTTTAATTTCAGCTTCAACATCTACAATTGTCGTTGAGGCTGATGCATCCTTTCCTGCAGCGACACAATTGCTTAAACGTGTAGACCGACTGGTATACTCATAAACTCGATATAAAGAAGTACTATATTTGGAAATCAAGATCATACCTTTTTTTGACCAAGGTGAGAAATCATCGAATGTTTGTCCCAATGGAGAAGATCTGTTCGAGAAGTTGATTGGTTCTTTAACAAACTCGTTCCCTTCGACTGGGAAAATTTTAACATGTACCAAAAGAAAGAAGGCATCAGTAACATTTGATGAACCACAAAATTATTAGTTAAAAAAAAAAAGCGTTCAACGAAACTGAAACACGATCCTGTGAAACCAAAGACTACACCAAAGTTGATTCTAGGAACATTTATCCAAAACCGATGTGCCAACAGTCGTTTAAATGTAAGTCATGATACTGCGTCGATGTTTCACCTGAGAAGGGTTGAGTGCAGAAGGGGCAGAGTTGAACTTCATCACTGAGAGAAGATCTGACAGACATCAACAAGATTATCAACATTCTTTTAATAATCGATAATCATCTCGTTTCTTGCATAAAGTTGAATGGGGTTCCCTTACTTGAAAACCTGAAACTCATTACCACAGTTCGGACACTGCATGCACAACCAAAGAGAAAAAGGAACAGAAATCAGCTGACACTCTCTAATTAAACCACTGAAAAGAACAGCGGAAGTTAACAAAGGCATCTTCAATCTGAATACAGGAAAATAGTAAAGAGTTACGGAATCTCACAGCGCTCTGTACTATATCTCGCTTTGCCCACCAGAGGAATGCTACAAAGCCAACTATTGGAAGAACAATCGACAACAGCTGCATAATTACAGATATAGACAGTCAGATGAAATTGTACCTGGCCTTGTAATATGCTTCAACTTCCACAACTAAGGCCTTCCACTCATACAAGTTAGTCACTCAGTCTAACACACATGATTCCATAATTACTCGAACTACTGTAGTTTTGTAAGGTTAAAGGATGGTATCGAATATTGGCCATCACGGAAAATATAAGCAGTTAGTTGATACTTTTTGTTAGCTAAAAAGACTTGCAATGACAGTCGACATTCTACTGTTACAGTGATACACCAGCACCCTGTGAGTTCATTCAGTTAAGTTCAGTCCAATTCACTTCAGTTAAGCTCACTCCACCCGTAAAGAACATCATGGCCCAATACGGCTAATAATATGACCGATACAAAAGCAAGCGCCTACAAACAAGACATGTAAGGTGCCTCTACGTCACGCTGCAGCCTATACAAACTGGCAAAACCTTCCTTCCATACAACTCAACTCAAAATGGTTATGACATCTAGTTACTTGTGCTACAAGTAGCTAATGAAACCTCAAGAATGAGACTTCCAATGCTCACAGCATTGCTGCAACGAATGCACAATCGAAAAACACAAAGTTCACAGTAAAGTTGCATTTTTGGGACATAAAAACAGACAAACCATTTCGCAACAGCATCAAAATAGTTCAAAATCCGTCATGACCTGAGTTCAAAACCCGTCAGCATCAAATACAGAACTACTAATTCGCAACGAAACAGTTGACACCAAACAATCAAATTGAATACTCCAAATGATAATTAACAAAAGTAAGAATGTAATTAAGATTAGAAGGAAGAAATTAAAAATACCCAAAGGGAGACAATAGTATCCAAAACCCAACCAAGTTGACCACTCAAAGAAAGATAAGCTAATCCCACAGCCAAAGCAAGATTACCCAACACTTTTGCACTAACTCCATCTTCTTTATCTCCACCTCCACCTCCACCATTCAAAGACTTCACAATTACAACCCTCCTCCTCCTACTACTACTTTTCAATCTCTTTTCACCCCACAAAACCCACCCATCTGCATTTCTATATCCCAAAGTCTTCAAATCTGACCTGTTCTTGTGAAAAGCATCAAACTTTGAGCAAATTTGAAAGAATTTTTTGTTTGCTTTCAACTTATGCAACAACCCTGTATTTGTATAACCCCAGGTTTTCAAATTTGATCTGTTTTGATGAAAAGCACCCAACTTTGAGCAAATTTGGGAAAAAATTGAATTGGGTTGATGTGATTTTGGGAAAAGATAAGATGTACGAGTATGAAATGGGTAGGTTTGGGGGGAAATGGATAGAGGTTGAAGTGTTGTCATTTGGGAACCATGAACACTAGAAAAAGTTGAAATAATTGAATTGCTAGCTTTCAAAGTTTGGAGGAGTTGTAGCAAGTTAGGTTCACAAGTGATACTACTCAATTTGGTAATAGTTGTCAAAAGCAAGCAAGTTTATCTTATCTATTGGCTTAGTAGACTTATTATCATGTCAAGTAAGAGTAAAAAAACGTGGGATTAAGATTGGGTTCTACTTGTACAGATAATGTTGCTGGCTAGTGGGTAGTTGGCTACGTTAATACTCCCTCCGTCCCAATGAAATTTTTATATTTGCTTTTTCACACTTGTCGAAGTATATTTTATTTCGTTCATATCTTTATTTACGCGTTATTAAAAATTTGATAATCTTAATGTACTTATTAAGACCATTCGAAAAAGATCTCACATGACTACGTTTTACGTTATATATTAGAAATTGTATTCGAGATCATTCCACCTCATGAATAGTGCTAAAAAGCAAACGTAAAGGATTCACTGAGACGGAGGGAGTAATAAGCTTGTCTTTTGTATCAATTCATCATAATAATCGAAATTCAAAACGCTAATCTCACGCTTAGTTAGAGTAGCAAAACTCTTTATCACTTGAGCCAACTCTCATTTTTTATTAATGATGATCTATCTAATAGTCAATCACATAGATTCTTATTTGTGATGTGTGACGGTCATATTCGTCACAAAATTGCGAGCGATGGAAACTAAATGGTTGTTGAGAGCGATAACTTCATGGTTGTTGTCTTCGATATTACCAATTTGAAGTAAAAGCTTGAGACAGTTCAAGAAGAGATTATGATGAAGGATTGACGTAGGAAAAAAAAAAACCGAGGACAACAAGCGTTAATTTTTTGGTTTTATATTTTTGTCGGGAATCATGTTTAGAGATTATCACCTTATCAGATAGCAAAAATCGATAATTTTAATTATTTTTCCAGAAGTTGGGTTTGGTTACAGCCCTTACAGGGAGACTTGGGGTTGACTTTAGACATGTGTTTGATAACTTTAGCAGTTAGACTTAGACCTTTGTTCAATGATCAGAGCTAAGGTTTCTACATCTTGCATTCTATCTCCCTCTTCATCATCAAACCTACATACAATGATTCAACTTTGTAAGCATCATCATACTTTATTACCTCAATAATTATACTGTTAATGACATTGTGTAGTCTGATTAACAAGTTTATTCTCCCTGTATTAGCATTTTTGAGTATAACGATTTCTCACCAGACTTACTCGATATAAGAATGTATTTTTTTTTGCAGTAAATTCAATTGCAGCAGTGGTTTTGATCGCGGTAGTCGTTTTTCTGAGAAAGGGGTGCTTGAATTTGAGAGATATAGCAGAAACAGTCGACTTGCTGAAAAACGTGTTAGATTTCGTTGGCAATCTGCCTAAATGGTTACAGTACTGTAATAATCTGAATGCTAACCTGCAGAAACTTGATGATAAAAAAAGTAACTTGCAGTACAGGTTGGATGACCTTAAACAGCGTGTCGAGTATGAAGAGCATCGAACTGGCAGGAACTGTAGAGCAGAAGTTCAGCATTGGATTGACACTGCTGAAACCAGACTTACTGTTGTCATGACTGAACTTCTTGAGATAAATCGAGGAACCAATTGTTTCGTGGAGTTTCTGTTCCGAGCATGGTGGGGAAATCGGGTTGAAAAAAGGATTGTTGAGGTCGATGATTTGTATAATTTGGGAGTCTTTGAAGAAGTGCTGTCGACTGTCAGGGAAATAACGGAAATACCCTTGTCGTCCCCGTTGGTGGGCGCTGCTGCAGGTGAAAACATCGAAAAAATTACAGCATGGTTGGAAGAAGGAATCACTGCTAAAATCGGGGTTCATGGAAGTAACGGGGTAGGTAAAACCGCCCTTATGAAGCACGTCCACAACAGGCTTTTAAGCTACGAGAAAGTACATGTGTATATGGTGACGATACCTGCAGACTGTCAGGACTATCAGCTGCAGAATGCTATTGCAGGTGCAGTAGGTGTAGACCTGCAGGAAGAAGATGCAGTAAGGAGGGCTGCTGTATTATTCCGAGCATTGAAACTGCGAAACTTTGTGCTGATTTTGGACGGCTTGACTCGATATTTCAGCTTGGAAAATGTAGGAATTCCTCTGGACAATGCAAGAGGGAAAATGATCATCACTTCGAGGTCTGCAGATGTGTGTCGGAGAATGGGGTGTCAGAAGTCGTACTCTATTGCAGTAACTCCGCTTCTGTTTACTGAAGCATTAGATTTGTTTATGATGAAGTTGCATTGTTCGTCGCTGCCTGATCCTCGACTGGATGTTGTAGCGAGGGAAATCGTGGCGGAATGTAGAGGTGTGGCTCAGAAAATAGTTGAGAAAGCTAGTGATCTTATAGGAATAGATGACATGAAAGTGTGGCTAACTGTACTAAATGAAATGCAGGAGGCATGAAATACTACATGTAAAGAATGAGATGATTGTGAAAATGAATGTGTTATAGAACAGAGTAGCAGTACAGAGTACTTATACAGGATACAAGGATGCAACAACTCTACCCTAATGCTACACTAGCCACTTAACGTAATATTTACTATCCTATAATGTTGATCTACTTTACAAAGAATACAGTAGAAAAAGGATTACAAGAGATGTGATTACAAGATGTGATATGGAGATAATATCAGAATTATTTAGAAGAATCTGAAATATTCTTAACACGGTCCCGCAAGATGGACGAGCCTAAAGCGAGACCAATCTTGGACAATAGAAGACTATACCGGGGACGAGCAAGTGGCTTAGTAAGGACGTCAGCAAGTTGATCATCCCCGGAGATATGTTGAACACGAAGCTTTTGTTGTTGTACCTGCTCACGAACATAATGGAATGCAATAGCTACATGTTTCATTCGAGAGTGAAAGACAGGATTTGCAGCATAGTGTGTAGCACCAAGATTGTCGGAATAGATAACCGGAGGCTCGCGAAAAGGAACTTGGAGCTCATGAAGGAGAGACTGGAGCCAGCTGAGTTCATTAGTGGTGGAAGCAATGGCACGAAACTCTGCCTCGGTGGAGGACTGAGCAAGAGCTCGTTGCTTCTTGGAGGACCAAGAAAGAGCATTACGACCCAGATATGTGATGTAACCAGAGGTGGAGACAAACGTGTCTGAGTTGCGAGCATAATCGGAGTCACAATATGCATGAAGTGTGGACGGGGAGTCTCTAAACAGCTGGATACCGACATGGACAGTACCATTTAGGTATCGTAAGACTCGTTTTAGTGCAGCCCAGTGTAAGTCAGTTGGAGCATGCATGAATTGAGCCAACTTATTTACTGCGAAGGCAATATCCGGGCGTGTGAAGGATAGGTATTGCAGGCTACCTAGGGCAGCACGGTAGTCCGTGGCATTGGACAGTGCAGTACCCCGTGTGTCGTGAGTGGTGGGTAGGATGCCATGAGGGTGGTGGCGGGTTTGGACTCAGACATGTGGTGTTTGCTTAGGATGTCATGTATGTACTTGGACTGAGTGAGTAAGAGACCATGGGGGTTGGGGGTGACTTCGACTCCTAAGAAATACGACAATGTACCGAGATCTTTGAGTGCAAAGTGAGACGCGAGGTGAGTGATGAAAGACGACACAAGACTGTTATGAGGACCGGTGACAATGATATCGTCGACATATACAAGTACATACAGACATCGACTAGACTCAGTGGAGATAAAAAGGGAGGGGTCAGCTAGTGAGGTTCGAAAACCGTGCGAGAGAAGGTGGTTCTTTAGTGTCGTGTACCAGGCGCGCGGCGCTTGTTTGAGACCGTATATGGGTTTGGTTAGTTTACACACATGGTTAGGCAAATCAGGGTCAGTGAACCCCGACGGTTGGGACATGTATACAGTCTCGGACAAGGACCCTTGTAAAAAAGCATTATTAATATCAAGTTGTCGGAGCAGCCAACCGTTAGTAATAGCAAGTGAGAGTAGAGTTCGAACCGTGGTAGTTTTGACTACGGGACTGAAGGTCTCGGAGTAGTCAACTCCGGGACGTTGGTGAAATCCCTTGGCAACCAGACGAGCTTTGAATTTATCAATGGTGTTGTCGGAGTGATACTTGATCCGATACACCCATTTGCAACCAATTACGTTGTAAGACGGATGTGGGGGGACAAGAGTCCATGTATCATTAGACTGGAGAGCACTGTACTCGGCAAGCATAGCATCGCGCCACCGGGGTTCATGGAGGGCTTGCTTGGTTGTGGTTGGTAACCGATTAGGAGGGGAGATGGTGGCTAGGTTGGCATATTTAGGGTTAGGTTTGACAATATTGTGAGAGAGGCGGGTGGTAGGACGAGATGGGAGAGTGGAGGCTGGTGGTGAGAGGGGTGGGGTTAAGGTGTCGGGTACAAGGTTAGTGATGTCAGGTGGGGTCGGGTCAGTCGCTATCGGGGCACTACGGGAGTAGACACGAGTGAGAGCGGGTTGGCCGGCGGGGGTGGGGTCAGGTGCTTGGTCGGGCACGGTGTCAGAGGCGGCGGCTTGGGGTCGCCGAGTGTAGACCCGAAGGGGAAGGGCACGGGTGGTAGAAGTAGCGGGGTCGGGTTCTGAGGGTTGGGAGGATGAGGGCGAGGTCGGGGAGGGAGGGCGGTCGGAGGTGGTGGGGGGAGTGTCGGCCGATGAGGGAGACGGAGGAGGGCCTGTGAGATGGGAGGCTAGGGTATCAAAATACCAGGGTGGTGTTTGAGAGGTGGAGTTAGAGAGAGATGAGTCAGAAGTTATCAGGAGAGGATAAGGAAAAACATTATCATAAAACTTGACGTGACGTGAGATGAAGACCTTATTAGTGACGGGTTCGAGACAGTAATACGCACTTTGGGTTGGAGAATATCCAACAAAAATACAAGGACGGGAACGAGATTCTAATTTATGACGGACATAGGGTCGGAGCCACGGGTAGCACAAGCACCCGAAACTCCGCAATTTTGAGTAATTGGGAGATTGTCCGAATAATCTGCTAAAGGGAGAGTCATGATCAAGGGTGGGAGTGGGAAGACGATTAATTAGATAGGTAGCGGTTGTGAAGGCATGTGGCCAAAAGGTGTCGGGAAGCCGAGCATAAGAGAGTAGTGTGAGGCCAGTCTCAACGATATGACGGTGACGTCGTTCGGCATAGCCGTTAAGCTCGGGTGTGTGTGGAGGAGTGGTGAGGTGACCAATACCGTGGTCGGAAAGTGTATGTGCCATTTTTATGTATTCTCCGCCATTGTCGGAAAATATTTGTAAAATGGGTCGCTTAAAATAATTTTCCACTAATTTTTTAAATCGAATGAAAATGGGAGTTGCATCCGACTTTTGTTTAAGTGGGTAAAGCCAAACATACTTCGTAAAGTGATCGACAAAGATTATATAATAACAAAAATGATCGTAAGATGGCACAGGGGAGCACCAAACATCAGAAAAAATTAAATCAAGAGGAGCGGAAGACGTGAGAGTAGAATCAGAAAATACGAGTTTATGACTCTTGTTAATATTACAAGAGTTACATGGTAAAGAAGAATGCAAAAACTTCAAACTGAATTTATTAGCAAGATACTGAGAAATTTTAAGTGACGGATGACCAAGACGATGGTGCCAATCTGGGTCGGTGGATGAGAGACGACTACTGTAGGCAGCATAGAGAGGGGGACGCCACTCATAGACGCCTCCATTAGATGTGCCTTGGAGAAGAGTTTGACCCGTGCCCCGTGCCTTAAGAAGAAAAGAGGAGTTAGAAAATTCACAAATAGCATTGTTATCTAAACAGAACTGAGACACAGAGATAATATTACGAGAAACATTAGGCACACATAAAACATTATTAAAGACGAGAGAGCGAGGGGAGAAAGGAACGGTGAAAGAACCTATATGGGTGATGGGAAGAGCTGAACCGTCACTAATAAGGAGGTCATCACTACCATCGTAAGGAGCATGGATAGCAAGATTATTGAGATCGGAGGTGATATGATGACTTGCCCCACTATCAATGAGCCAAGGAGGGTTAGAGACGGGTGTGGTAGTGGTGGCAAGATGAGCTTGGGGGGTAGGTCTAGTGTGATTTGAGGTAGCGGATCGAGGGTTGGGTTGAGTGGAAGGGAAGACCACATTCGGATAGTCACGGGCAAATCGACGACAGGTGGAGACAACATGGCCAACAATTTTGCAGTATTGGCACTTACCCTTGAAAGGGGCCGGGGTATATGGGGTGTCGGAGACAGGCTGAGTAGCGGTTGCAGGTTGATGGTTTGGACGGGAATTGGTCGGGCGGTAGGAGTTGTTGGAACGGTGGTTGGTGGGGTGGGTGGAGACGGCGTTGGCCGTGGCAGGGAATGGTGCGGGTGAGGTGGTGTGTTGAACAGTAAGTTCAAAGTTAATGAGTTTCTCGTGAAGAAGCTCAAAAGTTATAGGTTCGTCCCGGGCACGAATGGCATCGACAATGGGTTTGTAGAGACCATAGTCAAGGCTACGGACTATTTTAGCAGTAATGTCCTCAATGTCCATGGGTTTCCCAAGAAGACTGAGTTGATCCGCACAAGCTTTGACAGCAAGCATGAAATCGGTGACGGATTGGTTGGCGGTTTTGGTAAGGTTGTCAAAACGGTCTTTGACCTGGAGGATGTGACCACGAGTTTTGTTGGCATAGGTCTTGGCTAGAAGAGTCCATATTTCCTGGGATGTGGAAATACGCATGACAAGGGATCGGATGGGTGATGAAAGCGAGCCGAGTAAAGCGCCTTTGAGAAAATAGTCTTGACGTTTCCATGTGTGATATTTTGGATTCGGTTTAGTGACAGCAGGTTCCTTCTCGGTGGAGGAGGAAACCGAAATGGTGGCAGGTGGGCACGGGTGTGACCCATCGAGAAATTTCATTAAGTCGTAACCAAGTAGGATGGATTCAACCTGATCTTGCCATTGAAGATAGATTGTGGGGGTCAATTTGTCAACCATGGAGAGATTGACGATATAGAGCGGAACATCGGGTTCATGGGTGTTTGGAATGGTAGATGAACTGGCTGCCATGGGAAGTTTTGTGTGGGGAGCGGAGCGAGGGTAATTTTGAGATCGGTATGCTCTGATACCATGTAAAGAATGAGATGATTGTGAAAATGAATGTGTTATAGAACAGAGTAGCAGTACAGAGTACTTATACAGGATACAAGGATGCAACAACTCTACCCTAATGCTACACTAGCCACTTAACGTAATATTTACTATCCTATAATGTTGATCTACTTTACAAAGAATACAGTAGAAAAAGGATTACAAGAGATGTGATTACAAGATGTGATATGTAGATAATATCAGAATTATTTAGAAGAATCTGAAATATTCTTAACACTACAAACATAGTTCTGGGGATTTCCTATACACAACCTAATAAAATTGATTTTTTGGACTTTGTTTGTCACGTCATTTCATCCCGCTTATTTGGTTGATATTTCAGTTGGTTTTTTTTACCTCCTCCGAATATTACAAAGATAATAAAATCGTGTAGATTTACGTCATCTTATTCAATATCAACTACTACTCCGTATGCAGTAATTTTCAGCTAGCTTGCCGAACAACTTATCCACGATGATTTACTTTCAGAAAATGTCAAGTTATTGAATTGTTACGTGCTCCTTTCATTTTATTTTATTTTTACCTTTTTGGTCTTCAAGATAGAAGTTTAACCATATTTTGGACATACAAGTGTTAATACTTTTTTGGGTGAAAATAAAGTTTGCGGAATAAGTTGATGATAAATGTGAATATATTAGTTTCATCACTTTATATATTCTACTAGTGTGTTACCCGTGAAAAATTTCACGGGTTGTCCAGTTTTAGTTTCATATAAAATATTATGAAACTAATATCGTTTGGAGATAATACGTTAAGGGAGTGAAAGTTAGTTAGTATACTAATAGGTGTAAGAAACTACAAACAACACGTTACACATTGAGATGTGTGTCTAAGAAAAGTATGATACCCGTAATTATTTTGGATTATTCGTTCAGAGTCTGAAAGCTAATCTATTTATTAATAGGTGGACAAAAGTATGAACAACATAGAGTACGTAAAGTAGTCAATTGTCCACCGATGAATATAGTTATACTAAACGTAGAAACCCGTATAAACCCGACCGTTATGATAAATGTAGAAATCCGTATAAACCCGATCCTTATACACCCAACCGTAATCCTTAAATTACTCTTTAAATCCAAAAAAGAAAAATCTATTAGTTGAGGAATGAAGACCTTACTCACCAACTATTTGATCTTGATCGATTATCATCAGTTGTAGTTAGTTGACATCTTCGTCATGTAAGAATAGTGAAAAATAATGTCCGTCAAACAGTCAAACTCTCTATCATATTAGTGAACGTACACAACCCTGTAGACTTCATCGGAATGTGTAATGTATAGAAATCATTTTTATTGCTTCAATAAACGCATTCAATATTGATAATAAACCTTACGATACTTCAGAATTTAAAAAGTAAGATCAATAGACTCCCATAATTTATCACGTGTATTACACTGTAGTCTTATACTTCGTATTACAAACGAAAAGCAAAACTTACTGGTATTTACCGAGATTCATTTAATACTTATTGGTATTTACTCTTTAAGAGTCTATTGGTAATTAATTATACAAACCTAATCAATACAAATTATTCATTTGGGACTGCAAATACATTTAAGAGTCTTATTTCTTTAAAAATCAATTTACTTTCTTTTATGCACTTAGTGCAAAACTCATAAAATCTCACAGGATTGTTTATAAATTTATTATATTTACAAAGATTATATAAGTAATTCTTTACGACAAATGGATAATTAATCAAACACGATAACCATATATGGGATAGCTTACAATAAGTTGGAAGTAATATCGAATAACCATATATGGAATATCGTTTGATTGTTGTGAAATAGTTAAACTGAATCTTTTGGCTTTTGTTTGACCCGTTTCGACTCACTTTGTCCCGTCTATCTTGAGTCTGCACCTACAAATAGAAACATCGATGCACAGTAGCAAAATTCTGAGAAATATGATCAATATACATTAACTAAGTTGGAAGTCTACTACTCGTAGTTAGATTAAAGACAAAACGGACATAATAAATCATCTAAATAAGAGTAGAAATTTGGGACAAAAATCGGTAAAATAACACTTGCCAATTGAATAGTTGATGACATGTGAAATGTTATTCCCTTTCTCCGGTTAATAGGGGAAAACGTGGTTTATTAAAATTATGTGAAAGAAAAAAAATAATGGGAGAATAATAAAATTATTCCAAAGGAAAGATAAAATATGAGAGTTTTCAGAAATATTGGAAAAAGAAAGAAATGCAACAATGAGAATGTGCAACATTGTTACATTGTTACTCATTTTTAATTACTCCGTATTAATTCTACTAAAGCCCCAACTCCCACTGAGTTATAAATGAGATAATTTAATTTTTTCTCGGGTCCAAAAAGTATAGATAATTGGAGGAGTAAAGTTTTTTTAATTGCATTTGGGACTACAAATTATCCGTACATAATACATGCAAATTATGCGCGTTTAAGAGCGTTATTTTTTCTTAAAATCAGTTCATTTTTTTATCCACCTAATTTACCACCATTTATTTAAAAAATGATTCCTAATGTATATCCAATTTGACCCGAACATATGACTTTATATATTATTATTATTATTATTATTATTATTATTATTATTATTATTATTATTGCATGCAATTCTCAAATATTATTGTACCAATACGTTGCACTTAGACTCCATTTTAAAAATAGAATATAATATACGTCATACATTATTGAGATAAGAATTAATAAAAATATGAATAATAACAATTTTCTTGCGATAATATTTACTCAGTATATATTTTAGAAAATGAATAATATTTACATATTTGGAAACTAATTAAAAAAATTGTTTTGTATACTTTTATTATTTTGATATTTTAAACCTAACAATTTTTGATGTAATTTTTCTTTTAATTTTAAACTGAGTCAAAGTTTGTTATATATGTGTAATAAAATTCAAGTTACAATATATGCCGATATACTTAAACGAATGCAGTATTAAATAACACATGTTTATCCTTATTAATACGGAGTATAATCTTTTTTTAATAAATGTTTGAGAAAACAATAAATAAAATTGGATTTACATTAAAGTAAAGACAATTAATGTTTTTCAAATACGTTAATAATGCGCATTTGACCCAAAACCCGACCGAAAATCTGTATAACCCCGATCCAGCGTATTTGACCCGAAACACGTATAAACCCGGCCCATACTAATAGCTATATTATAATATGCGATAATTATACAACTATTTGCTGAAAAGTGAAGGTCGTAACAATCATACGTCATCACCAACTATCTATTTATTTAAGTGAGGTGTTCTATATTTTTTTAACAGTTTTACAACTTATTAGATGTAAAATTTATTTACTAAATTTAGATCACAGATATTTGACACTTTAATCAAATTAAAAAGAAAAGAAGTAAAGAACAATTAAGTAAATGTGGTGGCTAACACAAATACTCCATTGAACCTATATGCATTAAATACTAATTCTTACTATTGTTTCAATCAATCCCTTAAAATACAACTTAATTAAGGCTCTTACTTTCTTTGTGATGCAATTAATTTTGTAACATAGAATCAATAGTAGTTTTGTAAACCAATGTATATCATTGAAAACCAAAACTACATTAATGCACAATTGAAAAAAATGATTAATGTGTGTTTCATTTTCTATGCAATTAGTATTAATGCATATACGTGGTTAAACTTAGACGTGATCGATATATACTTTTATATCAATATATTTTACATAATGAATAATCATTTACCAAATTCACTGGACTATACATAGTGAGATAAGAAGTTACTAAATTATTATTTTGATATTTTAAATCAAAAATTGAATTTTATAATTTTAGACGGATTATTATTTAATAATTTCAATGTACAATGTTTTTTTGTCAATTTAAATTAATATTTATCATATAAATAAAAATATCAGTAATCTTTAATAATAATATGACAACACCTCATCACCCTATATTCTGACCCGACCGTGACCTTCATACCCGGGTTGTTTGACATTTTTATATGAAATGTTTTGAAGCAAAAAAAATATGGAGTAATTAATTTAGATTCGACGCAACACATCAATTAATTTCATATTTAAGTCTGTTAATAGTGATTTTGATACATTTATTCATTATATTAATGAAAGAAAAAATTATGGGAAAATCAATTTATGGGGAGGGGAGAAAAGTCTATGGAAAGGGGAAACATATTTATGGAGAAAATACTAATTTAAGGAGAGCAATTAAGGTTACTAATTTTTTTTCAGAAGGAGTGGAAAAATGAAAGGTTGGAGCATTAATTAGAGTAATAGTATCAATTATTTTCATTGGATGACATAATTTTAGAAAATAAAATATAGAGTACATGGAGAAAAAAAAAATTGTGCCCTCCCTCAACTAAAATCCTGCATCCGCCACTGGTTATACACAAAATAAATCTTGTACCAAATAAAATTAAAACGGTACCAACTTAAAAAATATTCTAATGCGATTAATTACTATGTCTACTAAATTTTTTCTTAACATACAAAAAAAACTACACGATTAAATAATTGTAATGTGATTAATTACCAAAAAAAAAATCTTTTACCAAATAAAATTAAAACGGTACCAACTTAAAAAATATTCTAATGCGATTAATTACTATGTCTCGAAAATCAAACACCAAATTTTTTCTTAACATACAAAAAAAACTACACGATTAAATAATTGTGAATTGCGTTTACCAACTAAATCCGTTGTCAATTTTTTTTAAAAAAAAAAAACTAAATATGCAATTAATTATTTCGTCTCGAAAATAAACAACCAATTACTTGTAGTCAACGACTAAGAAAATTCTGCAATGCAATTAATTACTTGATATACAAAATCAAGCACAAAAATGCTATTTTGGTTTTCCCCATTAACTGTAAGAGTCAGTAGTACCTAATCCTGCAAAAACTTTCAAAAAAACATATACAATTTATTAGAAAAATATTTATATACTTTTCAAAATATAAAATTCAATCCGAAAATATTAAAACTGTTATATAACAAATTATAAATAAAATTCAATTCGAAAATAAATAAAATTATTTATAAATAATTTATCCAAAAATAAAACTCAATCTGAAAATACAAAATACGGAATATAAATTACAATTTATAAATCTAAAAAATTAGAAAATATAATTGGAACTATTATATATTAATATACATGTTTAAAATTCAATCCGATATATTATTTATATTAAACAAAAATATTTATATTATTTACGAATATATAAAATAGAAGATGTATATGTATATAAAATATAATATAATTCGAAATATATATAAATATAAATATAGTTATTTATTTATATATGATAATAAAATATATTTAGAATAAATCTTCTTTCAGTTAAAAATCTTCTAATAAAAATTTATAACAAAAATATTTATATATTTTTCAAAATATAAAATTCAATCCAAAAATATTGAAACTATTAAATAATAATTTATAAATAAAATTCAATCCACAGATAAATAAAATTATTTATAAATAATTCATCCAAAAATAAAATTCAATATGAAAATATAAAATACTGTATAAATTATAATTTATAAATATAAAAAATTAGAAAATATAATTAACCGTATTGTATATTAATATACATGTTCAAAATTCAATCCGAAATATTATTTATAATAAACAAAAATATTCATATTATTTACGATTATATAAAATAAAAGATGTATATGTATATAAAATATAATATAATTCGATATATATATATATATATATATATATATATATATATAAATGTAGTTATTTATTTATATATGATAAACAAAAACATTTAGAATAAATCTCTTTCGGGTAAAAATCTTCTAATAAATATTTATTAGAAAAATATTTATATATTTTTCAAAATATGAAATTCAATTCGAAAATATTAGAACTATTTAATAATAATTTATAAATGAAATTCAATCTAATTAAATAAAATTATTTATAATTAATTTATCTAAAAATAAAATTCAAACCAAAAATACAAAATATTATAAATTAAAATTTATAAATCTATAAAATTAGAAAATATAATTAGAACTATTATATATTAATATAATTGTTCAAAATTCAATCCGAAATATTATTTATGTTAAACAAAAATATTTATATTATTTACGAATATATAAAATAAAAGGTGTATATGTATATAAAATATAATATAACTCGAAATATATATATATATATATATATATATATATATATATATTATCGCCTAAAAATAATTAAACAAATAGCTATAAAAAAAATGAATTGACTTTAATTCCTAAAATACCTCTACGAAATTCATTGTATAATCCTCGTTCATCGTCACCTGGAAAAAAAATATCATAACTCAAAAATTAACATCAGGGTCGATTATTATACACATTAAAAATCGAAATACAAATTCACTGAATTAGTTTTTTTGTCATTGAATCTCAAAAATTGATCTCGATTAAATTTAAAAATAAAACAAATCGATACATGAAATCAACTCAATCGAAAATCGAAAAATTACCAGGATGATTCGATCTTTCAATTTCCCTAATATTTTGGCTTTCTTCTGCCTGAAAATTCACCAATCAATTTAAAAAACAAAATCAGATTTCTGAAACATCAATTGGCAATTATATTAATAAATCAGAAAAACGAAACTCATATATATCTAAATCTAAATATGCAAATTAAAACAGATGTTTTTTTACTTCAGATTTTACGATTTGAATTCAGATTGCAATGCCTAGAATCTTATTTATAGTATGAATTGATGTGATTGAAAAATTGGAAAAAGTGAGATAATGGATTATTAATTAGAGGGATAGTTGGGAAGAGGAGAATAAGTGATGAAGAATCGGATTTTCGAGGAGGTTGAATTGGTGATGCATTTTCGAGGAGGATGAATTGAATGATCAATTGACAAAGGTGAAGAGGAATTGACCAGATTTCGAGATGTATTTGATCAATTGATTGATCAATTAACGAGGAAGTGGAAAGATGAAGAGGCGCACTGATGAGGATCAGTTAACCACAATTATGAAAGGTATTATATGTTTTTTGTACTATTTTCTCATAGTCAGCGAAGTGGCCCAGTGGTGTGGTAAGTCGGGATTGCCTGCTTACAAAGTTGTGTTCACACTTTGTGTTCACACTGGATTTGGAGTATTTAATACAAAGTTGTGTTCACACTGGATTACGGTCTGCTTACAAAGTTGTATTCACACTGGATGGGAAGTATAAAGTATAAAAAATGAGGCATTTAATACGGCTGCTTACAAAGTTGGGTTCACATTGGATGGAAGTAGAAAGTGTAAAAAATGAGGCTTATTTCAAAATGGGAGCGTCACATTATCTTAAAAAGTGGGAAGTGGTTTCTGTTTTAATATAAAGAGGATAGTTTTTTATGCTTAATAATTGTGGAGGCAATTATATGTGCACAAGCAAGTTAATATTAAGAAAATAAATACTCTAATGAAAAAAACAGAGGATGGAGTTGGGCTTCTTCCTATATAAACCCCTCTCTACAACCAAACTCTCTCCCTCTCCCTCTCCCTCTCCCTCTTCCTCCTCTCCTTCTCTCCTTTACCAACTCTTCTTCACTAATTCTCCCCCTCTTTATTTTCTTCATCAACTAATTAATTAATATAAGCTCTCGGACGTTTCATCATATTTCTTCATTTCATTCCGGTATTTTCTTTTCTTAAACATTCATCATTATTTTTGTTAACCTACATTTCCATTATTCCCCCTCTCAATTTTGATCAATTTAAATTAATTATATATTCAATCACTAAATTATAACTAAAAAATTACTCCACTCAATACAAAAAACGAATGCTCTTGACCACTTATTATGTGAGACGTCTCGCAAAATATGTGACTATTATCCCCTGATAATTCATCATATTGGTATAAATTTATACGGAGTATTTGTATATATGTAACTTGTTACAATTTGTAATCCTTACACGTGAGAATATACAAATACTATGATAACAATATAAAAAATAACAAATTCTTATTTGTGACATATAAATATGATATATACTTGACCCGTTTTAATCTTACAACAGATATATATCCGTCGTAAGAGGGACCAACCAACGAAAAGTTGTAATGGCCACCAAAAACTCTGAAAAGTCGTTATATGTTTTGTAGCCTTTACCCATAAAGCCATGAACTCTGCCTCATTGAATATTATTATTATTATTTATTACTTCATATTACTCTTATTATTATTTATGTTTAAAAATCCAGTTTGGATTTGAAGCGAATATGATCATAAACATAAGATTTTGAACTCGAAATCTCTAATTAAATTGAAACAACCTTTTATAATTTTATCGGTCCAGTTGATAAAAATGTATGGGTCGAGGAGAGTTAATTAAAAAGTGATAATAAAAGCAACTTAAGACGTCAATAATTGAAGGTTATCGTTTGTGAATTCTATAATCATAAAGTTTGTCATTCCTTATTCCAACAGCTTACACTTTGCGTACACTAATTGTACTTTTTTTTTTTTTTTTTTTTTTTTTTTTTTTTTTTTTAAGCACTCCTCATTATTTATTATTTTTTCCCTACAGAAATGGAGTTCGAGATGTTGTATGCTCAGAGCGCAAAATACGACTGTCTTCTGTTCGGTAAGTAAAGTTATAACTTGGCCTATTTATATTTACCTTGTACTTTAATCATTGAAAATGTCTACTTTTTTTAAAAAAAACATTTACGAATAAAATCTAGTAATTTAATTCGGAACTGATTTTTGTGGATATGCAGATCTCGATGACACCTTATATCCTCTTAGCACTGGGCTGGCAAAAGAAGTTTTAAACAATATTCATGGTTCGAGTCTAACTAATTTCTTCGACTTTTTCTTACATATATGAATAATATATTATCATCGGTGAATATATATAATATAATTTTATTAATTGTTGCTTGTTCAGATTATATGGTCGAAAAATTAGGCATGGAGAGGAGTAAAGTCAATGATATAAGTAATCTTCTATACAAAAATTATGGGACAACAATGGCTGGACTTCGGGTATGTTATGACTACATTTACCTTAATTTAATTGTCATTTACGTCACGTTTTTTTTGTGTTTGCATGATTGGACTTTTGACTACCTAAATCATTGTTTTAACTAATAAATATTGTTGTTTTTTTTTACATTTTTTTTGCAGGCAATTGGCTATGATTTTGACTATGATGAGTACCACAGGTCACTTGCTTTGCTTTCATATTACAAACAATTATTATTATAATCTCAATTTAGAAATCGAAAATTGAATCTTCTAGACAGTTACATACCGTAGAAATTTTTTAATGTCATTTTCAGGAAGCTAGATTATTCTCTAGTAGTATTTTAAAATTATACTATCCTATACTCCATAATAATTAACGAACGAATAGTATCATTAACATTATTAAAGTTTTCAACGAGTGATTACGTATATCCAATAATTAGTTTATTTTTATAATTGTTTTTTTTCATATACAAGAAAAAGTCATATTGTGATCAAGACCTTAATTAAGGGATGACCTAGACATAATCATCTAGTTAGAACTTATAATTACTTATGAGTTACTCGTATTAGAAAATATATATCCTCGTCTTATGTACTCATGTTATCCCTGGTTCAACTTCTGTTATTTATAAGTTTTTATTTTTTTATTTTTACAGCTTTGTGCATGGAAGGTTGCCGTATGACAACCTCAAACCCGACCCAGTTCTAAGAAACCTCTTATTAAGCATTCCCATCCGCAAATTGGTAAAAACTCAACCGATTTTTTTAAAAACGATAGTTAATAAGTCTAATTTTAGACACATACTCCCTCCCATCCAATCCAAACTTTACACGTAAAACTTGGATTTGATGGGAACTAACAAGTATATATTAACTCTAATATACTCTTTCCGGATACTATTTTTTGCCAAATTACCTCAATATTTGTAAGGAATATTTTAATGTAACGAGACTAAAAAATAGTGTCCGGAGGAAAATAATTGATCTCCTAGCATGTACGTGCCATGAGACAGATTTTGGAAAACCCGTTGATTTTATTTTGTTTTGATTTTGGAAATGAATTACTGATCAGATATTCACAAATGCGGACAAAATTCATGCTGAAAAGGCACTAAGCAAGCTGGGATTGGAAGATTGTTTTGAGGGTGTGATCTGTTTTGAAACACTCAACCCAATCCACAAAAATGTGCCTTCTGATGACGAAGACGACGTCGTATTTATCGGATCAACACCTGATTCGATTATTGCGTCTCCTCCTAAGATTACTACTACTAATAATAATAATAATAATAATGTGATCATCTTTGACATAGTTAATCATTTTACTAATCATGATGATAATGATGCAACTTCATTATTGCCTAAGACACCTGTCGTCTGCAAGCCATCCGATCACGCAATTCAGCTCGCTCTTACCATTGCCAATTTGAACCCTAAAAAAACCGTAAGTCCAATACCATCACACTTACTATATTTGTTTCCGTTTCATTAAGCAATCGGGTCAATGTCCGATTGTGTTATTTTTTGTGTCGGGTCATTTCAACTTTTCAAGTCTACGTCATTTTGGTTACAATTCATCACATCCTGAAATAAACATTCATCAGGTTCCATGAATTAACTCTCTTATATATTGTGAATATACTGGGAATATACCTCGAGTCAACTAAGTAATCAACCCCATTGTGATACAGTCTGATATGAGTTATGGAGTAAATGGCATGACTAAAAATCTACTAATAGCATAGCTAACGTGATAATTCAGGCTAAGTTAGAGTGAGACGATCTTTTATTGTGAGACATGCATACTAATAGAGAATAAAATAATATTAAAGGTAACTTCCTTATATGTGAAAAATCTCACGATAAATTTATCGTGAGACCGTCTCATACAAGAGTTTATGTTAATTTAATAATCGTAAATTCGTAATTATACAGCTAATTGTAGATTTGTAGTAGGACTGCGTACTAACAGTGTGTTTTTTCCTGGCAATTGACAGATTTTTTTTGAAGATAGTGTGAGAAATGTATTGGCAGGCAAACGTGTGGGCATGGACACCGTCCTGGTAGGCAATTATTAAAATCCTATGCTCTAATAATTATTGACCATAATTTTTGTAATTGGTCGTGTCATAATTAAATATGGCAATAGTTGGCCTTACATTTTTGTTGTTAATAGGCTATATATAATGTGATTTGGCATGTTTTTTTATCACAAATTTTGTCTACTAGTAAGGAAGGACAGTCTTTACAATAATTTAATCGTAAGATCTCTTCAAAATATTAGGACTTCGGTTGTTATTCTGTTATGTTTTAGGTTTACGAGAGATTTATTTTTGTTGTTAAATTTGCAGGTTGGTACATCTCACCGGCCAAAAGGAGCGGACTATGCATTAGAGAGCATCCACAACCTGAAGGAAGCGTTGCCTGAACTTTGGGAAGCTGATTACAAAGCAGAAGTTAATTACTCTGAGAAAATTTCTAGGGAAACTATTGTACTTGTTTAAATTTTATATGTTTTAATAATAACAATAATTGAATTTTGGTTCAATTCCAAAATAGAGGAACATAATTAAAATGAAAGGGGCTTATACACATGGTGGATCCAGAACTTTTTTAACATCGTAGCAAACATATACGGAGTTATACTTTCCTCTAGTCTTCTGAGATTTTTCCATTTCATTATTTTATTTTCACCTAAATGAATATATATATTGAGAAAATCTTAAAAAATCGGAGGAAATACAAAAATATACTTCTATTAAGCCAATACAAAAATATATTGGGTTAGTCATAACTCGACCCTTGGTTATAGGAGTGGATTAGTCTTCCCTGTGGTCCGGTCTCTTACACTTGTTCTATTAACCCGCTGCAGAGGACCTTAAACGTTATCGTGATGATGATGATAGGGTTTGTATATTACGAAAGTGTTCTCAGCTTAAAACTCGACCCTTCACTTTAGATGTTAGATCGGGATTTGTATCAGGTCAATTATTGTTTCAATGGTGAAAGAGGAAGAGGATATGGATGGATTGGATGTGATAAAAGTATCCCAAAAAAATTGTAGACCATGAAAAGAATCAATGATGAGGAGTTTAGAGTAGCATAGCATTGTGTGATAAAGACAAGCAAAATTGGAGCATATGATATTATTAATCGTACTCGTATGATGCAATAAGTGGAGCCTGAGAGAGAGGAGTACGAGTCTGAGTCTCTATCCAATGCTCCTGTACCACTGGAAACCATAACTCCCAGCTGGCAATTTGGCCAATCATTGATACTTGATTCAATACTTCACTCTAATACTTCACTCTAATACAAACGGATATATCCATCACAAGTCTGCGACGGATCAAATACTATCCATGTAGTAGATAAGACAAAATATAAGTAGACATTGCTTTTGTCTTATCTGGCCACATGGATAGTATTTGACCCGTCGCACCCTTACGAATGATATGACAGTCACGAGTAAGAATTTGGGCTAATTCAATGCCTCCAAACTATGCACTCCCACATTCGTACTATGTTCCTTTTTCATACCCGGAATCTTCGGGATACATAGACTTATCTGTGCAACTGTGTTTGTGGTTCAAAATGGGTTGGCTCGACTCAATGACTTAACAAGTTAAGCCCACCAAGCTTTGGTTCGACTCGACAATATAATGAGTCAAATCGAGTAATTATTGACTCGACTAGAAAAGCTCACGTGCAGGACACCTCTGTAACAAAACATCAAATTCAAAACAACTTTGTTAAAAACAAATAAAAAAATAAAAAAAATAAAACTCCGTTTCTATGGCTAATAGTGCGAGCTTTTCACTCTCCGAGAAGAGAGAGTACTTCGTAATTAATTACTTAATTAACTAGAGATGAAGTTTTCCGAAGAATCATCATCATCATCATCATCGTCGTCTCTAATACAATTCATTTTTGAGTCGACCTATATTCCGATTTAACATAGAGAAGATTATTGGCAAGTGAAAATAGTGATTCTATTTTACAGCAATCCCATCTGAAAAACTGTGAATGGATCGCCTCCAAGAAAAGAAAAATACTACAGTAGTCGGAATCAGTAACAAAACTCAGACGTCTGGAACAACGACGAATCCTTCCTACTAGTCACGCAGCTCCGGTCAGAAGTTATTGGTAGTTATATTGACCATGTTCCTCGTAATCTCTCTCTTTTTTTCTCTCTCTGAGAAAGACAGTCGCAGACTGCATAAGCATCTCGCCTGCAGCAGCACTTCGCATTCTCCTGCATACCAAAACCATAAGTAAGAAAGACAGAAGCATGACCTGACGTCACCCCGTCCTGACGTCTGAAGTGAAGACTCGACCCCGACCACTAATCCGAATTGACCCAACCCAACCCAACCCGCTTGCCAAATGTAGTACTGGTAGACTAGTAGTGTATGATTTAAAAGATGCAACATGCCTGCTAACATCAGGAACAACAACCTCAGATGACGGATTTTTACAAGTTTCCTGGGAAGTTCGACTAGAACAGGACGTTAAAGTCCTGCAATTAGCATATCAGCATCATCTGCCATCATCCATTTAAAAAACAAAGCCAACTAAGATCTTCCTTCCACTTCATAAGTCCATATCCTAGACGATCAACCTATTATTAAAACGGAACCGTGTTTTCTCTACTTTTTCGTTGCAAAAACCAAGATTTAACTTGTTAACGACTGTACCTACTCCTTCCTTCGTAGGGAGTAACCATCATAAGAAGTGTAGTGGTGGTAGTGGATGTCCCAACAAGTATAAAGTATAATAGGTCAATAGGCGAAACAAGGACACATACAAAATAAAAAACAGGGGATTTTCTACATGGTACCCCGATTTATTTTTATATACGGTGCACCCCTCAATTTAAAAAAAAAACACAGATTGTTGTGGTCGGTGACTGAATAAAATTTGATCGACCATATCTCTTTGTGAAAGCGATGATTTTTTTTTCCTTCCAAATTGATCATCTTCGTTCGAAAAATAAAGCGCCCGTTTTAGAAATCGTTGCTAAGAGTTATACACTGTCAAAGTTATTTTGACCAAACGAAGGTACAACATAAAAAAAAAAATGGACAGAAAAAAGGAAAAAAAAGAAAGGATACTGCGTAAAATATCCCAAAAAGTATTTACCTTTCTAAATGAAGAAGTATCATCATAAACGAGCTTCATAAAACGGAAGACTCCCAACTAGCGTAAACAGCAGAAACGATTTTATCATGTAATACAGCTCCGGAACAAGCGATAATGCCGCGGTCAAGACCTTCCAAATATATCCCTTTTGAGAAGTCTAGTGGGCGTCCTCCGGCATCAGTTACCACACCGCCTGCCTCTTGTACTATGAGCACACCTGCAGCATGATCCCATATCTTTTCTTTGTAACCCGCTCTCGCAAATTTCATGTACACTTCTGCATCTCCCCGAGCTATGGCTGCGTACTTTACCATGCTATACACGCGCAATGGCTTCCTCCTGACAATAAACCAGTCGGTCAATTGGAATCGGAACTAATCGGTTACCATGACATAAAGAGACAGTTTCACACCTCGCAAACATATCAGGTCGTGTTAGACAAGTCACTACACCCCTGGTCTGAATCTGACATTTTAAAGACATTGGTGAAGAGGGCAGTCTTATATGCACACACTTAATAGTTGATCCGTGTACACAGAAGACACCTCTATTTTTTTTTTCCAAATGACAGAAGACTCTTTTTCTTCAACAAAACGACTAATTAAACCGATATGCTGCATGTAATGATGTCGAAGGTATGGGTATGAATGTATGGCACTGGGTAATTTATTCTAAACCAGGCACATAAAAATCACTTATAAAGTAGCCGAACCCAACACTTGGGCAGTTGGGGTTTAGATACTTCCAATCGTGTATGAGTAACATAGCAAAGGTGATAACTAACCAACCAAACTAAACCGATATGCTGTGTCTACGATATCAACCTGTGTTAGCTCCATGTAAACTGAATTACACAAAAAGAAAATGTATAAAAGTCGCAAGGGTTCAAACAGAAACAACATGTACCTAAGCCCAGCACTGTGAGCAATTCCTTCGGAGAAAGAGTGACTAGTGTTTGCTCTCTCAACAGGCTCACAGAATGTTGCAAGAGCCGGATCTTTAATCGATGATACTTGAATTGGTCTAGTAAACTTCATTAAATCAAGCTTCAAGTCCCCCTGGAGTAACGGCTGCATCCACGCCTTGCCTGTGCCTCTTTCTGCATACATAACACAACCTTTCTCCCACATGTCGGAAACGCCCGGGGAAATAACGGGTGTCAATGCATGTTGATGGTTTATCAGCCCGTTCTTTACCGGGTAGTTAGGGCAGCCTAAAACGCCGAGAACTACCTCTCCCTCTTCAATCAATGCCAATGCAACAGCATACTGATTGCCACGTACGAAGCCTAGGGTTCCGTCAACCGGGTCCAGAACCCAATGCTTACCTGTATTGCCACCAGAGGAACTGCAGTGACTTATGGCTTCGATTACTTGTGCAGCCTTCAAAGAAGAAACCGGACATTTGAGACCGTATTTCGAAGCCTCTGAAAAGCATTCATTCACTGTTTTCACTACCGCCTCTAGTAAACCCGATGAATCGGATTTTGAGAGGTTTTGAGAATCTTCTTCAGCAACAATGGATATATTTTGGCTTCCAAAGTATTCAGAGAGTATCCAGCTAACAACCGCCTGAACACTGTAATCTGTTCACAATGTAATGTCTGTCCATCATCGAATTCAAGCAGACAATGTACGGAGTACAATACTATATGGCAAGTGGCAACTAAGCAAACAAAAGAAAAACTGACAGAATAACCAGGAACATTAATTTTAACAATCTTGTGAATTTAGAAAATTAATCATACTCCGTAGGAAACAGCTTTTTCAATGTACACCACCACATATATACATTCGACATAAATTGGAAGTCATGGATACTTACATTCGACACTATGCTAGGCCGATGCACATTTCAAATTCAGTCCTAAAGCACTACGAGTAAGAAATTTGGGAACATTTGATTGTGAGTGATCCAAGGTACAATCATGTAGTAGGAATTATGAAGTGATGCTACTTCTACGAAGATGAACAAAACTTTGCAATAATATTTTGTAAAATGAATTGACAAACCTATGAAACTGTTCAACATCAAACTCCCACACCCATCAAGCAAAAGATAGTGACAAAATATCCTACAAATCAATGACGACATTTACGTCAAATGCAAAAGCTTATAACTAGTTTGACAGTTTCTAAACTCTTTCGATATTCCAAGGCAGGAACATACTTTCGCATAAACGAACACAGTTGTAAGCCATACCCAAATCACAGTTTTCTTGCAACAATTCATAGCCCTAATTGAATTTTCACACCATACCCATCAATCTAGAACGCGGCATTGTCATCTCTAAATTCACAAAACAAAACCGAAATGGCACACGAATTTGTAAATTGTAATACAAACCAGAATCACTCGTACTATGTAATCAAGGATTAATGAATACCAGAAAGTTGCCACAATAATCAAAATAAAGGGCATAAAAGATAATCACAATGAATTCATATAATGTCACAGAATCATACTCCAACTACTACAAACCTATGAATTAAGGAATACTATCAGAAAGTTCACAAAATTTAACACAACACAACAAACCCATTGAAGATAAAATCACAATAAATTCAGAAAAATGTCACAAAATCATACTCCCTCCTCCGTCCTTCCCGTTTCAATTAAATACTCGTACAAATCTTAAAAAGCGAGAAGAAAGTACTATAAAGCTATGAATTGGGGGAATTCAGAAATGAATTGCAATAAAAATGATAGAAAAGACAACAACTTTATATGAATGAATTCAGAATGAAAATGAAATACCAGCAACAGTGACAAGAGAATCATCATCTTTGGACTTAACTTGATCAAGATTGGAAGAAAGCAGAGAGGTCTGAACCCTCTGACATAAAGAACATGCCAAATGAACAACTCGAACAGCCACATCTAATTCCTTGGACAACTCCATGTCCATGTCCATGTCCCCCATTATTCAGTCTAGGTTCATTTGATTCAGAAGGTTGTGTTTGGGGATTAAGAAGCTAAAGTGGGTCGGCTCGGCTCACATGGTGTAGGATCATGGAGCTTCCTAGTCCATTGAATTCAATTCTCAATGCCTTCAAGTGTATAAGTATATAAGTGTGCGTGTGTTTGTTTATGATTTTCTTGGCACGTTTCTGTTTTGGTTTTCATATGTTTACGGGAGTGTCATTAACATCATCACTAACATCATCATCATCGTTCCCTCTTTATTGATTGTTTTAGATCGGGTGAGTTTCGACTCACTTTTACTTGTTGGGTTATTTTAGGTTTGATGATTTCTCATCGGGTCAAGCGCTACAGGTCAAGTCGTGATTGGTTATATAGTTCAAGTGAATTCAAATCATGGTCTAATTAGACATGGCAAAACCGATACTCTTATGAACAAAATATCTCAACCCGAACCCTGATCTAATACCCAAAACTAAGTCTCGAGACGAGCTGGATCTTTATTAACGCATATGAACTAATAACGGTAAGAAAAAAAAATGATAACGTCCACAAAAATACACCAAACCCAAATAACTCGACTCAACTTGACCCTAACTTGATTTTTACTTGTTCAAAAATAATCCAACCTCAACTAATCCGACTTAAAATCCAACCCGAAGAGGATTATACCGTCGACAATCGATTTATTTTTGAGATTTGTAAGAGGCGAATTGATTTCGTGATACTCCGTTTGTTTCATGCAATCAAATCAACAATCTTCCGTTTAATCAAAAGATGCAAAGGTAATCAATCAATCAATCCTACTATACGACTTTCACTATTTCCCTTCATTCAATTTTTGTTGATTTTGTTCAAAGTTGCTAACTTTACAATTAATTCAATTTTAGAAGTTCATTGTTGGATTGATGCCACTGAATTTGAGTTTGATAGATTAGTTTTGCTTTAAGAAAGATTGAAACTTTGATTAGAAACTGAAAATCTAAGTGCACCCTTAATGTTATAATGATGAATTTTGCACTACTGATTTTGAGCAAGGGAGAAAAAAAAAATGAGAAAAGAGGAGTAGGGTTTATGATGTTTGTTTGGATTAGGGTTTTCTCGATTGAAATTTGAGAAAATTTCGATCTGTGTATCTTTAATTGTTGTCATTGGGTTTGGTTTAGATGCAAAGTTATCGATATTTTGTTGAACAAACTCTCGTTTGAGACCGTCTTAAGCTTAATACGCTCTCTTTTCACTGCTAGCTATGGTGACTAGCTCTGCTGGTTGATCAAATAATCAATGTGTGTTGTTATTTGAGAATTCCTTGAGTTAATGGTATTTTCCAATATTAAGATGATGTCGGTTTATGTCCTGAATGTTTGGCCTTGCACTTGTTCAAATCATTGCAGGACTTTGTTAAACTAAGATTTGAACTGCACGAATCTGTGACGTTGTTTGCTAGGTTAGCTGCCTACTGAATAAGAAATCCACACTTTGACTCTACGATTCTGTAATGAGTAGATACTTAGATACTTCGGCAGAAGCATAATCCATTTTATCTTCGTCATTCTTTGTTGATTCTCCCCCCTCACTAATTTTATTATTCTTTATCGAAAAAAGGAAGTGTCTTTCTTTTCTACTTCTTTTGGCCGAGGCATAGAATTTTGCCTCATGTACTTAAATCCCCGTGTCTCTAGCTTCCCTAATCTGTCAAATCTCTTAAAAGGCCATCTTTCACGATGTCATCTTTTCCAAATTCATGCACAAATCTTTTGCCATGGTGCGCATCACGACAATCTTGTAGTGACCCGTCTCATAGGTCACTATCCATTGCCATTTGCCCTCCTTGTGTTTGATCAACTGCAATCACCCAACATATTTCCTTTCAATGCTATCATCAGAATCGCATCTGAAGGAAAAGCTCAACCTTCTCTTGCCATATCTTTCTTGAAACGTTTGAAAGAACATTCGCTTTTTCCTAACGATTTCACCTTTTCTTTCCTCCTTAAAGCCTGCGCGACTTGTAGCAATCCCCTGTATGTTAAACAAGTACATGCTCAGATCACTAAAAGTGGCTTCCTCAGTGATTTGGCTGTCTGCAATGGACTCCTCAATTCATATGGAAAAGGCGTTAAAGATTTGGTTTTAGCTCTCAATATGTTTAATGAAATGCCTGATAAAAGTTCGGTTTTTTCCTGGACTTGTTTGATTGACGGTTATGCCAAGTCTCGTTTATCTGAGAAAGCTTTACCATTATTCCTTGAGATGGTTCGGAAAAAGTTAAGGCCTGATAATGCCACCATGGTTAGTGTTCTGTCTGCATGTGCCAAGCTCGACTCAGTAGGCATCGAGAATTGGTCGAGGATGTTTGCAGACGCTGTTAACGATGAGAGTCTCGTTAGTTGTACTAGTGATTCTGTCAACACAGTGCTTTCCTATTTATATGGGAGATGTGGGAAAATTGAGGAAAGTAGGGAAGCTTTTGACAAAATTGGCGATGTTGGTAAAAGAAACGTGGTAGCATGGAACTCGATAATTGGCGCTTATGTTCAAAATGGTTGTGCCGTGGAAGCGTTGGCTCTTTTCAGAGTTATGATAGATTATCCTTTTGTAAATCCAAACCATGTTACAATGGTCAGTGTTCTCTCCGCTTGTTCTCAAGTAGGTGATATCGATCTTGGTATATGGGTCCATGAGTACTTCAAATCTCGAGGACGGGAGGATATTCTCCGGTCAAACTCATTTCTCGCAACTTCTATGATTGACATGTATTGCAAATGTGGCGACTTGACCCGAGCAAAAGGGGTTTTCAATTCAATGCTTTCAAAGGATGTTATATCATATAGTGTCATGATTATGGGTCTTGCTGTTAACGGTGAAGGGCATGAAGCATTAAAGCTTTTCTCTGAAATGTTGGAGTGTGGATCTCGTCCCAATGGCGGAACATTTCTTGGTGTTTTATCCGCTTGTAGCCACTCCGGGTTCTTAGAAAAAGGTCGTCGGATTTTTCAAGATATGGAATCAAAATTTTCTGTCTCTCCTCAGTTAGAGCACTATGCTTGTTATATCGATCTTTTGGCTCGAGTAGGGTGTATCGAAGAAGCTCTTCATATCGCTAAAACCATGCCTTTCAAACCGAATAATTTTGTTTGGGGTGCATTGCTTGGAGGTTGCCTCCTCCATTTTAAGGGAAAGCTCACTCAAGATATATCGAAAAGACTCGTTGAAGTTGACCCTCAAAACTCTGCAGGGTATGTGATGCTGTCTAATGCATTGGCCCACGATTGTGATTGGAACGAGGTGTCCGGTCTAAGGCGAGCAATGAAGGATAAAGGGGTTAAAAAACACAGGGGTTGTAGTTGGATTAGCATTGACGGTGATGTGCAGGAGTTTTTGGCTGGGCCCTGCACACATCCCGAGTTAACATGCATCAGTACGCTGTTGGATGGTTTGCTCGAGGAAATGAAACTGCCTAGTTATGGGGTTTTTGATCGCGAACAGACTCTGCCATGAAAACTGCAGAAGTTATTGATCGACTATGCCAAAGCTCCACTGTGAAACTTGTCTGATCATGTGATGCAGGAACTTCCAACTCTTCCTGCATTGAGGTACTTGTTTTACAAATTCTGCCCGCGTCTTTCTTTAGATATTGGTAGTTTTGGTTGATTAGATACAAGTTCAAAAATTATCATCACGAAATCATGATATTATCTCAGTTTTCGTTCAAAGTACTCGGCTTCAGAATATATTCCATATGAAAAATTGTCTTATTAGAATGATGATGATTGCTACATGCTAATTTCCTGTTCTTTCGCGTTAGTAACATCTTCCTCTCTTTTCAGGAAAACATACATTTGCAAGCTAGTCTAAACCGTCTTCTTCTCCTTGATAGATATCATAGATTGGGCGAATTGGAAGAGGCACGCTGCATCAGCAGCTGAAGACGAAGCGATGACAAAAGTCAGATTCATCGAGAACAAAAGCAAGCTGTGTTTTGCAAACGACGTCATTGCATTGAGATTTGGTATACATGGCTTGGATACAAAAGTCAGGCTCCTATTAGACCAAAAGGGGAGAAAAGCAAGGCATGTTCAAAACCTTCAGCAACACAAAGTGTCGAAATCAAGTCGAAAAATTTCAGAAAAACACTAACTTGCTGATCTTTCAGATGTAGTATTGTATTCTAGCACTGTACACTGTAGTCGATGTATATGAAATTTCTTTTTTTGGGGTGTAAACGTGAACTTCTCATTAAAGAATACTCCCTCCCCACCACTAAGATTTTCCCAATTTCCTTAAAAGGAAACTCCACTAAGATTTTCCCACTTCAAAACTTTTCATATTCATCCATTATACTCTCTTTCTATTGGTTACTTTTTGTGATTTGACATCTTGAACCCCACCCAACAATTTACCACCTTTCATTACCCATTTCTTAATCCATGTGCCATTACGAAGTGGGAAGATCATTGTGGTGGGGAGGGAGTACTTAATAAACTCGACTTATTACATAGCGCCCTCTTGAACAGGTATAGGATACGGCCCATACGGTACGGGTGAAGAAATTATTGAATATTTTTGAGTAGGTCATATTTTGCTTCCGCATGATATTCTGATACAAAAAGACGGTTTCACGTGAGAATTGCAACTAATTAAAATCATGTAACAGATAAAATAAATACGAATAAATTATAGGGAGCATTGTAGGAAGTCCAGAAATCAGAAGAAGAAGAAGAAGATGATAGCCTTATCTGGAGTTCCATTATCAGGAAGAACTCAATTCACTACAAACTCAAACTCACCTTCTTCTCTTTCTCTCAACTATCACATTCCTCCTCCAACAACTATATCTACTCTCCACAGTCCCTTTGTTCCTCAGGTAGTTACTTTCTTCAATTTTCACACTTTTTCTTGTGTTTTTCATACTGTGTGCCCTAATTTTACTGTATACCCAGAATTGTTTTGAGTATAAATTACCGTTTTTTTTATCTAATGAAATGGTTAATTTTATTGAATACCCACAAAAGTTTAATTGAATATCTCATTAGATGAATCAAGTGATTGTTGGATTGTACCCAGTAAAATTGATGAATGTGTTTTTAAGTAAAAAGATTGATACTTTTGAAATATTTTGAAGTAAAATTGAATTCTTTTTTTTCTTTGTGTTTTTACAGATTGTGTTAGATAATTTTAAGTTGATTTGACTCCCCTTTAATTTTACTGAATTACCCACAAGTATTTTGAGTATTCTTGCATGGTTTTATGTGATGAAATGATTAATTGGGATTTAGGTGACACTTCATTTTAGACCGAAAACACTGAAAATTTTGAACAAAATAGCCGTGTTCCGTCCTATGACACAGTATTGTGTCCTGTGCATGGAGACGAGTCAGAGTAACATAGGAAAAAATTACAACTTTGAATGTTTCCGTCAGCTTTTTGGAAGTTGTTTGCGGTTTGATTGATTGCTTTATAAGTTTAAGTTAAGTGAGTGAGGTGTTGAGTTGAATGGAGTAAAATTGATGCATGTATTTCGGGTAAAAAGATTGCAACTTTGTTAAAATTTTGGTTAAGCTTTTATAACTACTGATAGATTGGATTTTCTAAACCGACTTCTGTAGTTAAGTACTTAAGTGTTCGTCAATCATCCACCTTAAATCTTTTAGTTTAGTTCTGGCTTTGCTTGGAACTGGCTTTATGTTAAAATTATTATCAAATTTTGTTTTGATATAAATGGTTCAGGTTGATAATGCAGTGGCGTCACTGCACTCAGAGTTCAGGCATATCGATAATTTGGTTGCCCATAATACTTCTCGTGTTATGAAAGCTTTTCAGAATGCTCGTGTCGGCTCTCATGTGAGTATCAAATTCCACTTTATACATACACATTGTTCCGAAACACTTATATCCGTTTTGATAATACATAAGTATTTGAAGTATACTATTTCTGGCCTATAAATACAGTTTTTTGCTGGATCTACTGGTTATGGGCATGATGAAGCAGGAGGACGCGAAGGATTAGACCAAGCGTTTGCTGAAATTTTTGGTGCTGAATCTGCAATCGTTCGTTCGCAGGTTTCTCTTTTATTTCCTGCATATATACCTTACTAATCCTGTATTTTTGTTCTCGTCCCAATATCGTTTCCATCAGTTTTTCTCAGGTACCCATGCTATCACATGTGCATTGTTTGCTATTTTGAGGCCAGGAAACGAGGTTAGTTTCTTGCACTATCACCCTTATTTTTGTGTTTGAGCATTGTGCCTATTGGTCTTGCTCAAAGTATTCGGTTTATGTTGGGCGTTCTAGACTGACCAAATTTCCAGCTTTTAGCAGTTGCTGGGGCCCCATACGACACTTTGGAAGAAGTCATCGGAAAGCGTGATTGTAATGGACTTGGATCCCTGAAGGACTTTGGAGTCAAATATCGAGAGCTTCCTGTAGGATATTACCTGACAAACTTTCAGCTTTTTGTCCTAGAAAACTTGTAAGGTTCTAATTTATGCATGACGTATCTTATCAGCTTGCTGAAGACGGCGGACTTGACTGGGATAAATTGGAAACTGCTGTGAGTTCTCAAACAAGGTGTGCACTCATACAAAGATCATGTGGTTATTCATGGCGTCGCAGTTTAAGCGTGACTGAGATTGGGAGAGCCATAAAAATTATAAAGGTAAGTCCAGCTCGCTTACTTCTGCTCTCGTATAAAATTATACTTATAAGTTATAACTTGATTCTTTTGACATGCAGATGCAGAATCCAGACTGTGTAGTGATGGTGGATAATTGCTACGGTGAATTTGTGGACATCATCGAACCTCCAATGGTGGTATGTTGAAAACTTCACTGTCAGTAGTAACGAAGCGTAGAGAGAAAAAAACATGGCCTAATTAATTAGTAACAGGGTGCAGATCTAGTTGCAGGAAGTTTGATAAAGAATCCTGGTGGGACCATTGCACCATGCGGTGGCTATGTCGCTGGCAAGGATAAATGGGTCAAAGCAGCAGCAGCTCGGCTGTCCGCCCCAGGACTTGGGCTCGATTGTGGCTCAACTCCCGGCTTTATAATGCGCATGTTTTTTCAAGGGTTGTTCCTGTCGCCTCAGATGGTCGGGGAAGCTGTCAAGGTATAACACAAAAGACCTTTTTTTTTTTAAAAAAAAGTAGCCCTCTGTCGTCTTTCTTTCTAGCAATTATCTTTGTGTTTTGCTTGTAGGGCTCCCTTTTGATCGCTGAGGTCATGTCATCGATAGGGTTTGAGGTTCAGCCACGTCCTCGAGTTCCAAGGAATGATACTGTGCAGGTAAATTCATTGAAATAATCAATCGTTCGTACTTTCACAATCTGTGGTAAAATGTAAATATGCTCTTAATCTTACCCTTAACGGATTGCAGTATACTCGTATAAGAGAATGTTATGTTTTTTAACCAAGAAAACTGGAAATAAACCATCAATTGTTGTTCAGGCAGTACAGTTAGGAAATAGGGAACGTCTTATTGCTTTCTGTGAGGCTGTGCAAAGAAGCTCTCCTGTTAGTTCTTATACTAGACCAGTGGCTGGAGCCACACCAGGATACGCATCGGAGGTATGTTTAACTTAATACCTTCCGATTTTGTATGTGTTTCTATCAGAAACCGTAACTTCTTAGATGGTAAAACAATATTGCTTTTGACGACTGCCTTGCGCATTATTTGGTGAACTTGTTTCGTTTGTGTCTTTGGCTTGTGTGATTTTCTCACGAGTTGCGATGATCATTTGGTTGTTCAGGTGATCTTTGCGGATGGAACCTTTATTGATGGGAGTACGAGTGAGCTGTCATGTGACGGACCGCTCCGTGACCCGTATGCTGTCTTTTGCCAGGTTTACATTTATCATTACTACTGAGAATTAAGTACTTTTTTCTTCACGAAACGCTATCGAATTCAAAAGACTTGATATGAGGGTTCTTCTTGCATCGTGTGTAGGGTGGAACGCACTGGACTCAATGGGGTCTCGTTCTTGGAGAGGTTCTCAAGTCCTTACACTAGGAACCTGTAACTCGAGTGGAGCTCGCCTCGGCCTGAAATCATTTTGTACGACTATCAAGGCATATTTTATCACCTTGATAATTTTGATCTCGACTTAGTTCACCATCGCCGGTCATCCTATCCTAACCTAACATGGAAGGGGAACCACTAGACTTCGAACATGCAATTTATCGTCCTTAGCACTTGTTTCGAGACAGTGTTAGGACTTAGGATACGAAAGACAATGAGCATCTTGAACCCACCTTACTTGATTTATAAGAAAAGTTGGAAGAATGGACGTATCCTATGGTTTGTGCAAAATGCGTCACCAGTTGAAAACAGTAACTAATAACTGAACAGTGTGAAAAGAACCCAACAACATGAACATGGACATGGTGCATGCAAGCTTAAAGTCACCAGATAATTTAAGGTACCCTTTTAACGTGCCTTTAAAGTGTAAGTCACCAAGAAAAAGGACCCAGATATTCTTTCAACTCATATTCTTTGTTCGAATCTCAACTTTAATTTTGAACGGTCTATTTTTATGAGGCGTTATTTGACCTCGTTCAAGCATAAAATCGGTGTTTATGGAGTATCATATACTCCCTCCGATTTTTTATCTTCCTCTTTGGTTTTGGGAAGAAAATAAGGGTGCAGGAATGTGTGGTTCAAAATAAAAGAAGGAAGAAAGAGAAATGTAAGGGTGATTCTAGACCAAATGTTGATGGCCCAAAATAGAAATAGTGAAGAAATATGGTGTTTCAGCCAAATAAAGAAACAGGGAAGATAGATAAAAATCGGAGGGAGTATTCATATTCTAGATAGTCTTACTTAGGATGAACATAACCATTTGTCACGTTATGACTTATGATATCTAATTAATCCGTTTTGATGATAAATTAATTAATTTTGTTGCAAACAAGAATGTGTGAATCGGGAGTCGGGACCATATTTGAAATTGGACTGGATTGTACAGCTCTAGAGGGTCACTTTAGCTCAAGTGAGGTTTGAAACTTTAAAGCCAGTTGCCGCGTTTTCCCTCTCCTCTCCTCTCCTCTCCATGGGTAGTACTGTACTAGTATTTGGTCATATCTCCTGTTATGTGTGACCCACTAATACTATTACTATTATTATTATTATGCTTTAATACAAAAACGCATGCATCACCCACTAATTCCTGTTTTAACTCCCAATCTTCAATGTAACACTAACACCCTCCTTAATAACGCCTTAATTCTGATGCTGATCATCATACTATTTCCTTAATTTCCTCTTTATTTCACCAACTATTTAATAAACGGTCTCACATAGTCATCACATGTGATCTGATAAGTAATAACGTCGGTTATATTTTGACATTTCACAATTATCTCACTAGCGTACTGTCGTACTCTGTATGAGTAGAGAATTATTTCGGTGTGACCTAACCAAACCCCGATTCGAATGATGGATATTGACACCCGAAATTTAAGATAAAGGAGATTCAGAAATACTGGTGTAGTAGTGTAGACTAGTACGAGTAGTAGTCAAATTAGTTAGAGAAACGTCACTTCCAAAGGAGAGGAGAGGAACCGGTAACCGGTGAACTAACTTATAGCTTTGCGTGGATTATAATAAAACTTGGGTCATTAGATTTGATTCCTCGCTCTTTAATATCCTGTCCCTTAAATCAATGGAGCTTAGTCATCACACTTAAGTTGTTTCCTCAGCCCATAATTTTATCCGAGTAAGTTTAAGAAGAAATCATCTTTTGATATGTTGATGAAAGATCGTCTCTTCTTACTTTTTATGTTCATCAGCATTGTAAGATCTTCTTTCTTCAAAATAAATAAAGAAAAAATGAGTCAAAGTATCGCGTTAATTAGATTTAAACTAATTTTATTATCTTGAAATTTAAGGTGAACTTGATTTTTTTACCACTATAGTACAATCCTTTTCAAGTGCCTTAAGAGCAAGGTTAGCAATGGATTTGGATTTAATCCATAGGGTGGATGAAGTGAAAATGATGATACATCAATGGATCCTCAATCCTTGGAGGAGGATTGAGCAAAAATCTTCACTTTGAAGGATTGAGAAAAAGGGGAAAGAGAGAGCAATTAATTGTTTAAGTTACCTTAAATAAATTTATAAAATGAAATAAAAAATAAATTTATTAGTTATGATAAATGTGATGAGATGAGTGGGTCCTGATAAAAGTGAATCCATTAATGTAGGTGTATTAGAAAAAGTGAGGTGGAAGAGATGGGGTCCTCTATGGAGAGAAATTGTATCCATTAATAACCATGGTCTAAACTTCTTATTTACGTGTGTTAACTAATCAACAATTAAAGCACATTCCAAACATTTGTCTTCCTAGCTCCCAAATGGTATAATCAATCCAACCTATTGAAACACACAATTTTGGAAAAATATTCATCATGAACCACCCTAATCAATTTGAATTATTGTTGGTGGGAGTTTATCGTAAAGTTAAACCATACTCCGTATTATGTTAGGAGAAGGTTTGTATAATGACATGACAAATTTGATTTCATCAACTATCGGTTTCTAGTCGATTTGATTTGGTTCATGTTGAGCCATCGTCGGATGGTTAGTCATTATCGAATTAGGTCGTAATCAACTCATCAACATATAAACTTTCTTATGTTTCCTTTGGACTAGTAATTTTAAGTTAGTTAGGCCATTAGAATGTGCATTTAGATTGGAGGAATAGTTTGAGGAGGATATATATATATATATTTACGAACAAATGTCAATTTGATAAACTTATTTTGAATAATTAGTTCCCAAATAAATTACTCCGTATAAGTACTCTATAATATTTGTACCGTATGACAAAGCCACAAATTAACAATTTATGGTAAAAAGTGATCACTTTAAATAGTGATCTCTTTTTTTGTACCTAAAATATCACTCTTTAATCTAAAATGATCACTCTTTATGCTGTTGAGTACTCCGTATTAGTTAGTAGATGATATGTGATCATGCTAGGATTGAGTACTTGAATCACCATTAGGTCACGTACTCACGGGTCATCATGAGTTGGTTAGATGGAGAACCTAGCTTTGTTACCATTATAAACTTGTGAATGATCAGATTAGGTCTTCCTTCATTCATCTAACCCGAGTTATTTATACAAGACTTAATTCATAATCGATACTCAACGGTCATCAATACTATGAGACTTAATTCATAATCGATACTCAACGGTCATCAATACTATGAGTATCCAAACAACAACATAGCTATAACATCTATCAAGTTTAATCTCGACTTATTATACCTTAAAACCAAATTTCAAGATAATATAGTCAAATAAACCCGAACTTTCAAAGAAAAAATAAATAAGCATGAGGATTAGAATTGGTGTCCCCGAGATGGTGGTGGGAGAAATGAAGAAACAAAAAACCAATGGGTAGGTTCCAACTTCCAAGTGTGGGCAGTGTAGTCTTAAAGTTCACAAAACGTCGGGATTTGATTTAATTACTGGAAGTTTCGTCCGTATGGTCCCTGGAAAATAGGAATGGGTTGGGTTGGGTTGGGTTAACCCACACCCACCCACATCAATCTCCGATTCCACTTCTTTGGATTGACTTTATGCCCTCACCCCCACGCCACCTTCCCCCTTCCTACTCAAATTCCATTCAAATCTTTACAAATTTTTGTTTGTAACGTCTATGACGAGTCAAATAGTATAGATAGGACAAAAAACATGATGTATTGGAAATAGAAAATGAATCTATTAAGAGCAATCACAATGGACAAACTCAATATAAAGTTTGTCATTGCCATGTAAGATTTTGACAAACTTCATATGCTTAGAACTTTTAGTAACAATGGAAGAATTCTAAATAAAGTTCTTACATGAGAAAGTTAAATAAAAATAAATAAATAAATAAAATTGCAATTGGACAATCTTGTCTTGGATTCAACCAGAACTTGGTTCTTATTTTGAAGAACTCAAGACAATCCACAATGGAAAAACTTCTAGAAAATAAGTTCTTGGTGACAAACTCAAGGAGAATAACCTCCATTGTGGTTGCTCTAGGTGGATAACGTTACAAACTTGTGACGGATCACAAGAAAGACTTTATGTCAAATCTTTTAGGCATTCTAACACTTATTACTCACTTCTTCACATAAGGAGTAATAATTTACCAACTTTTCAACAACCTTCCCCAATTTGTGACTGATTTCAAGGTGAGAGAGTGTGAACTCGAAAAAGTGATTTGCAAATATCTGAATTTATATCCTGAGGTATCTTGTATGATTAACTTAAGTCAGGTACCTAATTTCTGATGGTTTTTATCCAAAATATCTACTAATCGTACTCCCTTTGTTCAAATCCAAGTGTACATTTTGCTTTTTGGCGACTATTTTGAAGATAATCTTCAATATTTTTGACAAATTATAAGAGAAAATATAGTCACGTGGGATCTAGTTTGATTTGTTTTTCAGATTACATTAAGAATTACAATTTTTTATAATTTTAAATATGTAAAATGAATGACATTGAGACTTGAGAGTACAAAATACGCCTCGATAAATGTATAAAAGTCAAATACCCTATGTACTTTGAATTTAAATAGACGGAGTACGGGTATTTGTTAATCAAACACACTTATAAGAACTTTTATCCAAATGAAACAACTTTTTATTTAGTTGAATTTAAAAAAAAACAAAAACAATTAATTGACCTCACTATTATTGTTTTGAGCACAGACGTGATTCTTAAAATAAAATAAAAATTTAATAAAAAAATAAGGGCAATTTTTTTACGTTCACCAAACACTTCTAAACAAAATTGTTTCAACCAACTTAATGACAAAAACTATTCACTACTGTTTTTTTTAATGACGAAGGAACCGGTTTTCGTTATCTACTGCATTGGCTACCCTTAATTGGTTGCACACTTTTACATGGAAATAAATTAATTTATGATCTTTTATGATTTTTCTCTTTAATAATATACCCTTAACTCCTAATAATCCAATGCAGATCCTCTGTCCCATCTCTTGTCCCATCGTTTTTCTTATTGACACGTAGTCACGATCACATAACTAATCACTATTTTGATCAATTGAGATATGAGATGTCGCATGATAAATATTATAAGATACGAGATGAGACATAAAAGTGGGACAAATGATCTCAGCTACTAAGAATCTCCACCGGCTCAGCCGGTAAAATGTCACGTATATAAGCGGCCCACACACACATGACACATCCAAAGATTCAATTCAACATTTCAACGTGCACACTTCACTCACTCCCTCCTTAACTCACTCCCCCCTCCCCTCTCTCAAAACGCGTCGTTTCACGTTCCTACTCATTTTAACTCCCTTTTCCCTCCTTGAGTCCTCTTTACTTTACTCGTTCACATATTATCAGGGACGAATCCAGGATTTATGGTTAACAGGGCCGAGAAATTCCAACCAACACAATAAGGACATAAGGTAACAACTACTAGTATAATTTTAACTCAAAATCTCGTGTTTTCCATTGTTCTTGTGGCTCATTTGACACCCAAAATTAGGTGAATTTTATAATTTATTACTCCCTTAGTATTTTTTACAAATTCGCTTATGAGACGGTCTGCCTTCTCCTTGTACTGTTCTTTAAATCTTTATTTCGTTTTGCTTTGAATTGTTTTATGGTAGTTGTGATTTGTTTAATTTTTATACGTAGTACTAGTATTTTGTAGATTTTAGTATCGACCTTAGACGCTGTTTCACTTGTCATTAATTGAAAATGATCTTTGAAGATCAGGTCATTCGGTTCTAGGAACCAGGGCCCAAGTAGGTGAAGTGTTTCAATATTTAGGTTGATTATACAAAATTAACAAAAGTGATACTAATGATCAAGATAGTTAGTGTTATCTTGAGGTCGTGGGTTCAATTCCTTATATACGATAAAACTCTCGCACGTACGTTTATACAGTGAAACCATTTCACGATAATTTTTGTGATAACGATGTACGTAGCTTCATATTTGTGACTAATTTTGAATTTGATAGACTTTTAAAAATCAGGTACTAAAAACAAGAGGAATCGATGGTCCTAAAAATGGGGAAAGGAAGTAGAGATTGGGCGCAGATCTACGCAATATACGGCATGGACGAATGGCAAACCTTGCTCTTCCTCCTCTTCCACGCTCTCCTATTCTCACTACTCGCTTTGTTACTCTTACTCTACTTCTCCCCCATCGCCGCCGCCTTGTCGGATTTCCGTGTTTTCGCTATGTTACTTCCTGCCGGATCGGCCCGGTTCGCCGCCGGTCTGACCGGCTCCGCCACCGCGTTGATCGCGGTTTGTTTACTGTTTGCGGCGGCTAACTTTTTGTACTCTGCGGTGCCGCTGCGGTGGGAGATCGCGCAGAGGATGCTCTCCGCTGTTACGGATTGGTCTAATGTTAAGATCGCTCTCGATGTCGGGTGTGGTCGAGGTATGTATGACTTCGCACTTATTTTAAAATTTACGTTTTTAAATAAATAACTGTGACGAAAAGAATAATAAATATGTTACTGTACCTTGGAATCAGGTAAATGTGATACAAGTATAGATGGTAAATTGTGAAATGGATAAGTCGATTTTATAGAAGATTACCCGTAATTTTTTTCGGGTTGATTATGGAAGTAATTTTTGCTACCTCAAATATAGAGAAAAATCCGCAGTTAAAATTGTCGATTTTTGTTACCTAAAATCTTTGAACATGATGTTTTAGATTGAAATAAAAATTTCATACCCAAATTTCATCAATTGGTCTCTTTGCGATGAAGGTAATCGTCACTTTCTTACTACGGGTCAAATATTACCCATTTATGTAGAAAAAACGGCACATTACTTTTGTAGTGTTTTGTCTTTTTCTATGTAAACGGGTCGACCCGTTATAAAGAAATGACGGATTATTCCGTCACAAACGAGAATTCGTGCATTTTCATTGCTAATTTGGACGAGGTTGTGTGTGAATTTGACTTTTGAAGGTAATGCCACTTTACGAGGTGCTGACTTTTATCGGAAATTAGCTAATTAGTTTAGCGTTACGTTGGAAATTTGTTAAAGTTTGACTAGTTTGACACTTTGATTATTGTTGTATTCATTGTTTTACTAAAAGCAATCCGCTGTTTACCAAACAAAATTATAGTAATCGTGTTGACCGTCTTATTGAAAATATTATGATCTTTTTACGATATAGGAATCCTATTGAACGCGGTGGCCTTGCAACTAAAGAAGCAAGGGTCATCGGGAAGGGTTGTCGGGCTGGACCAGAAGAGATCGATCACAATGAAAACGCTAAGAACCGCGAGCCAAGAAGGCGTGCAAGAGTACGTCACATGCCGAGAGGGCGACGTGCGTCGACTGCCATTCCGGGACGACTACTTCGACGTGGTGGTTTCAGGGGCGGCGATCCGGAGGGCGGCCACGGTGAAGGAGGAGAGGGAGAGGGTGGTGGCGGAGATGGTGAGGGTGTTGAAGCCGGGTGGGGTAGGCGTCGTGTGGGACCTACAACACGTGCCAGAGTATGTTCGGAAACTACATGAGTTACGGATGGAGGAGATTAGGGTGTCGGAACGTGTTACAGCGTATATGGTGAGTAGTCACATTGTGTCGTTTAAGAAGCCTTGTGACCAACATCAACAAATGATGGTTGCTCCTATAATTACCTATAATTACAATGCTCATGCTTATGCTGGGGAAGTCAGGCTCGATTGGAGATGCCATAATTTGTGTTGAATCATAATGTGGGCAAAAAAAAAAAAAAACAGAGGATTTTTTTTTTTTAAAATCGGGAATGGGACGGGTTAGTTTATTTTATATCAAATACCGTCAAAATACGAAAAAAGTATTTTGGAAAAAAAATTAGAGATATATTGGTGAGGCGAAGCCGAAAATCCAAGGGTGTTATGATCAATAGGGGGTTCAAATTGTGAATATTGAAATGTATACTTAATAGACTACTTACTAGTAGTCTTTAGATGGATTAAAATCTAGTACTTGTAGGATGAATTTTCTCGACTTTTCGTGGAAAATTTATTTACAATTGTCGAATTGTTATTTTTCTCGATGACCCATTTTATGGGTCGTGTATATGAATATTTGTTTGATAGATTAAATTGTGGTTATTTATAAGTAGAAATGTTGCGAAAATTGGAAGTCTTTATAGAACAAGAGTCGGACCGCTTCTTGGTGTTTTCTTCTGGCGAAAAAGAAAACTAGATGGATCGTCTGTAGAAGAATTGAGTTACCAGCCCCTAACACTTATCGTTTATTGTAAATACTAATTACGTTGAAAAAACATAAATGTATTCAACCCAAAATATAAAGAAAAATATATATCGAGTAATAATTTATGTACGAGTAATATATATATATATATATATATATATATATATATATATATATATATATATATATATATATATATATATATATATATATATATATATATATATATACTCTTTCTGTCTCGGCTATTTGTTGTTCTTTGATTAAAATACTTCTCGTAATATAAAAGGACAACAAATGATCGAGAATGAGGGAGTGCGTGTAGAGATTAATTAAGGATCATTAATGTCTAGATCTTAAGCATCCGCATCCGTCATTAAGTATAAATTGAAAGATCACTGACAAGAACAGTGATCCCTTACGAAAGATAACATAATAAATTGACTAATGTTTTGATTATTACCAGTAATTATTTTAGAATACTTTACTGTATCGAATCTTTCAAATTATTAATACGGAGTATTTTATTACGTGGAGTATATGCATTCGTGGATTTGTACACAGTTTCGAGACACCCAACTTTTATTTTATTTTCTTAATATTTTGTTCATTTTTCAAATCAAAAATGAAATTCGGAATTTTTATAGTACGGAGTATAAAATTGTTAATTTTAGATCCGGTAATAGTAACTAGTGAGTAAAGGTTACATTGTAGAATACTCCTACAACTACAAGTAATTAAGTAGCTTCCATCATAATATTAGTGGCATGCTTTAAAGCACTAATGACATTATATTATTATGATGGTTACATTAATCATGATAGTCATAGTATTTGTATAATAATGTAGTATAGTTATATAGTTATTGGGTGAGACGAGATGGTTTCACATTATGAAATACGGAGTACTCACTATAATTTGTATAAAATGTTAAACTTCTTTGCAATAATAAATAAATGTCATTTTACAGAAGTGAACCGTCTTGGTTGGTCTCCCTTGTAACGGGTCAAATATCATATGATTAGATAAGACAAAATCAAAATGATACGAGTAAATGTTTTGATTTTATCTATTCAGTATTTGATCCGTCACAAATTCATAACGGATATACTCGTCACAATTTTGTGCACTTTTCTTGTAATAAGTTGTAAAGCACTAATTAATTAATTAATTAATTAATTAATGACATTTAATTCAGTTTTGAATTGGGTTACAGACGGTTTACCTTACAATTAATGGCCATGTTAATTTCTGTTACCTATCATAATCAGCTTGTGCTATTCTGTGGTCGGGTACAGATCAAATCGAGTGACGATGAATACAGTACGATTGTTAAAACATTTTCTTTTAAGTTCGATTTAACCATTTCAACCAAAAAGAAGAACGTCTAACCGAAGATAATGAGTGGATTTAACAACCAATTGTACATAACTCTATGTACAACTGGTTTTATGATTTTAAGCTTTATCATAAAGTTTTCAAGTTTTGTTGTAAACTTTACGAACTTTAGTGTAAAGTTGTCGAGCCAAATCACATAAATATTTAATCTCAAAAACTTACAATTTAGCTCAGAAACTTATATAAACTCAATAAAACTTAACAATTTTGGGCTTAACTTGTTGTACAGTGTTATTCTACAATCAGATGTATAATTCTATTTTACGACTAGAAAGTTGTAGGTAGTGATGTAGGTAAGTAGGTATATATTCACATTGAAGATCATTCTTCTTACTGTACAATAATGTACATGCATGGAGATTTGACAATAATAATAAAATTAAAGAATGTAAGATGGAATAAAATGTCAATAAAAATTAGGTAGTCATAATTGAATAAAGCCAAAATAATGTTGAAAAGTGTTGAGATATTTGGAATTTTTGAGAGGGAATTCATGGACTACATTGCCAATTTGTTTATCACTGGATTTTGATGACACTCTATATTTTGTACTTCTCCTATTATTTACTCTATACTCCCTCCGTTCAAGTCCAAGCTTCCCCTTCCTTATTTTGACACTATTCATAATCAAGGATAACTTTCGATATTCACGACAATCTATTAGAAAAAATATATCCATGTGAGATCTTGTTTGATTCGTCTTTAAAAGTACATTATTAATATCCAATTTTCATAAATTTTACTAATATGTTACGAAAGATATTAACGATGCAAAATGTGCGTTGGCAAACGTGAAAAAGCAAAAGGGAAGCTTGGACTTTAACGGAGGGAGTACTATTTTATTTTATTTTATAATATAAATAATATTTCCTCCGTCCCAATGAATTCTTTACGTTTGCTTTTTCACACTTGCCGATGCACATTTTATTTCGTTCATATCTTTATTTACGTATTATTAAAAATTCTAAAAATTTGATATTCTTAATATAATTATTATGACAATTCAAAAAAGATCTCACGTGACTATATTTTACAATATATTTTAGAAATTATATCAAAGATTACTTCACCTCATGGATAGTGTCAAAAAAAAACGTAAAAAATTCATTGGGACGGAAAAATTAATACTTTATTATTAATTTAAAACATTATTATTTGACAATGAATTGAGTGGGGTTACCCGAACATGGATCCGGTGGACGTTGACGTGTCATCATCCAAAGTTTCAGAATTTAATGTAGTTGGTTTGTCCGTTTCATATTGGTGATTCACCAAATTTTCAATTTTCAGTCTTAAAACCGATCAAATATATCAAAAAAGATATACAGAGTAAAAAAAAGACAACCAACGGTATAATAGAATTGAGGTTTGTAAATATCATTGGTTCAGATTCAAGGTCAGGTTAGGTAATTTAAACTTTAATTCTATGTCATTCTCGTTAACTTTAATAATAATAATAATAATGATTAAGTTCACATGCATCATATTCCATATGCATTTTGGGTGAGTTGAATTGGGTGTCAATTTGGTTTATGAATCATGCCCGAGTTTTCTTTGAACCAAATCATTTCGGAAGGAATAAGTTTTACGAGGTCTCAACAATTTCTTTTTATTTGAATAAAGTTAATTGATCCGTTTAAATATATTTATAATACGGATATATATATATATATTCGCAAAATAGTGAACGTAACTAGGTCTCACCAATTTCATCATTTTAAAGTTGAAACATGAAAGTGTCCACTCCCACACTTCATGTGCTCACTTGTTTGTTGTTACCCCTTAAATGATCAATGATAATGACATGATTAGTGCATTCATTATTTGCTCTTGTTTTTTTTTTTGTTTCTAAGCACATTTTCTTTCCTCTAAAAAGTGTATAAAGGTGAATATTTGTTACCGTAACCGATCCCCAAGTCATGGAAATCATCTTTTAATTACGACTTATTCATCAAAAATATATACTCCGTAGGATATTATATTTTGATGAGTTGGCTAAGTAAAAGGATTTAAGTTCAAGGTTTAAAGTAAACTCGAAATGTCCGTGTTTATGGTGAAATGAACATATGATCTCTATACTTGGTCTTATAGAATTTTGAAACATGCGAAATCCTAAGACCTTAATAAATCGCGATCAACGTATCACTTATGTACTACGAGTATACATATGTAGTTATGAGTCTCAATCTAAGAGATGGTATCCTAATTGGGAGAGTGATATCCACGACTCTTAAGATAATAAACATACATCAGATAATAATAAGAAAAAAGAGGTATATATAAACATTTTTTTTTCTCCAACTTAATTTTAGTTCCGTTCAGTACCGTTCGACAATTACATTATTTTAGATACGCATTACACATTCTGACCAATGCTAAGGTAGTTGATAATTTAAATGTAAATTAATTGCTATTACTTCCTAGTACAATTCTTATTATTATTATTATTGTTTTATTATCATCTTATGCACATATGCAGAAATCACATGAATGGTTGAATGAAACAATCAAGGAGTACATAAGTAAATCATAAATTTTTGTTTGTGCCAGAGTTATCCGTCACATCCTTATAACGAGTCAAATATAATCTGTTTATAAAGAAAATGACAAAATATTAATGTCGTACAAACGTAAGAGTTGTCTTTTCTACACCAATGACTAATATTTAAACCGTTAAGGATATCTCCGTCACAAGAAAGAGTAGCGGTAAATAAATAGGGAAAGTGCCGACTTTATTACGAGGTGAAATGCACAAGTGATCGACATCTGCCAGTTTAGTACGAGTATAAGGTACATAATGCATGCTGGTTTGCTGGCCTTCTTCAATTCAATCCAAAATTAAATTCCAATGCTTTCACATTTATAGAAACTCCCAATTTATATAGGAAAGGGGAGGTTGTCACATTCATTTAATTAAATACTAGCATGTGATTTTTGGGACAGTGGGGTTCCATATCACTTCTACCTCAATCAATCCTTATTATTACATCACATACGTGTAAGTTTTTCAATGTACACAAATAAATGACGGGCCAAATAGGTACCATTTGAGGGGGAAAGACAAAAGTGAGGTTGGTGGGAGCTTTGTTCTTTTCCCCTCAAATGATATTTATTTGACCCGTCTTAAGCTTGCGACGGATATATCTGTCGCAAGAGAGACCAACTGTTTAATGTATCACTCATTTTAAATCAATGGAAAAAAAATCTATATCAACTTCATTTTATTTCTAGCTTGATTTAAATAGTTTTAATCTAATGATGAAGTATTTCAAGAAAAATACAGTAAAAGAAAGAAATTAGAAAAAATAAGCGATCATAGCTGAGTATCTAGACGGTAGGTCAGCAAAAAATTACGAGGAATAGTATAATTTATAAACATAGCGATTTTACACAAGATAATGTAGGCCGAGTTTATTTGCATAGTGAAATTTTATAACCACTTGTCTACCTGTTCACTAATATAGTCATGAATAATATTAATTTCTCGTTAATTAGAATCGTAATATGCATTATTTGCGTAAACCTATTTTTTAAGGACCAATTAAGTAATTAAGCTTTAACTAATGATCTAGAGGGGAAGTTTAATTTAATTTAATTAGCTCCTAAAGTACTTGAAAAGAGGCCTTTAATTTATTAAATTAGCAAATAAAAAGGGTTTAGAATTTAGATTAAGCAAATGGTTCCCATTTACTATCCACTTAATTAGTTAAACTCTCTTTACAGTCAAAATTTATAATTTTCAAGAATTCAAAAGAGGTCTTTAGCAATAAAGATTAAAGAAGTAACCCAGGCCATGTTATTAAGTCAAAATTTGTAAGCCCATTAATTATATTAGGGTTGCTTTAACTTATAATTATCAACAAGTCTCTCTTTACCAAAAGAGAGAAACTTGTAAAGTAACAAAAGGAATGAACATGCAAAAGTAGAAAAATAAAGAAGATTAACTGCTTGATCAAATTAAAGTTGCACAATTAAACCCCTTTTAATCTCTTCTTTTTCATTGACTTTTAACAAGAGAGGAAGAAACAAAGAAATAGCTACTCAAGTAAAAAGATCAATATAAACTAATCTATTGATTTGGATGAAAAAATAGCAAGTCGTGTTAGGTCACAGGCATTATTATGAATGAACTTGGAAAAGGACATTAATTCGTATGTGACTAGTAAATATTGGAGTTGCATTGTTTAGGTTGGATTACGGATTTACCAGTCAAGTTATTTAAGGTCGAGTCATTCGGATTTGGGGTTAGTATTGCCGAGTCTAAGAATAATTAGACAATAATAAATGATTAAAAGTTAAAAAAAACGTTTTTGGTTAAAACTATAGCTACACAATATATATAAAATTAAAAATGTAATGAAAGCAACAGCGGTCCTATGGTCTAGTGGTTAGGACATTGGACTCTGAATCCAGTAACCCGAGTTCAAGTCTCGGTAGGACCTCTTTTTTGTACTCCTATTTTTTACATTTCTTGCTTTAGAAGATTATGTATGTTAAAAATACAATCTCTCCGCACTAACATCAAGGGGATGTAGCTCAGATGGTAGAGCGCTCGCTTAGCATGCGAGAGGTACGGGGATCGATACCCCCCGCATTTCCATTTTTCTTTAAAAAAAAATAGGAACCGTTTTAATAAAACCGATATCGAAGAGCAGATGACAACATCCTAACTAACACAGCATCAGCAAGGGGCAACTAGTCAACTACGACTCAAAAAATTCCGGACCAGAACTGGACGTTATGTTTCTTTTGGCACGGAGATCAAAGAGATGGAGGTATCAGTTGGATAGTCGGAATGAATGTGGCTTGGGATTGTCCACATAGTTCTTGGCATTGCATATGCACGCAAGTCAGATGGAATATGGGTACGGAGGATAAATCGATGTTCTTTGTGTAAGCATGAATTCCAGATCGGTCAGAATGTGGATACTCTGGATAGGCAATCAGGGATGATGAGTATAACATTTTCCTTTGCTAGAAGACGTGCTCATGTGATTGCTTCTCTTGCGTATATGTGAAAGTATAGCTAACATTCGTCAAATGTTTGATTCGCCATAATATTACACTTTCCGAAATTTCGGATAGCAAAAAAAAACCTTAATTTCGGATAGCAAAAAAAAAACCTTCAAAATTTCAGAAATTGCATTAAGTGAATCTTTTCATTGAAATGCTTTCGTTTCATCCTATTTTAAACTCCGAATAAAAACTCATAAGTCACGAGAGTTCGGTACTCATCTACCAAAAGAAAAAACTCTAACTAACAAAAATAGGGACTAAAGAGTACTGGAAAGTCCGCAATAATAATTACAGAAAACTGATATTGGCCAACAATCTGGGCATCAAAGATCCGCTCACATCTTCAGAACCTACAGTTTCAAGTAGAGAATACTCGGTACATCTTACAAAAATTCTTTCGAGGTATGTAGACCTGCGATGGAGCTCGTGGAGGTAATAATAATAGATTATATCGACACTTAACCCGTAAGCTAAATACTGATAAATTGTGGGTGCATATAGAAACCACCACTTTCTAAAAACAATCGCAAACTATAACCTGGTGAAAAAAAATAAGACTGCAAAATCAGTCGGTTGTACAAGAAAACAATAGGTCGAGAATGGTTAAGCGGGTATGCAGTAGGAGGAGCTGAGATAAGGAGGTAAGACGCACACCAAATGAGGTGCGGGTGGATTACAGCTGATATTCGCCTCATCGACACTTGGTAGTCCGAGCTGAGGTGGTCGCACATAGCCGGCCACCAATGGTACACATAAAATTGAGATCACGATTCTCGAGCCTGTGAACATTATAGGATGTTAGTGGGTCGTAACTAGGAAATTGAGTTTTGGAAAAGAAAATGTAGTGAATCTAAATGAATACCAGTTGTTCTTTCCTAAAACGAGTATCTCTGTCTTAAGATTTAAGTTTAGACACGTCAAATAACATACAACTTGGATAGATGAGACACGTTGTTTGCTACTTCTCGTGCATTCAGCTTTTGTCTCATCTATCGTACAAGACTCTTTAAGTTTTAGACGGATATGCCCGTGTTAAATAAGAATTTGAGAAGGAATAGATGAAGTATAGGTACGACATGACTTTGTGAGTTGAATTTCATTTAGCCCTACCTTGCTTAGTGGAGAGAGAAACATGTCCTCGCTTTCTACCAGCAATCATCCAGTTTTCTGAATTTGCATCTACTTCATACAACACCTCCTGCATATTATAGGATGATCAACCACGTTAGCCAACGACTCAAAACCTCTCACCCATCACAAAGTAGCGAGTTCTCATTTACGCGTCATTACTCATGTATTTATACCTTTTAAACCATCGTATATATTTTAAAATTTGGCTTTATCTAAAAGGTGCTAGTTAGGTACTAGTGAGCCTCGTTAGGTGAGCCTTGTCTAAAAGGTGCGCCTAAAATTCACAGAGATGTCTCGTGCTTTTGGCTAATGCCTCATCCAAGGTGCACTGGAGGCACATTTTTTTTAAAGCACAGGATACGCGTAAAAGCTAGTCTACTTCTGTCTACTTCTCAGCAAAAATGTAGACGGCAGGTGAAGTCGGGAGACTTGTGCTACTGCTTTACCCCTAATAATGTTCGATATCCCTCATCACAATATGAACATGTAAAAATTTAAATGACTTACGCCGCTTTCAGGAACTTTACTGTCATCTGAGTCTTTCAACCTCTCGATTCTCCAATTTACAGCAACAAGTTGTCCAACCCTGAGCCCATCCGAAGGAAATGGAAGAAAGCCAACCGCCAGGCATGGGTCCAATACAGGCCTTTGTAGAACAAGAGCACTCTTAAACGTTAAACCATGCCTCACTTCCTCAGTCGCGGTAGAGTCAGCCACTGGCATGTGTGCTCCTGTTCTTCTGTCCCCATTGATTCTATAGCTGAGATTTAAGATGCTATCAGGATTTACAGGCTCAACTTCACCTGCGAAAGAAAAAGGTGACCAAGTTACAGTTATAAAAGATCGCATATGGTTTTGAAGTATTCCGTTCTTGTTATAGAGTCTGATACTCCGATACTAAAAGTACAAATGCGACATTAGGGATTAAACTGTGTTTTCAAATGCTAATTGGGGGAGAAATATATCGTTTGATCTCGCAACTCCATGTTGAGCAACTCCTGAGGTATGAATTGAGGCAGCTCAATCCACAAAGTTTTTCCAAAGACTTGGTCATAATTCTAGAACTCATAAAACTTTGAAATTAAATTTAGGTTTTAGTTTTGATCAGCGGCCTGATCTCCGTTATTGCCATAAAGGCATAAACTAGTTCACTAGTAAGATTCAAAATATTCACTAGTGGGTCGTGAAAGTGGTGTTACGGCCATAAACACTTACCCTCCACATTAGCACACCCACACTGGGGACACATCAGAAAGTGGACTAAGAAAGGCTATATCAAATTATCAATCGAACTTATAATCCAAGTGGTGCAAGAGTTATCCATACCTGCCACATTTGGGGAACTAAAGCATATACTGAATAGTATGCTAGCTTTTGATGCAGGAGAAAGAGTGAGCGGGAAGAAGGCTGAAGCTGGCCGTCCATTGTTCTCAGAGGTATGAACAAATCCATCTTGAAGATCAAGCCACGCATCACAAATGCTTAAAGAGGCCTTAACTTGTGAATGCAACGTAATCTGAATGGATTTAAGAGCATATTAAAGATCACAGAATGGCAACATAGTGTTTCCAAAGCATAAAAATCGTAAAACAGATTGAAGAATGAGCTCAGTTAAGAAAGAGAGTACGTGCTGAAGCACCGTATCAATATTCTAGCAACTCAAAAAGACATCATGATATGCGACTGGTCTTCCTAACCACTACTAACTCATAACTTGCAAGTTTGTGTTTGTCTCCTCGAATGAGCTAAGAAGGTTAAAATAAAGTAAGTTTAGAAACAGCATTTTCATGATTCATGACCTTTTCCTGTGTGTCTGCGATTTTGGTACTGGAACTTCAAAGTTATTAGTGATCAACATTGTCAGAAACGACATTATTACATTATAATGAGCTCTATCATTGCTTCGACAAAACTAGGGTTTCAACAAAGTTTAAAAGCACATTTGGCCAGATCAAGACAAGTCTACATATGAACTAATTCCAAGGAATTTTACTTACAAAAGTGTCCCAATATAGGGTTTCAAGGACAGCAAGGCCATAACCTCACAGGAGTTGGAATGACAAAGTAGAAGTGCTTGAATTCTAATTTCTTGACCGAAGATATACTTAGGAGTTAGAATGATGCATCTCATTTTTATTTTTATTTTAAAAAAAAAAAAAGAGAAATTCAGACCATCTGAAAGTCAGAAGCATTATACAACTCAAATTGCCTTTAATCCTACATAGACTGTTAATATTTTTTCTATATCATTTAACTTAAAAACCCTCCTACGACCCTTGTTACAGATACTACTGCATGGAATCTATATCAAAGTCAACTATTAATACCTGCAGAAGTAAAGTGCCATCATTGCATTTGTCTATCACACGTGTGCTGACATGAACAGGGTCTGTAAAATGGACAGCCAAAGTCCTGCAGATAGTGTTATCAGTATCAGACAAGTCCCCTGTAAGATGTTATACAACAGCATACAATGTTATACCTATCAAATTTCTGATTGTGTGATACTCCAAATTCAAGATTTAGAGCTATTGTTCTCATGCCATCCACAATGCTCAGCTTCTGTGACGCCGCTGTGAAATTACATAAAAAAAATACACACGAAAAATTAGTTAGCTGCCATCTCATGTTAGAACCAGGAATAAAAAACACGAGTTTGGAAGTAGTTCTATACCCTAAACCATACTTCATGAAAGCTCAATGAGCAACCTAATCATGGGAAACTAAAAGATGAAAACTTTTTTTTTTTTGCTATTTGTTTGTTTGACTACATGTATGTTATAACCAGAGATCATAATCAAGTTTGTCTGAAAATTTGAATGTCAAGGATTGTTGAAAATATATACCTCTAGAAATTCCATCACCTATCGCACGGACTGGAACCCAAAGAACAGAAGTCACATCGCTAGCCCAGTCTGGGAACTGGATCTGAGCATTCTGTAAAGTTAACTGTGTAACTTCTTCAGATTGAAAAGATGGACTATCGTGTTTCTGAGGGTTAGAATCGCCAATATCAGCTATGCTTCTTGGAGCAGTATTATATTTTTCCATCTCAATACCATGAGACTCATCAACTTCCAAACCTGGACCTGTGTCGATGTGCAACACACCTCCTTGCAGAGAGTAATCGATTGGTTTTACTATTATGCCAACCCACTGTGTTTCATTTATCAACAAGGCTGATGAGGTAGCAGGAGTGAGATCAACCAACGCTCTAGGTTTGGATACCTGTATGGATATTGGAAAGAGTACACAAAATAGATCAGCACAATTTGCCTCATATAGGAGTAATTAATAGCAACCAGAAACATGAAAATGGAACCTTTCAGAATCTAATTCAACAAAAAATATATACCTTCAAAATAGGTCTAGTCGGTTTCTCATAACTCATAAAATCATCACTATCAGCTGGTGCACCTTTGGAAAAACTATGAGACCTAAATCTCAAATGCCCAATATGCCCCGTTAGAACTCCCAGAACAAATGAACCAGGGTCCTGAGGTGGCAGGGCCAGCGTGATGATATTCCTACCAGGCTTCAGTGTTGTGGCTGCAGAGATGCTTGTAGCCTGACAAAAACAACTAAATGAATAATTCTAGAGTATGATCCAATGTTGTCACAAAAAGGAGAGATAAGTATGACAGACCTTAGCACCTTCGTCAGCGTTGTGGGTTTCCATGAGAGTGAGATTAAGTGATTCCAGAGTTATATCGTCAGGAAATCCACTCCACACAGTCACTGATAAAGTACCAGGATCACCATTACAAAGTTGCATCGGCGGCCCAGGATTTCCAGAGAAGGTAATTAAAGATGATACATCCAGTGGCACTGGATGCTTCATTTCACTGTGTGCAAGAGAAATCACTTCTGCCTGAAAAGCTTGTCGTTCTTTAGTTGAGAAGAGGCCTTTATCCAGAGAGAGTAGTCTTACACAAGTTTGCAGATAGCCGGGTTCATCATTGAGCATCTTTTGACACTCGGCCAAATTTGGAAGTACTTCAGCCAAAAGGTCCTGCCAGCCTTCACCAGAATATAGAGCACAAACTTTCTCATACAACTTTGCGGCAAGGTCAAAATTACCATGTTTATGCCATACAGCAGCAGTTTCACCATCAAGGACAACCCCATGTCTTTTCCACCAGGAACGATGATAGTTTTCAGCAGCTCCTTTAGTTAGCTCTAAATATTTTGCCTGGCGCAAATACGTACATAAGACTTATTTTTTGTTGTGGATGGTGGGAGGGAGAGTGAACCAAATTTTCATATAGCATCGAATAAAATACAGGAGAGAGCAAAACCATAAACATTACAAAACACGGGAAGCAGACCATCCACATCCAACCACGTTGAACTGACCCCGTCAAGGCAATTTTTTCTAACTGTTATACTTCTTTGTTTTCACTTCTCAGGCAAACAGAAGCCCCCCTTCCTTAAAGTTGTAAAGCTCCCACAGCCTATTTTAGGAGAATGGCTATCTACACGAGTGATGGGAATAAAAAATAAAACGACTCACTAAAATGGTGACACTTCTTTCCATTGAAATGCAGCATCGAATGCTATAATATTCCAAAAACTTGATATAAGAAACAACGGTGCAAAAAGGCTATATAATTGACGTAGCAATTACGATGGTGGGTTAGATGGCTAATATGCTAATAACGTCTGCATAGCCTCTCTTCCACAACAATTATCCACTCAAGCAGCAAGTATCTTTTAAAACAGTCTTACAATTAGGTAGCATGAGACCATATAGCAATCAAAATTAAACGAGTCCTTAAAGGTAGTTAGATTGTTCACTGAATAAAAAGGAGCATTGTCAACTATAAAATGGTCACAACTTTGAGACAATGGTTGCTAGCTAGAAGGGACACAGTCGGCATCAAAAGGGTCACAAAAAATATCTAAATGGTCATTTAGTTTTTGAGTAATGCAGTTTTGTTATAAATATAACCATTCATATAAGATTTTGCTCACTTAAGAACCTTGGATGTGCTTCGCACTTGACAAGCTTCAGCATAGAACAAGCTAGGGAGTTATTCAATTTGCATATACTCCCTCCATTTCAAGAGATACAATCTATTTTTCATTATTTGCATGTTTCAGAAACACCTTCAATTTTTTCAGTACTTTTCATCAGTTTGAAAGTACAATCTCATGATTATCATGATTTACTGCTTACCCTTTATTTATCATCATTTTGGCGGTGCGTTGGTACCTTTGACCGTCCCTTTATTTCTTTATCAAATTGAATGTAATAGGATTTGTAGATTTGTATTTCTACTCCTTTAATCGTACAGAGTTATATACGTATTTGATTTTAGGGGGAAGTATTTTGTTTCATACTCTATTAGACTAACAAGCAACATCAATTCTGCATGCCTCACCACTATTATATGAATATCACGATATAGAAGGAACAAAAGAACAAGCACAAACATGAAGAAAACAAACATGAAGAAAACTAGCTTATCATACAATTCCGGATCATCTTTTGAGGTATATGCTGCAGACCCCAAAGTAAGCAATTAAATCCAACGTTGTAAGAGCTGTAGACCTTGTATAAGCAAGTGAAATACCTCAAAATTTTCAACAGACGATAAAGACTTCCAGAGCTCGGGATCAGAAATTGTATCTCTTAAAGCATGCTCTGAAGCAACTAGAATTTCTGCTAGGCTCATAGGTCGACTAACAGATCCTTCAAATCCTGGAGTGGAATAAGTCCGTGATATTGACGCTGCATTTGCTTTGGTTGTAGGATTCACCCCAACTGACACATCTGATCTGCCAATGCACAGAGAGTTTTGATACAGAAATGCGAACATACTAACCCTTGAGCAAATACAAGGGGTAAACAAACAAGGATGACATGCTGCCTTTGTATACATACCCATCCGTAAAATTTGGCTGCCCTTCAAACAATTCAGACAAATTTCCAACAGAGAGTGAAGCTCTTCTTCTATTAGCTTCGCGGAGAAGAACAGAGGGTTCAAGAGGTAACGGCTTTCTCTCAATACCGAAGTGCTTAACTTTTGGACCAGCTTGAAGAATTAACTGAACAGAACAAAAGAATAAAAAATCTTCACAACTGTACCTTAACAACAAGAACATGATCATCCTGCCTCAAATGGTCTAATCTATGTTAAGTAAGGGGGTCTAGATGTACAAAGCCCTACTCCCGCATAGAAAACACAGAAACACAGCTTCTCAAGTTCTCCGTGACTCATGATAATATTGCATCAAGAATTCTATCTACCAGCTGCTACTTCACGACTGTGTCTTACTCCATGTTCAACATAAAGTTATTGGAATATAACAGAATTTATCTTCCAAATAGTTTTATAGAAACACAGAACTGCCTAATTGCACATCAGACATTTTGAATTCATTACTGCCTTGCTGTAGTCATCACTCAGTATTGTAGCTTCGTCTTGAGTTATTTTTATATTTATATTTAATATATAGATAACATTTTGCCTAATTATATGCTTCGAGTTTTGGATGCCAATTATGCAATTAGCTTAGTTGGTAAGATTATGTATGAGAGGTGGTACCCATGATTTGGGAATCGAACTCCTTCAGCATCATAATTACCCTCGTGGCTCCCTTTGTACCAAAAAAACGGTTTTTAGCTTTGTTTCACCATACAACTGAAGACTTGATTTTCCCATAGCACGACACGACAAGAATATAGATCAAGGAAAACGATCGAAACTGAAACTTATTTACTACCAAGCAAGCAATGATAAATATATAGATAAGTAGATAACTTGCCTTCTCTTTCTCAAAAACTTCAGAAGATGCATCAGATGGAACTGTAGGCCAGACAGCCGGCTTGGGCCATGGAAGCATGCTGAGGGACGCACTGCTCCGTAGAAAGAAAAATTCAGAAAAAGATCGACAGATTGCAAAAATGAGATCAATTTTGACATCATTAAAACATTTAACAGAAGTTACCTGTTCGCAGGACTCCTTTCTATATCTGCAGAATATCCTATCAGGTACGCTAGCCTCATAAACTGCAAAAATGTTTTCAGTTAAAAATTTATCAGCTAGTAAAAACAGGCAGACGGTTTTTCCAAGCCCTTGTGACAGCCAAAAATAACAGCAATATAATATTTCATTTCTTCCTTCAATGTTTCGGTATCATTTCACTTATCACTCATTCTACAACCAATTTGACAAAAGATCATATACAGATGAACCAGAATTATGTGTCAATCAGACTTCATTGTGGATGGAAACCTTTTCAACCAGCCAAATAATGGCAGCAACCAATCACAAGGAATCCCATAAATTTTCCTAGATGAGAACAACTGAATGCCTAACCAAAATCTCTGATTAAAGAATGAGAGTTTCAAAATATACCTTGGCCCTGCAAAGCGAGAAGAGATCCCCCTGAAGTCTATAGAATTCTTTCTCCACATCAGGTGCTACAATCCCATCATTGTAATGTGAAGCAGCAGAATTGAGCAAAGCTAAACAAGCAGTTATAACCCAAACTTCACGCATGCAAAAGGGCAATTTCAGCTGGATGACCATCAAAGAAATCTCAGTAACAAAGTCCCATGTGAAAAGTCTTAATGAAAGAAAATACAAGTAAGCTTGCACTAAGAATAAGAGTAAGGGGACGGGAATCACTTATAACACAGAAATGTTTCTTCAGTAAAATATGAAGATGTATGCTGTACCTCATAGATTGACAACGCTCTTGAGAAGCTTATAATAAATGATTCACCTCTAGATGCTACCTCAAATGGACGATTCAACTTGAAAAGAAGCTGCAAATATCGGAACAGATCTTTCCATAAGTAACGAATAGTTCTCAATGTGGAAAAGATATGTACATGTGGAATCACATATGAAAATAATTAAAAGACTATAATACTATCCAGCCAGCAGAACTGCATAATGTGTCAAAGGCAAATGGCTTGAATCGTTTTTATTTTACAAAATAATACGAATGAATAAAAAGGCTAGCAGGCTCTCTACACCTTTGCTTGGCATGCAAAAAGATACTGGCGGAACTCAAACTCTCTAAACGAGTCATCTTGAACAATTTGCGCGAGCGGTTTGCTTCCAGGATTTAGCAATGCTGCCTGATCATCACCCTGGTCCATTCCACCAAACTCCTTTCGCTTTGAAGTCATATTGACTACATCACCAATCATAGTTAGAAAATGTACTTTACTCTTCAAACTCACTCCTATAGTCCTATTTATTGATGTAGCCCATGGACCCACTCTTTCCTCACAAAAAGTGGGCCTAACCACATAAAATAGAGGGTAAATCTAGCACGCATAATCTCAGACAAAAATTCTTGGGGAATATTGAAACAAAATCAAATACATCTTCCCTGAGTTAACACATCCTGGTAAGTTTTGGATGCTAACGTAATTTGAGTGATGTTAATGTATGAGCTTTCAGAGCCAATATTTTTTTTTGTTGCAAGTTGTAAAGCAAGCAAGTCTTTATAATAATGCAACGATGTGATTGATAAAGTTCCTTTACCACTGGTTGCGCGGTTGCGCCTAGTCCTCTTCATAACTCTATCAAAGTATTTTGTTTCCTTCTCTTTAAAATGACACGTAACCTCAAACACCTAATAACAAGATGAACGAACAATCTATTGTAGGCATAGAATAACTCACCTGTTTCCAGATAGCAAAGTTCCAGTTCGTCATACTCACGTAGTGCATCTTCATGAAGATGCGCCATCTCAAACATAAATGCTAGGCTTTCCTAAAGTAACAAACAGGACAAGGACAGCTTCAGACTAAAAGGCAATGGAGAAAGGGGATTTAATCTGAAAAACTTCCCAGGAAAAACTTCTAAGAATTACAATAGAGATTACCATTGTAGATGTAAGCTACTGTGCCTCAGTCATAAGTCGAAACAAATTCGAAGAAAATACAAGTGTACAGCTACTACTAGGACTCCACAGCACTAATTATACTCATATGATTTTACTCAGGTTGAAACATTCAACACTGTAAGTCCATGATAGTTCTCTTAGAAAAATTCCAAAAAGGAGAGGCAACAAGAAGAGTAAGAGTCTTGAAACAATCCAGAATGATAGCTAGTTCGAAATATTTATCTCAAAAGTCAAAAAACATCAATACCCCATTAATGTTATAAAGATAAATCCTCAAACCTTCAGAATAAAGAAGTTACAAAAGTTCCAGACTGGCATGAATCGCTGCTCGCTTAGCTTTCGGATCTCGTCCTCATAAAACTGCACACGTCGATCCAATGTATTACGGATGCATTCCATAATCTTGGACTCGAAGTCTTCCCAAAAATTTGCTTCTGGTCCATGTATATCTAATTTGCAGCACCTAGGTGACACAATAAGTAGAAAATGCACATCACATAAAAAGAGAGCTACAACCTAAGAAAATCATTAATAAAGTGCATGATTAATATATCGCTCTGTCCATTCACAAATGATTGCCACTTCATGAATATATGTGAGGAAAATTTTATTGAAATGGGCTAGTCATTTGTGAATGGAGGGAATACTACTATTTCAGCCAGAAGACTTAAACAGACCTAATGGCTCACATGCGAGGCTATCGAGATCCTCGCAATTCAATGTGAGAAGCAACACAGAACAATATTCACTACTAACACATCCAGTAACAGAAAATGGTCATCAATTTATCATAGCAGGCGAATTGTTTAGTCTCTAAACATATCAGAAGACTGGTCTAAAGAACACGGGAATTTTTTTTTCAAACCTAGAATCCCGAATATTATAAAAAGTGTAGCACATGCACTAGAAAAATTAACAGTCATCAACTCCACAATATCTTTATCCAACTAATTTTCATATACTATACACTTGATCAAAGTTTGTGGTCACAACTAGTAGGCAGGATGGTTTTTAATTGCACAAGATGGCAATGTTTGATCAAGGACACGGCTAAGCACCAAAAAGTTTGTGCAACAACATTACCTCAGTGCCTCAAGGGCTCCAAAAAATCGCAGGGTACAGGGTCAAATTCTTGCAACCTTACCCTTATATTAGCAAACAACAAAGAGGTTGTTTTGGGAATTTTTTGGGCAAAAATAAACTCCGTAATATATAACCACACATGATAAGTTGCTCTATTTCACCTTTCTCTTTTCTTTGAGCTGAATTCTACCTCCACCTTGGCGTATACTCTTTTTGCCATCTTGGTGGCCTGATCATTGCCAGGGAGAGCTCTATTCACAAAAACTATGAACCATTCCTTTTCATCGTTTTGCACAATTAACTTCACGCGAGGTTTAAGGATAGATTTAAATTCATCAAGATCCTGCAAACAAATAACAAAAAAGACAGCTTTAACAACGACATATAGTTACCATCAGAACCGGATACGCAAGGAGGCCAAGCTGATAATTATCAGTGTGCATGAAAAATTCTACTATCTTCAAAGTTCAGAGAGATAAAAAAATTGATTACCACTCGAGAAAAGAACAGGTTATGTTGAAAATTTCAAATGTGGTTTGGATAAAGTCCGGAACAAACTTCTAAAAGCATATATATATGAATTGCCGTTGAAAAAACCGCTTTGTCATTGTGGCTGACTTGGTATACTAATAGGTCAATCTCAGCGTAGCCCACATCTTCTTCACCAAGTTAATCTATTCTCTTATAAAAACAAAGAATGAAAGCATGCTGTAAAATTTCCAGAAATCAATATCAGACACATATTCAGCCATTTAATGGATTACTTGTATCGTAAGAAATATCATATACTCTCCCCATTCCGGTTAACAGTATACATTTTTTGTATTTTCCCCTCACAAAATAAAATAAACTAAACTATTCACTGAGACACACGGACTATTTTTTTCATAATATTGCTCAAATGTCACAGGATTTCGGATTTCGATTTCTGAAGTTGATGTATAGATGGAATCAAATGCTCCTCTCACTCAGAGGCTTGAATTTTTTTCTTATTGTAGAAAAGATTACTTAAAAGAGCTTAGGAGACTTAGGAGCTAGCTCTTCTTCTGTCTGCAGGCGTTGCCCTCTTGGTATCTTTTTGGTATATAGGTGTCACCTCCCTTGGTATCTTTTATGTACATAGGTTCATTAATCAAGTGCACTTTAAGGAACACCAAAATATGCACATGCCCCTACATATGACAAAAGATTACATGGACAGATCTCCTGCATTGTGCACGCACAAGAAACTAGCTTGCTACTCATAAAATACGAGGATAATAACTGCAGAGTACATCTCTCACCTCACATGTCACAAGAACCACAGTAGCATATGGCTCTCGGAACCAAAATAGCGACTGTTCTTGGGGGAAACGACTGCGGAGCCTTGCATCTGTTGTTAATATATATTCAGCGGACAATTTATCCAGAAATACAGAATTACGCGTCTTGTTATTCAAACAAGCCTTCTTGAATGGTAAACGTTCTTCGAATAAATTCTTGACATTGGGCCACAAATCGCTCACATCTTCAACTGCAATGGATTAACAGCTTATCACTAAAGGCCAAAAATGACATATGACAAACAAAAATATGATAGACAGCACAAATAACATTGAAGAAGGGATAGGCCAAATATCTTGAACACGCGTATATAAATTTGAATATAATTGTCCAGACACCGATAGCTACAATAAACCAGAAGTCATATATACGCAACTGAATTCAAAACAAACCAACATCCTTGTGAACATGAAAGGCACACCAAAGTACTCATCCTACCTGTGCCACTTGTCTATTTCTTTTGATGTTTTCATTTGATTAACATGACATTTGCTCTAACACTAATTCTCAAATGACAGTCTCTCAACAATGTTAGTGACCCACCATCGACATAAAAAGAAGTTAACGACTATTCCCTCCAAATCTCCGAAAATTTTCACCTCTTTGAATATGTGTGAGGAGTAATTTCAATAAAAGTGGAAGTTTTTAACGATTTAGAGGGAGTATTACTTTATTTACCTTTTTCGCTATTTTTGCTAGCTTCTAGAAAACTAATTGGTGTGCCTCGCACTAAGTTAGCAGAGGACGATCTCCCAAGAAACTTACAATTCCAAAACTAAAGTCTTTCAACATTCCTCTTTCTAAAACACTACCTTTTCTTTCCACAATCATGATACAATATCTAAATGGTAACCATCCATAGAACTCCAATCCGACAATACTAGCAGTGAAATTTTCACCATGTTTCAATCTCCACACAAGAATTTAAAACTTCCACCAATATAAAAACAATGTCGTATGATTCCATCAAAAAACTCAACAAGCTAACCTCCTTTTTTCACCGATCTATGCATTCTGCAGTAGGTCAATAAGATACTATAGCACTACGAATCGAATCTAGGCCAATTAATCCATCAATAATCAACTAATAACAGAATTAATGCATCATTTTACAATCAAGGCAGTTAACACGCTGATCATTTGATTAACAATAAATTTGCCCCAAATCTACAATTTTCACAATTCGTCATCCCAAAACACTTCTGTTAGTTTCACCAACCATAATCCATACCCATACAACTCCGACAACACCATCAGCAAAGTCCTAACCACATTTTGAATGTTGCCACACTCGAATCTCAAAATCCCACCAATATAACAGCAATGTACTACAGATTTCATCAACAAAATAACTACTTAACTTATACTTTCAGTGCTATACACATTACAAAGTAGTCAATGAGCTACTAAAGCACTACAAATAAAATCTAGGTCAATTGAACATCAACAATCACCTAGCACAGGATTAAAGCAACATGCCACAATCAACGGTTATAATGTTACGAACACTCAAATACACAGTTTTCTGCATTCCTCATTTTAAAACTATATGGAACTCCAATCCGACAACGCTGGCAGCGAAATCTTAACAACCTTTCAATCTCGCAACACTAAAATATCAAAATTCTGCCAATAAAACAACAATGCACTGTGATTTCGTTAACAAATTGAACAAAAGAACTACTTGATTCATACTACTCAGTGATCTAGGTATTCTGATTTCTGCAGTAGGTCAATGAGGTACTAAAATCACTACAAATCAAATCTAGGTCAATTAAACAATCAACTAATTACACAATTTAGGTAACATTTCATAATTTCCGCAGTTCAAATGCTAATTTTATAACTACCACGAAAGGTGCTCCATCCATTGAACTCCGATAACACTGGCAGCAAAATCGTATTAACATTCTCGCTACTCTAAATTGTCAAAGTTCCACCATATACAACAATGTACTTCCATTTCATCAACAGCGTAACTGCTTAGCTTACACCTTTCAGTGATCTATGCATCCTACAGTAAGTCAATGAGCTACTAATGCAATACAAATCAAATCTATGTCTCATTACGCAATTAAAGCAACGATTCACAACTGCAACAGTTAAAATGCTAACGCTCCTCCTTCATCAAATCACCGAATATGCAGTTTTCTGCATTCCTCATTCGAAAACGCTGTCGAACTCAAACGCGACAATACTAGCAGCAAAATCTCACGAACATTTCAACATTTCAATCTCAGGAACTAGAACATCAAAATTCCACCGATACAAGAACAATGCACTTGGATTTCATCAGAAAAAATCAACAAACAACTGATGAACTCACACTACTCAGTGATCTAGGTATTCTGATTTCTGCAGTAGGTCAATGAGCTACTAAAATCACTACAAATCAAATCTAGGTCAATTAGAGAATCAACTAATTACACAATTGAAGTATAATTACAACAGTTGAAATTCAAATCAAAGTACATCGTGATGAATCAAGAGAGATAGGAATACCGGCAAGGACGAGGTGATCGCAAACGTTTTTGATGGCTTGAAATTGAGCTAAGTAATTCGCCATTGATTAGAGAAGATTGATCTTGAGAAACAACCATGTGATGTTAATGATTCGAAGAAATTAAATTGAAGTTTTTGTTTAGTTGAGTGTGTTTATTTAGTTGCGCACTTGATTATATTTGCAAGTGAAGGATCACGATTCATGATTTCATGGGCAGTTGTTGATGCCAAAGGGTTTTCGCGGTGTACGGAGATCAACCATTAATTCATTTGACACAAAATCTCTTAGGAGACGGTGTAGACTATAAGCGATGGTCGATAGGGCGTTAAGGATTTTAGGGGTTATTTTATTTGGGTTCTATTGATTTGTATTACGTGGTGCATATTGCGAAGTTGTAAACTTATTATCACTGATCAAAGTACGTTGGCACTGTCGACGTATGAACCGATTTTGGTCAGGTTGAATCAGGTTTGCATCCTCTACTTCCTATTGTAACGGTTTTAGGCTTGTTTTCTCGTCCACGGACCTCTATTCTAATGGTGCTCAAGGGAGCTCCAAATCAATCTAGAAAGATGTGAAAAGACACAAAACCAAACCAAACCAAACACCGAGTAACATGTCTTATTCAAAGATTAGCAAAAGTAAACCCTAATGTCACACATTAGTATTCATAATAGAATGATACTCGCTTTGATTCTTTAGGATTGCTACATTTTTTAAGATTTGTGAGGATTATTATAATCAAATGTTGCGAATCGTAAGAAATAATAGACAAGAGTAAAGAAAGGTAAAATGCAAATAAAAGACGATCAATAACGTAGTTATCAAACTTATGAGTAATGACTAGTCGCTATTGAGTACTCTATCAAGTAGGTCATACTCCGTATACTCCTATAAATTTGGCAAAACTTGACTATTTTATACTGACTAGATCTATATATATATGTAAAAAGAGTCCGCTACTAAACTTGACCCCTAAATTCTACGAGTAAATGATCTGGTCATTAAATAACCAATCTAAAATAACATGAGTTGACTAATTTCGAAACAAGTTTTAAAAAAAAAAAAATATATATATATAATCTAAACGGATCCAAAATATCCTTGACCTTGATGGAATACAAAACCGCTCCGTCTGTAACGAAAAAAATCACAAATCACCATTATTGTAGAATGTTTGAGCATATTGATCGACGAAGTCATTGTTTTCGTTGGATTGCGTTGTTTTTTCTTTTACTGTACTTTTTAATTTTGGGCAACAGGATTATATTGGGTGACTGGTTGCCTTGTAATTGCTTTTTATCAATGTAGAATGTTTCATCAATCACACTTTTCTATGGTTTAAATTAAAAAACAATGATTCATGTTATATCATGCTTCTAATGAATATAAGGTACGTAACTAATCCAATTCATTTAGCAATTGATTGGAATCCTTACAATCTTCTGACCACCAACTAGTCAACTACTCCCTCCCTCCTTTCATAATTTTTTTCTCCCATTTCATCCTTATTTGTGAGGAGTATTTTAATGAAATGGGGTAAAAGATAGTGAACGGTGGGAGTACAATACATACATGCATATTAACTCCAAACAAATTATTGTTCATTAATCAAAAAGAAAAACTACGTCTATATACACAAATTAATTAGCTCCATCCTCGTAATCACCCGATAAAATTAACTCCAACTTAGCTAGATCAGTTCAGCTCAAACTCAGCTGTGCTTAGTTAGTTTCATGAGGCAGTCGACATCATGGAAAGACGACTTGGTTTAGGATGAAAGTTTCTCCAACGCCAATTAAAACGCTTTGGAGGGGGCGACAACACCCGTTTGATCATAACCTCTTTCACCATTTGCTGCAATCTTAGCTTCTCACCATGTAACACCGCACTCGCTTCCTCTACATCATACAGTACTGTCGCCAAACCTATAGCAACATCACCTCTTACCGTCGACGAAAACAATGATGAGGGCCGCCCAACCTTGAGCCCTCCACCTCGACCGCCAACTGCTGGCGGCTTGGCTAACACTCGTCGCTTCTCCTCGTACTTCTGCTGCATCATATATATATATACAAATAATTCTCGTGTTTTTTCAATACAAAGAATATTGAATACGTGTTTGGTTTTGGTTCTGGTGTGAATATACGTTGGGGGTGGCCTTTTATATGGGTGGAAGACACAAGTGTGTGTATGTACGTACAACCTTGATTTTTTTTCGTAAGAAAAGTTGGGGATGTTATTATATTGACCTAGTAATAAGTCATGTAAGAAAGACTTTAGAGGGAGTTGAGTGGGGTTAGAGGGTCTTGTTTGACAGGTAAGAAAACAATAACATATATATCTGGGTATGTATCTAGTTTAATGGGTTTTGAATTGAAGTATTCCAGCACCTAACATGAGAAGCCACTGTATTTGACTTGGGAAAAACACAATATTGGTCCACTACCCTACCGGATTTTAGAATGGTATCATATCGTCAAAAACTATTCTCTTCGATGCGGGTTGTTATTGAGAGTGACTCTAAGAGCATATTTTACAATGGACGATTTTTCTCCATATTTTTTTTCCATCACTATTCTCCACCTTTTTTTCTTCATCAAAAAATTCTTAATTACAATGGATACATTTTTTTTCTCCATCATGGGACCCACAATTTTCTCAACTCATTTTTTATCTATCTACCACTCATTTTCAATCAACTTTCCCAACCCATAACCCACCAAAACTCTCACATGGTCCACCAAAATTCTCCATGAAATTCTCCAAGGTGATGGAGAATTTCCCCATTCTCCACCAACATGGAGACACTCTCCATTGTAAAAAATGGTTCTTCTCTCCATCACCTTACATGGAGAGTTTTCTCTCCATGGTAAAACATGGTCTAAGTTGGTCATCAATGCGGTTAAGAAGGGGAGAGAGACGAGAGATCAGATGGGGCTTTTAATTGCGGACATTTTGGCTTACTGAGTTTCTTTTGTTCATTGTATTTGGTCTCATACTAGGAGAGGTGGTAATTTTGTTTTGCGCCATGTAGCTCGGTTGAGCCTGAGAAGTGGAGAGAACCTGATGTTATTTTCTTCTTTTCCGGATGTTATTCTCGCATTGGCGGAAATTGATTTAATATAAGTCCACTTTTCGATTGCAAAAAAAAAAAAAAAAAAAAAACTATTTTCTTCGATTCGATTCTTTGAAATTGCAACATTTGTTTTTTTCATATATGGAATATGCATGGTTGTGAGTCTCACTAATGAAGTAACTCATCCTCACTAACAAAAACATACCCATTATGAAAATGTGACAATTCTAATGAAACTATCCTAAAAGAAATATGTTGCAATTCCAAAGAATTGGAGGGGAGGAGTACTCCGTAAGTATTTAGGTTTATTTTACTGGTAAAACGAATATGTTCGTATTGAAGAAGATTAACTACGCTTTATAAATTATAGGGGAACGGTCGAGATTAAGTTATGACGAACGATTTCGTTGTTGTGTCACTGAATTTGTAAGGAATAGTGAATTCTCATGTTTAGATATATATGAACATATACAAATCCTTTTTAATGATATTTCATTTTTTTTATAGGATCTCAAATTCGAATTCTCGTATAACCGTCCCTAGCGAAACATACAAAGTAATAATGCATTTTAACCTATACAAAGCATACAATACTTTTAGCAAGTTTGCTGGATGACACAAAAAATCTAGATGCATGATTTGGCAAGTTGGTGGTTCAACAATACGGAGTACAATTCATGTAGACTATATAGTAAAGTGGTGGTGGCAAATGTTGATTATCGACAACGCATAACGTCATAATCAAAACTCTACTACAGTATCTTTTTCTTTCTTAAACAATCTTGGTTTTAGGTGCCTTAACCTTTACTTCTAGATTACATATATCATTTTCTTTGCTTGTTAAATTATAATCGAAAATGTTTTAATTTAATGGTTAGAAGGTAAGGTGGTGTGAACAATAAGCAAGTTTTAGGTTCAAATACTCCATCTCCGATCCTCTCTCTCTCTATATATATATATATATATATATATATATATATATATATATATATATATATATATATATATATATCCTATGTGACTAATTGCACGTTTTGTAGGGAAAAATAATAATTAAAATCTTATAAATTGTTAGCGTTATAGGGTGGATCAGTACACTCATACGCTCGCTTGTATATGTAACAACCATACGAGCAAGCTAGCAACTATCTATGTTAGCTATCTTAGTTGGTGATTTTCGTTTCTGTCTACAAGTCATATTATTCGCAACGGTGCAAAATACATGTACGGAGTAGTATATGACTAAGGAGTCGTGCAGTTACCCTTCGTAAAACACTTGAATCATAATTCATGCATGAAATTGTAATTTCAGAAGAACTTGAGTCTGTGTAGCGACGTTACCCTTCACATTCTCAACCGAACAATTTTCTTCCAATAATTCACTTGAAATACATGCATAATCACGAGAATTGTTCTCTTTGAGCGTAAGCCGTATGGGCTGTATGTGATCCAATCAAACAACCCCAAGAAAAAGTACATGGGATGACACTAATGAGTCCACATGGCCCAATATAATAGATAAGTATGTCTTGTATGTAGTGTAACAGCCTCTGCCTTTAATGGGCTTCGTGATGCCCTACCAATCTATCATTATCCAATATTTCGTAAGTTTCATTTGATTTTTATGTTTATTTGGGTTACAATTATACCGTACTTCGTATAAGATAAAAGATAATTATGTGAGATCCGGTTTAAATTATCTAAACGAGTTTATTATGAGTATATAAATTTTAGACTCCGTAGTAATTTTAATACGTAACTAATAAAGATCATATATACTCATATATATGGACAAAAAAACGAGCATTGTATAAGAAACGTGAAGAATCAAATTGGATGGAGAAAGTAAGGAAAATGAGCTCAAAAGTTGGGAAAAGAGTATGATGAAGTATATCGTTCACAAATTGGTGACAGGTAAAATAATACCAAATGACTAATTGGATAAGGCACATAAAAAATACTCTGTAATAAATTATTTGATCTGTCATAAATTTACGAAAAGATATTTGGGTGAGAAATTCATTTAACAATGATGCTTTTTCTAAAGTCAGGGTGCCCTTTTTGTTTCTCAATCCAAGAGCATTGACTTTGGCCATATCATAATCATATTGGAACCAACTTATCAAGTTTTTTTTCAGGTAAATTCTTGTTTGTGACAGAATTATCCGTCATAAATATTTTTCGGATCAAATAATAATCATTTGCGTGAATAAGACAAAGTCATGTACTACCCACTAACTTTATCTTTTCTAATCCAATAATATTATTTGACCCGTTATTCCCTTGTGACGGATATATCCGTTACAAAGGAGACTTACTTTTTTTTCTTTTTTTTTTTTTTATTTTATTTTATTATTATCTTCTACCCCTTTTACTTTCACATGGAAACAAAACAAAAAAACGGAGTAAAATGTAACATCACTTGTGTTGTGGCATGTAATAAGTATAATCTGTCTTATCATTTGTCAAATTGACAAATATGTCGTGTAAATGCATGAAAATAATGGTATCTAATCTACTCAAATTGCAATTCTAACCACCTTTTAAGTTAATGGAATCACAAGGTAAAAACAAAAGTAATTGGACAAATTTAATTTTATGAGGTTCATGTATGTCCCCGTATATCTATCAATAACTACTACCACTCATACGTATAACATACGTATTTCTTTGTCTTTCTACTTATTAAGTTCGAATAAGTATCTCATCAAATGAATTTGAAAGACCTTGTGCATACAAAATATCTCAATAATTTGAGAGCTTAAATTACAAGAAGAAGAAATTCAATTAACAACGCTTTATATCGAAGTACGTAGAAGTCCTATATTTACGTGGCTTAGGTCCTGGGAATTTTATGTCCAGATTCTGATAACCTTTTAAACTTGCTAATTTATGAGGTTTATGTATGTCCTTGTATATATCTCAATCAATAACTACTAACATACTGCATATTCGCATATGTGTATAAGATGCGTACTTCTTTGTCTTTCTACGTACACATATAAAGAAAACTGTCGTCGGATAAATTCCAATCGCCTTGTTCAAAATATCAACTTAATTACAAAAATGAAATTTGGCATTGCATTGTTTTTATGTCAAAGTCTCATTTTTACATGATTTAGACAAATTTTTAAACCCTCGGAATTTTAGACCCGAATCTAATAACCTTTTGAACTTGCTAATTTATGTGGTTTCTATACTAGGGATTAGTATTTCTTTGTCTCACTGCACGTATATAAACATGGCTGCCAAATGGACTTGAGATACTCTATTCGATCAAAATTAATATCGATTTGAAAGTTTAATTAAATCATAAGAACGAAAATGAAATTTGATAGTGCTACTTTAATTAATACTCCGTACATCAAATGAAGTCTTGTTTTCACATCATACATACGGGATTTTGCTTATCCTGTTTGAAAACTTTTCGAACCTGCTAATCAACAGTATACAACTATTTGAAAACGTTAGGTTAAATAGATAGTGACCACTTTTTGATACGAAAACGTGGTAACTATTTATATGAAATCGGTAACTAACTAACCTTAAAATTATCACATTTTACCATAAATTGCAAATTGTTACTACTATCGCATTGTACAACGATTGTACACAATAGTTACAGTACATTATAGTATTGTAGACACCCGCATTTTGACCGCCAGGTGTCTATGGCAGTTTCCAAAAATCACCCGATGATGATCGGACGCTAACGTGTTTCTACGCGCTCGGATACGGGCTCAAATCCATTAATCGTTGGCTAACACACTTACGGAGTACAAACCTCACCAAACAGACCTCAAATCCAGGCCCAGTGGATCATTCCGAGTCAAACAAGACTAATTTGGGTCAAAACCGACACCGGAAATAAAACCGACTTTTAGCGACCAGATTAAAACCCGGTCAAAGCCGTTTCCGAGTAGCTCACCCACGGTCCGCCTCCAAACGGGCCATCAAATCAAGTCCGTCAAGGCACAAAACCCTAGACACCAAGGTGCCCTAGCTTTGCCTATATAAGCAACCCCATGCAACACAATTACACAACTTTCACAACCTCAAAAACCCTAGTATACCCTAGTACACTCTAGGACATCTACACATCACAAAAAAAACCCTAATTATCTACAACCCTAGCAATCTACATCCTACACACATACTACGTTTTTACCAACCCTAGAAAAACCCTAGGAAAACCGACTTGAGCAAACCCTAAACCTAGTTCTAGGGATTCAATCCGAGCCACCACAACTTAGCCTTCATACACCTCGAAGACTCCCGTGTTAAAGCCGCGTTTACGAGTCCGTACCGAGACTGAAACATGTAGGTTGAGGGTGACAAACCCATTTTTCTTTCCTTTTCCCTCTTTTCTCGTTTTTTTTGCATTATTACTACCATTATTATATATTATTATTACATATTATTATTATGTATTATTATTATATATTACTATTACGCACTACTACTACGTATTATTATTATTACTACTATATATATTATTATTATTATTATTATTATTATTATTATTATATACTACTATTACGTACTACTATATATTATTATTATTATTATTATTATTATTATTATTATTATTATTATTACTACTACGTATTATTATGTATTATTATTATTATTACGCATTATTGTTATTATTATTATTATTACGTATGATTATTATTATTATTATTATTACGCATTATTGTTATTATTATTATTATTACGTATGATTATTATTATTATTATTATTTCGTATTATTATTATTAGTGTTACGGTTATTTTATCATTATTATTGCGCATTCATCATTCTTCCTCGTTTTTTTCGTTTTTTTATTATTTTAGTCATCGCATCATAATATCTATAATATCTTTAGTATTAAAATATTAAAATACTCATTGATTTGTGTCGAGTAAGAAGGATATCGGGATAAGAAAACACGAACATACAAGTGTACTGCACACAGCGTTGACGGTCGCTTATCCCGGTACCCCGATTATTTGATTATTGAGATGAGTCAACTTAAACAAGATGCCGTTATTACTTCTCGTTATCATCATCAATTTTGCATTCATCAATTTTCTAAAGTCAATTTTTAATAAGGGTCGAAACCCGTTGACACGGATCCGACATCACAATCCCTAGGGATTTATTTCGATGTCGGAAAAGTCGAGGGAATCAAGTTTTTTTTACTATTCAAGTAAAGCGTCGATTTTAGATTCGATACCAATTCCATAATTGGATATCGAATCTAACAATCAAGTCATATGAATTAATTAACGTGATTTATTCATATCACGATAATTAATTCAAAGCGACTAAAATTAATCCATCCTTTTTATTTTTCACTCTAAATATCCCATATCGATTCAATAATCGAATATGGGATAGGATGAGTATTCAATTTTAGAATCGGGTATAAATTCAACAATATTTATATTCGGTTCAACAAAATTCGCGATTTATAAAAAACCAAGTCGAACATAAATTGTGCAATATTTATGTCCGATTATCAAAAATCAAAAGCAATTTCAAAGTCAACAATTAAATAGCAAACGAACCAAGTTCGTACAGGTGCCACTCGACCGAGTGCCTTAGTCACTCGATCGAGTGACACCCTAGAATCGAGTCAGAATGCTAATTATGACCACCACTCAATCGAGTCTCACAGTGACTCGGTCGAGTGGCCATGTACTCGACCGAGTTGGTCAATAACTCGGCCGAGTACGGTCATAAACGCAAAACAGAAATCTTTTTTAAAGGTCTACTCGATCGAGTCTATTGACCACTCGACCGAGTGACCACATAATGACTAAAATGCAAGTCGTACATTATTCTATTTTGCGAACTCGGTAGTAATTTATGATTTAGGTCAACACGTGTTTAATCAATCATGTGTATTACTATCTTTTCAAACCATGCATCTCATATTTGCACCTTTTCATCTCATCTCATATTTACATAAACCGTTATTATTCGTTATATCATTACATCGTTTACTAACGCGTTTGTTATTTCTTTTGCCAATTTAATTATTGTTCGTTTATTGTACTAAATGAACCCGCATGCTAAAATACAACTTGGACGTTAATTTTAGTTGCATTAAATTGACTTAGAAACCCTTTCAATTACATTCGCATGTTTAGGGAAAATAAATCTTTGCATATCATTTTCCCGTTTTACTAGCACGCGTATTAGAAAGTCATTCGAGTTCTTAGTAGAGGCCGCTAATGTGCGGGCGGGGTTGGGTGTCCTTTGTGGGCTTCCCAACACGTACCCTCACCCCTTACTCAGAACCTCGGTTTCCGGATGCCCGAAACCGTTGGCGCACGAGAGTCATTCAATATACGATTAACCGCTCAAGTCGGCATCTATATCGATATGCAAAGGGACGAGCCCAATAAACTCTGACATCGGAAATGGGCCGTATTTTGTATACGGCCCACTACGACATAGAGTGGGCTCGAACGGTTCCGAATAACCATAAAATTCGGTGGCGACTCCACATAGACCTAAATTTCAATTCGATCCTTCTCATATGGAGATTCATTCGCCTACCCAAACCCGCGCGTGGCCGCGTCGGGGTGGACCTATGTCATGTCCACAAGTATACAACCGTTGTAATACAAAAAATCCAAAATTATATATTACTCGTACAATCGTACTAACTTATTAAATTAACTAGGGGGGTTTAGAAGAAAAGCTTCCTCCACAAGAGGAGGTACATGCATGATGATGGTAGTAGAAATTTTGATTTAATGAAATGAAACAAAAATACTAAATTAGGTAAGAAATGGTGGGAAATTAGATAAAGTTAAAGAGAAGGTTTACCAAAAATAGAAAGGTGATTAAAGTAGATTTAATTAGTGTGGTTTTAGGATAGGATAATGATTCGTTGGTGATGAAAGTGAGATAAGATGTATGGTGGACCCACACATACACATACACATACGGACTACTCGTACATTATTTATTCTGCACAAATTCTCGTATGTGACAGTCTTATCTGTTATAAACGTGTGACGAGTCAAATAGTGTAACAAAAATGCATAGTGCATAGGAAATAGAAAATGTCATGTGATTATCTATCAAGTAGTTAGTACTTGACCCATCATATCTTCATGACAGATATATCCGTCATAAAGAAGACTTGATGTTAATCTATAACCGAGAAAAAGCAAAGGCATTTGCGAATGGAATATACTTAAAGCCTATCACTATTCAAATTCAATGCACCCTTAATCCTAAGATAAAACCATGCATGGCATGGCCGCCCATCAAAACTCAAAATATCTTTGCCTATGTTTTTTCAAATCAAATAAAAATCTACGCATTGCAACCACCTTTATATCACAATTTATTGTATAAGACGGTCTCACGATAAGTTTATCACAATTTCTTATAATTTTTTGTATGACCAGACCCGTCATATCCTCACGATAAGTTTATCGTGAGACCTCTCACATATAAGGAAATTATTATTATTATTATTATTATTATTATTATTATTATTATTATTATTAAATTATCGTGTGACGATCTCACATGAGATTAACTACCTTTATATATATACTCCCAACGTCATTAACAATTAGTAATTCTTTACTCCCTCCCTCCTGTTACTATTTTTCGTCCGTTTCATGAATATTTATGTGGTGTATTTTAATGGAATGAGACGAAAATTAGTAACCGGAGGGAGTACTTTTATAAAGTTAATTGAACAATTAATAATTACTTCGTAATATGTAACATTTCATATATAGATCTCGGGTTCAACTTTATATGGAGTATATAGAAAAATTAGATTGTTTTCATTATAAATTCAATCTCTTTTTCAATAGGGTGTTATTATCAACCTATTCAAAAAATAGTAGATTCTGACTAATATGTTATTGAAGTAGTACGCTAACCAAACATATGAAATTAGTAGATTAATGGTCAATCTACTGTTTAGACTGGAATGTGAACGCTAAGTTTACTAAACGGAGTCTAATCTTTGAGTCTATGAGATAAAACGTCTTTTGATTTTTGAACCCTCTACGCACGAGGAAATGAGGCAATTATTCAACAAAACCGATTACCCGTACCTTTTTTTAGAACGGGTTAGGAATGATAATGGATTGGATTTGAATTAATTTACGCCAGATTTAGATTCGTGTTTGTGGCACGTATTGAAAACTTATATTCGGCCAAGTCTTACCAAGCGCAAAGTTCTATAATCTCATTCGGGAATGATAGGTTAGAGTTAAACTGAAATTTATTTTCCATCGGGACGGATTTTTTTTTTCCTATTCCGATAATTTTAGAAGTACTCCAATCGTTTCATTATTTGTTTACTTTGTTAAATTTGTTTAACATTACATCTTCCTAAAACGGTTCCTAAGAGACCAATTCTAACACATAGAAATATGACTTTTATAAGGTGTGCCCTTAGGGCATATGTCAATAAGTTATTAAGAGAAATATTTAGACAAATATATGAAGAATTCAACTCAACCAAAACCTTAAAATCTCGACCTTTACTCATATTGAATCTGATACATACCATCTCTATTATACTAAAAGAGAAGCCACAAGAGAAGTAAATTGACACGTGTCGCAATTTTAGTTGTTGTAAAAGAAAATCATGAATAACGAATAATTAAAAATCTATATAAAAAGAGGTAATATATTTATTGATTGCAAATCAGTCCAAATATTTGAGTATCTCTTAAAAAAATTGATATGTGAGATCTTTGCACAATAATAGAAATAATTTTCAAATTAGTCCATTATCGTTATTGCTAACCCATTATATCGTAATAATAAGTCGTGCATTTGTACGAGGACTAAACTAGTACGAGTATCAAATAAAGAGAATTTAGACAAAGATAAATGGAATGGAATCTAAGAAAACGCACTCAAGTTACAAGAATGACAACCGAGGTAAATTTTGTTGGGATAAAACGAGCTAGCTAGGTGCAAATTAAATTTACACCCTACGACTTTATTAATTAACATCAATTATCAATAATAAATACATGAAAGAATGACATGTGTGGTAAATTTTGTTGATATACATAAAATGTGGTGCAAATAAAATTCACAACTTTTACATCAATTTATATAAGTATATATTAATTAATTAATTAATTAATTAATCACTGTCCTTTTTCACAATGATGGAAACATTAGCATTGTGTTTAGTTGTTTAAGGATACTAGAAAGTGATTTTTTTGGTCATCCTCCCTTTTTAAATAGTTTATAGATTTTATTAAAATTACATCAATTTATTTTAAAATCAACAAATAAATTAAATTATAAGTACCTTCAAGAGATAGTATGGAGAATAATAGGGAGTACTTTTCAATCGCTTTTTTGGGGTCAAAATTATCGATATTTAATGGTACATATTAAAAAAAAAATGGTCCTGATACGTCAATTTAAAAAAAAAATAAGATTTATATATATAATTAAATTAACTTTCACAAAATCTCATTTCAACAAAAAAAGAAGTCAAAATATACCTTGAAAGTCTCGTCTTAAAGACTCTTATTAGCAAATGGGCAAAATAAATGTGAAGAATGTCAAAGTTTTTATATCAAAACTCATCAACTTTATAACACTGTTCAAATACTTTATAATGAAACTCAGAAACATAAAAACCAATTATATTACACCTAGTCGTATAATTCCATCATTTAATGAGTAAGTCTACCTTGTGACGGATATCACGTTGCAAACAAGAATTGATGTTATTTAATTAACAATTACTCTTACGGAGTATCATTTTAATTTAGTTCATAACTTAGTATATATATATGAATATAATATATTATATACTCCATAATAATACTCCAGTAATTAACTAAAATATACCCTCTCCGATTTTTATTCATTATCCAATTTCATTAAAATATTCATCACATATGTTGATGAAATGAGGCGATAAATAAAACAAGAGGGAGCACGTAGTATCGATCTTTATACATGCATGTAATCACACAAGATCGATCTTAATTAGTCACCATCACCAGCTTAGAAATTATAAGAAATCAAAATTACGAGTCTTTTTTGTCTTTTTCAATGACGAAGGAAATATATATGTTGTTGGCTTTGCCTTTGATAACAGGTAGCTGTATCAGATCAAACTATATTATATACTCATAAATAATGAGGTTCAATTAATTTAATACTTTAATTATGATGTGATTTACTAGTACTAGTCAAGTATTAGTGCCATTATGATGATGTCTTACTTGTGTTTCTACGTGATAATAATAAATTCACATCAAATTTAAAAACACAAAATATATAATAAACATTTTAACGTACAATTTGTACAAAACCCCTCAAGTTCGTCACTAATTGAGTAATTGCCATGGTGCCATAAACCCTACCAAGGGTCACACATGAATACGAACTCGAAAATTTAGATAAATAGATACTACATGTGAGTACCACTTGAGGAGAAGTCAGTGAGTTTTCTATAAGACGGTTTATTTAGTCTTACGTGAAATCAATTTATTCTAATTTTAATTGTGAACTCGTCTCTTATAGATAGTACCATATGTCCATATATCGACTATGTGATACTCTACTAATTTGTGATATTTATTTTTCCGATAAAATATATAAATAAGTTTTAAAATACTCCATATGAACAAATTTATATACAGAAACTTTTAATAAAATAATATAAATATTTTAATAAAAATAATGGTTGGTTTATATGTTTCGTCTTAGTTGAAAAACCGTCTCATTTATTTATTACAAATAGTTAACCAAATATATAAATAGGTTTATTCAGACATTCTTAAAAAAAATTAAAAAATAATAATAAATAAATGGGTTATTTCATGACAATAATACCAACTATGAGGGGGCTTCTTAGAATAATCTCAACTATACGTAATCTCGTTTTAATATGAACTATGCCTTCATTAATCTCATTTTGTTATGGGCAAAATTATGACCTGCTATTGCCGGTAATAGTGACCGGTTGTGACTTTCTAGGGTCCTTGAGTGTTCCGTCGTCGTTCATGAAAGCCAAAACAACAAGAAAATTAAGCATTTTTTTCATTGCTTCTATAATACTAATCAGAAAAAAAAAAAATGCAAGATGAATTTTGGGAAGATTCAAAAAAAAATTAACCAATAGCCGAAACTAAATAGGAAGGTTTAACCGGTATTCTAGGTAACCGGTCATCTATATCAATGGGAGATTAATGAAGGCATAGTTCATATTAAAACGAGATTACATATAGTTGAGATTAATCTAAGAAGCCCCCTTATAGTTGGTATTATTGTCATGAAATAACCCTAAATAAATAAATACTCCTACTATTTTACTAAATATTGCTACTTTTTTAATAGAGTGAATAGCTTCTATATATATACTTCCATTATAAGTAGGAAACCTTAAAGAGAATTGTGCAGATCGAATTATCAATATCATTTATTAGTACTCGTAAGTCGTAATAAATAAGTAGTGTTTTCATATATTTGGACTATGCATTTCATAGTATGAGACGGTCTTATAGAATAATCCGTAATGTGATTTAATTCCAATAACAAAAGAAAGGTAATAACTAGTTGGAACATATATATATATATATATATATATATATATATATATATATAACCACAAAAATAATGGTAGCATAAAATTAAAAAGAAGGGTAAGTAAAGGGTATATTTGAGTAATTGGGAAAATACAATGCACATAATAAAACTGATTAAAATTAGTACTCGCATTTTGCCAATAATCACTAAACAACAAGCCTGCCACAAAAGTATAATTAGAGATAAAGAGTTAAGAATCTTACCTTTTTAGGGTTTTGGTACTCCTTCATGACTCACATTGTTGATCACTAGACAATGAACCATATTGCTTAACTTAGCTTAATTATTCCAAATGCTCCATACATATTATAATCTCCGATCCATTGTCGTCTCCAACCGTCTCAGTCATTTGTTGACGTTTTATATTTCTTGTGAGAAGTATTTTAATCAAATGACCGAGATGATACAGAAAGAGTGACCAGATCATAGTAATATCGATAATAACAAGCTAACACAAAGGTAAAAAAAAAAAAAAAAAAAAAAAAGTTCACCAAGGTAAATATTTAAAAATACAAATTAAAATGTACAAAAAAAAAGAAGTTGATAATTTGTAGTGGTATCCTATAAACGCAAACTTAATCACAAGATATTATAGACTATAATTTGTCTTTTATTCTATATATATACAAAGCTCGATCATAATCACACACTCTAATTGAGATTACATAAAGTATAATAATATATGGTGTATCAATACCTTTTTCTGGTTTTGGTGAAAGAGAGGCAAGAGGAGGTTGAAACTGCATTATCAACAAGATAATCATGCAATTATTGTGCTTAACACAATAATAATTAGGCCCACTTCTTAATTAAACCCCCCTCTAATTGCCCCCCCTTCTTAAAATCTCTCAACAACCAAAACTCAAAAATCAATTACCTTCATTTTACCTAGCTATCTATATATAAAAGCCTATTATTAATGATATGACAATAATAATAATAATAAAATGTTGTATATGTTGCATGTTGCATGGTGCATGGTGATTATCTACCTATGTAGAGCATCACCATGCAATTTAATCCAAGTATAAAAAGATTAACCAAAAGAAATTGTTAAGAGAATTCATTTCCTCATGCTTCATCTTAAAAATCTCCCTCAAGTTAAACCCAAACTTGAATCAATAACTAAAAACCCGAATAATAATAATACCATCTTCAATCTTCTTTTTCTTCTAACACGGACTGGACTGAACTCAACTCGAACTCATATATATGAACATATATATAATCTAATTCGAATAACCAGATTAAGAGTACCAATTCAAGCCGGGAATAGGATATGGTTGTCGAAACACTCCATCCGAAATATTACCCAACATAGATTGTTGGTTAATAAGATTTGTAAGAGAATTATTCATATTGTTGTCATCATCATTATTCCCATTATTATTCCCTACTTGATCATCACCCTCATTCTCCCCCCTTCCAATATCTTGATGACCCATGTTGTTGTTGTTGGTGGTGGTGTTGGTGTCATTGTTGTTGCAATCGTCGAGGTTGTTGCTCAAATGAACCAGGGGCGGTCTTTTGGAGTCGTGGTGGTCGTTGGTGGGCCAGTAGACGGACGTCATGGTGCGCTTGAGTGACGGCATGGTGCTAGTAGAAGGTGATGCTAGGTCCATGCCATGGTTAGTACTACTACTCATCATTCCCTCAAAGAAAGTGGATGGGTGATGTTCATGTGTTTCTAGGAGAGGGTTGTGGTGGTTGTTGTTGTTGTTGTAATTCAAGGTTGTTTTTGTAAGAAATGGATTATGGTGATGATGGTGGTGGTGTCCCATTGTTGAATGGATCGGGTTCTGAAGGGATGACATAGTCGATATGGACCCCATCATCATCATGTCTTCCATGGAATCCTCTCGATCTTGATCCATCGGCCTCTGAGTATTGTTCTTCTTGTATATTCGACACAACACCCAATCATCCAACTTCAAGATGTAATCATAATCCATGTTCCAAGGAATCAAAAGTTAGCATCCATACATACCATCATAAAACACCATTTTATAAAACAATTATCGAAATATATAACATGGTATCAGATCAACAGAAACAATTACGAGTCATTCACAAAATATTTGTTTTGGCACTAGGCAAGTGTATTTTATTTCATACCCTTATTATTATTATTATTATTATTATTATTATTATTATTATTACCTCATGAAGGTGATGTATGATATGAATAGCATGCATTACCTTTAATCATAACAAGAAAAGTAATATGAATTTCTATACCAAAATATTTTTTATAGTTAGAAGCACCTTTCAATACACCCATAAAAGAAAAAAAAAATAAAAATATAAAAAATAAAATTACCCTTAGGGAGCCCTTTTTGTTATGGGAGTGATCATAACCAGGAGGCTTGTTATTGGGCTTATTATCAGCTAAACGATATTCATGCATGATCCAACTTGTTTTAACACCTCTCGGAGGTTTTCCACCGTAAAAAACCAACGCCTTTTTCACCCCTACTTTTTGTTTTCCGGCGCTACTTATGATCGGTTTATCCGTCCCTGTCGCTTTCCAGTACCCGGACGTGGCTGCCCTGTTTGGACGTGCCCCGTTCGGGTACTTGCGATCCCTTGGACTGAAGAAGTACCACTCTTGCTCACCAAATACTGCCTTGGCTGCACCAAATCAAAATCAAAATAATAATCAGTCACATGGTTGAGACTTATTTATATTCTATTAATATATTTAGACTCTCTTTATCAAAAGGGCATGAATTATTGTTTACTTAGAAAAATTATTTAGAAAGAATAATTGTTTGTTTATCGCATGAATTGATACTTATATAAATTATTTAAATTTTCGAGTGAAAATAATTTATACAAATTAAGAGAAAGAAAAAAAAAACAATTTTCAGTGGTTAATTATCACTTTATTAATTAACCTCAAATCATTATCACTTTATTATCTCGAATATTAAAAAAATATAAAAATTGACACCAAAATTTTTAATACAATCTTGTAATATCGATTACCCATATGATTAAAAAAAAAAAAAATTCAAGGATCAGGTTATAGTAATTCTTTTTTTTTTTTTTTACTTTTACAAATAACTAAATAAATACTTAATTAAAAAGAAAAGAAAAAAAGAATATAATCACCAGGAAGTTCCCAAGGGTCAAACTTGTATAAGTCAACCTCAGCGATGATGGCCACAGGTAAAGGAACAGACTGCGCTTTCCTCTTAAGGTAGTGAACCACCAGCTCTTCGTCCGTTGGGTGAAACCGAAACCCTGGCGGCAGGTGCGGCTGTGGATGCTGCGCCGGTGGCTGCCCACCACCACCACCACCACCACCAGCCGCCACTGCTGCGGCCGCTGCGGCCGCAGCTGATGAGTCTGTGCTCTCCATATATATATATGTACTCAAAAATAATTTTTTATTTTTTAGGTTTTTTTTTTGGGTTGAGGTCTCTGTTTTTTTTTTTGAAGTGTGAATGGTATTTTTTTTTGGGGGAGGGGGTAGTGATGGAGGAAGACAGAGGGAGTAAATGATGAAGTAGTTTTATATGCATGACATGAGATGGGTAGGGTAGGGTAGGGTAGGGGTAGGGGTAGGAGGAGGGGATTTCCTGTCCCATTTACGTGTCTCATTCGTGTGTCACACCATACACTTGATGACACCTTGCCTATTGATTAAATTAAATATGTAATAAATATCATAAGTAGTTTATGTGTCATCTAGTGTATGGTGCGGCACATAAAATGGGACACAAAATTGGACAGGAGATCCGCATTGGGGTAGGGGGTGTGGGGTCCTTTATTTGTAGTGTGAGGTGATCACCACCCTCCAATCGTGAATCTCTAAAAAATATTCTCCCATACTATTCTTTTGGTCTTACATGGGACTACTTTTTATAATAGTGAGTACTCACTCCCACTGTTTCATTGATTTTTTGATATGGAGTAAAATATACTTTTTTTTTCTTTTTTTCTTTTTTTTTTTTTTTTTTGAGTTTCTATGTTCTTCCCTTTTTTTGGGTGAAAAACAAGGAATAAAAAAGAGTGACTCGAAAAAGGAGGAAGAGAGAGAACTGAGAGGATAAATGCGAACCACTTATTGATAGCGTAAAAATGAAAGAGGAAAAAAGGTCAAACTCAATTTGAAAATGAAAAAAGGAAGATCATAGGAACTCGGAGAAAGTATAAATATAAAGAGGGAGTAAATTAAGTGGGTCACTATGTAAGAGAGAGGTGTGATGGAAAAAAAAAAGTGAAAAAATTCAAAGAAATTGTTGAAAAAAAGAAAGGTAGAAGATATCAATGAAACGGAGAGAGTATAAAATATGGTAAATAGACCTGGTTACAGGTCGGATAAGCGTCAAGTTGGTCTAGATTAGTGAGTCGAGTCGCGTATGAGTTCTTCGACTTGCGCTAGTTAAGCAAAATTCAAACTCAAACCGATGGACTTATTCAATGGCCACCGCTAACCGTTTTTGAGCTTGAAAAATTTTAGTTCACGAGCTAAAATGTGACTTCAAGTGTAGAGTTCAAGCTTAATTCGAGCGCACATATATATATATATATATATATATATATATATATATATATATATATATATATATATATATATATATATATATAACTATTAAATTTTTGTTTTACATCGATTTTTTTTAATAATTTGGAATCCAAAAATATGATGTAAAAAAGTACTCCCTTATCTTTTCTATAATCTTCCACATTTTCTATTTTGATAACTTTTCTATAATCTTTCACTTTCTTTTTAGTACGGAGTACATTTTTTGTGATTGTTATTATTTGTGACTTCACTTTCTTCTCTCACTTTCATTTTCATCCACATATTACGCTCTAATTAATTTTCTTCCCAAAACCATTGTGGAAGATATAAAAGAAGGTCGGGGGGAGTATTAGGCAAATCAATAAGAACATCTCGTTGGATGAAAAATTTATATATATAATTAAGATTAATACGACTTCTTCTTACGGATTTTTCCGCACAAGTCAAGCTTTGATCGAGCCATACCGTCTCTTCTAGACATTAGTTAGCTAGTGAACTCTTAAATGGGTTGATCTTGTGCCTATTTAATAGGGTTCGATACGATTACAATACAAATTTGATGACAATTTCACAAAAAGAAGATGCATGATGTAAGGAATCATCTTTATTAATTGATCTCTTAGACCAAATTACTTACAAAAAAGATTGCACCTAAAACCTATGAATAGAGTAAGAGTCAGATGAGGTGGTTTACTAAATTTACGCACTAAACATTTTAAATCTTTTTTTTTTATTTTTCTCTTAATTAGCACACGCAAGTTGTAATATAAACGATTTAATGAGAAGCAAGTAATGATATTGGATTTATGTTGTGTCTATTTGGAAAATAATTACTCTCTCCGATTTTTATCTATCTTCCCTATTTTTTTATTGGACTGAAACACTCTTTCTTCCCTATTTCTATTTTGGGCCATCAACGTGTGGTCTAGAATCACCCTTACATTTCTCTCTCTTTCTTCTTTTATTTTGAACCACACATTTCTATACTCTTATTTTCTTCCCCAAAACCATATGGGAAGATAGATAAAAATCGGAGGGAGTATAAGTTTCGGTATAAGGTATTTTCGTGCTATTAGTTTGGGCACATTCTGTGCGTGAAATTTTCAGTTTTACATGATACCTTTACAAATTACAATATGATAACACTATGCAAAAATGTGAGTGTGTACAACTTTGTATTTGCCGTGCAAGCGCACGAGTTAATTCTTAGTTGTAGTTTAATAGAGGGTTGATTCCACGGAGAGCAACATTGCATTCCTAGTTGTTTCAATCCTAATTCTTAGATAAGTCGAGAAAAAGTGGATGATATAATCACTAATAATGAACTAAACAATAAATAAACATATAAATAAAGTAGAAAACCTATCTAATGAAAAGCTATGAACGAAAAAGTAAGGGTTTGACAAAATTAAGAAAAGATCAGGTAACTGTGACAAGAGTATAAGAGATAAGAAATGAGATAAAAGTAAGCTGAGAAAGACATGGAATGAGGCGGAGATGCGGAGTACATACTAAGATTCTGTACACAGTATTGTAAGTATAACCGTTTTTCTGCTGGCATGTTTAATATCGTAACGTATTTTAACTATTTAGATTTTATTGACAACGTTAACATTAAATGATATTGAGTGGATCTTGGTTTATTTGGAAAATAATTATGAGTTTCGGTATAGGGTATTTTCGTGCTATTATTAGTTTGGGCACATTATTTGCATGAAATTTTCAATTTTACATGGTACCTTTACAAAATACAATATATGATAACACTACGAAAAATGTGAGTATGTACAACTTTGTATTTTCAGTGCAAGCGCACGAGTTATTGTAGTTTAATAGAGGGTTGAGCAACATGATTCCTCGTTGTTTCGATCCTAATTCTTAGCTAAGTCGAGAAAAGTGGATGAAAGAATGACTAATTAATGAACTAAACAAACGCATAAATAAAGTAGAAAGCCTATCTAATGAAAAGCTATGAATGAAAAAATAAGGGTTTGACAAAGTTAAGAAAAGATTAGGCAACTGTGACGTATAAGAGATAATAAATGGGATAAAAGTAAGTTGGAAAGACATGGAATGAGGCGGAGATGCGGAGTACATACATACTAAGATTGCGTACACAGTATTGTAAGTATAACCGTTTTTCTGCTGGCCTGTTTAATATCGTAACGTATTTTAACTATTTAGATTTTACTGACAACGTTAACATTAAATGATATTGAGTGAATCTTGGGTTTATCTGGAAAATAATTAATTATATATAAGTTTGGGTACAAGGTATAAATATGTTATAAATGTGTGCACGCGATGCGCGTGAATTGAAATTAAACCGTTATGTAGATGATTCCATTAGTTGTATTACAATTAGAGGTACAATATGTTTATGAGCTTTATAATAAAGTTGTTGAGCTTAATTAGTTGTAATGTGATCAGATTTATTGTGTACCCACTTGCAATAAGGGAGACTGATTAGCTTTGAAAAATTCTTATCATGCGAGTTAACTCACTAGCTAGCTTAGACACTTTTAGTTGAGACTCGAGACACTTGCAATATGGGAGACTTGCGATTATCCATTATTAAACATGCATCGCAATGGTCAAAGACTCAAAGTAAGTGTAATGCAAATGCAACATGGGTGGATCTCTGTTGGGCTGGGCAGGGCTCGGCTCCCCAGCCCAACGACGAAGCTTGTATTAGATTCGGCCTAAGTACTGGTTTAAAATAAAAATAAGTTACTTAGTTTATGTATCATTTGTTTAGTTTGTCACACTTGTTGGGGAACTTTTGTACAAAACTTAAAGACCCAAGTTTGAATCCCACGTTGAACATTTTTTGTATCCATATGCAAACCGTTTATTCTTAATTTGCATTGTAAATCAGTTTCCCTAAAGTCTTAATTTGTAAATCAATTTCCCTAAAGTATTTATCCGCAGCATAATATCATACGGAATAATTAGTACAGAGTACTATATATTTCTCAATAAAAAATTTACTCCATATATGAGTTTTATCGATTTTTTTTATAAAATTCCAATGTTATCTGTTTTTTAGAGTTTAAAAAAGAGTGATTTAATACCAATATTATAAATTTAAAAGAGTGGCAAAAATTTACGGACCGATAGTTTATGAAATATTTTTTCGACCTCCTTAATTTTTTTACTCAAGATCCGCCACTAAATGCAAGAGATAATGTGTAAAAGTAAATGAAATAAATAATGCTATGACTTGTTAAATGAGATTGAGTATTAATTGAGGTTGTGCACACAACAGATTTATGATCTATTCAGTATGCTACTTTAAATTGTAAAGTTACTCAATTACTGTAGTTACGATATTGTATCGCCAATGTTACGTTAAATGATAGTGTATGAGGTTAAGGGTTTGAAAACATATTTAATGAAAAGTTATGAACGAAAAAGTAAGGGTTTGACAAAGTTAAGAAAAGATTAGGCAACTGTGACCAGAGTATAAGAGATAAGAAATTGGGCAAAAGTAAGTTGGGAAATACATGGAATGAGGCGGAGACGCGGAGTACATACTAAGATTTCGTACACAGTATTGTAAGTATAACCGTTTTTCTGCTGGCCTGTTTAATATCGTAACGTATTTTAACTATTTAGATTTTACTGACAACGTTAACATTAAATGATATTGAGTGAATCTTGGGTTTATTTGGAGAATAATTAATTAAATATAAGTTTTGGTACGTGATATAAATATGTTATAAATGTGTGCACACGATGAACGTGAATTGAATTTAAACCGTTATGTAAACGATTCTATCAGTTGTATTACAATTAGTGGTATAATATGTTTATGAGCTTTATAATAAATTAAAGTTGTGAGCTTAATTGTAATGTGAGCTTTATTGTGTACCCACTTGCAATAAGGGAGACCGATTAACTTAGAATTTTTTTATCATGCGAGTTAACCTACTAGCTGGCTTAGACACTTTTAGTTTAGACACTTTGAATATGGAAGACTCGTGATTATCCGTTATTAGACATCGCATGGTCAAACACTCAAAGTGTAATGCGAGAGATCATGTGTAAAAGTAAATGGAATAAATAATGCTGTGACATTCAATGATACGGAGTATGAGGTTAAACTTGTAATGTTTAGAGAATAATTTGAATTTTGATAATGAACGAGACGGAGGGAGTATAAGTACGTTATTCTTGTATGATTAATTAATCTGTGGACATAGCCTGTGTGAAGTTTCAATTTTACTTAATGGGCACTAGAATGTAAGAGTATCTATTTACATATTGTAGGACGCATAATACATGAGTAGATAGTAAGTCTTATTTGCGACTGACATATCCATCATAATATTAAAACGATTAAATATATCCAATTAAGAAGGAATTGTCAAAAAAACGTTTCCTACAATCTAGGCATACAATGAGTTTATTTTATTCCAAATATTTGACCCGTCATACAATTAAAACAGGTACAACCGTCGTAATTAAAAGGAAGATTATGTAAGGCGTAGTCGACTAGTCGCACAAAAAACATTTAGGCCAGGTACTATGCTTTAGAAGTGTAGGGTATGTAGTAGGGTACTCTACATATTTTCACTTTTAAGATAAATGGACGGTTGATTGATAAATTTAAGCTTTTGCGCCTATAAAAAAGTACTGTATCCATTTTTGATTTTTAGATCAATAATAATAATAATAATAATAATAATAATAATAATAATACTTCTCATTTCCAAAAAAATTAAAATGGGTTTGCCGTATTAGTTTTAAGTGGCACATTGTTTTCGAGGTTTGTTTGAAACTTGATTTCGACATTTTTACTTAAGAAAATAAGTTTATACTTTATCTCCATATTAAGGTATAATAACTTCTTTTTTTTTTTTACGAGGGAACCCGCAGCCGTTATCTTTGGTACGCTCTGGATAAACCCTCAGGGGGCGACGCACACTAGGTAAACCGTCCGTGGGCGACATGCTCGAAACCTAGAAGACATAGTCTCAAATCATACATCTTCCACAAGTTCGCGCTTGTAGGAGTTTGAACCTGAGACCCTTGGATTAATATCACAAGTTTTAACCACTTCTTGTTTATATTTACATTCCAACATTACAAAAAAAATCGGAGCTTATGTATAGTAATTGATAAAAACATCAAAAATTAATCTGACTCGAGAAATCGGCTAATCACTCGAAAATGAAGGGTATGAAAGGATGAAGATATTGAAGAATAAGAGTTCAAAGTAGATTAGCACACATTCAAATGGGTGTCAATTCAATTTAATTATAATTTTCAACAAAGTAGGGGCTAATTAATCAATGGCTGCTGCTAGACCTGTCAAACGGGTCGGGCGGTCGGGTTTCGGGTTCGGTCATTTCGGGTTCGGGTAAAATACGGGTCGGGTGTATTTCGGGTTTGAAAAATACGGGTTTTATACGGGTCGGGTTTATACGGGTTTCGGGTCGGGTTGGGTCAAATACGGGTTATTAACGCACTTTAAAAACATTAATTTTCTTTACATTTTTTTATCATAAATACAATTTTATTCTTAATTTTCTTAATGAACTCATTTAATATAATATATTAGTGAGAATAAACATGTTTTATTTAATATATTTTTTAGTATACATTGATATTTTATTTCTATAGGAAGTACGAATATATATGACGAACTTTGATTTGATTTATTGATTTTTTTTTTTTCATTATAATAATCATGTGATAAAAATATGATTTTAAAGATATATATAAATATTATTTCTTAAAATTTTGAAAATAAAAAAAAATTTCTTAGTTTTTTTGAGAAACTTTAGTGTATAATAGCAATATTTTTTTAATTTATCTATTTTCGGGCGGGTAACGGGTTCGGGCGGGTTTTGACCCAATATATTCGGGTTTTTATCGGGCGGGTCACTTTCGGGTTTCGGTCATTTTCGGGCGGGTTTTTTCGGATTTTTTTCCGGGCGGTTTCGGGTCGGGTTTTCGGGTCGGGTCAGTTTTTGACAGGTCTAGCTGCTGCTATCAAATATCAAGATAGGCAGTACCATAACCATAACCATAACCCCCCATTATTATGAGTGATTAAGACATCAAATGATGCCGTTAATCATGTACGGAGTAATTATCAAAGTCTTAATTAAATTGATCCTCAGTTGGTCTCTCTTAAAACAAATATTTCCTCTGATTTTTTATTATCTTCCCTTTTGTTTTTGGGAAGAAAATAAGGGTGTAGGAATGTGTGGTTCAAAATAAAAGAAGGAAGAGAGAGAAATGTGAGGGTGATTCTAGACCACATGTTGATGACCCAAAATAAAAATAGGGAATAAATGATATTTCAGCCCAATAAGAAAATAGGGAAGATAATAAAAAATCGGAGGGAGTATATATTTATCGTAACATTATAACAAGTCAAATAAGATTTAATTATTTACCGTTGTTTATGCACTCTAGCTACTTTCATTCGATTTAGGTTATTTGACACGTTATAACTAAAATGTACTCCTTATATACACATCTTAACAAAAATTTAGGTCAGTTAATTAATTACGGTACTAATTAATTATTATTACTTCCCTCCTGATCATTAGTTTGTTTTTGTTTTTAACACTAAGACCAAGGAACGGGAGATATCCAATTATTGGGTGACACGTGAAGTCAAGTGTACGTGGAGTATCATAATCTCTCCCCTTCATTGAGATCTTCTATATTTCTGTTTAAAGAAACTTTACTAAGATATTCCATTTTTTATTTTGGTACCCTGTACATCTTTTGTGATTCTCATTATTTGTGACACCATTTTTTTTCACTTTAATTTTTCTCCACATATTCCACCATTCTCAATTTTCTCCCTAAACCTGATGTGCAAGATATTAAGAAGGGAAACGAGTGTTACATACTCGTACAAAAAATACTCCGTATTAGAAAATAGAAAAGTGAAAAATAAAATAAAATTGAGTCACCTTAAAATAGAAATATGCAAACAAATAAACGGGATGGAATAAGCAGAACATTTCAATTTAAAAGAATAGAGAAAATAAATAAATAAATAAATAAATTAGAGGATGGAGGTGACCGTTAGTGATGCGACACGCATGATTCTGCAAAGGCAGAGGCAACACGTGGCAGAGGGACAGTGGGGGGTCCACAGTAAGACGCAGTGGTGCTGGTGAGACAAAAAGATAGATAGATAAATGTTTCAAAGGCGACAAGCTTTTGTCATTGCTTTTGCTATCATAATACTACTCCGCTGTAATTATAATATTCCTTCATTTTTACTCTCCGTTAATTTACAACCGATGGTAAGATTTTGAGTTTTATCAACTGCTTTACCTTGGTTATACAGTGCTATTGTACAACCAGGTATATAATCCTATTTTCTGTTAATTTATTTAAATATCATTTTAAACTAAGTTATTAAGAGATACGGAGTATAACCCTAATAAAAAATTTGAAAAAATAAATAATACACTAAATTATGTCTTCTAAACTTTTATACCTGGTATAATAAATTACTAACCCTTTATTAAACTCTATTATTCTCAATTATGTGGATATAAATATATGTATATCTTGTACGGTAAAAAATATGACAAAAGTAATAAATTTTACTAATTTCTCCGATTTGATCACATGGTTAGTAAAAGACTTCAATAGTGGTATCTACCTTGCACTACGTACAAAGCCACTTTCCAGCATCGTCATCACTACATCGTACTTTTTTACGACCCCAAATCAACCACATATATACTCGACAAAATCATCAATTAAATCCACCGCAACAAATTAAATACACATCAAATCCATTTTTTTTTCCAAAAGAACAGAGTTACCTTTTCATAAAAGTTGTCAATTATATTACCATCGGATAGAAATCATGTTTATGCTAAAGGAAGATTTAGAATGACACAAATTTGAATGGAGTACATATCTAATTAATTAATGAGAATTAATTAATAAGTTGACAATGCAAGCTCAGAAACATTGATTAGAGATGAACATAAAGAATTAAGGAGAAAAAGTGGGGTAAAGTGCCCCTAATCAGAGGGACCAAGCTCCCTAATTACATGTCACTTCTTGACTTATTGTGTGTAAGATAGGTGTCCATGGGCTATGATCACGGTCACCCCCCTTCACATCCGAGGATGTTTACATACAAATTAAACACTTACCCATCAAATGGTTGAATATTTGAATGAACCAAATAATAAGTATTAAAAGTACTAATTAATCTCTGTTGCGAGGAATATATATCCATTTCAAATCGTTGTTGTTGAGATAAATTATACTATTACTCCGTATATAATTAAATAAAACAAAATTAGGGTTTAAAACTTGTGGTCAGTGGCTTGAGACTATGCCTTCTAGACTTCGAGTCTGTCGCTCACGGGTTTACCCAGAGCGCGCCAAAATGGTAACGGCTGCGGGTTCCCTCGTTCATCAAAAAAAATAATTAGGATAACAAATTGTTTGTCTTTAACTATTTTTTTGTCGCTTTACAATATAGACGAGGGGGTTTCGAACCTGGAACCTATCGTCCCAGAGCACCTAGTCTAACCACTAGCCTGAAACATTTTCGTTATCTTTAACTATTTAAGTGAACTTTATTTGACTTGTTACGGTTTTATATCGTTATAAATGAGAATTTACACGGGATTAATGCACTAAAATATCTTCCCCTTCTATTCCACCAACTTGGCTCTATTCTTCTTCTCACAAAACTCCATCGATCTACATCTTGTCATCATATGACTACTGACTAAAATCATTGTAGCCCATTTACTCATGCATATGCCCTTACACTCGCATACCTTTTTTTTTTTTTAAATCTTCTCAGGTAACTTTAATTGATAGTCATGATAAATAATACTTCACCCGTCTCACTCAATACCGTCTCATTCAATAGTCACTTTATATGAAGGAGATTATAAATATAGATGACTATTGAAAAAAACGAAAAAAATACTTATGATCTGGACCCGAACTTAACTTCATCAATTATAATCTTCCTATTCCCCTCCGAACAAAAGAGTAAACAATTTTTTATTTTTCATTTTACATTTTATCGACTTAACTAATAATACCAGACAATGCTGAAGCTTAAATTTTTAAGTCTTGTTAGCCAAAATTTCAGAAAAAGAATTTCCTATTAATATGTAATTTCCCTTTTTTTTTAAAGGTGACTTCCCTATGTCAAGGCAAATAAAGCTCAAATTTAGCCAAATAAGACGTGCGTGAATAATAAAGACTCACCCAATTGATTGATAATGACTTAGTTTAATTCGATACCGGACATTAAACAATGGGCTATAATACCATGTTAAATTTCAACAACAAGTGGGTCACGCCCAAAGGAGAAAAGAAAGTCCACCGTACGTACAACATTACAAACCAAGAGATCGAGTTCCATCTTAAAACCAAATAATGGTAACAAAGGGAGTAGCATTAGTTTTATAATTATCGGATGTGTCTCGTGTAACTTCTCCGATGTCTAATTAGTCCAGGAGATCATGCCCGGTCATAAGAATTTGTGTCAAATTGGGTCATTTTGGCATTGACTCAAATTTGTACGTGCTATTATCAAATTATTCAAGAATAACGATTTGCATGCAGAAATAACGATCGTTTCAGGTGATTGAGTTGGCCTAGATCAGGTTGGTCAATTAGAATTATAAATCAAACTCGAGTTTTCAATTCAAATATCAGGCAATCGAGAATAACAAATGTAGCTACTCTAAAATGAAGGAAGGTTCATGAGAAATTTCAAAGTGGAGGATGGGAGGGTTTGCATAATGCATAATGCATAATGCATAGGAAGGAATAGGAGGGGGTGGGGGCCAATAGTACAGTTGAGTTGGTATACATTAAAATCATGGGATTATTACTAAATGAGGAATTCATAGTATCACCCCTTCATTCGCACCCAGATATAATCCAGCATACAGTTTTAATAATAGGACTAGTAGTAGACTGACTCTGCTCTTCCTCTGACACTTCACACATTATTAGTTCATCACTCAGGAAAATTAAAGGACAATATCCCTTTACTTCTAGGGCACTTTCAAATCGTAGGTATTATTATTGGTTATTGGTTTTACTACTACATGTCCTATACTCCTATAGTCTTACGCTAGTACTGTAGGAACCATTATGATACAGTGAAAGTTCGTATGATGCCATTTTTAGAAAGGCATGTTTAGTGGACCTCAAAATTGTAGGGCAATCTTACTTGTAACTAGCACTTTTGTGAAAGCCTTTTAATTTGGTAGTGTGAGAGTAGATAAATACGGAGTCATATAAACGTAAGATCCTATATATCACAGTATTAGGTCAATTACGTATTACTCCCTCCGATTCTTTAGATCAGATTCGCAACGTTTACTATTTGCACGAATAATAAGGTTGTAAGTGAAGATGGTAGGTCTCACCAATAAAGTAAAAAGCTAACACAAACAAAATTTACCTATTATAGAAATGTTGCAAACCTAATGAATTTGCCAAATATAGAATATGTTGTGAATCTAAAGAATCGGAGTAAGTATTCTTTTGAGAAAAGTGATAAACTCGAGGTTTGTAGGCATAGGTGTATGGCCATTCTAGTCTTTCAAAATTGGTTGTTTTTTTAGTTCTGGAGAGACAGTTTGAACTTGAATTCCTTGAAATTTTTGCCAAGTTATAATCATTAAACTTCACCTTTATTTATACATATTAAAAATAATTGATCCTCAGATGAATTGATAATAGATTTCTATATTCATTGTAACAAAAATAGAGTTGATGATCCTCCGTAATAGAGTGAATATGATGATTAGTTTGATGGAATGCAAAATAGAATACGGGGTTTAAGGCAATGGATGCATGGAAGCTAGGCTTTAGGTCATAGATTTGATCATGGTAAGTAACGTCGGATTGGTCCGTTCTGTTCGGTCCAAATTTTAAGCACGTTTGGACGCAACATTTTCAAAAATATAGAAAGACTCAGCTCGTAAACCTGTCCCAAACCAGCTAACCCGCTTATCCGTGGATCAAAATTTCACACTTAACCCGACCCATGTCCAGCACGAACCGAGATATGAAGACCTATAGTTTAGGAGGGGGAAGAACGTGAATCCGTTAAGAGATGCATGTGGATTGCATAAGCAAAATGAGTTGAAGTCCTATGATAATTATATTTAGGGAGATGAGAGCAAGCAAGGTTTGGTATCAATCAATTTCCTTTTATCATAGTAAACCTAACTTCCTCTTTATTCTTTTCATTTGTCAAATTAGTAATTTCCCATGTGAATTTGTGTTATTTCAAACCACCTTAACCTTATCATACTCATACATACCCTTCTTCCCCTTCTTATTTTTTTTTTTCACATTCACAAGTTTTTAAATAATTTTTCTACGATATCGTTCCACATATTTTAGTGTGACACATTTTATATTAGACTAAAAACTAACAAAAAATAAGTGAAATCTGGTTTCTCGTCTATTATGTGAGATGTTTTACACTATACTCCGTATATGCTTTTTTTAGACCACATAGTTGGATAATCAGAATTAATGACGGAAATCAACTATTTTGACCGGTAAAATCATAAGGTGTGATGATACTCATAAGTCATAAACTTAGTTCAAATTACATCAACATACATGCACAAGCCATAGTTTATTGTTCATATACTTTATTATTCATATATACTTTATGCCTAAAAAGTAAAAAATAATCACATATATACACTATTAATTAGTTTAATTATTGTTATAAGTGAAAATATAGCAAACACCATAAATTAAATGAGAGATTATTATTATCCGTCCTCAAAACATGCGATATGAAAGGTTGTTTTATGTTCGTTGTTCTAACAGATTTTGGCAAATGACAATTTGCATGACCAATGCAAGCTAAATAATCTTTCACGTGTGATTCAAACCTCAGACTCTTGTTTGTTAGATTGTTGATTCAAATCCCATGACTCCCAATTATTTCTGAATTTCCACATTTCTAAATTGTAACCATGCATGCATATTTCGTATATACATAATTATTACAGTATTTGGAAGGAATTTCGAGTGTACCATATTATCGTTACATGTTAGATTATTAAAATAACACAACAACAAATATACTCGGTAAAAAATTAAACAAGTCTCACAATCATCGAATATCGGTTTCCACTAATAACTTTAAACCGCTATATAAAAGCTAAATTATAAAAATAAAATTATACGAGTATTTATCCAAAATTTAACGATTATTTTTGTAGATATCTACTTAAAGCTACTAAAAATAATAGGGCTAACTAGGGTCAACTCTATACTTGGTTATAAAATACTCGTAATAAAATATGAATATATTTCTATAAAATAACAAATTTTTTTTTTGAATTTTCTACGTGGTATCCCTGAACTTTTTACTTTTCTATCTTATACCCCTATACTTTTTACTTGTACACATGGTACCCTTGTATTTTACTAAAAGTTTCTTTGGTACCCCTAAAAATTTTTCCCGACAAGTTTTGGCAACAAATTACCTTTTTATGCTCAAGATTAAAAGTAAATGTCATTTAACATACCTAATTAACCGATAATTGAACTTAAGCTAACAATTTTGTACGTGTTTGCAGTTTATACTCCAAATCTAAACGAATTATATTTTTGACGTTATATTGTCAAATCAAATGATAACACTTAAATTAATCTCAATTACTTGTTAATTATCTAAGTTAAATGATATTGAAGTCTTAATCCTCAGCTAAAAACATAATCTAACGACAAAACTTGATGGAAAAAAAAAATTCAGGACGCTAGTTAAATTAATAATAAAATTCAAGGGTACCATGTATAGAAATAGAAAAGGTAGGGATACCATGTAAAAAAGTGAAAAATATAAGGGATACTGCGTAGAAAATCTTTTTTTTTTTTTTTCATATTATTGTTTGGATACAATACTTTAACCGTTGAGTCAAATAGGTCAAACTGAAAACTATCGTCATTACTAGTGCATTAATCCCTTGGTGAACCGTGTATTTACGCTAGGTATAAACTCTATTTAGATAATCTTATTATGTTCTTACTATAATCTTATCTAAATACAACTTCACATTCATATGTATGTGATCATCCCTATTCCTCTTTTTGCAATTTGCATAGACTAATGAATGGAATCTTGACAAGCATAATTGAATCTTATAGCCTAAAATTAGTAAGAAATGAAGATCACACGTAAACTACGAATGGTTATACACGTAGAATATATACATTAACCACGTAAAAGTCAAAAGGATTATTTATTATCTTAAAAGCTGTCGGATTTATATGAAGAGGTAATGCGTGTATTAGCGTATGTATACACCATAGTATGTATATATGTACGTGTACACACCATAATACTCTACGAATATACTTACTAGATTACATAAAAAAAAAAAGTCTAAAGCTAATAGAGATGATTATACTTATCGTATACGTACACGACTTAGTTATTTAATTTAAAGTGAGTTGTTTACATAATCACCATGGAAAATTTTACATTATTAAACATTTAGACCTTGACCTAGTATCTTCTTTTCGGGAGGCGGATCCAAGGGTAGGTCCGGGTGGACGAGTGTTCATTCTCTAACATTTTAGAAACTCGTAATAAGTATTCTTTTCATGCATCTCGGTTATTTATTTAATTATCTTTATTTATATTATCTGTGAGAAATTTTTTAATCAAAGATAAACAAAGGATTCAGACGGAGGGAGTATAGAACGAATAAGATAAGAAAATACTCCGTATTACTCATAGTTTTTTTTTTTTTTTTTTTTTTTTTTTTTTTTTTTGCAAGAAGGTAGTACTCTCATACATTTCAAACACAAGAGTATGGAAGGTAGTTATTTTTATTATGAGTATTCTACGTTCTCAAAGTAATACAAATATATGTAGTAATAATGTCTCATTAGATTAGTAATGTAATTATGATCTTTATAAATTCACCATTTTAATGAATCATAGATATACAAAAATATAGGAGTAAATTATGAAGGATAATATATAACCATCTAAATAACATTCGGAATTTTTTTTATCCCTCTTGAGACTTGAGTCCTAATCGACCTATTACGACAAGAATCGTGAATCCGCCATGGCTAGATCTTTCGATCACTGTTTGATCCTTTGATCCTAAATTCAACAACGAACGGATCTAGATTTATAGGGTACGATAAAATTCATGCTCATTTTTTATTTAAAAATTTTTAATTTTATTTTGACCTAAACTTGGACATAAGATATAAAAAGTCGTTTTTTGGTGTAAGTAACAAAACGTCCTCCAACATGATTTTGCCTATGATCTCCATGCACAGGCTCTTCCCCGTACCATGTACTGATTTCCATTTGAGAAAGTTCAGAGATATTGGAGGTTGTCAGGATTCGAATTCGTGAGCGTTCATACTGACTCTGATGCTATGTTATGAAACCAATTCAACTAAAATTTTAAGCCGATGGTATTAGATTTTAGCGTCAAAGTTATGCATTCTTGCTTTGCTTTTAAATGTATTATAAGGGGTGCATTATTTTGCTAAAGCAGTGATTATTGGATGAAGCTTTAGACTAAATGGTGTCATTTAGGTATGTAGCTTAAGAGCCTTAATTACACTTTAAAGTCACCCTAATTAAGCTACGTCGATTAGAATTGAAATTACGGTGTTACGCACAATACCAACATGAAATAAGTTCTTAATCCCTAAAATAGGATGGAGTGTAGAAATGGTTGAGCTACTTAGACTTATTGTCTAAATTCGACTTAATTTAATTAACTCTAACATGTATATGCAATAACCCCATCCAATTTTATAGGGTCGTCAGTCGTCACACATACTTTCTACTACAAATCTAAATTTACTTGAATTATTCGATGACCTTTAATATCAGTCATTTCACAAAATATATCTTTAACATGTTTAAATTTCTCATAAAAAATGTTTCACAAATAACGACACATTCAACACAAAAATACAAGCCACACTCTGATACGCGCGCGCCCACACACAAGATAGACTCGTGTAAAAGTAGGAATGATAATAAATCGAGCTTACCGCAAGCTTGATTAGTTCAAATAACGTGTGTGCTATACTCGATCTTGTAGTCCTTATGTAATTCAAAGAACTATAGAGTATAAAAATCTGAGCTTGAGCTTGAGCTAATAAAATAAAATAATACGAATTTTTTTAAGAAAAAAAAATGTCAACGAAGAAAGAGCATCAGATTACATGCTGTTTGGGCTCTCGAAACCCATATTACATCTTTTATTGAACATAAAAAAGATCATAAGCAAATAAAACTATTTAGAACTGAAATTTTGTTCGAGTTGATTTTTTTTTCCTATATTTTCTATTATACCTACCACGACTAATTTAATGCTAGTATACTATACTAGATAATAACACATCTATAATGGAGTAGCTTGTTAACTTGATATATATGGAATCCTATTATTATTTGATTAATTGTGGAAATTAAAGCCCTCAACAAACTAATTAAGCTACCCATGCCACACTAAAAATTTTAAAAAAATCATTTGATGATGATTCTATATTGATATCAATGTTTAAGAACCACATATGTAAAACATGGTTTGGAATTAAGAAAATGATAGGTTTTGAAAAATTCACTTTATTAAAGAAAATTATAATAAAGTATAAAAATAAATAAAATAATTATTTATAGAAATGGTGATAAACAAAAGAGTCAAATCAAATGGGAACCATGGGCCTTGCTTTGTTTAGCCATTTGAAGAAACATTAGATACTTTTTGTTGTAGGTTGCTTTCTAAATAACTTGTTTTTATTTCATTTTTGGCATTTGTGGGTCTAATACGTGGCCTTTCTTTTTTCACAAAAACCTGAAAAAATTATTTAAAACTGCGTTTGATTACTCGGAATTGATTTGAATCTTATGATTTCGAATTTTATATTTGAATTTCATGAATTCAATTCCTATAGAATGAAAAAACCAATTTATAAAGTGGGTGTTACTTTAAGTTGAGTTATCAATAGGAAATGTTTTTCTTGATGAGTAAATCCTTTAGGTAGACTAGTCTTATGATATAAGACCGTCTCATCAATAATTTGCGGAAAAAAGGTGTTTTGTCACAAATTATGCACTTGGGCTTAATGAGTCGTTGTTATGAGTAATTAATTTGGAGATAAAAGAATCATTCATATGTGTATGAGGCTTATATTTAGAGATCATGAAAGTATGAGAATAAGAACTTAACTCTTCTTTTAATTTGGGGATTCTTTGCTAACTGTTTTAATTTGTTCTTGAGATTTGTTGTTGATTGACTTGATTTTGTGTTTATATTTCTTATTTTCTAAAGTTAAACCATGAATACCTTTTTATACGATACGTAAAGGAAATCATAAGAATATATAATGCTGATGAGATTTGAAACCAAGTCATTGTATCAGTTCTCGTAACTTGCTTTACCAGTTCTCATAATACCTTTTGAAACCGTATTTTCTTAATTTATGTGCCGAATCAATTCAGCCAACTTATCAAACCATGGATTATACTATAATTTATAAGGCCTGTAATCTGTATGATCAATCCATGGCCATATCTTGGGTTAGGGTCCATTTAGTTGAAGTCAGGCTAGCATGGATAAGTTAGTGGGCCTTGGGCATGCCATGGATATACGTATTATATTGATGTATTTTGGGATATACGAGTAATATTTATTGATAATAATGAGATATTGACAAAAAATTGACGAGAAATTGAGCAATTGATCGGAAAAAAATAAGAAAGGTTTAATTTCACCTATCGATAAAGTTAAGGGGTCTAATTGCTCAAATCAAAAGTTAAAAGGGTTTGATTTTACAATTGAGCTAAGTAGAGGGGCTCAATCACTACTTTCCCGAATATGATTATAAATTTATAATCACTTCCTATATGAAAAATCTCACAATCAAATTACTATAAAACCGACTCAAAGATCTTCAATACAGAGTACAATAGTGGATTGTTAATTTGTTGGTGAGATTAGGCCAACCAGTTATGGTCCAAAGAGATATTTGGACAAACAACCCAAAGAATGGACAATCAAGTCATTATAACATTAATTCTTTCCAAGCCTTGCCTTTAAACTTTTTAAAAAGCCCATTTGCCTAATATTTAGGCCTAGATGAGGCTAACTCATCCTTAAATTTATCGCACATTCATACTACTCAAATTGTACAATTCATTCGTTTGTTGGATTTCATTTGATTATCTTTGATTAATTTTTTTTTTTTTTTTTATAATAATATGAAAGATGAATGAATGATCGAGAGAAATATAATACAGAGTAATTCTATGTAACTATGATGTGATGTTGGAGCACCATAAAACGGTTTTTTATATTTATTTATTTTTCAAATTTTTGTCAAAATTGAATCAAATCATTACAGAAAAATTGGGAGTGAAGAATGCAATGGATAATGATGTGGGTAGAGGGGAGTATATAATGGAGTATTGACTCTGTGAAAGGTAATGAACGAGAAATTGAGAAAAGAAATAGAGAAAAATAATTGGAGAGGATCCTTACTTGATTTCAGTCTGTCACGGATTTGATGACGGTCTGTATTTTAAGCTCACTAGAGAGGAGAAACACGTTTTTGGCAAGGTCGTTGGAGACGATAAGTTTGAAGTACAACAATCAATGCATCAAAAGCCACAAGTATTTGGGTTAGGATTTCTTGGTGCTCAATTTCTTAATTGTAGTGGCTAATTATGTAACGGGTCAAGTAAAATACATCCCTCTTCTACTATAGGAAATGCTAGAATTATGCAGGCATACGTGGCAGCTTCTCCTTCATTTTTTTTTCTCGTTCACTTCTAAAAAGTTCAAAATCTTATACTAATAATGCTACAGGTTACGTTATTTCTTATTCTCTCTTTTTCGCTAACATTTTCATCAAACGTGTCAATAGGATCTCGAAGGAAGTATTATTTGACTCATTTCCAATTGAAACGGATTATTATATCCATTATAAAGGATACCACGACATTTAATTATTATAGGCACGTGGAAGATGTGCACAAGTCATAGGATAAATTAAAACCACGATAATAAGAGTGTAATAAAGAGCAGAGGTGATGTTTTGTCTGTTACTATCCTCATCGGATCTAGATTTCATAATGCATGCAGCAATATATAAGTGTGAAAGTCCAATATTCATCAAAAATATTGAAGAGACAACTTATGATAACTTTCATTTACTTTTTTTATCATTCCAAAAACAATTTTCACGGGTTGGGTCAAATAAATAAGAGGACGTAATATTTGTGAAATAATTGTCATATTCCGTCAACAAAATGAAATGTTATTTAAATTGGTAGTTTTAAGACGAACATATCTGTATCAAGAGAGATTAACTAAAAAACTTATATCCACAAGTATTTCACGAACCAGTAAAATAAATCTTTAATGAGACGGTCTCACTCAAATAGGACCGTTTCTATGTGGGAATAAAATTACCGTGAAATTACCTGATCATAAAAATTTCGTGTTCATGAATAAATTTTTATGATGGCCGGGCTATCCAAGTGCTTTAACCCTTGCCACACTTTAACGTCCTAGGTTTTCAAGAATTTTTCTCTCAAATCATACTTTCTACTCCTATTATTCTAGTTTTTAAAGAATAATCTTTTACTATCCAATATCGACGTGGTTAAATCAAGATTACATATTACATCTTACCATCGTTATTTTTTCCATGATTTCCTTTTTCTTTTCAAATTCTTACTCTTAAACAGTACGTGTATGTATAATTCATTTGTTTTTCTTTAATAATCTTTAATTATGTTTAGAAGTGATAAAAAAAAAAAAACTTCACTTGTCTCAACAATTTGTTTATTTTTAATTAAAATACTTTTTGCAAATAATATAAAAAGTAAATATTTGAGACTTTGAGTTAGATAAAAAGCGTATTAAATTTTATTTCACCAAATTAAAAAATATAAGATGGACTTACCCGTACAGAATACTGTTGGAAATATAGGGTCACTATAGGGGCGATATATAACTAGTAAATACACGTTGTTGTGTCGTGGTATGAAGGCCACTGAATGAGAAACGAAATCGCCCCGACTACGGTACAAATCGGAATGGGCGTCGTCCCCCAAGGTCACACAACACCCCTAAAAGATTGTGTACTCAACCATTAGGAGTTGGAACTCGATGGTATACTCAGAATTTATCAAGATATTTGGATGAGGAAGTATTTGATGTATGTCTCTTCCCCATTCTCATTCTCTTATATCACCTTATATAAGACTACATGAGAGTATGAGACTAATATCAAAGGGTATCCAAGGCTATTCATGATGGTAATGAATTGTCATTACTATAAAGATAATGATATTCATAACCATCATGAATATTGGTGTCAATGTGCTACTTAATGGGAGATACCCTTACAATGCAACAATGATCAATCTATTGTCTTTGCATTATTTCTAACAAATACTAAAGATCATTCTGAATCGGAGGGAGTATCATATTAGTAACAGTTTTGATGATCTTGTAACTTAAATTTGTTTGAACAATATTAAAGTACCTTAACTTTTACGAGTATATTTCATATGTATATAGTTTATTTAAATGAAAAATAATATCCGATAATGACATAAATAATAGGTTGGATTTAGTTTGATCAATCATTCATTTATTTTGGATGTTCATTAATCCATTTAAATCGGATGAATAAATATACGATGATTCACCGGTCTTTTTTCCTCCTTTCTACTCAATAGAATGGTTCCAAAGAGAAATACGTCATGGTATGCGTTTGGGTTGAGGTCATATCATAAGGGTTTTTGTGGCAATGAGTAGTACTAGACGCCAAATGAAAGGATAAAAAGTAAAGTTTAGGTACATACATACCTTTCTTTAGGAATAATAAGTACTGCGCTACCTGCATATAATTGTGGCTATTGGATCACAACAACTAAGCTTTCTAACTCTTTTCATTGAGTGTAGGTTTAGTTAGATGAAGAATAAACACTACAAGAATACAAGTGCATGGCTTACTTTCTTCCTATATTATTTCAGATTTTGACTGATTCAACACATCGAACTTGGACTATTATTTCTACATGCATTTCTTATTTGGTTCGAAAACTCCTATTTGCATTCCACGTATCCGTTTTAAGCTTAAAACAATAAAAACAAACACAAATTCTTATTTGTTAAGAAGTTATAGTCACTTTATTGTAACATGTCCCATTTGAATAGATCGAATGGAAAAAATCAAGTTGAGTGTAACCCAGCCACTAGTTTATAAACCAGTCGAATAATGTCATCATACACATGAGAAGATACCTCAACATGACCCGTTATAATAACAAAGTGACAGATAACTCAGTTACAAGAAAGATTATCTGAACAAATACAAAGTGTTGTATTTAATTAACCATAATCGAACATTTTAATCTTGAAACGAATATATACGTGTTAAGAGAGGTCATCGATTGAGTCGAGAATAGATACTAGCTAGCTACATCAAGTTGCATGGGTTAGTTTGTTGCAAAAGTAATTGGGGATATTGACAAGATGGAAGACATGGAACTTGGACTACTATTTGTGCATGTACTTTGTTGATATAGAGATTCAACACTCAATATATTAGTCACCAAAAAATACACTCCAATATATCACGAATGTCATTGGTCCAAGTGCCCCCTCCCTTCCCTTTCTAAATTGAGGTTATTTTATCCTTATTATTCCTAGTTTGACCTACCAAATATTTCTACTTATATATACCACTCTGACGTGTTCATATCTCCATCAATTTTTTTTATCACCTATTCATCACTTATATAGTTATATGTGTATTTTTATTTTTATTTTGGTGGTGATGACATTATCAATGGCATTGATAATTGCGATCCATAATGCAATACATGCAAATTATTAGATTAATAATAACAAATTAACAATACTAAAACGATTCATTTTAGTGATTCTAAACATTCAAAATCAATTCAGTTCGAAATCGTTTAACTCTGTTTGTTAAATAACGTGTTAGTAAAAATAGATTATTCTATCAAAGGGCCAAATTAAAAAGAGTTGTTTGAGTAAATAAAATTACCTCAATTTACTTGAAAATCTTCCACTTTCTAAAATTTATGAGGAATATTTTAATTAAATGAGATAATACATCATACTACTACAGTACTACGGAATATATATATAAAAATCTATTATTGTTCTTCAATATGGTAGAAAAAAAAAATTGATTACAATATTGATGTTAATCTATTTTTGTTCAATACTATGTTGCTACTTGCAATAATGTATTGAAATTACAAATTTTGTAATATTTGCTATTTACTAAATACGGCGTCGTACTCCCTCTAATTCTTAAAACTGTATTTAATATTATCCATAATATAAAAGATAAATAAATAACCGTGATGAAAAAAGTGTTTCAATAAAATGAGATTATGCTATGCCAATTAACTATGGTCCATTAAATTAATAGAGGATTAATGAGTATACTTTCAAACCTACTACTCTATCCATGTCTATCAATTTACGTGGCGTTCATAATATTTACAAGTGTGTAATACTCCTATAGTTTTGAAACACGGATTAACCGTTACTATCCTTTGTGATAGAGGTATCTGTCATTTTATTATAATGGGTCAATATTCCCCGTTTATCTAGAAAAAATAACTCATGTATTTTTGTAATATTTTATCTTTTCTATATAAACGGATTATATTTGATCCATTATAAATTTATGACGGATAATTCCGTTATAAACAATAATTTGCGTTAAAATAATAATGGAAAGAGAAGGAAGATTTGGAAGGTAGGAGAGAGAGGACGAAGATTAGATATGATAACAATAGCTTTTACTTTATTTTATTTTTAGTTTATTACTCCCAAATCATTGCTATCTTTGGAAAGGGAGAGTGGCACGTGTCGACTCATTTAACCCTCTTCTATACGACCACCAAGACCAATTCATTCCGGGTGGGTTGGACGGTCGTAAACTCGTAATACCATTATTGGACAAATCATGCATCACCAATTAACCAATCTCCCTCCACATATTTTCACTAGAAGTCTATACTTTCGCCTTCAATATTCCTCTCCATCTTACCAACTAAAACAAATACCACATGAATTACGATCCAAACATATACGGAGTATTTCGTATTAATTATACAAATTGTTTTCATCATACAATAATAACGTATTATAAGATAAATGTATTTAAGATATATTCGTATATATATATGACGCAAATTTTAAATTAATTTGACAGTTGACTAGGCAACACTAGATGAATAACGTTAATTATCGACCAATAATACATTGTTCAGTAGCATGCACCGATTATTTGATTATGATAATAATCGACAATATATATATATATAACGTTTATTCATTCCAAAATGACGGTAAAGAGTGGAATATTCAAACTAGCCTTTACAATCTTTTTCGATGATATATAAATTTATGTATACCATCCGTTCTACTCCGTATATACTTTGTAATCACTTAGGAAAAACAAGAGATGAGAAAACAAATAATCAAATAAGTAGAATATACGAGTAACAATCAAAAGAAAAGGAGAAGGTAATTTAAGGCTTACACTTGGAAAGATAACACTATGACTCCATGAGAAGCTTAAAGAGGTAAAAAGTAAAATAAGTGAAAAGAACTTGATAAGATAAAAAAGTGTTTCTTTTGCTAAAAGGCCTCTTATTTTTCTCCATCATTTCCTACGAGTATTTGTTTAGGAAACATGTTCCCGGCCTTTAGCTTTGCTTGGTCACCTTGCATTGTATACTAATGCATGTGCTATAATATAATGCGATGGTAATTATATTATGTGATCTTTCATAACAGATCTAGATGTCTCACAATACAATTAACATGAGACCTACGGTTGTATTTGTATTTCCAAAAAAAAAAAGTAGTTATCCATTACTTTAAGTCTTTAACAATGATCAACGCAAATAATTGATGAGTATTCTTATTGGACTTCATTTTAATCCGTTGTGATCGAAAAAGAACGAGTTAGTAATTTAAATATATTTATATACGTGGAAACTACGTTAAATTTGACATTTGTATAAAAAATATATTACTTCGTACCATATATTCTGTGTATCATATATATAAAGTTAAACAAACATGTTGACTTGAATTAAGGAGTACTCCCTTTGATTCTTACGATTCGCAACATTTGATTATAATAATCCTCACAAAAATGTAGCAATCCTAAAAAATTGAAGGGAGTTTCAATTTTTATAGCGATTGATTAACTTATGATTTTGTATTAGTAGATGTTGAATTGATGATCATCAATTCTATATAAACTCTATATGTGATTCAAAAATATCAACATGTTTCATCTTAATCTTCTAAAAGACGGTATTATGATAAATATAATCTAAAATCACCGACTACAACCTCAAATAATTACGGATTATCAATTACCAAATCATAAGAGTTAGTCTCACAATATCTAAGTCATCTCAGCAGACAGGTGATGAATCTAGCTAATAGCTACCAAAACTAAAAAAAATGGTTAAAATTATCAATTTTCACTAAAAAAAATCGTAAAAATGAGACATTTTCAAGTATATATAGTAACCAGATATAATGAACTTGCTATCCCAAAATTTTAGTGGTTCTAAATTCGCTCTTTGTCAGCAGATGTCAACTAACTTAAATGATATGGTCTGAGTTGGAATCTCATCTACATCATTATCGATTTCATGAGTATTCTCAAACCAAGTAAAAATTATTTAAGACGGTTTAAACCGAGAATTTGGTGATTAAAATAAACCGATTGATAAAATGTGTTGTTGGTTAATCTTATCCTGGTAGCTAGACGTATAGTTGGATGATTATCTTATCCTACTAATTAGGGAGATGATTTATTTATGCTTAATTACTAAGAGTAAGCTTAACTAACTTAAATTAGCAAACAATACGGGTTTTATTCGACATTCTCGTCGACGTGGATTAATTACCTCACGCGTGAAAAAAATCCCAAAAGAAACCGCTTCTAGAACAGTGTTTATTTGGTGCCACGTGTCACTAAGATAACTTATGAGTCATCACACACTTCTATGCATCCCCTTTGGTTAAGTCTTTTTGGTCCTTAGGATAAGGTCGGCCGTGCATGATATAAAGCTACTGTAAATGTTGTGAGAATTCATCTCAATTATTCAGCTGAATTGATCCAGAATTTTTAGATTACCAAGAATTCGTTTATATATTCTTTTCGTCTCAATAGATAGTTTACATTTGTTTTATACTCCGTATATATTTAAGATAGTGAGAGAAAAATTAATATTTGTTTATTACGGAATAAAAAGTAAAAATGTGAACGATTGATTGGGACGGATGGAGGATTTGTTTCGACAGAAAGTGATTCTTACCTTAGACTCTCTTAGAGTATGAAACTAATAGAATATAAACGGGTCTCAACCATCTCCTTAAAGTTTTGGTTGAGATGGTTCGTTAACATATTTAATAGAATATAAACGGGGCTCAACCATCGCCTTAAGGTTTTGGTTGAGATGATTCGTTAACATATGGTATCAGAGCCAGAGGTCACGAGTTCGAACCCTGGCAACCCCCAATATCTCGAACTCTCAAGTGGAATCTCAGCACACGGTACGAGGGAGCCGGTGCGCACTAACCACATCCCCAAAGGGGATTCCAGTGAGGGGGCGTAATAGAATATAAACGGGCCTCAACCATCGCCTTAAGGTTTTGGTTAACATAAGGTAATACCTTATGTTAACGAACCATCTCAACCAAAACCTTAAGACGATGGTTGAGGCCCGTTTATATTCTATTAGAAACAAAAAAATCGAGATACAAAGAAATTTTTCGTACTACACATCTGATTTATTATGACTATGAAGTACTATTGACCGGCGACAAAAAATGCAAATAGTTCATAGTAGTAAATCAATGAACAAATTTAATCTTTAAAGTCTTTTTTAAGATGGAAGAGTAAACAAAAATGAAATCAGTAAATACATAACATAAAAATTATGGAGTGAAGTCTCTAAATAAATTATTGAAAGACCTTTTTTTAGTACTAATTTTATGTGTTATTCATATATTATTATTATTAGATGTTCATTCAAATGATAATTTTATTTTGAACATTTTTTATAACAATCGTACCCAATTTATTATAGATTGTAACCATTTTTATTAGTATATTCTTATATTTTAAACGTACTAATTTCTACATAGTACTCCGTATTACTTTTGGTATGAATGTTACTTCAATTTATAATTGATATCTCAATAAATTTAAAATATACCATCTTTAAGTTATCTCAAAAAAAAAATCATCTCTAAGTAAACTTACTGTACACTAATTGCTACCCGGCCTACCGCAGAGTTTTAAGTGAAAAGATCAATAATTTTTGAGATAACGATTTTAAAGAAAGTAGAAATGATTCCATTAAATATATAGTCTATAGTTGTTTTTCACACAAATTTTTCTTTATGATAGAGTTATCCTCATTTTTTTAAAACGGGTCAAATACTATCCGTTTGTATAAGAAAATCAATGTTTTATTTTTTCTAACTAAATGAGATTCCCTCCGTTCCAATGAAATAATGAATTGTTGGTCTTTGCTTTTGGCACCAAGGGAAAGAAAATCAATGGGATAGTGACATGTGGAGTCAATGGTCAAATTACATACTCCCTCTGAGTTCCTATTATTGTCCCACTTTCCTTTTGGGCTGAGTTTGAATTTTGTCCCACTTTCCTTTTTAGGCCATTAATGTGTGGTTCACAGTTACTCCCCCATTTCTCTCTCTTCCTCCTTTTTCAACCACCCATTTCCCTTCCTTATTTTTCACGCCAAAACCTGATGGGACAATAATAGAAACTCGGAGGGAGTATAAAAATCATTCCTAAAATAGAAAGACAAACAATTCATTGAGATGCCCCAATATAGATTAGGCAAACAATTCACTGGAACGGAGGGATATTATTCACGCGTTATAACAATGCGATGGATAAATCCGTAAGACCGTAACAAGGGAGACTAACTACAGTATTGTTTTTAAGTGATTAGAGGAAGAACGTGGCATGATACCACTCGTTGCTGTTTTTACTCCTCAGAGTGGGGCCATAACAAAAGTTGTAAGACAAGGACCAACCGTTTATCCCATCTATTTCCACCCCTCTATAAATATGGACCGCTTCACACCATTTTTCGAAACTTGGCAGTTTGGAAATTCATTCTTATATTCATTCTGAATTGAATATTACCCAAACCAAACCAAAAAAAAAAAAAAAATCTTAATTATTTCAAGAAATTTAAAGAAAATAAAAAAATAAAAATGGGAGTTCAAGATAAAGATCCACTTTCTCAATTGAGTTTACCACCCGGGTTCAGATTTTACCCGACTGATGAAGAGCTGTTGGTCCAATATTTGTGTAGAAAAGTTGCCGGTCACCAATTCTCTCTTCAAATTATTGCTGAGATTGATCTTTACAAGTTTGATCCTTGGGTTTTACCTAGTAAGTCCCTCCCTGATTCTTTATATGAGACGATATCATATTAAACCTGTCTTCAGACCGAGCGATTTATTTAATATTAATTCTCAATTTGGACCGACAAATTCATTACAACAAACTAATTTGTTTGTTTATGATTTAATTGTGTAGGTAAGGCTATGTTTGGAGAAAAAGAATGGTATTTCTTTAGCCCAAGGGATCGAAAATACCCGAACGGGTCACGGCCTAATCGGGTTGCCGGGTCCGGGTATTGGAAAGCAACCGGAACTGATAAAGTCATAACAACACAAGGGAAGAAAGTTGGGATTAAAAAGGCGTTGGTGTTTTACGTTGGTAAAGCTCCTAAGGGTACTAAAACCAATTGGATCATGCATGAGTACCGTCTTACCGAACCCACCCGTAAAACCGGTAGCTCCAAGGTCCGTATCCGTATAACTTTATCCCTACTTCGATCATTTCCCAAGTTTAATTATATACTCGATAAATTAAAATACGGGTTTTTTTAATTTGGAAGAGTTTTGCATAAGTCGGTATCATATATTTTGTATGTAACACGGTTGTACAATCAGTCGTGTAAGATGATCTAATCTAGAGTAATTTTTTATATTTGGGTAGATGTATAAAAGAAAATCGATCTCTATAATGAACGTAAAAATCTCATTAATTAATACGGGTAGATAGATTTTATGATAATAGTCATAGTTTGATTATTAAAAAAAGTCGAAAATAATGATCTAACGGTGTATGTGGTTGATGATGTCAGTTGGACGATTGGGTGCTATGTAGAATCTACAAGAAGAGCTCGGGCGCTGCGAGGCCCACGACAAGTAAGGAGCACAGCACGGGCGGGTCCTCATCGTCGTCATCATCGCATCTTGATGACGTCATGGAGACTTTGCCCGACATTGGCGGGCGGTCATTTGCCCTGCCACGTATGAACTCATTAAAGAACAATGTGGTCCCCCAGCAGCCGCCGCCACATGGGCAGCAGGGCCAACAACAGCAAGATGACAAGTTTAACCTCCAGCATCATCTCGGGTCGGGTAATTTCGATTGGGCGGTCCTAGCCGGGTTGAGCTCGGTTCCTGAGTTTGGGTTCAACGGGTCAACCCAACCTCATCATCCGGGTCAAGTTAATGATGATAACAACAACAACCACAACAATTTCAGTGACCTTTACGTCCCCACGTTACCCCCTCTGTCACAGGTGGAATCCCCGGTCGATAATGATACCAAATTCTGGGGTCCTATGGTCGAGGAGGAGGTCCAAAGTGGTATCAGGACTCAACGAATTAACAACCCTAATCCAAATTTGGGATATTACAATCCCGACTCCATGGACCCGTTTGGGATTCGGTACTCGAACCAAACCACCGGGTTCGGGTTTGGATATAGGCATTGATTTGAGTAGGGTTGATGAAGATTTTTGGCATGGGATGTGACATTGGTAAAAAAAAAAAAGACTAGGCAAAAGAGGGGAATTGGTGTAAATACATGTCAATTTGTTTGGCTAACATTTGAGAAGTCAAGTAAGTTCTGAAGAGAGAACAAAGATTATTGTGGGTGGAAATTAAAATGAGGAGTTCAGACCGACGAAAAAGAGTTAAATATTTTTGTCTTATTTGGAATGTGGGTAGGATCGGAAAAAGGTGAAGGTTCAATGTAGAACGTGGTTGAATTGACAAGAAATGTGAGCCCAAAAAAATAGGGCGGCTGTTGTTGATTTCTCAAATAAGGCTGGACAATTGGACATTGATTAAATTTTCGTGTCATACAGTACTACTAGCTCTAGGGACAAAGCTAGGTATAATAGTTGGCTAGTGATTTCCTTTAAATGAACAACTTATTTGTATTTATTTACTCCTTAATTATTTACTCAATTTCCACAATCATTTTAACAGTTTGCATCATATTTTAGTTTGTCTTTTTTTGGCCAAAATAATCTAACAACACTCGTTATACCCTACATCAAACTGTTACATACTCCTAGAGCTGCCAAATCGGGCCGGGCCCATCTCGGTAGCCCGGTCCGGCACGAAAATAAGCATGACCTGGCGCGGCACGGTGATGACGTGGCGAAAAGCACGGGCACGGGACGACCGGTTCCAAGTCGGGCCACGACGCCAATTTGAAGAAAAGTTTGTGCCTAGGCACGGCCCGACACGAGGCACGGTTGGGCCGGCACGACTCTAAATCCCAAAAAAATGAAAAATCTTGAAAATTTGGTCGGGCACGACTTAGGCACGATCGGGCCCGGGCTAGGAACCGTGCCTCGGCGCATGTTCTCAGAGTCAGGCACGACACGACACAGTGGGTCTGCCAGGCACGACTGAGTCTGGCTGGCCAGACACGAAGCACGATTGAGCCGGTACGAAGCACAGTCCGGCACATCCGATTTGCCAGCTCTACATACGGATTAGTAGATATGATAAAAATGATCATTCTAATGTTAAAAAGTACTGTATGAGTAATTGTTTTATAGAGTAAATTAAAATAATCAATTTATATAAAAATTGGTTATTACTCCCTTCGTATCGTTCATTTATTTACCTTTGATTAAAGTATTTCTCACAATGAACATAAAAGACAAATAAATGAACGGAACGAAGGAAGTAATACAAAAAGATCACTTTCACGCTTTCTATTATATTTTGTTACATTGTACCACACGGTTATAGAGTATATAACTAAATTAATCCTTAGTCCCACGTTATTTGATCCAATTGAATTCATTATTTCTTATTTTGTACGGAATATTACGTAGATAATATGTTAGTAAATTGTAGGAGTTTACAATAGAGATTTGGAGAGAAGTTTAACGTGTTAGGTCATTGTTAAATCTAAAAGATTAATAATACTACATCTATCTTCCCTTCAAATTTATTCTGTTTTATTAAAATATTTTTCAGGAACGGAGAAAGCATATACTACTATATTAAAATCCAAACCTTTAAGCATAACAACTTATCAACAAATATTCCGTGCTAAAAACGTAACATTGTATCTAAAATGTATATTTTTTCGTTATTGAACTACGTTTCACAATTCCTTTTCATTTTATTACTACAAGTATATTTTTTTGTGATTTGGGAGGCTCAAATGTTATTTCATTCCTAATTTTTTGCTATTATTCTTTCCCAACTATTCAATTCTTTACGTGGGAGCCGTTTTGGTGAGGAGAAATCGTGGACTTGTGGAAAGAATTGAATGAATGAGGGGTAGTAGTACATAAATACATGTCATATCGATTATTTATTCTGATTAGAACTTATATAATTTCACGATATATATCGATTATTTATTCTGATTAGAACTTACTCCCTCCGATTACCTGTATTCTTCCCTATTTTCTTTTTGGGCTGAGTTTGATTTTCTTCCCTCTTTCCATTTAAGGAAAGTTTTTCACCCCTCACTAATTAATATAATATTCATCTCTCCTACTTTTTCACCCACTTTTTCTCATTTAATATTCTTCTCTCCTACTTTTTCACCCACTTTTTCTCATTTAATTAATATAATATTTATCTCTCTTACTTTTTCATTCCACCTTTCATATTTAACTAATATAATACCCCTCCTTATTTTCTTCCCAAAAAAGAAAGGGGAAGAACACAGGTAATCGGAGGGAGTATATAATTTCACGATATATATCGTGTATTTGTACGAATCTATACTTCGATCAAAAAAATATATTTATGTACGAAGTACTCCATCCATTTATTAATGTTCTTCCCATATGCTTTATACACGTTTCTTAAATAATACTCCCTCCGTCCCAAAATGATTGTCCCATTTACTTTTGCACAATAATTAAGAAAATTGTGTAATGATGGGGTATATAGGCAATTATGACTACTTTATAGGGTGATGTGTGAGGTAGGGTGGGTTAATGGAATGACAAAATGGTAAATATTTTGTCATAGTAGGGACGAAGTTGTAAAAAATGATAGACTAAAAAGGAAAGTTGAGAAATGGGACAATCTTTAAGAACCTACCCAAAAAAGAATACGAGACAATCTTAGTGGGACGGAGGGAGTAAGAATAAAGAATAAAAATGGGAGAGAAGTTGATATAAGTGGGCCACATTAGAAAGTATTAGAAAATAAAGATGGGAGAGACTAATATGAAAAGAATAGAAATTGGTAGAACATTAAAAAACAACCTAAAATGGAATATGGGTAGAACATTAATAAATGAAGGGAGTATTAGAGGGCGTTTGGTTCACCAAAAAGAGGTATAAGGGATGGGTTTAGAATGAACCAAACCTATACCTCTTGTTTGGTTGACAAACTTACGAGTTTGATACCCATACCTCAAACCTCCAAGGTATGGGTTTCTCATACTCAAGGGAGGTGGTGGGTATGAGACTCATACCCTTGGAATCAAAATCCTTATATTCATATTTGATTTTTCCGTTTTTTTTGTAAAATGTCTTAATTAAAATATTTTATTGGGAAAACTAATAAAAAAATACAAAAAAATTATCTTGAAAATTAGTACTCCTTTAAATATATTTGAGGTTTTATATTCCCAATAATTAGTTTTTTAATTAAATTCATTTCACTTTTTTTAACTGATTTTTATTTTATTTTGTAGTATTCTGTATAACATTATTATATAAAGTTTTATATATTTAAAATTAGATTATTAAATACGGAGTATTTTACAAACTATAATTTATAATTTGATTCCTAATCATTTAACAAACGAACCAAACACTAGGAATGAGGAATCAAGTTCCAACCCCATACCACCCTGGTTTGATTCTTGATTCCATTCCTATACCTTCTTGCGAACCAAACGCCCCCTTAATCTTTCATCTACTGTTTTTGATTCCAACTTTAGAGGAATCAAGTACTTCCATATAGAGTTAACAAATGTAGGTAACATGAATCAGATACTCCCTCCGAGTTCCTATCTTTTATCCATATTCTTTTTTGAATTGAGTTTAATCTTTTACCCAAATTTCATTTTAGGACATAAATGTGTGATTCATATTTACTCATTCATTTCTTTCGCTTTCTCCTTCTTTTTCCTCCATTCATTTTCCCTTCCTTATTTTTTACCCCAAAACTAAATGGGACAATCATAAGAACTCGGAGGGAGTATTTCACAAATTCTTGTTTGTCACAAACGTATGACGGGAATAGATACCAAATAGGTGGAATAAGATAAAGATGAGGTTAGTGAGACCTAGATAAATAAATAAGTATCTTTATTTCCTCAAGTGATACTTACTTGACCCGTCTTAAACTTTCGACAGATATATCTATCGTAATAGAGACCAACTGTGTAAGTAGTCCTATCATATATAATTGGTACCGACTACAAATATCTGAGCTATAAAATAGACAAGAGTACTAGAAATATCTCGGATGTCGCATCTTCAAAGTCCCATCCCCATTCCACACTTTCCTTTTGTCAATCCCTATCCCTATCCCTATCCCTAACACATAACAAAACAAAACTACTTTCCCTCCCGAATGTCACAAGTGATAAGATAGATTATAACAACATTATTAAAGGTTTTTCATTGATAACATTATTAATCCAACTTTCTCCTATTCTCTTTTTTTCCAAATTTAATTAGGTGAAATGAGTATAATATGATATTTTTTTCCGTCTTTTAATGATTTATCCATTATATATTCACATAATTGATACAAAATACATTTTAATTAATACTCGTAAATGGGTAGAACACATAAAGATGGAAGAATTACTCTATCCTTTCCAATATGAGTAGAATGTTAGCAAAGTTAGTCAAAGTCAAGCTTTGCTTTTGACCCTAATATCCCAAATTTTGTATATGTGTTCATGTTACTTTTTTTTAAAAAATTTTTTTGATTTTTTTCGAAGTTTGAAAGGGTGAGAATCTCATTTTACTCGGGATAATAAATAATTTATGATTATGGAGTATTTGTGTTTAGTGATGAAAATGGATATATATGCGCATTGTGCATGCATGTGACCTTGGCTGTTGGCTAGGCTTGGTCATCTCCTTGTCGTGGGAGTGATCTACATATGAAATACTGGACATTATTTTTTATCCATTACTTCAATATTGGTAATAAGTATTTTAATCAAACGAGACAAAAAGTAATGTTCGACTGTCCGGAGCGAATATATGAGAAGGCATGTCAATATATCATGCTCTATTGTTTGACCCGTGCTGACTTTACTAAACTTCTAACTAGCATCATCAAGAATAATAAGTTGGTTTAGAGTCGACACATATTTTTCAACTTAAAAACCTAATTAGATCGTGCCAAGTCGGGTTTATTTATAATTTTACAATGGTTCCAAAAACGAGGTGGGTTGTATTGTAGTATGTACAACTAACCACCGGTCTAAGATGTTGAAAGTACGTCGTGGTTGATGTAAGGGTTTATTAGTGCGTCAAAATAAACGTACGTAAGGAATGATGCTCTCATCTCATGTACAAACAGTAAGATGAGATGCGATATGCCAAATCAAATCAAAGCCTGAAAGCGCACACACACACACACTCTTTTAAACACCTACCTAATAATTACTCCACTAGATAGATTTACACGAATATATATTAATTAATGAAAATATAATAATGCACACGAACTCTAAGTTTAAAAGCCTCCACGTGTCCAACTTGCTGCTGCTACGACACGTTTTACAACTCTTTAAAGCTAGCTTAGCTTTTTGACCCAAATTTGGTTCCACCTGACTCAACTTAACTTATGCTCAAGGTGAAGTGTATAGTAACTTTTGTTATGTTGGACCACATCAACACTCGTACTCTAGTGACTAAACACCTAATTAATTAATTAATTAATTAATTAATGACTAATGAGTAATCACTTGAGCATGCATTGCATGATATTAAATCTTTGTAGCTTTCACTAATGTCTATTTTCATTGGCACAAATGTATGTTAATCTTGATTAACTCGTTTATGGATTGGATGAGATCAAACATGCAATAGCCCCGTTTATCAAGGATCCTTAGTTATATTAATTAGTAATACGTTACATAACTCAATTCTGAGGCAACAGCCATTAACTTCCGTAATCATATGCCTGACACTGCAGACCTGCAGTCAAAGGCTAGGCATAGTATATATCTGGTCTCAGTTCGGAATTTTGGTAAACCAATTCGTCACGACGTGGGAATTTTGTGATATGAACAAAGCAGTTTTGGTCCAGTCCGATCTTGTATTGATTGGTGAACACTTCTACCCATAACTGAACTTTGACTCCATTCACAATATAGTACAACTGACTCAATAATCAAGACAATTACGAGTTGGTAAGGATTCGTTCTAATTTGAGATGAGTAAAATCCGAATTGCAAGGCATATCAGAAGTAGCGAATCAATCAAAAGAACATGACTGCGCAGTCCAAGACGACACCATTACAAAGATATAACAAACATTATATTCATAATTCAATCTACTACATCATTCAACAACTACTAGCTCTTATTTCTTTCCAAATCCATTTTAATTTCTACCGTTACAATCCAATTAGGGCAAATTAGGGATCCGACGCTACAATCTAGTACCGCAAATCCAACCTAGAGAGAAGTAAGATGATGTATAGATGTACGAACAAGAATTCATGAAGAGTTGCAAGGAGTATATCGTACGTATTTTCATGTGTTATTTCGAGTAGCTTTTTATTTCAGCTAACTTATTTACGAATTAAACCATTTGACATATCTCTTCAAAAAAACAAGTTAACTGAAATTCTAATTAAGTAAGTTATTTTTGACCAAATAACTGAATAAGCTAGTTGAAATGACATCAAACATAATCTTACATTCTTTACATTTTTATTCTTCTATGAACTGTATTATAATGAAACGTAAAACAACCGGCTTAAGAGGAGTATAAAACACACGGTATGATAATCTTAACTTTACGAAATCCATTTATCCTTCTAATTTCTAGAACATGCCTTCTCGTTCATGTCTTAACTCGACAAAAGAAGATTTGAACTAGTTCACGCAATTTTTTTTATAACTCGCTCAATCGATCATTCAAAACGAGTTCATAATTTGTTCGACCTTATCCTTAACCTATTAAATATACTTATTATTAATTACTTTGATGTTAATCCTAGCTTAAAGACAAGCTTAATTACCCTACACCATGATTATCATTCCTTCTATTTTAAGCAACGTCCAAATCTACGACTCAACACGCCATCTTACGATATCACACACACATATTAACATTTTTCCAATACGACAAACGTTCAAGAAAAGAAGTTAAAATAATGAAAAAAGTCAACAAATTTTATCTCTTAATTTTGTCTTTGTGTCAACTTCGTATTTGTTGTTAATTTTGTCCATAAACCTAAAGACGAGAGGTTGATATCATAAGCAAAATGCTCCAGAAATTTCTATATTATGTACACGTACGTTACATTTATAGAAAGTTGGTGTTGCATTAAGCATTATGACATTAACGTTAATTGTTATTTTATCTTCTTAAAACGTAATTAATTTAGTCCTTGATTACATATTAGGAGACATTTGTCATTGTTGTTTTTCACAAAACGAAAATTAACAAATTGTTTTCCTAATTACAAGATTAGAAAAATATTAACAAGAAATTTGACATAGCCATAGGAGACCATAGGTACGTGGAAATATGGCACGTGTACGTACATAATCACAGCAGACGGTCTCCATACCTACCCTGTCATATTTCACGACCAAACAATATGTATATATAAATATATAACGTTTTTATACGATTAATTAATGTTCAATCATCCGTAGTTTAACCCATACTAGAACTCTCAAATGTTATCCGTTACACCTCAAATTTTGTGTGGTTGTTTAAACACACCCGATAACTCTCTGCAAATTCTAACAAATTTTGTTTCGGATGCAGAAACTTTAAAAACCGTGTATTGTACATTATAAATCAAGTTGTTCAAGGTTACGTTTTAATGGACACTTTTTCAAGTCATAAGATTACGTTTTGAGACGTATCGAAATCTGTCGAATAATGTTCTATACTACATTTTATATAGCGTCAGCGGATTCTAATAATCACCATTAAGATTTTTATATATATCGACAAGTTTTCATCATAAAAAATTCGCATTCCGAATAACATTCAATTCTTTCGAAAAAATTTGCCAAAAACGATCGATTTTGAAGGTTATTATCCACGTTTTTTTCGAATTTTTGGGTCCCGAAATAAAATGGATCAATATTCACGTTGAACAAAGTCCACGCCAAGTACAATGTTTTGGTATATGATAAAGTGTCATTTGGATTTAAACGGACACCTTTTAAAGTCATAAGATTGCGTTTTGAGACGTGTCAAAATCTGGGGAAACATGTTCTATACAACATTTTATATCGCGTCAGCGGGTTCTAATAATCAACATTAAGCTTTTTATATCTATCGAAAAGTTTTCGTCAAAAATAAATCTCGTTTCGAATAACTTTCTATTCTTTCGAAAAATTTCAAAAAACGATCGATTTTGAAGGTTATTATCTTCTACGTTTTTTCGTCCTTTTGGGTCCCGAAATAAAATGGATCCATATTCGCACTACATAAAGTACACGCCAAGTACCACGTTCCGGTGTAATATAAAGGGTCATTTGGATTTAAACGGACACTTTTTAAAGTCATAAGATTGCGTTTTGAGACGTGTCGAAATCTGGGGAAACATGTTCTATATACAACATTTTATATCGCGTCAGCGGGTGTTAATAATCAACATTAAGCTTTTTATATATATCGACAAGTTTTCGTCATAAAAAATTCGCATTTCGAATAACTTTCAATTCTTTCGAAAAAATTGCCAAAAACGGTCGATTTTGAAGGTTATTATCCACGTTTTTTTGAACTTTTGGGTCCCGAAATAAAATGGATCAATATTCGCGCTGAATAAAATCCACGCCAAGTACAATGTTTTGGTGTATGATAAAGTGTCATTTGGATTTAAACGGACACCTTTTAAAGTCATAAGATTGCGTTTTGAGACGTGTCGAAATCTGGGGAAACATGTTCTATACAACATTTTATATCGCGTCAGCGGGTTCTAATAATCAACATTAAGCTTTTTATATCTATCGAAAAGTTTTCGTCAAAAATAAATCTCGTTTCGAATAACTTTCTATTCTTTCGAAAAATTTCAAAAAACGATCGATTTTGAAGGTTATTATCTTCTACGTTTTTTCGTCCTTTTGGGTCCCGAAATAAAATGGATCCATATTCGCACTACATAAAGTACACGCCAAGTACCACGTTCCGGTGTAATATAAAGGGTCATTTGGATTTAAACGGACACTTTTTAAAGTCATAAGATTGCGTTTTGAGACGTGTCGAAATCTGGGGAAACATGTTCTATACAACATTTTATATCGCGTCAGCGGGTGTTAATAATCAACATTAAGATTTTTATATATATCGACAAGTTTTCGTCATAAAAAATTCGCATTCCGATTAACTTTCAATTCTTTCGATAAAATTGCCAAAAATGGTCGATTTTGAAGGTTATTATCCACGTTTTTTTTTAACTTTTGGGTCCCGAAATAAAATGGATCAATATTCGCGCTGAATAAAATTCACGTCAAGTACAATGCCTCGGTGTAATATAAAGGTTCCTTTGGATTTAAATAGACACTTCTTAAAGCATAAGATTGCGTTTTGAGACGTGTCGAAATCTGGGGAAACATGTTCTATACAACATTTTATATCGCGTCAGCGGGTTCTAATAATCATCATTAAGTTTTTTATATCTATCGAAAAGTTTTCGTAAAAAAAAAAGCGCGTTTCGAACAACTTTCTATTCTTTCGAAAAATTTCAAAAAACGATCGATTTTGAAGATTATTATCTTCTACGTTTTTTCGTCCTTTTTGGGTCCCGAAATAAAATGGATCCATATTCGCACTACATAAAGTCCACGCCAAGTACCATGTCCCGGTGTAATATAAAGGGTCATTTGGATTTAAACGGACACTTTTTAAAGTCATAAGATTGCGTTTTGAGACGTGTCGAAATCTGTCGAATAATGTTCTATACTACATTTTATATAGTGTCAGCGGATTCTAATAATCACCATTAAGATTTTTATATATATCGACAAGTTTTCGTCATAAAAAATTCGCATTCCGAATAACTTTCAATTCTTTCGAAAAAATTGCCAAAAACGATCGATTTTGAAGGTTATTATCCACGTTTTTTTCGAATTTTTGGGTCCCGAAATAAAATGGATCAATATTCACGTTGAACAAAGTCCACGCCAAGTACAATGTTTTGGTGTATGATAAAGTGTCATTTGGATTTAAACGGACACCTTTTAAAGTCATAAGATTGCGTTTTGAGACGTGTCAAAATCTGGGGAAACATGTTCTATACAACATTTTATATCGCGTCAGCGGGTTCTAATAATCAACATTAAGCTTTTTATATCTATCGAAAAGTTTTCGTCAAAAATAAATCTCGTTTCGAATAACTTTCTATTCTTTCGAAAAATTTCAAAAAACGATCGATTTTGAAGGTTATTATCTTCTACTTTTTTCGTCCTTTTGGGTCCCGAAATAAAATGGATCCATATTCGCAATATATAAAGTCCACGCCAAGTACCACGTTCCGGTGTAATATAAAGGGTCATTTGGATTTAAACGGACACTTTTTAAAGTCATAAGATTGCGTTTTGAGACGTGTCGAAATCTGGGGAAACATGTTCTATACAACACTTTATATCGCGTCAGCGGGTGTTAATAATCAACATTAAGATTTTTATATATGTCGACAAGTTTTCGTCATAAAAAATTCGCATTCCGATTAACTTTCAATTCTTTCGATAAAATTGCCAAAAATGGTCGATTTTGAAGGTTATTATCCACGTTTTTTTTTTAACTTTTGGGTCCCGAAATAAAATGGATCAATATTCGCGCTGAATAAAATTCACGTCAAGTACAATGCCTCGGTGTAATATAAAGGTTCCTTTGGATTTAAATAGACACTTCTTAAAGCATAAGATTGCGTTTTGAGACGTGTCGAAATCTGGGGAAACATGTTCTATACAACATTTTATATCGCGTCAGAGGGTTCTAATAATCATCATTAAGTTTTTTATATCTATCGAAAAGTTTTCGTAAAAAAAAAAGCGCGTTTCGAACAACTTTCAATTCTTTCCAAAAATGGTCAAAAACGATCGATTTTGAAGATTATTATCTTCTACGTTTTTTCGTCCTTTTGGGTCCCGAAATAAAATGGATCCATATTCGCAATACATAAAGTCCACGCCAAGTACCATGTCCCGGTGTAATATAAAGGGTCATTTGGATTTAAATGGACACTTTTCTAAAGTCATAAGATTACGTTTTGAGACGTGTCAAAATCTGTCGAAACATGTTCTATACTACATTTTATATAGCGTATGCGGGTTCTAATAATCTTCATTAAGATTTTTATATATATCGACAAGTTTTCGTCATAAAAAATTCGCATTCCGAATAACTTTCAGTTCTTTCGAAAAATTGCCAAAAACGATCGATTTTGAAGGTTATTATCCACGTTTTTTTTCGAATTTTTGGGTCTCAAAATAAAATGGATCAATATTCACGTTGAACAAAGTCCACGCCAAGTACAATGTTTTGGTGTATGATAAAGTGTCATTTGGATTTAAACGGACACTTTTTAAAGTCATAAGATTGCGTTTTGAGACGTGTCGAAATCTGGGGAAACATGTTCTATACAACATTTTATATCGCGTCAGCGGGTTTTAATAATCAACATTAAGCTTTTTATATCTATCGAAAAGTTTTTCGTCAAAAATAAATCTTGTTTCGAATAACTTTCTATTCTTTCGAAAAATTTCAAAAAACGATCGATTTTGAAGGTTATTATCTTCTACGTTTTTCGTCCTTTTGGGTCTCGAAATAAAATGGATCCATATTCGCACTACATAAAGTTCACGCCAAGTACCACGTCCCGGTGTAATATAAAGGGTCATTTGGATTTAAACGGACACTTTTTAAAGTCATAAGATTCCGTTTTGAAACGTGTCGAAATCTGGGGAAACATGTTCTATACAACATTTTATATCGCGTCAGCGGGTTCTAATAATCAACATTAAGCTTTTTATATATATCGACAAGTTTTCGTCATAAAAAATTCGCATTCCGAATAACTTTCAATTCTTTCGAAAAAATTGCCAAAAACGGTCGATTTTGAAGGTTATTATCCACGTTTTTTTGAACTTTTGGGTCCCGAAATAAAATGGATCAATATTCGCGCTGAATAAAATCCACGTCAAGTACAATGCCTCGGTGTAATATAAAGGGTCATTTGGATTTAAATAGACACTTCTTAAAGCATAAGATTGCGTTTTGAGACGTGTCGAAATCTGGGGAAACATGTTCTATACAACATTTTATATCGAGTCAGCGGGTTCTAATAATCAACATTAAGCTTTTTATATCTATCGAAAAGTTTTCGTCAAAAATAAATCTCGTTTCGAATAACTTTCTATTCTTTTGAAAAATTTCAAAAAACGATCGATTTTGAAGGTTATTACCCACGTTTTTTTTCGAATTTTTGGGTCACGAAATAAAACGGATCAATATTCACGTTGAACAAATTCCACGTCAAGTACAATGTTTTGGTGTATAATAAAGTGTCATTTGGATTTAAACGGACACTTTTTAAAGTCACAAGATTGCGTTTTGAGACGTGTCGAAATCTGGGGAAACAAGTTCTATACAACATTTTATATCGCGTCAGCGGGTTCTAATAATCAACATTAAGCTTTTTATATCTATCGAAAAGTTTTCGTCAAAAATAAATCTCGTTTCGAATAACTTTCTATTCTTTCGATTTTGAAGATTATTATCTTCTACGTTTTTTCGTCCTTTTGGGTCCCGAAATAAAATGGATCGATATTTGTGCTGAACAAATTCCACCCCAAGTACAATGTCCCGGTGTAATATAAAGGGTCATTTGGATTTAAATGAACACTTTTTAAAGCCATAAGATTTCGTTTTGAGACGTGTCGAAATCTGGGGAAACATGTTCTATACAACATTTTATATCGCGTCAGCGGGTTCTAATAATCAACATTAAGCTTTTTATATCTATCGAAAAGTTTTCGTCAAAAATAAATCTCGTTTCGAATAACTTTCTATTCTTTCGATTTTGAAGATTATTATCTTCTACGTTTTTTCGTCCTTTTGGGTCCCGAAATAAAATGGATCGATATTTGTGCTGAACAAATTCCACCCCAAGTACAATGTCCCGGTGTAATATAAAGGGTCATTTGGATTTAAACGGACACCTTTTAAAGTCATAAGATTGCGTTTTGAGACGTGTCGAAATCTGGGGAAACATGTTCTATACAACATTTTATATCGCGTCAGCGGGTTCTAATAATCAACATTAAGCTTTTTATATCTATCGAAAAGTTTTCGTCAAAAATAAATCTCGTTTCGAATAACTTTCTATTCTTTCGAAGAATTTCGAAAAACGATCGATTTTGAAGGTTATTATCTTCTACGTTTTTTCGTACTTTTGGGTCCCGAAATAAAATGGATCCATATTCGCACTACATAAAGTCCACGCCAAGTACCATGTCCCGGTGTAATATAAAGGGTCATTTGGATTTAAACGGACACTTTTTAAAGTCATAAGATTGCGTTTTGAGACGTGTCGAAATCTGGGGAAACATGTTCTATACTACATTTTATATAGCGTATGCGGGTTCTAATAATCATCATTAATATTTTTATATATATCGACAAGTTTTCGTCATAAAAAATTCGCATTCCGAATAACTTTCAATTCTTTCGAAAAATTGCCAAAAACGATCGATTTTGAAGGTTATTACCCACGTTTTTTTTCGAATTTTTGGGTCACGAAATAAAACGGATCAATATTCACGTTGAACAAATTCCACGTCAAGTACAATGTTTTGGTGTATAATAAAGTGTCATTTGGATTTAAACGGACACTTTTTAAAGTCACAAGATTGCGTTTTGAGACGTGTCGAAATCTGGGGAAACAAGTTCTATACAACATTTTATATCGCGTCAGCGGGTTCTAATAATCAACATTAAGCTTTTTATATCTATCGAAAAGTTTTCGTCAAAAATAAATCTCGTTTCGAATAACTTTCTATTCTTTCGATTTTGAAGATTATTATCTTCTACGTTTTTTCGTCCTTTTGGGTCCCGAAATAAAATGGATCGATATTTGTGCTGAACAAATTCCACTCCAAGTACAATGTCCCGGTGTAATATAAAGGGTCATTTGGATTTAAATGAACACTTTTTAAAGCCATAAGATTTCGTTTTGAGACGTGTCGAAATCTGGGGAAACATGTTCTATACAACATTTTATATCGCGTCAGCGGGTTCTAATAATCAACATTAAGCTTTTTATATCTATCGAAAAGTTTTCGTCAAAAATAAATCTCGTTTCGAATAACTTTCTATTCTTTCGAAAAATTTCGAAAAACGATCGATTTTGAACGTTATTATCTTCCACGTTTTTTCGTCCTTTTGGGTCCCGAAATAAAATGGATCCATATTCGCACTACATAAAGTCCACGCCAAGTACCATGTCCCGGTGTAATATAAAGGGTCATTTGGATTTAAACGGACACTTTTTAAAGTCATAAGATTGCGTTTTGAGACGTGTCGAAATCTGGGGAAACAAGTTCTATACAACATTTTATATCGCGTCAGCGGGTTCTAATAATCAACATTAAGCTTTTTATATCTATCGAAAAGTTTTCGTCAAAAATAAATCTTGTTTCGAATAACTTTCTATTCTTTCGATTTTGAAGATTATTATCTTCTACGTTTTTTCGTCCTTTTGGGTCCCGAAATAAAATGGATCGATATTTGTGCTGAACAAATTCCACCCCAAGTACAATGTCCCGGTGTAATATAAAGGGTCATTTGGATTTAAACGGACACCTTTTAAAGTCATAAGATTGCGTTTTGAGACGTGTCGAAATCTGGGGAAACATGTTCTATACAACATTTTATATCGCGTCAGCGGGTTCTAATAATCAACATTAAGCTTTTTATATCTATCGAAAAGTTTTCGTCAAAAATAAATCTCGTTTCGAATAACTTTCTATTCTTTCGAAAAATTTCGAAAAACGATCGATTTTGAAGGTTATTATCTTCTACGTTTTTTCGTCCTTTTGGGTCCCGAAATAAAATGGATCCATATTCGCACTACATAAAGTCCACGCCAAGTACCATGTCCCGGTGTAATATAAAGGGTCATTTGGATTTAAACGGACACTTTTTAAAGTCATAAGATTGCGTTTTGAGACGTGTCGAAATCTGGGGAAACATGTTCTATACTACATTTTATATAGCGTATGCGGGTTCTAATAATCATCATTAATATTTTTATATATATCGACAAGTTTTCGTCATAAAAAATTCGCATTCCGAATAACTTTCAATTCTTTCGAAAAATTGCCAAAAACGATCGATTTTGAAGGTTATTACCCACGTTTTTTTTCGAATTTTTGGGTCACGAAATAAAACGGATCAATATTCACGTTGAACAAAGTCCACGTCAAGTACAATGTTTTGGTGTATAATAAAGTGTCATTTGGATTTAAACGGACACTTTTTAAAGTCACAAGATTGCGTTTTGAGACGTGTCGAAATCTGGGGAAACAAGTTCTATACAACATTTTATATCGCGTCAGCGGGTTCTAATAATCAACATTAAGCTTTTTATATCTATCGAAAAGTTTTCGTCAAAAATAAATCTCGTTTCGAATAACTTTCTATTCTTTCGATTTTGAAGATTATTATCTTCTACGTTTTTTCGTCCTTTTGGGTCCCGAAATAAAATGGATCGATATTTGTGCTGAACAAATTCCACCCCAAGTACAATGTCCCGGTGTAATATAAAGGGTCATTTGGATTTAAATGAACACTTTTTAAAGCCATAAGATTTCGTTTTAAGACGTGTCGAAATCTGTGGAAACATGTTCTATACTACATTTTATATCCCGTCAGCGGGTTCTAATAATCATCATTAAGCTTTTTATATCTATCGAAAACTTTTGGCCAAAAAGCATTCGTGCTTTAGGACATTTTTCACCCTTTACGAAAACAGTCGAAAACGATAGATTTTTAAGGTTATTATCCACGTTCTATAGATCTACTGGGTCAAAGAATAAAATGGATCCGTGCATATTCGTGTTGAACAAACTTCACACCGAACAAAATATCTCGGTGTAGTATGATGGTCATTTGGATTTCAATCGAGGCATTTAAAAGCTATACGATTTCTTTTTGACACGTATCGAAATCAGTTGAATCAAGTTTTATACTCTGTTTTATATCATGTAAAAAGGAGTATTATTTTCTGTAGATTTTTTTAGGCTAAACAACATTCGTGTTTTAGAACATTTTTCACCCCTTTCAAAAACAGTTGAAAACGATCGATTTTGAAGATTATTATCCACGTCTTTTCGACGTTTTGGGTTCCGAAATAAAATGGATCCATATTTGTGTGGAACTAACTCCACAACAATTAAAATGTCATGATATATTTTCATGGTCAATTTGTCTTCAATCGAGGCATTTACAAGCCATACAATCTCTTTTTGAGACATGTCGGATCGGAATCAGTTGAAACAAGTTTCTATACTCTACTTTATAGTAAAGTTTTGTCCAAAAAAATATTTGTGCTTTATAACATTTTTCACCCTTTTCGAAAATAGGCGAAAAAAATCGATTTTGAAGGTTATTATTCACGTTTTTTCGAACTTTTGGATCTCGGAATAAAATTGATACATGTTCGTGCTGAACAAACTCCACGCCAATTTCGGGTATGTATTAAACAACCCTTACCAGAAAATAGATTTATCGTGTAAAATCATATATATACTTGTCGTTTGACCATGAAATTGGGTAGAGTGAACACTGAAGACACCATAATAACGTGGTATGAAAATGAGGTCGATTTAAAACGTGGTTCAATATGAACTCTTGAGCAGTTGTATCATTTTTTTCTGTAGCGCAATGAGTCTCACTTGTGACGGATATACCCATCACAAGATTTATAACGGGTCAAATAGAATGGAAAAGACAAAAATACATTGTCTTGATACTAGCAACACATTTGCCTTATTCATTCAAATAGTATGATTTTGACCCGTTATATATATGTGACGGATATGTCCGTCACAAACAAGAGTTTGCTTAATAACACTACTAAATTTGTATTTTATGGTATGCAATGTTGACTTGTGCACAGAAGTTTTGAAAACACATGGATGAAGTAGTGTTGTGATTAGCTCATCATTCCACCAATCGCCTTATCCGATCTACCGTTCAACGATAAATTTTCTTCTGACTACAAACAAACTACTCCGTACGAGTATATCACAATTCTCTGATATTATATGCGTGTATTGGGTGCAATTTTCCTCATAAAATTAGGATGAAAATGATTTGGCTGCGAAATCTAAGATTTGATCCTTCATGGTGTAATTTAAAAAAAAAAATACTGTACCAAAGATGTAAAATCAGAAATTCGGGTTTCAAAAGGATGTAAAATGTGATATATTCTTTATTTAATTAGTTACTCGTACTTCGTATTAAGTTGATCTATATATGATGGAATAAATAGGCTACCTACGGAGTATAAGGAAAACAACGAAAAACAAAACTTTAATTTTTGTGCGAGAAAATCTTTTCTATGAATCTGTATACTAGGGTTCTACTCTTACCTTGCATCATCGCGTTCAAGAGGAGGGACAAAGAAAGGTATTTTGCCGCTTTGCAAGTCGTTTATGACCATTTTCGCCGCTTTCATAGGGTCAGGTTCTCCGTCCTAATGTCAAGAGTATCACAATAAGAAGCACTAGACAAGGGATGCCGATTGAACTTTCGGATTTGGCTTAAAATGAAGTGTCTAGTGATGTAGACTCATACTTATGGCAGAATGTGCGAAGTGTCGAGTATGGGTTGGAGTAAGAGAGATGAACGCTGAATGAAAAGCGAGCGAGGTAAGATGGAATACAGACCTTGAAGAGATCGCCTGCTAGTCGATTGCAGAGCTTTAGTAAAAAGCCATTTTTATCCTCCCTGATAAAACCACATATCAGAATTAAACACCTACAAAATGTACAACACAAGACTATTATCTTGTACAAAATGATTATTACCAGTCTTTTATCTTGTATGCTCTTTCTAGGTGTTCCTTTTTCACCCGTTTCAACACTTCTCCAATTTGTTCTGCAGCACCGTTCAAATTTTCAACTCGCGCCTACAATTACAACAAAAACAACATTACACCAGTGTCCAAGTGTCGGACTTGGTAATTTTCATGAAAAATATACGGAGTAGATTATTTGGCTTAAACTGAGGTATCCAAGTGCCACGAGGAATAGGGTCTAAGACAGTCTTATGGAAGACACATACAACTCCACATGAATATTACTGTATTTCATTATTTCTCATCTACTTGAATGGGTAATGCCGTAATGGAGTTAACAACACGGTAAGACGGACTTATACTCATAACCAGTCTTAACTGATGGATTACATACCATGCCTTTGAACAATACATCTGAATTTGAGTTGCTATGATGATAAACAAATCCAGGACCGTCTATCAGAAGGAACCTTTCAGTAAGTGTAATGTACTGCCAAACTTTACTTTCTCCTGGTGTCGTTCCGACATTGCAAACCTACGGCAGAGGAACAAATCATAAAAAGTTTCACAAGTATTAAAGCCTATCAAAGGTAAATGAACTAATTAGAGAAGTCATTACATTTATGGCATTCAATGTTTTGATAACTGACGATTTCCCAACATTTGGATAGCCTACAAACCCTACGGACAATGATTGTTTGTCCCCTTTTAGTGTTGCAAATTGTCTCAGAACGGAAATGAGGGAGTCCTGGCAAAATATAGAACAGAAATACGATGGTTAAACCAAACAAATTCACCTACAGAGTGCTTAAACAAACACCACCAGCACTTACCTTTCCGAATGGTTTGCTGCTGTTAGCATTAAAAGCTAAGGTCGGATATTCTTTAGACAACACTGTAATCCATCCTTTGGTAGCCCAAGCAGGAACTAAGTCACACTGTAAAAAAAAAAAAAAAAAAAAAAAAAAAGAAACAGCAGCCTGAAGTCCTATACTGTTGTTTAAAATGTAGATGGGAGAAGGACCGACGTCTGCATAAAAAAGGTTTGAGCCTTGACCTTGTTTAGTAGAAGAATCATATACTTATGCTTGCACTGCTTTTTCAAATGCTTCTCTAGATGATAGCATCTCGTACCCTGCGGATCCCTAGCATCCAGAACCTGAACAATGCAATAGCAAATTTTACAGTAGTAATGTCAATAAATAGTTACCGGGAAACACTTGTTTTTATACATGTCATTAAGCATAAGTAATCAGTTCCAGACCTGAATAACAACATCTGATGAATCAATTACTTTGCGAAGCTCACTCCAAGTAGATGGCTTAGCTGATACACTCTGTTTAAATGCATCTACACATGAAACCATATCAACACACAAAAACTAAGGAGTATGTGACAAAACCTGTGGTCTCTATGCTTAAATTTCACACTAGTAAAACATTACCTTGAGAACTAGTTAGTTCAACATTTGGGATTTTGCCTTTTGATACATTTTCACCGTCAAAGGAGGGCTGAACATCATTATTAAGCTGAGTTTTTTTTTGCTGGACAAACAGAACAGAAAGGATAGGTGAGTACTTAAAAACACAGGCACACGGCTTCAGAAAATGAGAGGAGTGAGCGAGAAAGGCGCTACTACAGGCAGAGATCAGGATTGCATTCAAAAATTCACCAGAATAATTACTCTCAACTCTTAAAAAAATTGCCAACATCGAAAGACATCATTCATAAAAGCTTAGTTTGCGAAGACGTAAGGTGCCCTGGGGTGATGGGGTCCTACTGCTGTAAAGCCTGTAATCAGATTTTAAAAAATGAAGAATATATTCCGGAACCAACAAACAAGCGACCACCCAACCACAATTATTCATAACAGAACCGTTAATTGAATGAACAAGACCATTAAACAATATCCAGGATCATACATTCATACCGCCCTACGCAGATTGAAATTAAATGTTCAAGAACCGGAATCAACAAACAAGCTAAGAGACCATTATACCAGCATGACGACCCTAACAAAAGGGTGAGTATGAATACCTTGGGACGGCTATTCAGGAGGGACATTGGAAGGTTATTTCCACCCTGTATGACAATATAATTGTTTGACATGCGGCTCTCAATGTCCTCGCGAAAACATTCAAGCTGCTTCTGTCCAATAAGCCTAGTCGGAGCTGCATACAACGAAAAGTATTTTGATATCCAAGCAATTCAAAGCAAAATTTACACTCATTCGCAAGTAACCAACCAAAATAAGATCAAACCAACACTACATTATCATCTTCAACATACAAGTATACAACTTCATCATGCTTTTAAGAATGCTAAATCACCCGAAAAATAAAGACATCTAATCTGAGTATATATAATTCTAATTACGACCTACGAGTATCATAATCCTTACACACCCGAAAAATTTAACAAGCATAAAAAAAATTCATATTAGGAAATCTCTGTTATGGAACCAATTTAACCAAAAACATGAGGTGATAACTGGCCGGAGGCCCAGAAATGTTTTGTACTCTAACACGCCCCCTCACACGAATGCCCATTGGGTTTTTCGAAGTGTGGATGCACCTTAGACCCTCTTATACCTGACCCCAAATGGCCCAAATATTCATTTTTTAGAAAGGAGGGGTTTAGATTCGACCAAAAAAACCTCAAGGAGACGATTGGAGGTCTAGAAATGTCTATGTAATCAAACAGTCTCGACGATGCTCCATCAAAATGGAGTAAAGATCAAAGATTCCCTAAATCAATCATCTAATCTAACAATGTGAAATTTCTACAACATTTCAGGTAATTACAAAAACAAATTGCGATAGATTGCTTAACAATACAAAAATTCACTGAATTAATCAACTAAATAAATAAGATGCATGAAAAAAGTGCACATCCCGAGCTTTCTATAAAAATTCCATCAAATTAGGTAACAAAATTAACTGAAAGTTGAACAATTGTAGCATCGATCGACTTACTGAACCAGCGACGATCAGGTTCAATACGAGTGGAAGGCAAATCTTTCGATCCGAACTCAACGCGAGTAATTTTGCCTTTAACGTCGCGCTTAGGGCGAGTGTTGTACATCTTCAGCCGCCGCACTGTGGCGGCGCTCCGGCGGTTTTTGTTGTTGACGCCGCCATTGCTGCGGTTGGCGTCAAGCGAGTGTTTCGGTTTCTTCATCTCCCGTTTCTTCGCCATTGTTGAGATTTGTGAACTGATTCAAAGACGATTGAAACCCTAGCTTGTTCGTCAAGGTAATTTTTGAGTGTCTTAATAGAATTAGGTTTAATTCGTATATGTTCTTTTTTTTTAAAAAAAAAAATAATTCATAAAAGAACTTCAAACGACATTTACATTAGATACCTATAATCGCAAACAAATCTATTAAAGCAAAAGAATATAATTTCTCTTATAAACAAGAGATCTCAAGACATGATTTGACAATTCGGCATGACCTCATATCACTATCTTCTTGCAACTTTTGACGAGGGAATCCTTCGTTTGATTCATAATGGGAGTAAACTTACATTCTATTGGTTTCCAAGATCATACGGAGTATAGGTTGGTCAATCCATATATGTTGGTCAATCCGGTCGAATTTGGGTTGGTCGGTTTGAGTCCATTATTTCCGGACAATTCATATTTGAATCATTTCTTTAGATCCCTATTCCCTAACAAGTAATTTCGTATTCTTAATCCTCAATTAACTTGTCAACAACACGGTCGTCTGGAGAGTTTCGTACATTAATTGCTCAATTACAACAATTTTGACGGAACAATTTAGGAAGGACACGACATGTCATTTCTCGTAGAACTAAGAGACACCTTATATGTTTCGAAAAGACCAAATAAAAAATTTACGAAGTTATGTTTCGAAAAGGTAACTAAGAGGGAAGGGATACCACGTAGAAAATCAATAAATTCGGGGGTACCATCTAAAAAAATCACATTTGTTATTATGTTAAATTTATCAAGTTATGACCTAGATCACTTTCATTAAAGTTTAATACTCCCTCCCATCCAAACAATCTTTTACACTTACTATAAATGGACAATCCAATCAATTCTTTACATTTCTCTTTTGGCAAAATAATTTACCTTTTAATCCTCATATCTTTCCTCTATTTACCCTAAATGCCACTACTTTTTCCTTACTTTAATTTTGGTGGACCCATAACACCATTTGATTTACCAATACACTACAAGAAATACTTCATATAGCTACCAATCACGTGCGACCGATAAAATCAGTAGCTAATTTTGCGACTGAAAGTACAACGCGCGACTGATATTAGTCGCTGGACGAGGAGACGATTTTTAAAAAAAAAATTATCCTCAGCGACCGAAATCGGTTGCTAAATAAATGGACGCGCGACTGATTTCGGTCGCTAAATTCATTAATTAGCGACTGATTTCAGTCGCTAATTAATGAATTTAGCGACTGAAATCGGTCGCTAAAAAAGAATACGCGCGACCGATTTCGATCGCTAAAGGTGTGAAATTTTTTTAAGTTAACGAACACCCCCCTCCCCCGGCTCATTCATCCATTTCACTCACTCTCTCTAAAATCTCTCTCCCATCTCTCTAAAACGCGCCCCTCCTCCATCCCTCTTCATTCCTTCTTCAATTCTCTCATTTTCCTTAAGGTATGTTTATCTATTTATATTTAATTTCAATTATTTGTTAATTTCTGTTGTTATAGATTTAAATAAATTATTTATTGGGTTGGATAATTTTGTAGTTGTCGGAATATTTAGTGTAGTTAGAATGCTAATCGCCCCAATAGGTTCCCCAATTTGAAATTTGGTAGATTGTTAGTATAAAATTAGGGTTTGCGGTTACGTAGTTGAATGAACACTACTACAATAAGCTCAAAAGGTATCATTAATAAGAAATCATTTAAGTATAATTATTGGTTTCTTTGGTTAAAGAAATCAATTCTCAGAAATAGGTGGTCTCTTATCTAATAACAAAGACACCAATTTTCAGACAAATGATTTCTATTCACTTTTAATCTATTACAAAGACACCATTTTTTAAATAAATGATTTCTATCACCTCTAGTCTACTACAAAGACATCATTTTCAAGCAAATAATTTCTAATATTATCTATTAACAAAAGACATCATTTTTCAAATAAATGATTTCTCAAAAACATAATCCTTATTCACATAAGGGTATTTCTTTTCTCATATTTCCCAAATTAACAAAGCTACTTATTCACCCACCACTACTGTTACCTTCGCGCTGCCTCCATTTCTAATTCCTCGCCGTCGTTTATTCATCGCTTCTTCATCAATTCCTCGTAGTTTATTCATCAATTTAGGGTCATTTTTATCATGATTTTCTTCTAGTCAGATTTTTTAATCTCGATCAATCAAGGTATTTTCTTCGCCTCCGATCTTCTATTTTCTATTAATTTATCGTTGATTTGTGTTTATTTGATTTGAATTTATCGTTGTTTTTGTGTTTTGACTGTTTTTTCCATCGATTTATGACTGAAATTCATGATTGAAATAGTTGAATTTGATAATTTTTGGTTGTAGTTTGTTTTTAATCGTTCAATTAGTTAATTTGGACGATTTGTGATTAGGTTATTTTATAGATCTTGTACATCTATTTACTCAATCTCATAATTTTGAAGTTCGTCGATGATTTCGATTTTACCGTTGTTTTTCGTGTTTTGATTGGTTTTTCATCGATTTATGACTCCAATTCATGATTGAAATCGTTGAATTCTATTATTTTTGGTTGTAGTTTTGTTTTTAATTGTTCAATTAGTTGATTTGGAGGATATACAATTAGGTTTTTGATAGATCTTGTACATATGTTTACTCCATCTGATAATTTAGGTGGAATATAGGGTGCTCTTACTAAGCAGCCATTTTATAAGGAGGATGAGTTCATTTCATATAAAGTGAAACTGAGCCGAGAAACAAGATAAGAAAAAGAAAGATTGTCCAGAAAGGAAGAGACCCGCTTCAGCTTATGCCTTATGCTGTCTACAGGTCATGCATTGTTGGTTGATGTACCCCGTGATAGCAATGTCACTGGCATGCTTTCTGCTGCGCTTTATTTTAAAGAAAATTGGGTGGTTTTAGGGGTGTTTGATTTGTTGAATGAGAAGAACATGAACTTTATGAATCTAAGTTTATGGTGCTGAATGTTTAATGTTTTTGACAGAGGTGGTTATGAAGTCCCTTCACATCCCCAAAGGAGTGCGTATGAACTTACAGCAACCATGCATTTTGTGTGTGTCGTGTTTGTGTATTTCCTTCCTTTTGGACATTACTGCAGTTTGGCTATTCACTTTTAATGAATTGTGTTTTATTCTTTCCTGTAATTTTAGAGCAACCATATGTTGTGTATGATATATTTGTAGCCCCGTTATCTTATTTTTTTTCCCTATTATTGCTTTTATCATATTAGGCGCCTTATGTTCAAGAAGGAGTTCGATTCCAGCTATGTGGGTTTCACAAAGGATGGAGCGCAATGGTAACCAAGTCTTATTAGTACCATAATCCTCGGTTCGAGAGGCTCGCTGAGCCGGGTGTGCACTTCTTCAACCCCTTCGCTGGTCAGTGGCTCGTTGCCATTCTCTCAACCCGCATCTCTTCCCTTGATGTCAAAATTGAGACCAAAACCAAGGTTTCCCCCCTTCTCTTTGAACTTTGGATTGTGGGTGTTTGATTTTGTCATGAATTTATTAGATTATTAGGTTAGGTTTGATCCAATCTATGAAGGCTTGCTTCTTATTCAATATTTCCAATTTCACCAACTAGGATTTGATTTTCCCGTGAATATAGATCATCTTTCTATGATGTGAAGTCTCCCTTTTGACGGTTATATCCGTCAAGTATCACATAAGTGGTAGATAGGACAAATTCACAATTGATAGTGAATAGTAAATGTTTTGTCTTCTGTCTACGCACATGAATAGACGGATATGTTCGTGGCAAGCAAGAATTTGTGTTCTACGGTTAATACATGAATGGGTTGCTTTCTTTTGTGGGGACATCAATTTGTTTGCTCTGTGTAATTTAAAATCCTTTGAAGGCCTTTTGTTTCAGTGAGATTGTAGGCTTAAAGGTGTGATTTTTAATTATTTTTTGGGTTTGAAAATGTAAGATTAAAATTGCTGGAATGATTCAAGATTTTGTCACTGAGTGGAAAATTTCAGAATTTGTGTGTAAGATATTTCTGAAGTATACATTGCAGGTGCTATCTTATAACCCATGTTTCTTTTTCATTTTCTAAATCATACCCATCATTTCATTTTTTTGGGACTGACTTTTAACTTTGAAAACAGCAGGACGGAACTCAGCTAAGCGGAATGTCGAGTGTAAAACCCACGGTAATAACCCGTCTGATAAGTCACAGAACATCAATTTTGTCGTCATATCATGAGTTCATACAACCGCCTCATATGAGTCTTTGCCCTTTTTGTATATAACTGTCTCATATTGATTTTTCAATTATGAAATACGGAGTATGAATGGAGTATATAAACTTTTTTGGTTTCTAGTTGCAAATTGTAGCCTGAGTTACGGAGTACATTTGAGCTTCAATCTCGGAATTAGGAAATATATCGTCTTTGAATTATATACTATAGTCCTCTAGAATTACTCCATTTTGTTATAAATATAAATGTAGGTTAAAATCAGGATCTCACTCATCGAGATTAATTTGTGTTTTATCGCTTTAGTCTAGTGAGTAGAGAGGCTATTGTCTTTATACTCGTATGTATGAACCACGACTTGATGCATCTGTTGGTCTGTCTAATGCTATTGATTTTCTGCAGATATACTGTACGATTCATGGTCTCCGGCTATGACAGTGAGCTCTATCTGCATCAGCATTCTCTCAATGCTATCAAGCTCTACAGTGAAGGTTGGTGTTTTTCAGCCCGTTTAGCATAAATGTTCCTCGTCCACCAACCATAACATTTTAAAGGCTATTCTGTTTTTAAATCTTTAATCCGGGATTACCTACTGTATGCTCATCCGATCTTCCTCTTTCACGCTTCATCATACAGCCTTTCTAGTCTTGCTTTCTTTTGTCGTCATACTCTTACAAATCTTTAGCATTTCTCTATCTAAATTATACACTACGATATATATATATATACACACACACGCACACACACACATATACATACATATGTGTGTGTGTGTGTTTTCAAACGGTTTCACTGGAAATAACAAACGTTTTATATTTTCTTCCCCATCATATAACCCGGCACAGAATATGAACATGCAGGTTTCAAATTCCAAAGTGATGGGACCCAGACTCGGAGCCCCACAACATCAGTACGTGGTGTTTTCTCAGATCCATCACCCGTCATCACAGCCTGTGGGTCCCAACACCGGACCCACCCAAGGTTACACATACGGGTTTGGTGATCCTGCTCGTCCGCAGACCCCCGTGCTTGCGTCTCAGTATCCTGTCACGGCATCACGTCATGGCATCAGGTGGGCCCACGATGATGATGTCAAATGGTTCATCTCCGATTCCGAACGAGGGGGTGTGAAGCAACAGCAAGCAGGAAGCTCTCAGCCATTGTGGGGAGTATATACAAGTGAACAGTGATCATTTGTGGAAGTTGAAACTGAAACTCTCTGGTATTTATCTGGTGATTATTTCTGAAACACAAATTCTTGTACTATTTCTGAAATGGGGAGTATCTACTCATTTTTTTGGGATAATGTGTGCCTAATGTAATTATGACTTATTTCGAGATATATATGAGATATTTTATGGAAATCCGTCTCTATTTTAGTTGATACATGAAAACGAGTACGGAGTACGTACATTGTATTGTACTGCGGAGTTGTTGGGTTGTATATCTAAATATTAAATCAATTTAAAAATAAATAAAAAAGACTAATTTTCTGATATTAATTGTAATGACAAAGAAATCATTTAATAGCATTAAATGATTTATTAAGTTAGTAGGCAAAGAAACCATTTAAGTGCATTACATGGTTTATTAAGAGTAAGCAAAGAAACCATTTAAGTGCATTACATGGTTAATTAAGTTTAGATAAGAAATCATTTATCTCTCTCAAATGGTGTCTTTCTCATGGACCAAAGAAACCATTTATCTATTAAAATTGGTTTCTAAAGCATAAACAAAGAAATCATTTTTCTTACATGGTTTCTTACCCTAAGACACCTTTGACCTGGAGATCATCTCCAAAATGGTGTCTTAGGGCATTTTAGCATGGCTTCTTTGCCATCTTTTTTAGTAGTGGAATTTGGTTGTTTTGATGTGTTAGGAATTTGGAATTGAAATACAATTATGTCGATTAAGTAACGTAATTATGGATGATTAGGTGCAAATAGTACTATGTTTAGGTGAATTGAGAATTTTACAAAATATGTGAGTAGTGTGTATTTATTAGTAAATTACTTAAGAGAAAATAATTTGTATTTGGGTATTGTCTCAATTTTTTTAGATAAAAAAATGAAGCGACAGGAACGAAAATGGATGTATGAGGAAAGATTAGATAAGAGACGACGTCCCAGAACTGAATTTTTAGAGGGTGTTAATAGTTTCCTTGAGTTCGCTAAAACCCATCCTGAATACGCGTCAGAGGGTAGATTTAGGTGTCCTTGTGTGAAATGTAAGAACCTCAAATTCTTGGATGATATTCTGATTAAGGAACATATTATCTCAAATGGGTTTAGCCCAAATTATTATTATTGGATTTGTCATGGTGAGACATCTGCTGTTGAGGAATCTGAGGTGGATCAGAATGAGGGCGGGGTGAGAGGAATGATTGTTGATGTGGTTGAGTGCAATTTGTTTAATGATGAGGGCATTTACACTAACGACGATGACCAACCAACCCCACAAGAGCCAAACCCACGAGCGAAAGCTTTTTTTGATATGTTAGAGGCTGCGGAGAAGCCATTATATGGAGGGTGTGATGTGACATTGTTAGAAGTGGCGTCTATGGTAGTGACCCTTAAATGTGAGTATAACCTACCTTTTGGGTGCGTAGACGGTATCGCTGCGTTGATTGAGAAACTCATCCCAAAAGACAACATTATGACCAAAACATTCTACAATACCAAAAAAATTGTTAAAGGTCTTGAACTTCCGCATCAAAAGATCGATGCTTGTCCCGATGGATGTATGCTTTTTTGGAAGGATGATGCCGTGCTTGAGGAATGTAAGATATGTGGGAAGGGTAGATACAAAAGTGTAGATGGGAACATTGTTTTGAGGGGTAGGAAGGGAAAGAGTGTTGCGAGGCATAAAAAACCTATACCACTTAGTCGACTTACCTATTTTCCCATCGCCCCTAGACTTCAAAAACTATATGCAACCAGAACCATTGCCGAACAAATGAGGTGGCATAAGGAAGAAACTCGTGTAGAGGGGAAGATGTGTCATCCTAGTGATGGGGAGGAGTGGAAACGGTTTGATAGGATTTACCCTGAATTTGCTGAGGAACCCCGTAACGTGAGACTTGGGTTGTGTACTGATGGGTTCGCCCCTTTCGGTCAGTTCGGTAAGTCGTACTCATGCTGGCCTGTCATGGTCACACCGTACAACTTACCCCCATGGCTTTGTCTGAAACCACCGTTCATATTCCTTTCTCTCATTGTTCCCGGCCCAAAAAATCCCAAAAACCACTTGGATGTTTACTTACAACCAGTGATAGAGGAATTGAAACACTTGTGGGAAGTAGGGGTGGAGACATATGATGTATCGTTGAAACAAAATTTCCAGCTTAGAGCATCGCTGTTGTGGACTATAAACGACTTTCCTGCGTATGGTATGTTGAGCGGTTGGTCTACGGCAGGCCAAAAAGCGTGTCCTTGTTGCATGAGTGAAAGTAAAGCATTCTACCTAAGTAATTCAAGCAAAATTAGTTGGTTTGACTGTCATAGACAGTTTCTACCCGAGGGTCACATGTATAGGAAGAATAAGAGAGCTTTCAAGAAGGGTGAGGAGGTGCTAGATGAGGCACCGATTCGTCTCCAAGGAGATGAGATTTGGGAGGTGATTTCAGAGTTCCCATCTACTGTGGACGGGACCGATCAAGAGTTCAAAGATCTTAAGAAATTAAAAAATGGTTGGTTTAAAAGAAGCATCTTCTTCGACCTTCCATATTGGAGTACTTTATTACTCCGACATAATCTGGACGTGATGCATATTGAGAAGAATTTCTTTGAGCAACTAATTCACACCGTCATGGATGTAGATGGTAAGACATGTGACACCGTAGGATCCCGAAATGATTTGAAAAAAATTTGTGACCGTCCGAAAATGCATATCAAGCGGGATGGGTCCAAGCCTAGGGCATTGTTTAGCCTTGATAAGGCTCAGAGAAAGGCCGTGTTAGAGTGGGTAGGGAAACTGAAGTTCCCTGATGGGTATGCATCCGATTTTAGTCGGTGTGTGGACATTAAGAACCTGAAGCTCCATGGCTTGAAGAGTCACGACTGCCACGTGTTCATGGAGCGGTTACTACCTGTGGCGTTGAAGCACATGCTGCCGGAAAGTGTTTGGAATCCTATCACCGAGATATCTCAGTTTTTTCGAGATTTGTGTTCGTCGACAGTTACAAATGACGACATGACTCGTTTGGAGGATCAAATTCCTCAGATACTATGCAAACTTGAGATGATCTTCCCACCCTCCTTCTTTAACTCAATGGAGCATCTACCGGTCCACTTGCCCTACGAAGCTAAAGTGGGAGGACCGGTACAGTTTAGATGGATGTACCTGTTTGAGAGGTGAGAACTTTCAACTACTTACTTATTTTACCCACTAACTAACTTTAGACACTATAATTTGATAATAACATAATTGCTTGATGATTGTCATAGATTTTTCAACCATTTGAAGAAAAAAATTGGTAACAAGGCGAGGGTTGAGGGCTCCATATGTAATGCTTACTTAACAGAGGAGATAGCCAACTTCTGTTCTCTGTATTTCGAGAAAGAAGTGAACACCAAAGCCAAAAATCTAAACCTAGAAACACCCGAGACGACGATTGACCCCAACATACCAGACTTTTTTCAAAGTAAGGTGGGTGAGGGATCGTCATCAACTGGCGGGTGGAGGACATTAGATGAGAAGGAGTACAATCGTGCTCACCTGTACTTGCTATCAAACTGCGAAGTTTTAGAGCCGTACGAGAAGAAGTTTGTAACTGAATTTGTGGCTGCTAATCCACATTTAAATGCTGATGATGTTTGGAATAAGCATGAGGAACAGTTTCCCAAATGGCTTAAGCAGCATGTAATTTCAGAGAATATTCAGGATGATTTGGTTAGGAGTCTAGCATTAGGTCCTTTGTGGAAGGTTAGGACTTGGAACCGGTATTCGGTTAATGGTTACAATTTCCATACATTTGCCCATGGTAGCAGTAGGAGTAGATGTAATTTCGGTGTGAGTGTGTCGTCACTTGAGGGTGAAGATTACTACGGTCTATTGGAGGACATCTTCGAGCTGTGCTACGTTGGAAATGATCGTGGGTATAGAGCTGTGGTATTTAAATGCGAATGGAAGGACAACTCTGTGCTAGGTACTAGAGTACATGAAAGGTACAAACTAGTTGAAGTTAATCATACCAAAAAATACTCCAAGTACGATCCGTTTATACTTGCACATCAAGCACACCAAGTGTACTTTGCGCCTTACCCAACCACAAAGAACGACGGAACTGTAAACCAGTGGTGGGCGGTGTTCAAAACCAAGCCACGAGGGCACTATGACTCTGACCTCTTCCAAGAGGATGTCATTTCTAGTGGTACAACATTGTCTCCAGTTGATGAGAATCTTTTCGCAAATGATGATGATGACAATAATGAGGTGGAAGTGGGGGAAGATTTTGAAGACAATGAAGGTGATGAGGAGGAAGAAGGTGCTTCTACTGATATGGTCGAGGAGGAGGACGACACCAATGACTTAGAGGTCAGTGACGAGGAGGAGGAAGATGACTACGAGGAAGAGGATGTCGTTGGTTCGAGTAGGCAAGTGGAAGATGACAATGAGAGTGACGATGATTTTTAGTGGGGTATAGTTTTAATAAGTTATATTATTTGTACATAGTAATCTGCATTACATATTGTAGTCAAATTATTTCAATATTATGATGTCAGTTTATAACTTTCTACTACTATATGTCTGCAGATATGACGTTGGGCAGCAGACTACGATACGGTAGTTCGAGCAGCAACAGCAACAGGGAGTCCCAGCAGCAGGAGGACCAGGAGGAGAACCGGCGAGAGGAGGAGAACCAGCGAGAGGACCAGAAGGAGAACCAAGAGGTGAACGACGAGGAGCAACCAGAACGACCACAACAGGATCAAGGGCTTCAGTATACAGACGACGGACGCCTTATTATTAGCCCGGAGAACACATGGTGAGACGTTATATTTCCCTTTCTTTTGTGAGACATCATCTTATTTCACTCTTTGGTGTAGGTTTCGTACCCGTGCGGTGGTGACGGGTGTGAAGGACAGTTTTATGAATGATTTGAATACCTACTGCACGAGTTGGACAAAGTTGCCTCTGTGGCAACGGGAGAAGTGGTTTGCCAACTTTAAGGTACAACTGAATTTCTGTTTTTTATTAATTATTTGTTACTGTTTACAGATTATTAACACAATGACAACAAACGATCTTGCAGTTGAAACACTTCTACAACGAGGGTCTCGAGGTGGCTGTGAGAGACCGGTACATGGATGTCGCGAAGCCCAGATACAAAGACATGATGTACAAGATGGCGAGCGACGAGAAGTTAATGAAACACCTTAAAGGTTCGATTACTCAATTAGTGTCCGTACTTGAATAGAAAGTTGTATATGTCTTCAAAACACTTATTGATCTCAAAGTGTATAAATTGTAGGTGACGCCATCCAACAGTTCAGAACAGCCCGGACCGACCCGAAGTTCCTTTCAAGATCTGTCCAGGCGAAAAAGAACAAGAGGCGGGGAGGGGACCCCGAGACCTTTGCTGAGCGCACCCACTATGGTGGGTCGCAGTCGATGCACCAGCGGGCCATGAATGTTAGTATTTCCTTACCTTTGATTTTTATTTTGGATTTTTATTTTATGTTTTCCTTACATGTACTGTCAACAGCTGAAGAAGAAAACCGGAGAATTCCCTCCGCCGGTACAGCTATTTCTCGACACGAAGAGCAAGGGGGATGATACTGACGGTCGAACATTCGCCACGAAGAAGGATCTGGACATTTGGGTAAGTTTAAAACATAAGACTTCGTTATTTTTTTTTTCTTCACACAACCCACCTAATCACGACTTCATTTTCTTTCAGATGTCGTATAAGCAGGCCACTAGAGCACCCGAGAATGAAGGGGTGGACCCGAGCACGATTTGGTTCAGAGTCGTGGATGGGTACCGCAAGGGAGCGGTGTACGGTACGGGGACCGCTCATTCCCTGTATTGGACACCACCCAATGTTCGGGAGGGCCATGCGACCTCGATGGAGTGTGTGCCATCCGAAATGGCTGAGATGAGGTCGGAACTGCAGGGGGAAAGGGCGCGAGGGGATGCCTTGGCCGAGAAACTGAAGGAGCAGGATGAGAGGCTGAAGATGCAGGAGTCCGTTAACCTGCAAATTCTGGAAGAGCTACAACGCCTTAGGAGCATGCACCAGCAGAACTGTAACTCCGGCCCTATTCCCCGACACCGGGATCCTAGAGACCCCTTCAATGGGGGTGGTAGTGGTGCGTCAGCTAGTTTCCCTGTTAGGTGAGTAATTGAAAACAGTTTGTAGTTTCTGAATGCTTGTTGAAAAAACAGTTTGTAACAACATTTTTAATTTAGTGTATTCATGACGTTTGCATACTTGGTTGCCAAATTTGGAGTGTGAAACTTGCGTAACGTTTGGAACGACGTTTGGAATGATGTTTGGGATGTATTGTGGTTGTTGGTGTGTTTTATTTTGCAGATTTTGGCTAGAAAAATAATAATAATAACCGGCCTATTTCAGGTACAACAGCGACTGAAATCAGTAACTAATTTTTCTATTTAGCGACCGATATCAGTCGCTGTATAAATCTGCATGTCACCACATTACACCATTTAGCGACTGAAAGCAGTCGCTAATTTCTCACTTTAGCGACTGCAATCGTTCGCTAATTGACGCCATTAGCGACTGATATCAGTCGCTAAATAACGCTTTTAGCGACTGATTTCAGTCGCTAAAGTGAGAAATTAGCGACTGATTTCAGTCGCTAAAATTAGCGACTGAAATCAGTCGCGCGTTTTTCTAGCGACTGAAATCAGTCGCTAGATGCGACTAACTGTAGCGACAATCGCTTAGCGACGGTTAACAGTCGCGCGTCTATTTCTAGCTACAGATGACGGTAGCTAAACTCAGTCGCCAAATACTTAAACTGTTGTAGTGATAATACCCTTACTTTTACCACTTTTTCTTAAAATTGATGAAAATCCCTATGTCAAGGATTGTTTGGATGGGAGGGAGTAATTGTCTAATCGTCAATCTTATCGAGTCGGGTTAATTGGGTTCAGGTTCGGTTCGCCGGTCATTGGGTTATATCTGTTAACAGGTCACAAGTAAGTCATGTTGGGTCGTTGCGGGTTGTTAAATTTTTGGGTTCTATTGGAACGGGTGTTGAATGGATAAGATCGTTTGACTGGTGGCGTCAGCTTTTGCCAGCTATAAGTGGCTAGGAGATTTTCGATAGTCAAAACAGATCTTAATAATCTAAATCATACTGTACTACCTTAATTAGGTAAATGATGTCTATCCTTGTTCCTTTGAAATATAATACTCCGTATTTCCTTAGTCCAAATCATTTAAGAATATTTATCTTTACTTAAAATACTTAGAAAAATTAGATTGCAAAGGAATTATTCAATGAACATTATTTTCTATAACTTTTGTAATACGAAGTATTTGTAACCATCACAATTTCCCAAATGCCTTAATACAACTTCAATATGAACATAAATATCTCATCCCTCTCAAATCCTTTAAATTTACATTAACAAACCTATTATATACAATATTGAAGGTAGCAATTGAAGAAGGTTGTTGCCTAATTATACTATGAATAATAGTAAAAATAAATTGAAAGGCAAATTCTTGTATCCGAAAGAATTATCCGTTTTAAATTTAATTTTAAGACGAGCCAAATATATACCAAATTACATGATAAATGACCTAAAAACAATATCAAATATTTTATCTTTATTTTACATCATGTGTTAATATTTAAATTGTTTTACGATTTATGACATATACGGTAATACATTTTAAGTAAGACTACCAGCAAATTGAATGTCAAAATCTTAAATACGCAAAATTACGTCCAGGTACGGTTTTTGTATGCAAGTTGTTCACCCTGACGGACCTTCCGCCTTAAGCCACCCACCGGCCCACCCTACCTCAGATACGATCTCTCTTTTTCTCCAGTCAAATTCATTCTAATTTTGTTCCAAAATCTCTTTAAACATACCCAGCTAGTTTTCACATCAAAATAAAATCTCTATATTTTGCTACCTTAAACAAATTAAACACGCGTTTAATTATCGTATATATAACTGAAGAGTGAAGACTGAAGATCAATAAATGTTTTTCACTCTCCACCTACAGACACACACGACCACTACCACGACCACATGACCGACCAATCACAATCGGTCACAAAAACAGTAATGGCGGCCGAGATGATGCCCTCCTTGACCCACGAGCTAGCCAAGGAGCTATCTCGGTCGCACCCATCCCCAGAGAAGGAGATGGAAATCGTATCCCGATACCACAACCATGCGGTGGGGGCTGAACAGTGCTGCTCAGCAATGGTCATGCGGATCGCAGCCCCACCGCTCACAGTCTGGGGGCTGGTAAAAAAGTTTGACCAGCCCCAGACATACCAGCCCTTCCTCCGCAGCTGTCGCCTGCTCCAAGGTGACGGGGCAGAGGTGGGATCAGTCCGGGAAGTCCACTGCGTGTCGGGTGTCCCCAGCAAGTTCAGCATCGAGCGGCTTGAAGTGTTGGACGAGGAATCTAGGGCAGTAGGGTTCCGTGTCCTGAGCGGGGAGCACCGGCTACAGAACTACCGCTCTGTCACCACCGTCCACCCCTTGTACCCTGCAGAGGGTAACGAGGAGACCGTGGTGGTAGAATCGTACGTGGTGGATGTACCACAAGGGAATACAAAAGAGGAGACGTGTGTTTTTGTAGACACTATCATACGTTGTAATTTGCAATATTTAGCTAGTTTGTCCCAGAGAATGTCGTCTACAGGGGCGAAGCTACCTTAATGTCCTGGGCCATGACCCCAGTTCTTCATTTTGGAATCATATACTATATTATATTTAAAACAAATAACAATTTATCATGTTTAACTGCCATATAACAGAAAATTTAATTTATCATAATTAAGCAACAATATTTTAATATATTATTTATTAGTCCTATATTATCATTAATTGTAATTTAAACATGAGAAAATGTAAAAAAAAATTCAACTTTTGTTAATGTTCATTAAATTATATATAGATTGATTCTAATTATATCATTGTTTCACACTCTCACTTTCACCGTATCAAATGTTTTCATTGATTTGTCTAGTACTTGTTACATATCTTCCAAATCCAAAATTATTAAAAAAAATCAGTGGATTTTTTTTTTTTGAAAATTTAATACTTTTACGTAGGCTCGAACTCGGTTTAAACTCACGTTTTAGCTCACAAACTTGCATGTGAGCTGAATTTTTTTCAAACTCGAGTAGGCCTGAGCAAGGCCAAGCTTGGCTCGACTCCGTTGATTACAATCCATTCTAAATTTCTAATATTCTATAACCAAACAAAACAAGTACTCACCCCTCTCAGTTATGGAGTTTTTGTTTAGTTTTGATTAAAATAATTCTCATAAATAATACTCCCTCCGAGTTTCTATTATTGTCCCAAAAGCTTTTGGGGTGAAAAATAAGGAAGGGAAAATGAGTGGCTAAAAGAAGAGGAGGAAAAGAGAGAAATGGGAAAGTAATTGTGAACCACACATTGATGGCTCAGAAAAAAAAGTGGGACAAAAATCAAACTCAGCCCAAAAAGGGAAGTGGGATAATAATAGGAACTCGAAGGGAGTATAAAAGATAAACAAATAACTTAAACAAAAAGAGAGACCGGTAACAAAACTAGCCCAGTTCTATTACCATCAAATGTGTACCTTGTTTCACTTAACACAAAAAACTATACAGTTAGTTAAACTAGTTGACAGTTCACACAGGACACGACTTTGTAAGACGATCAAGTGCGAGCCTCTAATCGTCATTAGTGACATCTTCTACAGGATCAGGCAGATCATCAGGTGGTTTCTCTGTTGAATCTTTCCCATCAGGGGAATCAGTGTCCGACAGCAATCTGAATTTAAGAATCTTCTGAAGAGATGCTACCGGCTTCACTAGCTTGGCCGACTTTCCTGTTTCTACAGAATATCACATAAAAATTGTGGTTAAAATTGTTCAATCCCTCGTGAAAATCCGGACCCCATACTCACGCAGGATACAAGGGCGCACCAAGGATTCACAAGTGTTTTATGTTTCTAAACCATCACTAGCCGGAGGATAAAAAAAAAGAAGGAGAAGGCATCAGTTACCGTTGGAAAATATTAAGCATGTCCCAATTGTCTCCTCATAGTCTCCTATCTGCAAATACAAGATGGCAGTGTCACAGCGCGCACAGGGAAGTTAAATCATTTATCAACCATCATATTTATATGTAAATGCTGAAGCTCAAATCTGAATATTATAAAAGATACATAGTACAAAAAGAAAACACGGTAGCTACAAATAATAGAGGGAGCGAAAGCATACTAGCTTTAACTTGTCTCCGATTGTCAATATGGGGTTGAGTGTATCCAATCCCTGCATCAACAAAACTCCCAATTGTTTCAATATGTATGCATGAAAGTCAAAAGAAGAGCCCGCTAAACCAACCACCGTGTCCTATTGCATTACACAAATTCGAAAACTTGGATTTGGTAAAAGGAAATTACATGGACAGAATACATTCTACATCCGATTAATTGTGATATACAACAATGATGTTGCTCAAAATAGTGAACGAAAATTCATAATTCGACATTTTGACCTATACCCAATGACCAAGCCATATACAAGAATCCGGTGTCCAGAAATACCGGAAAACAAATTTTTTCTTTGTATATTTAATCCAATTTTAAGGCCAAACTCTGTTTTTTTTTTTTTGGAAAAATCACCGGGACCCCAGAAAATATTTGTCTAGATCCAACGCTGCATATATGATATACTTAGTGTCTAACATAAAGAATCCATATTCTAGCTTGAGATGACGCGATGAAGGTCAGAATAGAGATCATTTAGAAAATAAGTAACATACGGAAAGAATGTAAGGTTCATCAGGTGGGATATCAACTTGGCAGCAAACATCATCGAGATTGAGTAGAACATATTCTTCTTCTTCTTCCTGACGGTCATCTGTTACCATCTTATCGGACTCCATTTCTGTCATGAAGGCAGTGGAAAAATGGTTAGGCACTTGTAAAAGTCGTTTTAAAGCGCAAACAAAAGAGCAGCATCAGCCTTATAAGAGAAGTTTCATAGTTCTGTAAATTATTTTGCTTCACAAAGCAATCTTCATATATGTAGTCATACATTTGACCATTGATATCTCAAAACATATAGCACCAAAACAAAAATTAAACTGTCAACACAATCAATTGTGGAAATTTTATCACACAAACTGTCAACAGAAAACTCAAACTAAGACAATGACATACAGAGATACAAAAGTATAAAACAATTTTTTATTTTAGTTTTAATTAAATTAAATAATATCGAGTAAAAACTAAACCATCTTAGTTATACACCTTTAACATTCTTCTTTCCAACATCTCAACACACAACAAAAATAGGAAGATCAGATAGACAGGCAATGTTGTAGTAGATTCCTGAGCTCCACCTTGCATATTGATTTACTGACGCGCAATCATGCAATCATGGTCGGAGTCTATGGGGCAGTGTCATTTTGAATCAGGTCGATGAATCGAGTCTGTTCTGCTAGGTCTAACACTTAAAGGACAAGAAGTGAAGTTTGTGACTGACTGTCAGGAAAATGAATGCTATGCTATCCCTTCACTCGACAGACCTATGAAAAGGCTTTCAGCAATATTACAGCAAGAAGGGTGTCTTCACCTTACACAGGAGCGATTCATTCCGACACTAAAATCATCCTTGAGGACAATAAGTAGCTCCCTATAAGCAAGCCCATCAACAAAACTTTTCTCCTTAAACTCGTTTAGCAGGTTTATCGCCTCAACAGCTCTTCCTTTCCGACAGAACTCATCGAGTAGTGTCTTGTATGTGATGAAATCGGTGGACTTTCGGCTTTCAGTCATCTCCCGCAGATACTTCAGAGCTTCGTCAATCTCTCCAACGAGTGCTAAAGCATTCACAAGAGAGTTATATGTCTTGGCACTTGCACCAAACCCTTTCCCCCTCATAAGCTTGAATAACTCGATAGCATTGTTCGTCCTGCTTTGAGCACATAGTCCGTAGATAAGGTGATCATAAGTGAGTGCGTCAGGAAGTGAAGAATAAACGACACCCATCTGATGAAATATCCTCAATGCATCATTGACGTGATTTGACAAGACGTACCCTTGTATCATCGCGTTAAGAGAGAAAATGTCAGGCTCAACTCCATCATTAATCATTTGTCTGAAAAGGCACCCCATCGTCTCCATATACATGTGATTGATGTATGTATTCCTTCCTCGAGATAGAAACGCGGCAAACAAAAGGTTGTATGTCTTAACTGACGGTCTACAGTCTGAGCTTTTGACTTTCTTCAGGTGTTTGAACACTGTAATCGCCCTGCTCAGCTTCCGTGATTTAGTGTAGTAGTAGATGATTGTATTATATAGAGGCTCGGACCCAAAATGAGGTCGAGTAAGGACTTCATCGACAACACTGTACATTTCCTCGATCATCCCGGCAATCCCGAGTTTTTGAATGGTTTTGTGGAAGGTCGTTACACTATGTTCAAACCTATGTTGCGTCGACGCCCAATTAAACAGTTCTAAGCAAACCAGCGGGTCGTTTTCCAGGGCAAGGATATTGTGCAGATCATCTGCAGTAAACCTTGCAGGAAGTTTGTTTACAACCTTGTTGAACTGAGCAACATCGAGTACGGGTTTTCTAGCCAATCTGAGTCTTCTATTAACCCGCTTTCTATAAGCTCCGGACCGAGGTCTATCCGTCTTTGAAAAATATTGTCGTATAGGGGGATAACTTGGAGGAAGATATTGAGGTAATTTAATATGTGCGAATGAGTTAGGGAAGTAAAATTGAGAACCGACTATTTTGTGCATCAGTTTCGGTGTCAGGAGACAAAGATGATGAAAACAGGAACTGAACACAGACGGCAAGCGTTCAGATGGAAATTTAGTAGACAGTTTTGGGATAGGACCATGTTTGTACAACCTTCGAAATGAAGCGAAAGACGGGAAAATATCACTCATTTTGACAGTCAAAGCGAGATAAAGACGGTTCCTACTCAGAGCTGTCAAATAACCACCACTCTCAAAGAACAATTCTGGTTCACCAAAATACTACTAGAGTTGGAGTAAGTAGTGATCACCAAGAGCACCAGGAAAGTTATCCTACAGACACAAGTGGCTGACAAGAGACGAACTGTTAAACTCGAATTTAATCCAAGAGAAAAGATAATATGGAGTGCAGTTTACAGAAATTTGATTAGCGGGCATGAACCCATCGAGAGTTACCCAAACACCAAAATACAACTACAGTCCAAAGCCAAACTAATAGGGTAAGATTGTAAGAATAACATTTAAGACATGTTGGAAAAATATTTAAAAAAACATATGAAAGTGATTTAACGTCGCTATCATAGAAATAGTTCAGAGAAGTAGCCATGACCAAACTCATTACCTCAGATTTCCTGGTCCTATTGAAACTTCTCTAAAGCTTTAGCAATACCTTCTAATAAAGTAACCAGTATTCGGTCAACAGTCTTAACACTTCTAACAATATGTCTACACCCACAGAGGTACACCCTTAACCTTCCTCATCATCTAGGCATCCACCAAATTTGGGTTTCGATCATTGTGGCATTGTAACTAGCAGACATTCCCTACGAGGCTACGATCCTACATTAACCACTTTGCTCACATTAATGATACTCTTAACACTAATTCTCATGGAAAAAGGTCCCTCGATAATGTTAATGTGAGACCTCTGATTTTGAACCTAGCATATTGTTGGATATGTCTCACATACTAATTTAGGAGTATGAAAATCAAAATATACTAGGCTAACATCATGAATTGCATAAAGATTGTATCTTTACAAATCCCCAAACTAACATTCATCATCACCTAGGCATCCCCAAGAATATGAATTCAATGATTATGGCATAGCATCCACTAAATTCAGATTCGATCATTGCGGCATTCTAACGAACATCTTATAGGCAGACCACTTTACTCAACTAAAACCAACTTATCAAAGAAAATTCAATCAAACCCATGTCACATTAATGGAACCCATAATCCAAAAATCCAAATCAAATGCCCTAACATCATGAATTGCATAAAGATTCTATCTTTTCAAACCCTGCACCAATTATTAAACTGTTTACTTCAAATAAACCCCTAAATTAACAAGAAATTATAAACTATAGAGATTATAATCAATCAATCAATTGGCAGTTTAGAAATGCAATATACGCAGAAACAATACCTTCAAGCTTTCAGCATTGACTGTGAAGTAGTGAGAGGAACAAGATGAAGCGCTCGCTCGATTATTGGGCTTAAAGAGTTTAGAATTTGGGTCAGAATCTAGGCCGGGTTACACCGATTGTTTGTTGGGCCAGGAGTACATACAAAGATGACCCAAACCCAAAATCACTTGGCCCAATCTGATGTTGACCTTGATCCAATCCGAAATTGACCCAACCTAAACCCACCGATTAATCCGTTTACCAGGTTTACTATCACCCACAAAAATGTCGGAATTTGTATTTCTTTTATGCTTTTAGATCATATTTAAATTTTAATAATCGAAAAATACATGGGTTACTAGTGAAGATGTAGGATCGTTGAATCTTACTTAGGATCGTAAGATTACAGAAAACTAAAATCTTACTCGTACTTAGGATTGAAATTGATCGATTCTTTTTGAATTACTCCTCCTATATTCAAAACATAAACAGTGTGTAAAATGCATGAGAAACGACACTAATTAACAACTATATACATATTTATATACTTAGCTTCCATTTACAAGTTGAGTGAAACAATTGGTTCAAGTAATAACATATCTTTATAATTAACTTAACGGCAAGCAATTAGCAGTTGAGAAATGAGAACTGACCTAACTCGATTACCAGGTTTTACTACAAAATCGTGATGAAATAAAGAAATACAAATAAAATAATATTCCCTCCGTCCCAGTGAATTCTTTACGTTTGCCTTTTGGCACTATTCATGGTGTGGAATGATCTCGAATATAATTTCTAATATATAACGTAAAACATAATCATGTGAAATCTTTTTCGAATGGTCAAATTTTTAGAATTTTTAATAACACGTAAATAAAGATATGAACGAAATGAAATGCACATCGACAAATGTGAAATAGCAAACGTAAATAATTCATTGAGACGGAGGGAATATTTAATATTTAATACAGTATTTTAAAGCCAAAATGTTTAAATTTGTCGAGTGTCGACATTATGATACATTGATACTACTATTCTAAGTGTTTGACATCCAGCTATATCATTTCTTCTAGGACGATCCTTTGTACTGCAGAATTGAAATTTTGGTCCTATGAAAATGACGTTAATTCATTTTATTTACACGCTTTATCATTTTATTTTATTTTAATTAGTCTCGAGACGATCTCATCACTAGAGGTGGCAATCGGGTCACTCGGGTCGGTTATGGGTCGGGTTAAGACGGGTCGGGTCATCTCGGGTTCGGGTTTTAACGAGTCAGTATACTTAGACGGGTCGGTTCGGGTTCGAGTCGAGTCTCTTACGGTTCGGGTTCGAGTCGAGTCTCTTACGGTTCGGGTTTACTCGGGTTAAAAATCGTAACGGGTCGGTTCTGGTTCGGGTCGGTTATCTAATAAATCGGGTTATATCGGATCAATGGTCGGTTCTGGTTCGGGTCGGTTATCTAATCGGGTCTATTCGGTTCAATCATCGGGTATTCCATGGGTTAGTTGAGTCACTTTAGTATATTTTCGGGTCTAGTTTTGAAACTAATCTGGTCAACTTGAGTAATACAATAAATCACGTCAGTTAAGGCTAGACAATAAATCAGATTAATTCAGGTTAGACAACCAATCGGGTCAATTCGGGTAAAAATAACGAATCAGGTCAATGTGTTGGATTCAAATTGAGTCACTAATAATTTTTACTTTAGAAAGTTAGATACACGAACTCAAAATAATACATGAAACGGGTTATGGGTCAAATCGGGTCGGTCACAAGTCGGTTCGGGTCATGTCATTTCGGGTCCTATCGGGTTCGCGGTTAGCCTTCGGGTCGGGTAAGGTCGGGTTCGGTTCATAGTATTTCGGGTTGTATCGGGTTATCGGTTTGTCATTGGGTCGGGTCGGGTCGATTTCGGTTCATCAAAAGTTCGGGTTCTATCGGGTCGGGTTTCGGGTGGGTTGCATCGGTTTCGCGGGTTGGGTCAGCTTTTGCCAGCTCTACTCATCACACAATTATACAAAGCGTTATTGTGTGAATAAGACACTACTAAGGATCTGTTTGGATTTGGGGATTTGAAAGAAATAAGAGGGATTAAAATAGGATTATACACTGGTTGTACAATAATATTGTAAAACCAAGCCCAAAGTTATTGAACTTTTGTGCTTATACAAGTTTCTGAGCTGAGTTGTAAGATTTTTAGTTAAATTTTTTTTACAATTTAGCTCGACAACTTTCCACAGAAAATTTACAACAAAACTCGAAAACTTTGTGATAAAATCAATTGTATATAAAGTTATGTACAACTGGTTGTATAATACACGTCCGTTTTAAATGTGACATTATCAATTTCGAAAAATTATTGGAGTATATCCTAACTCATTAATCTAACACAAGTAGACCTACACGGTTATATACTTATCTAAAATGGTTCAACTTTTGGGTAATGCTCTTTGGATGCAGTCATCAATCGCTCATTAATAAGGACTAGGATAGTGAACTGCTCGTATTGTATAAAGAGTAAGGACACTTCTTCAATTTTTTGAGCCAAAAGGCAACAATCTTAATGTTGTCCTTCCCAATGTTTTGGGGTCAACTTCTGAATTCTTTTGGGCAACCATTATCCAATTATGATTTGCTTTCATGCTACTTATCCTATATGTGATACTCTCGATAGTGAGGTTGATATATACAATCAACAACCGAAAGAAAATAACAATGTTAAAATTCATGAGATATCGGTAGAGATAAAAGTTGTCACACATGTTACTAACATCATGTTAGTGGATAGATACGTTGCACCATAATCTAATTAAGTAATTATAAGGTATGAACAAGCCTATTTTGACACAACCAAGCATGTCACGACACGCCATGCGTATCATACTTGAGCCGAAGTTTGAAAAATAAAACCATGCCTAATCCAGGTACAACACGTTGCATTTGGACACGACACACTGACGCACCCAAAATGCAAGCTAAGGAAATAAGCTTCGTAGAGAAAGAATTTCATGAGTGTGCCCAAATACGACACGGCACACCATGAGCCATGCATGACATGTACAAAATCCACTTCCCGTACTCGGGTCGTGCTATTTTAACCTCTAACCTCTATGACTGGCTGGCACAAGGTACAATCAGACAGAACTCACATTTCTATATATCTCTAGATAGAGCTTTATCGGTTTATCGCCCTTGTGGACCTTTCCTAGCTCAAATTATCCAGATTCAATGGTCGAAACATACAAAAAAAAGGGTTTGGTCTACCGCTAGATAGTCATGGTTTCGGGTTATTTTGTCTAGCCTTAGAGGAAGAGGGAAATTAGAAGTTTTTTTTAAAGGGCAAACAGTACACATCCGAAAAGTAAATGAAAATGTGCGTAAACGACGTAATAAAATCTTGGGTATGATTTAGCAATTTACGTAATTTTCGTTAAATGTCAAAAATGTGGACCATGATTGTTTTTGTTAGATTCCAAAAATGGTGGACACAACTTGATCACATTGTAGTAACTGTACTAAACACAAGAGCCACACATCCAAACTCCATACTCAACGCACATACACCTACCATTCTCTCAATTCTCAAACTAACATTGTAATAATGTCACTCTCTTTATCGTCTTCGATAACATGCATGCCACCATTTTTGGACACCAAAGAAGTGTTGGCATGCAGGAGCAGTCGGGTCGTGGCGTGTTGGTGCAAATTACCTGGTTCGGAGTCGTTGGGGGGTGAGGAGGGTGGATTATTATTGAAACTAAGCATAGGATCTCCCATTATCATAACAGAAGCTCCTACAATGATCAAAACTGCTGCTTCTGTCCCTTGTCTTAGGGTTAATTCTGGCTTACTCAATCCTGGCGACGTCGGAAGGTCAGCAACCCATATTACCTGCCCTACTTATTCACGCACTCATTTTGTTATATTACATGAATTGAATCATTCATTTGTCTCAGTTAATTAAGATGGTCCACAAATTGTTATGTAGAACTGTACGTTATAATAACAACCGGTAAATAAAATAGGCGGATATATAGTTTCTAATGTTCGATAAAATGATGTAAAAGACATTTTTGTAAATATTGTTAATTTATGATATAGGGCAAATTAGAAATTGAAAAGTATATAAGCTGTGTTATCTTATTTTAATTAGTCGAACAATTTTTTTTTTTTTTTATTATTTCGACTAGTTTTAGCTTATTTGCATGATAAACAATTTATCAAAGCGTTAGTACTCAATCATTTGAGTTGAAATTTTGGTCAAATAAATGAACTATAGTTTATTTTGTGGCCGAATAAAGCGTGAACTGAATTGTCAACCTTATCCTTACATTTTTAACTTATTACATTCGGTTTATCTAATGGTTAAGACTAGATACTTTGGACAAGGTCATAAATTCGAATTTTCCTTCCCTATATTTTAATGTGACTAAATCACGTTTCGTTGAAAAAAAAAAAAAAAAAAACTTAATTGTATTGCGGATTACATTTATACAAGAATAATGAAATGATAATGCTGTGTTTTTGTTTGTTGCAGGATAGTCTCAAGGAAACCAATGAACGTGTGGGCAGTTCGCTTAAGCATAGGAACATACCTTATAGATGAGAAATATTTCAAGCCTCTCCAATTGGACGAAGAGTAAGTCTCCATTGTGACGAATATTTCGTCACAAATCAATGACGGTTTATCTTTATCTATTCAATTGAATATTATTTGATCCGTCACAATTCACAATTTTGTGACCGATATTATCGTCACAAACAAGAATTTGTCTACATAATAGCTAACAACCATACACCGGCTTCTAGTAAAATTCGAGGTAAGGAGGATCAATTGTAAACGCAAGTGTAAGGTGATAGGTTTTGTATGTGTCAAGGGTCTGATCTCACCTCAATCTTCAAAATCTAATTTTATAAATATGTTTTTCCTAAGTATGCCTTGTTCTTGAATCTTTGACGACTCATTGTCAATGTGGATAGACACTTTGATTTACTGGTGAATCGGATAAGATTCCAAACGAGTCTTCGCATTTGGTAGACATGTCATACTCGGTGACGGAGTCGAGCGAGGCTACTAGGAAATCAATCAAGGTCGCTCATTCTCGATGAACAATGAAAAAAAAATTAAAAAAAATCGACATTATTCTAATCGAAATTTCCGTTTTTCTCTAGTTCACACTTTCACAGGTATATAAGTTTGTTCTCGGATTTCCGCCTCCCTGATTTCAAGTTCTTACTCGCTTAATTATGGACCGGGTATCTTAACTTCTTATTACGTCTATTGTCCAGGCTCCGGACCAAACAAGCTGTATTTCGTACAAACTGTGAAGTATCAATTATTTGAATTTTTTTATGTTTTGTGTCGAAAAATATTTTGAAACGGTTTTTGGGAGACCCGGGCTAGCCTTGGGTCATCATGCCAATGAACAACTCTATTAACTTCAACAAAAGGAACAACATTTTCTTCTTCCAAGAGGTAATACAACAAGTTTGCGTGGGAGTGATACTTCAGATTCGAATCTCTCGACCCAGTTTCGACTTATTAGTACAATACGAGTACATGATAACATGAACAAAGATTAAGTAACAAACAAATTAATTGAACACTTCTAACGAACAATTTGATTCACATAATAATAATAATTCTTGATCAAAATCAGGGAATTCTACTAATAACTCTTGTAGCAACATGCATAAGCCTCCCACATCGACAATCGACCTGGACTAGAATCGGGTGTTAAGCACCGAGATCCTCAAACATTGACTCCATATGATCCCGAAACACATGAAGCATGTCGTGAAACGTGACCATCCCCACCACCGAATAGTCATCCTCCATCACCCAAACGTAATTTACTCTATGCGCTATAGCTTGGATCATAACCGCGATAAGCGAGCTTTTAGGATGACAAACAATCGCCTCCGCTTTCCTCACCATCCTAGCCGAGTAACTCCACGAGCGGTTATACCGCGCTGATCTACTCGACGAAGAGGACGAGGATGAGGACACCGACTCGTCGTCGGACGAGGACGCGGTTAGGGCATCGGAGGAGTAGTCGTCGGCCAAGATTTCGAGCAACCCTTCTAGCTTCTTCTCCTTCAACTTCTCCCTCATGACTTTGATGATGTCCTCGGGTGGACCGCCCCAGTCGATGTACGACATGAGGTCCCCCGAGGACAATGTCATGATCGCTGCCGCGACCGTCTCGTCACACCCGCACAGGGTGTGAGGAGAGATCTCGCCGACGAGGGACCCATCCTCGTCGACCACTCCTACCGAGGTTTGTTCGCCCAGCGACCGAGCGATGGCCTCCAGGGCCATCGTCGCTGGAGCGTGGTAGTCCACCGTAAGAATCTCTTCCCGGATAATCCCGAGCGCCTCGACCGAGAGGTTAGGGATCGGGGTGAACAGGCCGATTCGACTTAGGATGAACTGGATCACGTCGTCCTGAGTCAACCAACAGTATTCACGGCCGTTATGGAACGAGGGACCGTGCTTTCTCCTTGATGTTTTGCTACTCCGTGTTTGAATCGGAACCACAAGATTTTGGGCTCCTTGTAGGATCAAATCAATTGCTTCCACCAAACTGAAAACCACAAATCAAATAACATCAGATACGAAAGAACAACGATGTGACATACCAAACTTTTGATTGTACGTCAAAAGACTTTTGAGATGACCCGAACCCGAACCCACACCCTAGTGAATGACCCTCGACCTAGACCTAGACCTAGACCTAGACTGACCCAACTCAAATGATCCGACCCGGTTGACGTGTTTATCAAGTCTATCAACATGTACATCGTTATGAGGTACGTGGAAGACAAGAGATGAGAAGGATGTAACGAAAAACGAGGATGATGAATGTCATTTCAGTCAGGCGTGTAGTCCTAACATGCATCATGCATGTACAATCTTCTTGATTAACATATTACAACCACCACACCTAATCTTTTTGCTTCACGTACACCATATAAATTAATTACGAGTATAAATTTACGAGTACATCCTAATTACGTACAATTATCATATAAAGTTCAATTAGACAAGCATGGGCATGGCAACTGCCACTTTTGACGTATACAAAAAAAACCAATTAAAAAAATTTACAGAGTAATTTTAGTCAAAGATAAAAACTTTATTTAATTAATTTATGAAAAAATATAAAAGACCATGCATTTCACGGCTGCTAATTAAAAAAATACTACTAGTATTTCATATGGACCAATAACAAAACATCGCACGTCAAAATTCAATTTATGAGAGTCGTAGCATTTAATTGCATTTCATCATATTTATGAGCCAATAATTTGAGTATGGTTAGTCTATTGGTGGCTAAGGGGTACAGTCATAACTGACTGCCTTGAATATTTTTCAAGGATCCAAAGGACATACTCAACCAATTAAATGCATGCGACGATTATTGTGTAAGACCGGAGAGACGGTTTCTCAATAACTTATTGAGATGAGATTGTAAAGTTACTGAGAGACCGTCTCTCAGGAGACCTACTCTTCACTTTATATATTGTTGTACGTGTTATTTCCTCTAGTTAATAATAACAGCTATTTAGGTGACTCGACTCGATCATTAGTTTAGGATTTTTCTGAGTAATAATTTCTTAATTTTTGTGAAATCTTATAAAATCGGAGATACAAATATCGTAGGGAGTACCTTGTTATTAGTTGACCGATTAACATTTTTGGAGATTAAATATTATTGACCAAATTTCTCAAATAAATTCATGTCAAATAATGACTATTTTTCCTTCTTCCTTACTCAAAGTCTTTTTTTAATCAAAAGATTAACCGCGTAATTAACATGTATTCCACCACCTTGTAAGAAGATGCCTTAGCTTAAGGCCCTTAATTATTCAGTATAGTCGTATCAATTAGGAGTCTTGACTTTTAATTAGATTCAACATATTATATTACGTGACTTCTCTTGTGACGGACATATCACCCTTAAGAATTCTCGTTTCGTTTTATAAGGGTATTAATCAATGTAGAGGGTATAATTAAGGGCATAATTATAGATCCCGTCTATTTACTAAGTCCAAATTAGTACCTTTCGAAAAGGGTAGCTTTCAGAAAGTGATATTTAGCACATATAGCCAATATTAGTAGAAGGACCCAATAAAAAAAAATTGAACAAAAAGGGAATTAGGATTAAGAAAGCTACCTACTTTTTTTTATTTAATGGACCACAACCAAGAAAAAAAAGATTATACACCCTGGTTGTACAATAACCAGAATAAAGATATTGAACATTTGTGATAAAGGTCAAAATCATAAAACCAATTGTATATAGATAGAGTTATATATAAATGATTGTATAATTTCCTAGGGAGTAATTGATAGCGAAATGATCTAATTATAAGTTGTCCAAATTTCTAAAAAAATAAAATTGCTACTCTCCAAATCTCTAAAAACTCTACTTATTATTCAATGAATATTCAAAAAAGTGGAAACTTTTAGAAATTTAGAATAAATATATTGCACTTTATGTTACTTTATTTATCGTATCACCAACTCCTTCCTTCTAATTTGTCTAAGATTATTACTGTAGTTAATTAATATTAATAATTCCGATTTTTTGAAATTGTGATAAGTATTTTAATTAAAGTAGTGTATTATAGTCCTCCGTATATTTGAATTTTGTAATGTTTGATATACCATCTAATCATGGAATAGGAGTATATTTTAGCAAGTGACAAAAAAGTACGGAGTACTTGGTTAAATTATAAAATGATAGTACAACCATGTACCTCTAATTTTATTTAGCTAATAACTAGTCTTAATTATAGGGAGGGAGTATTATATTACTGTAATCAAACTAGAAGACTAGATCTAAAGTGGAATTTTAGACAAATGCAGACAAAACTAACCGAATAAAATCAAACCACAACCAAACTCATCAACCAAGATTTCATACTCTTAATATAAACACAAAAGGGTAACATGGACCGACCATATGTCCCAAGTTCAAATCTCCCTTCCCTATATCATGATGCAACCAAGCGAACCAAAAAAAATATAAAAGATAAATAAATAAATAATTTATAATCCTAATAATAAGACGGTATCTCAATAACATAAAAATAGACAACTATCACATAATTGCTATAATTATTTACGATGTGTCACGAGACTTACTTTAAAAAATAAAAAAAACTCATATAAGACGATCTCACCCAAAAAGTAAAGTTAATGAGAAAAGTAAAGTAGGGGAAAAGAGGGAAACATACCTAGTGGAAGAATCGAGATGTTTGACAAAGTCAGAATCCTTAGGAAGAATGGCAGAAACGGGGGAAAGAAGAGCAGAGGATGGAGATCTCAAATTCTCTTCTTTACATAAAAAACATACGATATCAACCATACTTAGTTTCCCTACACATTTGCATGACAACCCACTGCCTTCATTATGATTTAATGGGTGGGTGCATGACCAAATGGTAATGAAATTATGTTGAGAGGCCTTAATTGCAGAAAGAGCATCAGCCACTGTTGCTGTTGAAAGTGGGAGTGAATTCAGCGCTGGTTTTCCCAGACAAAGGTCTGATACTGCATAATTCAACAAACTACTTGCCATCCAGTAATCCTTGATGATTAATTAATTAACAAGCTAATGTAATTATTACTAATTAATTAAGTAATTAGTGAGAGCTTTGATTTAATTTAATTTAATTTAATTTAATTAAAATTGGTTGGGAAGTTGAGAGATGGGAGAGATTAAGGGGGTTTTTTGTTAGGTTTGATTTGGGTAGAAATGGGTAGAGGAAGGGTGTATATATAGGAGTGTAATATGGTGGGCTAATTGTAGTATGTTACAAAACTTATAGCTTGGGGTGGGGTTGGTTTTGTTATTTTTTTAATTGAAAGGGTTAATTACAAAATTTAAAAGGGTGGGTGTGTAGGATAATATAATGTCAAGTTGGATCTTTTTTTATTTTAAAAATTGAGCTTTGGTTAAAAACATCAATATTATATTTCCTCCGTATTTATATGTTTGTCTCTTTCCATATTGATACAAGTAATATTTGATTGGATGAGAAGGATATAGAGTAACTTTACAATGATATATCCTCTCACATCTATTCAATTTTTTACCTAGGCCCACCATTTTCTCCTTACAAAAACGGTCTCACGTAAACAATTGAATGGATGGGAGGGAGTATATGGTAAATAAATAAAAATATTAAGAATAGTATAAGAATAATATTTGTCAAATAAGAAGAAAAAAAAAACGAACATAAAAAAAATACTTCGTATTATGCAAAGAAATAAGGGATTAACATATAAATAATGATTACATGTGTATAGTATCACCATCATTAACTATGAAGTTACTATGAAATACCCTTTTAACATGGTTAACAACTTAAGATAAGAGTTTTAATAGTATTGATTAGGAGAGTATAAGAGAATAAAATCAAGTGGGTTAATCCTAGGTCACTCTTGTAAGTGGGGGATTAAGATGGCTGGTTATCTAGCTCTTAGCTTGATTCACTAATAGTTATTGTCCCTTGCCCCTTGGGATTATTGCAATCAATTACATTTGAGAGTTTTTATTTATTTTATTATTAAAATTTAAAACAAATAAAAATACTAAATCTTATGTATATTTCACAAAGGACGTGGTTATAAATTAAGAACCGCTTCTTGTGCATATGAGAAATAAAGATTTTTCTAAAATGTGTCCAAGGAATACATGTTAAGACCTACATTAGATTTCTTTTCCTAAAATTATACTCCCTCTGTTTATTTGATATCTTCCACGTTTCCTTTTTCAACCATTTCTTTGATTTCTTTCACTTTCCTTTTTTTTCTATCACACTTCTCTCTTACCTAGGTGACCCCACCTACTTTACTCACTCTCTACTTTTACTTATTTTATTGTTTTTCTTAAGAAATGGACCACTTTTAAGGTGGAAGATATCATAGAAACGGAAGGAGTACTCCGTAACACTTTCGCTTTTCGTCGTCGGCGATTTACTTAAAATCGTCGACAATTTTACATAATCTACCTATTTTACCCTTTATTCCCTCTCCTTCCTTAACTAAAAAAACAAATATAAACTTGTTTCATCTTCTGTATCCAATCGTCAAGATCCTTATTTTTCTAAATATTTTCTAATTCACTGGTTTCATCTCCTTCATTCACTCAACTGCAATTGAGTTTTCAACTTCAAAAAAAAAAAAAAAACAATTATCATCAAAAGTCGTTCACGACTGTCTTTTCTTTTTCCGCAATAACCAATGAAATTACACCGCGTACATAAAATTAAAACTAACCTCGTCAACGACGTCGTCTACCGAATCGTTTTCGGTATACGGCAAATTCAAATCAAAAGGGAAATTGTTAATCGTGTTCGACATTCCGGACAATTGTCAACGTTATTGGAAAAATCAAAATATAAGCGTTTCGATGTTATTCCGCTGATGATTCGGTTAAATTTAAATATAATAGTGCTACTTTTATTTCGGAGGTTAGTTAGTGATAGGTTAAATAATACTCCCTCCATTTCATTGAAAGGTTCCACTTAAAAATGGAAACATTTTTAAAGGATAATAATAAAATATTCAAAAGTAGAGAGTGTAAAGTAGGTGGGCCACCTAGGTAAGAGTGAAGAGTTATACCAAAAAAGAAAGTGGAATCTATCAAAGAAATTTACAAAAAAGGAAAAGTGGGAGTTTTCAATGAAACGGAAGGAGTAGTAATTAGGTTAATTTAGTTAGTAAATCTTGATAATATAATATTCCCTCCGATTCACAAAGATGTTCCTCTTTATTTAATATATGTGAGGTATATTTTAATCAAAGGGGAAGATCTTTGTGAATCAAAGGGAGTAGTAGTTAGGTTAAACATAATTTAGTTAGGTTAATTTAGATTTTGTTTAGTTAGTAATTAAACAAATGACGATATGATCCTTTACTATCTTATTTGCCGACGATGTTAAGTAAATCGCCGACGACGATGAGTAGTCCCCAATTATAAAGGTTTTTTTTTCTAAAATATTTCCTAAAATATTTTTCAACTTTTATGATCCTCGTAATATCTATATTTTCCTAAATGATCTAATAAAGTATAATACGACATATAATTGAATTCTGAAAGAGTTTTTCATAATTACCTTACTTAGAATAATAATCCTGTAAATTCTTCCTTAATTAGTCTCTTAACATATGTCCCTTACTCCCTTTGTCACATTTTAGAAAAACTCTTTCGGAATATAACTTCAAACATATTTTTCTAATATATCTCTAATATCAATAATACCCTTAAGTAAATTAGTAAACAAATCTAGAATTTCGATTAAAATTTTCAAATTTCAACCGTAGTGAACGCCCTTCTAAATCCGCTCAACACATAGTAGTTTTCAAATATTTTTTTTTTTTTCACAAGAACGTGCACTTAGTTACATTATAAGTAATCGAAGAGATTCAAATATAAGATCTATGATTCAATATCCATAATATCTAATCTTAACTACAGTATTATGCTAAGCCACTAAGGTATCTAATTAAGGTGTCGTTTGGTTGCTTCTTAAATCATGGGAAGTAGAACTTCCCATGAATTGATAAATGGAGATGCGGTTTATTTGGTTGCCCATTCTCCGAGAATTACCACTTCTCAGGGATTGTCACTTTCTCCATAATGGAGAAGGTACTCACCAAGCCCCCTGGTGTGTAGAACTTATCGCATGAAGTTATTTCCCACGTGACAACCAAATAATATTTTTTAATTCGCATGAAATACAAATTCACGTGGATTTAAGTTTCCGATAACTCCATCTTCCCGAGGTGAAATAACGCAGGTAAGTGAAGTAGTGAAAAGTCGATAAGGTTGAGAGATGGAGATCCCTGCCTCGTGACACAAAAATCTTAAGTTTGAAGTTATAATTATAATTATAATAAGTCTTAAAAAGAGTGAAGATGTTTCTTCCCCAAATAAAAACAGCAAGATAAACGAACGTTGGATAATATGCAAGAAAGAAAGAGATGCATGTACATTGTACTGGTATTTTGTACGTAAAAAAGCAGAGAGTGCCATGCAAAAAGGCATGTCATATCTACAACTTTACAAAGTAGGCACACATTTAGGTGATACACACGCACAGGTGGCCTGCATGCACTCCACTTAACACATTCTTGAACCTTCTTGCTTTTTATTTTATTTAAATAATTTAATTTAAATTCTCCATGGTAAGTGGTAACCACGGCAAACTGACATTAAAACGTGATCGATCATATATTCATACATTTTGTCACGCACTTTATGATGAAATTACATGTCTACATTAGAAATAGAATCATCTCATAACTTGCTTGTACTCCAATATGATGAGACGACATTGGTAATAAGAAGATTCAAAAAATGATACTCTACAATCATTGGTACGAGAGATATAAGTAGTACGGAGTATAAGATACGAGTAATATTTCTAAATACTCTTAACGTTCCTGTAAGTCGGACAATCAAGATGAGAAACATAAATGTTGGACATGGTGAGTACCCGCATTAGTTAGTTGATAATCAATTCCAAATAATACGTAAGAAACCAGATGCACGATTGATACTCGATCCAACTCCGAGAAAATAAGAGAGCTAGCTCGGTCTCCTAAATTTTGAGTGAAGCATTAAAAAAGTGACGAGATGAAGAAGCTAACCATAGTCCATAGGATGTGATTCATTTTGCAAAAGATTTGTCATTGTTAAAGTGATTCTCTTTAAAAATCGTGTATCACAAAGTGACATCTTTATATAAAACTGACACGAAGTCTAGCCTATTATTCAAGCCAACTAACAAAATGAAGTTAAGTTCCAATAATTTGTCTTAAAATTCTTAATGTAAATGAACAACATTTTAAATATATAATGACGTACTATCATAACTTAAAATCAAATCGTGATTATTTTTTCATAACTTTATCCGTTAAACTAATTGGAAATTCAGGTTCGATCATAAAACTATATAAGGCGGGCAGGGAGGCGGCCAAGAGGGAAAGGAGCACACGCACACCTCTGTACTCCAAACATATATACTCCGTATAAAGAATAAGAAGTTGAGTTGATAATGAGCACACAAAGGCTGCGTAGGTAAACACGGTGTTGATTTTGTGACCCAAACAAATCACACTACTCTACTTGTTTGACCAACACAAGCATGCAACATGGTTTTGCTTCTTGCAATGGCCGTTTAAAAAAAATTATTTTTTCGTATTTTGTATTATTTGTGATAAATATTTTAATTAGAGGTAAATAAATAATTGAAATGAACGGTGTACTAAATTTTCTTATTCACATCTTAATTGATAAAAAAAATACTTTATGTTTCTTTCTTCTGATCTACTCGTGTTGAGTTTTCCTTATTTGACGATATATGTCAATGATGTTTATCGTATATACTATTCCAGGGGCGGATCTTGGTTGGACCGGGCAGGGGTCCGGTCCCCCAACCCAATTACGAAGTTTTTATTAGATTCGGTCCAAGTATTCCTTTAAAATAAAAATAAGTTACCTAGATCTTATATTACTAACTTGTTTAGAGTGTCACACTTGGTTAAGAATTCTGGTACTGACATGAATGGTCAGGGGTTAGGAATTTTGTAGAGTTGAGAATAGAGTGATTTAATACCAAAAGTTAAAAATTTAAAAGAGCGATAAAAATTTATGAGGTGGTAATTTACGAAAAAATTCGGCCCCCCATAATATTTTTGTCAAGATCAACCACTGTACTATTCGTATGTAGCATACGTATCTAATTCTTCCCCAACATCTAGTTGCTCCAGCTCGTCCTCTCAAGGAGTTATTAAAATGAAATACTTGGCGTAGGATATACTTTTCATTTTTAATAGTAGGGGTACGTCAAATACTATGTATTGAAAAAAAAATGTCATTTATTAAAATAAAATAATTTCTTGGAAGATATTTTCTCAATTTGAATTTTTTTAGTGTTTTACACTTTAGTAATGTACTGAATAATCTCTATGTTGCGTAAATAAATAAAATTAATACTTTAAATTTATATGTATGTATGTATATACGAGTAGTATATTTTTGTATTTGTTATGATTGTGACTTGTTTTTTTCTTGTTCTCCATTAATTTTAGATGTCAATAATCCTTATCCTATCATGTTTCTTTTTTCAGATGTATAATAATGATCTAAGAACGTTACTCCGTGATTTATCATAATCGAATATGAAAAAGAAAGAATCCACGTTTGAGAGGAACTATATTTCGTTAGAAGCTACATAATATCAATATTGAATATCACTTCATTACTTCATATGTATATAAATATGAGTTTTCTAACGTGTGTCCACTGGACACATGATAATATGTTAATTAAAGAATAAATCATCATTATGTTCTCTAAGTACGGTAATAAACAATTGATATTTTAATTTATGGTGATAATATCATTGAAATTTCTTCCTTAATTAGCATATTAACATGTGCCCAGTAGACACACGTTAGAAAAATCGATACAAATATCAATTAATTAACATAATATTTTAACCTCGTAAACATCAAAATTATGATATAACTGTGGTAAAGAGTACTCAAACTGAACAATGTATTAAAAAAACTAACGTGCACGAGTGATAAACTTGTAAGATATGATGATGTGGATTAGATAATAAAAGGTGAAAATTGCAAGTGGAAGATTAAAAAATGTGATAATCTTGTGGTAATCTCCCGACATAGATGTAAAATGTTTCAATCACTTAGGATTTTGATGAATCAATGAATCTCGTCTTCATCTACCACTTTTGACTTTTTTTTTTTTTTTATGTGTTGGAGTCGTATTCCACATTTTCATCTTACAATTTGAAATATGGTCATGACATACAGACATATATAGGCTGGATATTAATTAACCTTAACATCTAGTAACTCTTTTCTACTCATCCTTAAACTTAACAAAATATTGGACTTTTTTTTCATCAATTTTTTAACCGGCATGCAACTAGCTAGTCTAATTAAGTTAGGACCATTTTACCCCAATGTATACAGTACAATTATATATTTTTTCCGATCATCTAACTTCTTTCCATTGGATATTCATTTAGGTGGACACAAAATAATCAAATGGGAAGATGTTAGATGGTTAGAGAAGGTATTAAAGTACTTTGTATTCGTATTATTTACCAAAATAGAGCATCAATAACTTCCCAACTTTTGATAAATAATACTCCATATTCCGTATATATAAGGTCATCTTGTGTACTCCGTATAAACTACAATTTTATAACGAGTTTGGTATAATAATGTACACCAATTATCGATAAAAAAAAGTATTGTAAAGTGAGCATTTTTAATTTGTACTTCCTTATGTCACAATTTATTGCTCCATTTCATTAAAATATATTTAACATATACTCATAAAATGGGACAATAAATTATGACCGGAGAGAGTACTTCTTAGTTGTTCTTCCACTTATAAAGATGCAAAGAAGAAGGGTTGAGTTCAAGTGGTAAGAGTAAGGAGTTCCCTTACTCCGACCATGAGGTTGAGATTCGATTCTCATTTGCGACGTTGTGTGCTCTTCTCTTGACCCAAAAATAAAATAAAATAATATACTCATATATTTGATCCGTTAACGTTATGACAGATATATTGATTGCAAGTAAGACTTGTTACTACTCACTACCTAGTCCAATGTAGTACCCATAATTCAGTTAGAACATGTACCTGCCCATACTACTAGTCTACGGAGTACTATTATTTATGCACATGTGTTCATGTCTTCATGTATTATCCGCCTATCCGGAGTAAGTTACGTACCGTTTAGTTTGACATATATATGAATTTTTATTATCTATCAAATAATGTTTCATACTTCATTCGTATTATTTTTGACAAGCAAGTTGTATATAAGTAAGTACATGGAGTATATAACTTCACTAATTCTCGTAAATTGAAATTATGAACGAATAGTTTTTTTGGATGATCAGTTTAATATAAAATAAAACATTTTAATAATTATTCGATTCATAAGTTAAAAAGTCGGATAATCTACTAAAAATTACTCCGTAGTTGATGTCGAAACTACGATAGACTCATACACACATCATTATGATTGCAATGTACACACATATGTGTCATTCAACATTTGCTTAATTAATTACCAATGCATAAGTCTTGTGTTTCTAAATCTAGATCCATAATGACTCCCATATCTCTTCAGTATAATTCCATAGCGCGATAATTTCAGTACATCACTTTTTTTAGTTGCAAAAAGGTAACCAACCAAAAAAACTCTTCCTCCAAAAACCCTAAAAAAGAAAAAGAAAAAATTCTTCGTTCGGGGCTGCCATCTACCAAATTTCGGTAGTGGTAAGCCCCAAATTTTAATCTCTATTACAATATTATTATTAATCTTATTTAGTTTTTAGATAATTATGAATAATTCTTGCCTCCTCCTTGGGAGGTTTTGCCCCCATCAATTGATGGGTCTGCTCCTATGTTTTTGGTGGGTTTGCTCCCTCTTTGGGAGAGGTACAAGATTTATGTGCAAGATCATGATCAGAGCAATGAAATTTCTACGTTCGGTAATACAGTTGAGGTCAGATCTCGGTCTACTATTTGTCGAAATAGAGAAAGTTCATCCCTTTGAAGACTTTTTAATCAGATCTATAGATTCCTTCGCGAAAGGCTGTATCAATAAACAGCGATATATAGAAGGCTATGCAGAAGCGCATTACTCTAATAACGATCTTTGTCTCAAAGATGTTCTTTATTTATTTTTTACAAATTTGTATTCAGTTCAATTTGACATCGTTTGTAGATGCTGGATGGCTAATTATTAATGAAATTGATCTTCACTTCAAAAAAAAAAAAAAAAAATCTAGATCCATAATCTCTATTATTCTTAATTATTTGTACATTGTGTCATTATTCCAATCAAATAATGTGACTCCATCCGTATATGTACTTCACGAACCCTTTGCTTAATTATTGTTACTAACGATCCACCTACCAGTTGGTCTCCCTTAATTAATTTGTGATAATCGTAAGTTACGGCAGTGAAAAAATAACGGTTTTATAGCAATAAGTAATTAATTAATTATGGCATACCAAATTAAAAAGCAACGATTATTTAAATGATCTCATTCATCATAAAATAATTAAACATTTTGATGTCTGAATCTCGTTACAATTTATGACAGTCAATCCATCACTAGCGACAATTTGTGCCTAGCTAGCTACCTTGAAGCTTCATCTTCATTTATTATTACTAATTATATAGTATAATATATACACGGGCCTTTTTGCATATAGTTATTGTTATTGTTTGTCGTTATGTAGAATGATAAGGTATCTAACATAAAGTAAGCAAGAAGTAATAAGCAACTACGATAACATATCACATTGCATTATTCTGGTTTTGCAATGATGGCTCGCTTATGCAAACTCCACTGACTTTATTTGACAAATCCATCTCTTTTCTTTTGGAATATTCATAATATTCTAATATGCTACTACGAGTATCAATTATCACTAATTACATGCATGTGTTGGCCGTTGAATTATTAATAATAAATGATCCATACAAAAATGAAGTACACATTTGCACAAATAAGCCATGGATGATGGATCTTGAACCACCCTAACATAATATTTTGACCATTAATGACGGTTTTTCAAACTTGATGAAGGATCAGCTAATAAGACGTTTCAAAGAAATATTTTTTGTTAAGTTGATTTTAGTGTACACTGGTACGCTATATTATGGAGTATTTTTTTTATTGTATTTAAACATTCAAACATTAAAAGAAAAATGTAAGATTGTACGTGTGTTTGTTTTCTACCTAAGTTATCAAGTTTAATTCGATTTCAGTTAGAGTTGTGTAGTAATATAATTATCGGTTTTTCTAACTATATAAACAACCCGTAGCTCAAAAAATAAAAAAATAAAAAAAGGAAAAACTATCGTGTTATGGACACTTGTACGCTATACGAAGTATCATTTTTCTTTGTAATGTGCGTGTTTATATTAAAAGAGTATATGGAGTATAAAATTACAATCTAGAATTATCTACCATCATACGTGTGTTTGCTTCTCTACATAAGTTATTAAGTTTGATTTCATTGTAATTAAAGTTGTACGGAGTATATGATTTCGATATTTTGACCATTATTAATGACAGCTTTGAAACTTGAGGAGGGACCCTAGCTTTCAAATGGAAGTTTCAAAGAAAAAACATATTGTTAAGATTCGTTTTAGTGTACACGAGTAGTACTCTATAGGAGTATCATTTTCCTTACGAATTTTAAATCAATACATAAAATGTAAAAATCTCAAACTCATGAATCATCACACATGTATTTGCTTCTCTACCTAGCTAAGCTATTGAGATTAATAATTCAATGCAATTAATGCTTTATAGTATATAAACAATTAAACAAAACCCCTATCGAAAAAACTCATTGTGGCGTTTGATTTCGTGTACAAAGGAATGTCATAACAATTTTCCCGATAAGTTCAAGTATTAAAAAATGTAAAATTACAGCGCGTATGTCCATCATACCATTACACCTGTATTTGCTTATCTACCTAAGTTATCAAGTTTATTCAATCTTAATTTAATTTTATATCCCGTAGTACGGAGTAATTATTTATCTTTTGACAATTAATGAAAGCTTTGCAACTTAACAAGCAAGGGATCGAATCCTTTAGAAGGATGTTTCAAACAAAAACCCGTTGTAAGTTGGCTTCAATATACATGGGCACACTATATAATTACCCCGTACTAATTTTTCTCAAATTATGTTTATGCAGAGGGAAAAAAGGAGAAAATGACAACCTATCGATTGAAAGATTGGTCTATTATGGGTTTCCTTTCTCTACATAACTTATCAGTTTTATTGGATTGTGAATTTGTGATATGAAATTGTTAAGTAATTACACGACTAAAAAAATAGGGAAATAAATAAAAGAAAGTAATAGTAAAAAGTTCCGATGCCGGGAATCGAACCCGGGTCTCCTGGGTGAAAGCCAGATATCCTAACCGCTGGACGACATCGGAATTCGATGTTTTAGTTCCTGTTTAATGGCTATTTAACCGTTTATGATTAATTTTCAAGCCACGTAAACTGCTTTATTTGTTAAAATCTTCTCAAAATAAGACTGCGTCCATGGTTTTTTCGTGCCATAGAAAAAGTATATATATATATAAAGTCTCTTACTTGGACTAATAAAATTATATTTCCAATAATATACAAACATATCTTCTAAATCGATTATACCAAAAGTTAATTTCGAGATAAATAAATTAAAACTTTTAAAAGGGGAAATCATCAAAAATTTATACTTATACTATACAGTTATACTCGTATGTAGAAGTTTAATGTCAATTAGATTGATTTATCTCATACTCCCTTCGTCTCGTTCTTTAATTTATTTATTCTTGCCTTTTTTAAAAAATATTTTTTACAGTAAAAATAAAAGGGACACAAATGAATGACACGGAACGAGTAATCTTCTAAGATTATCATATCCCAATCCCATTAACTAACTCTCATTGTTACATGTGAATGTTAATTAAGGAAAAGATCATTAAGATTCTATGGATCTATTTTTTTGGGTCTAAGATTCTATGGAGCTTTGATATGTATGCTTTTAATGTCGATTAATCCTATCGAAAATGTTTTAGGTTTCATGTTCGAATTCTCCTTGTAATGCGACTAAGTACACCTCGTTAAACCAAAAAAAAATCGATTAATCCTTATCTTACGTCACTAAAGGACAATCTGTCATTGAAGATTAGCATTTTTTAATAGGTGATTAATGGAGTATTTCAAATGAATACAGTAAACTAATCAAAATTAACTGACGAACCAAACATATTGAAGAAAGGTCGGGCATCAAAAGCAAGGACAGCTGTACGTTCTATATACACCACACTCACACAGTAGTTGTAGTCGTACTTCTATATATACGGAGTATACTCTATAGTTGTTGAGACATTGAAGAAGAATAAGACAAAAGAAAATAAATCGGGATTGACCTGTCTTTTCAGTTTAGTTCAAATTTGAGTTGGGTAAAGTTATAATGCCAATAAGATTCTTTATCATGAATTTAAAATTTTCGCGTTCAAAACGCTCGGATCCGAAACTCTCTGGATATACTAATCTTCGTTTACATAATCCAATTCTAATTAGTTTGCATAATTCATGAATTTGAGTCAACGATGAGTCATAGTCATCTTCGGTGGATCACCCTGACCAATACTCGATCTGATCGAACCCTCTAACCGGAGATTTGAACTTATTTCCATATTTAAAAAGAAACCCGAAAATGATTGGTCGCAGGCTAAACAAAGACGAAGCTTGCGAGGTGTAACGGTGGGCGGACATGGGGTTTGAGAAAACGACAAAGGAAGGAGGGGCCTAGGTTACAAAAAGGGTGTTGAGGCGCACATGAAGGTGAAATAGGATACGACGTCGTGTAGTACCTTTAAGGGTGCGATTGCCGATTGCGGTTGAGCTGTCATGCAGGTTAATAACATCCGTACGTTCTTCACATGTGAGGGAGGTTATACGTACCATTAGTAATGACGACCTTTCATAACAAATAGAATGGACATTATTGTTGGAAGGACAATGGCGTACGTACTTAGGGCACTGCCCTATTATGGAAGTGTAGGGTTGGCTGTCCGTCCTTCATTATTGATGGTTGAAATGGACCTTGGCTTATCGCAATAAAGTTCCTTCTAATGTGTAGATCAAGCAAACGGGTTAATCGGATTGAATTTAGTTCAAATTATATTTGCATTTGTTAGAAGCGGTCTGGTTTAAGGGAAAGTGGTCTGTGTAATACTTCCTCCGATTTCGAAATATCTTCCCTTTTGTTTATTACTATAATATATGTGACATACTGTTACAGATTATCTAGTCTTGACCACTCGACTAAGACATATTCGGTATGAAACTTCCTTATATAAGGAATCTAAATATATATGTAAGTGTTTTATACTATTAGACGATATTAATATATGTAGTTAGTAGTAGTAATTAGTAGAGTCCCTTGATATTCCGTCATTAGTATATCATTTACTCCAGTATATGTTATTCCCGAGACACATTCGATGTATCTCGTTGTAAGCCTTCGGTATAAATACTGAGCTAGTTGAATAATATAGATAAGCCATTAAGACTAATCGATTCTCTCCAGTTTGTGGTGCCTTACGGGTTGCCACGCGCCCGTACACCGTTTTCTTTTTATTTGTGTCACGACCTGCCGTTTCGGCCTCGTGCACCTTTAGATTTGTTAGTGTTTTTATTTTATTTTCGGCATGCGCGAAAGTTCGAGACATAGGTTCAAGGCACATAGTTGCGGTTCCGGCGTCGAAAGGTCGACTTGGTTCATATTCAGCGGCATCTACAATTATATTTTGGTCCAGTCAAAGCGTCCGCAAACTACCGTTTTGACTGAGGGGGTGTATTACACGATATTAATATACGCAGTTAGTAGTAGTAATTAGTAGAGTCCCTTGATATTCCGTCATTAGTATATCATTTAGTATATGTTATTCCCGAGACACATTCGATGTATCTCGTTGTAAGCCTTCAGTATAAATACCGAGCTAGTTGAATAATATAGATAAGCCATTACCTTTACTTACATATACATCACGATATAGGAGAGGGGGATTTGAATCTATGATCTATTGTCACAAGAGTACCTATGTTAACCACTAGACTGAAACATATTCAGTGAAAGTATTATTCCCTTCGATTCTGACTTATCTTCCATCTTTTCTTTTTTTTTCTCTTTCATTTTTAAGTCATGAATATGTGGCCATCAATTTTTCTCTTTTCCTCATTTATGTTTTAGCCATAAATTCTCGTACTCTTATTATTCTCCCAAAAATCATAGGAGAACATATATTAGACTGGAAGAGGTAATTTATACATTAATAGAGTAAAAAAATTAGACTGGAATGCATGAGGGTAATACCAAAGCGAACCAAAATTCCCTGCAGTAGTAATTCAGAACAGTACTGGTCTCAAACATTACCGTCTTCCCGACGTGGTTCCCAAGAAATGCTTTGGTTTATTCGCCAAGTACGGAGTAGTATTATATACCAAGTACTCCGTATAACACATGTGATATGGCATTATATAAATTACAAAATACCACCATGTATAAACCGTATTTTACAAATTACCACCACGTATTCCCAATTTTACAAATTACCACCTATAATTCAACGTATATTTACAAATCGCCACCGTATTTCTATTCCGACTTTCATTTAACCTATTTCCCGCTATTTCGACTTTCATTTAACTTATTTCCCGCTATTCCGACTTTCATTTAACCTATTTCCCGTTTTCGTTAAATGAAATTTCAAGCAAACTATCGAAACTAAAGCTCCGTTAATCGAAAAAACATTTCGATCATCAAAATCAAAGCTTGATTATTAATCAATGCTTTTAATTACTCTCAAATGACTTCAAGAAGGAAAAAAACCATCCTCAAAAAATAAGTTCTCAGGTACTCCGTGCTTGATTAGTTTTATTTTGTACATTTCAATTACAGTAGCTTTTAATTTAAGGCTCATTTTTCTGGGTTTTTTTCCTGGGTTCAATTTGGGGCTCGATTCGCTTTTGATTTCCAATTTTCGCATAATTCATGAAAATCAAACTTGTTCAATCAAACCCATACTTCATCTTTCTGTAAATTTTGACGATTTGGGGATCTTTATCAATGGTTTATTCAATTTAATTGCAAAAATCAAGCATAAATTAGTACAGTAGTAAGTTCCTCAATCTAACCGAATCGAGCCCCGAATTAAACCCAGAAACTCGAACCCAGAAAACGAATCCTAAAATTTGAAATGTAAAAAATAAAACCAATTATGCATTGATTAATAATTGAAAAGAGTAGGGAGTACATGAGAACTTGATTTTTTGAGGATGATAATGAGATCTTGGAGAAGTACATTGGGAGATAATGAATTTTGATGCTTTTGATTTTGATGGCCGGTGGAAATATTTTTTTTTTTTTTTTTTTTTTTTTTTTTTTTAAGGAGGTTTAATTTCGTTAATTTGCTTAAAACTTAATTTAACGGAAACGAAAAATGAGTTAAATGAAAGTCGGAATAGCGGGAAATAAGTTAAATGAAAGTCGGAATAGAAATACGGTGGCGATTTGTAAATATATGTTGAATTATAGGTGGTAATTTGTAAAAATGAAAATACGTGGTGGTAATTTGTAAAATACGGTTTATACATGGTGGTATTTTGTAATTTTTCCTTATATATATATATAAAGTTTAAACTGTTTGAACATGGTAGCAGCCGTACCACTAGTTTAATGCACAATTGCACATGTATACATAGGTTAAATTGTTCTTAATCCATATTTTGAAAGTAATGTCTACTCGATTCTCTATTTATAAATGTACTCAAAACTAGCTGATCAAAATATACCGAAATTTTCATGGGCATTTACAACTTACAAGTTGTAGCACGCCTCAATTTCAAATCTTTTTTCGCCGGCAAAAATTTTTAATTTAGAACCGGACATATCCATTTTACCAACACTATATATACAAGAGTGTTTTGCGAAACACTACCTTTTAATAAAAGTGTTTTGCGAAACACCACCTTTAATAAAAAAGTTTGTGAAATACAACCTTTAATAAAAATATTTTGCGAAACACATCTTTACTAAAAAAAAATTGTAAAACACAACCTTTAACAAACATTTTTTTGCGAAAAACATCATTTCTGTCGGAGTCTAACTAAAATAAAGAAAAATTCGGTGTTGACTCGGGTTTTTGATGAAATCATGTGACTTGATCATTTTGTTATAATAATCTCAACCACTCAATTTCGTTAGTTATCCCTCTCGTTAAACTCGTTTGTCTTTCACCTCTTCCAAATCTTAGCAAACCATGATTAACATCTTCGAATCCATTTTAGAAATAACGTCAATTCTCTTCTAATCTTTACAATCTCGGTTATATTCGTCAATTATCTTCTAATCATTCTAATTGGAGGAATTACGGAGCATAATTAATTAAAAGGGAGAAAAATTAAGAGTAAAAATAGATTTATTGAGGGAAAACTAAGCAAACAAAGGAAAGCTAACCATGCACATGATTTCACCGAAAAAAGTCGAGTCAACACGGGTTTATTTTTAAAATTTTGATCAAACTCCGAAAAAAAATGTAATACGAGTATTTCACAAAAAAAATATTTTTTAAAAGGTTGTGTTTTACAAAAAAATTGTTAAAGTTGGTGTTTCGCAAATTTTTTTTATTAAAGGTTGTGTTTTACAAACTTTTTTTTATTAAAGGTGGTGTTTCGCAAAATATTTCTATTAAAGGTTGTGTTTCACAAAAAACTCTATATACAATACAATGCTCCATATGTTTTTGTACGGAGTATCAAGTAAGACTAATTTTTTTTTTTTTAACAAATTACAACAAAAATTAGGCAAAAGTAGCTAGTGAGTAGCTTAATTAGGAGTTGTTTGGTTACCCAAAAGTACAAAAATGGGGGACTCAAACTTACCCCGTCAGTTCCAATTCCTGCATGATGCGGGAAGTTGCTCACCGATCCCCCCTCGGTGAGTTGCACTTCCCACCTCCAATTCCTGTCTTTTTTGCCCTTCTATACTCATCTATTTCTCATTCAATTCTCCATATAAATTAGTTTTTTCGATCTTGTTATATAATATATTTTTTTGTCATTCTTTTTTTTTTAAATGTATTTTGATTACGACGACATATTATAGGGAAAACAATTTTAGATATTTTATAAGTTGCTGAAAAAAAAAATCATAAGATTTTATACCCTTAATTAATAAAGGGCATAATAGTCATTGTAATCAAAATAATAGGAATTAGCTCGAGTTAACCAAACAAGATTCAGTAATTCAATTCCCGGGAAGTGCGAATTCCATGATGTCAACCAAACAAATATTGCAAATTCCCGGGAAGTTGATGTGGGAAATAACTTCCTGGTAATTGCAACTTCCTCCAGGAAATAAGTTTCCGGATGAACCAAACGTGGCCTTAGTGAGTATGAATGTGAAATTGTGATACTAGTATAGTTATTTGGGCAAGTCGGCGCAGCTAATTAAGATGTGATGGGAGTATAAGAGTACGATAATATTGACTGAGGAACAACAACTTTAGCTTGGAATTACGAATAATATGCATGCATGCATGCATTATCATCTGATCTGATCTTTTACTTAGGGATAGTATACAGTGAATGTCTTAATCTAGCTCGTGTTAGAACGCCACCCAAACTAATTTGACCATTCAAAACTCCTCTACTTTGCTAACTTAATTTTCCACTATATATTTGTTAATTATTATCGTGAAGATCGATACTAGTCCAATAACGTTAAAACTCATGAATTACTTATGAATTGAGTGTTAGTTTCGTCTATATATATATATATATATATATATAGAGACGTTAGATTTAGGTGAAATTGTCTAAATATTTCAGGTCCAAATGTCTAAAAGCTAAGAGTCATCTTGTGGAAGTTGTACGACATATATATATATATATGCTATCGAAGGTTCAAATCGAAACCACATTTCCCATCCCTATCAACAAACATCGGAGGAGCTAAATTTTGAGCCTTGAAATGTACTCCGCACATACATGTACGGATCATGATATATCAGTTCGTGTGACCGTAAGTAATGTTTAATCAATTCTAAATAAGAATAAATTACTCCATTATAATAAATTTCATGTGATTCAAATTCAAACTGATTTCCGGAATCTCCTATCCACGAAAAGGAATTGAAGGGGCCAAATATAGAGTCATGATTCATGAAATGTCAATAGGCAGAAGAATTATACTTCGTAGGATGATATTGGCTTCTTCATTCATAGATTTTGACATATAAATAAATAAATAAGCAGCCAGCTTTCCACACTACATACACAATCCTTGACCATTAACAAAATGTATGTTGTGCTTGTGACTAACATCATTTAGCTTGTACGTTACATACAAATTAATTAAAACTACGTGATTCATCACCATATAACTATTTGAGATTATTATTATTGTAACATCATGATATCGATTATCGAGGATTCAAACTTCAACTTTGTTGAGACACTAAAGTAATCGTTTGAGATCGAATATATTCATTTTGCGTTAAAACTTTAAACAAATCGGATCAAATAAATACTCCATGTCATTCAATAAGCTAAGTCGGTGTCTAACGAGTAGTAAAAAATATGTTCCTATTATCGTTATGTGTATGCACGCACTATTTAAATCCGTTTAAGAGTAAAACACACATTTCCGTCCTAAGTAAGGCAATGTTCTTTCCAATTTATTTTCAGCTCGGACCAATTAAATTTATCCTTATTCAATATTTTCGTAACCTTCAGTCCATTTTAATTTAGTTTAGTGCCACTAAATTTAAATTGTGTACAAAGTATTAGGTCCCTTTTATTTAAATTCAATTGAGTTATTTTCAACAAGAAGGCTAGTTAAGACTAATATGAATCGTGTCCGCTTAATTATGTATAGATCTGAATCTTAGCTTGCATGAAATAGATGTATCTAGAAGTATTATTCCTTTTGTATAATAAAACTACTAGCTAATATTATATTGTAATCAAAACTATTTTCTTGAATGTGTGTGTATGACGTCTCATATATATAACACAATAGTGATGACTAGAATCAACCATCAAGCAATAATAATCTATTTCAATAAATTAAGTGCTACAGAAAATTATTGGAATTAATTAAGAGAAACCTCTTGGATTATTGCACTTTAAATTTTATTTTAAGAAGTGAAAATTACACATTACAACCTAATAAAAATTAGTTTTTTATAATTACAACCTTATAAAAATTTTCTTTTCAATTACTACCTAATAAAACACTTTTCATTTGCAATTGCTACCTTTAGTGAACTCTGGTGGGTTAGTAAGCTAATTTCCGTCCTAAATTAGATTACGCCTAATCTTGTGACCATTTTGCCCTTGACTCTATATACTCTTTCCCCAACATTTATCACTCTTACAACTCCTCTTGAAAATCGTATTGCTCTTCAATTACTTCACTCTTCAATTCAATTTTTTAAGTCTTCAATTTGTTCATCCTCTCTCTAACGTTTCTACCTCTTCTTTATTTTCGCCACCATCAGTGTCTGTAGTTTATTGTTGTGTACGAACAAGGTATGTAACCCTAATTCATGATTTCGTACTTTGCAAATTTTTCTGTTAACCTAGAAATTAGGGCTTGTGGAAATGTAGGGTTTATCCCTAATTCCCTATATTATTCGTCTAAATGTTGCATTTGTTTTCTCTAATTCATGTGTAAATGAATACATTTTGCAGAAACCCAAAAAATTGCAGAAATCAACAACCGCATTTGGCTCTCAACATGCTAATGAACTGCAATAATACTATAACTACACTTAATTCATATTAGAAAGACTAAAATTAAATGCAAATCTGGGTTTCGTGTGAAGAATCGATTCAAAACCCTAAATTAACAAAAAAAACCTAAATTAACGAAAAAACCCTAAATTAACACAGGATTTGGGGCTACTTATTTGCAGATATGTCGTTCACTTCAATTGCGCCGTATGGATTTTGGATTCATTTGGCAATTTAATTAGGATTTAGTGGATGATGATTGACGAGAAAGGTACGGAGTGAGGAGTGTAAAAGGTGAGTAAAAGGGGTTAATCCAGGGGTCAATGGAGTAAAAAGAAGATTTTAACATCAAGGGTATTTTCGTCACTCAACAACTTCGGTAACGAAAATTAGCTTACTAACTCACCGGAGTTCACTAAAGGTAGCAATTGCAAATGAAAAGTGCTTTATTAGGTAGTAATTGAAAAGAAAAATTTTATAAGGTTGTAATTACAAAAAACTGATTTTTATAAGGTTGTAATGTGTAATTTTCGCTTTTAAGAAAAAAATAATTTAGTAGACGCTTTTATGCCTCTTCACTTTTTATGACGATTAATTATGTCAAAGACATCGTTAAACTTACATCAACTCATATGGTGATATGGTGATATGAGCCCGACAACATATAACACAACCTTCCATTCTATTTTGATAATTTGCTAGGAGCTTGGCGTATCCTAATAAAAACACACGAAAATAAAACTAATAATCAGCCTTGTTTTATGGTAACTTCCACTTCTAAATTAAGTTTCAACCTTATTTCTCTTTAGTAAATCATTTTAGACTATAAAAGTTCAAGACGGTCATATAGGAAAATTACTTCCGATTCACAAATTGTGTAACCGACTCATGAGTCATGACATGACTTAAGCCCACAATAAGCACAAAAGATTGTTCTTTTACTATGGGCCTAAAGTCATAGGAGTGCCTTTTCATTTTCGAGGTGTAAGACCATGTATTATGTTCATATAAGACGTTCTTGAACAAATACTCGTACTCTATACCCCGTATATAATAGTTTTACTTGTGAATAAAAGGGTAAAAATCACTCTTACAAAACACACAAATTTGTTCGTAATAATAAAGATCAATGACGTTCGAAATTCTCGACCAAAATACTCGTAAATTAAATCATCAATTGTTAACAGCTCGACAATTAGTCCTAATTTGGCCTTGTTCACCGGTGAGCACGTCAACGTGACCCAATTTAACCATAGCCTTTCTAAAATCATTAGCCCAATTGGATTGTGCTGTCACATATTTACGTACCATACGGCTACTAAATTCATCATCAAGTAGTGATTGATCTGCTGGAATTACCACTCTACCCCCTTCCACATTGCTATAAAACATCGTACTAAGCTTATTGTTCAAATTCAATACGTTCAGCGGAAACATATTGTCCTTATTTGACCTTGGCGAGTGTGGTGCTGGACATATTGTCCTCATAATAACCGCAAATCCTTCGTTGAGCCTAGGGTTCGTCCGGCGTGTCTTGTCGAATTTGTAGAAGTCCGTGTCGAACAAGAAACAGTGGGCCACGCCAAATGCGTGTGCGCCGAGTAAGGTGACTAGGTCGGATTTGTTCATCCCTTTTTCGATGAAGATGTCGGTCATCTCCATTACGTTGGAGTCTGGGACGGGGAGGTTCCCAAAGACGTTGCTTTCTAGGGACCTTACCCCGTCCCTACGTCCAGCTGGCACCTCGTAGGGTACAATCCCGGATATGGTGGATGCGTCACGTGTAGCGAATGAGATGATATCTGCGCAAGACACCGTGTTTGGACAAGCTGTCTCGAGTTGTGATTTGATTTCATCGATTAATTCGAATCCTCTTACACCGATGTTTCCAGGAGATGTTTTCTCTATTCGTTCTCCCGATGGTGTTTCGTCCAAAAGAATGGACGCGTCACATCCCTACGCATAGATAGACAATATGTTACGTCTTAAAATTAAACATGAAGATTCGATCATATGATCGTCTTCCATGTAATATATAAACATATAGAATCGTCGAAATACAAAAAATAAAAGAACTTACATTAACAAAACAATCGTGGAAAAATAGGCGTAGAAGAGAAGGAGCAAGGCTTGAATCATTTATGAGGGCTTTGATCACGTTTTCTTGTACGATACGTTCGGCTTGAGGGCACGACTTACTATAAAATCCGACCTTCAATGGTGCATTTCCCTTGCCATGAGATAACGTACGACTCACGCAACAAATTAAAATTATACTAACAAATAAATTTGTCGCGAAAAATATAGTATTGTCGTTGCCCATGTTCTTATATATATTGTATATTAATTACAATATATATTCGAAGAAATTCTTCACTTGGGCAGCAACATACAATCTGATTTTCTCGTCCCCTTTGAAGAAATTTATTGATTTTTCTTCGAAGAGGAGAGAATAAGGAAAATTATCTTTTTTAATGGTATATATACATGCGAGAATATTTAAAATTTAAATGGTGTAATTTAGTTGTTTAAAGTTTGTTAATATAAGGTGTCTAGCTATATTTAAACCTTATTAGTTTTGCACAAAACAAATTACAAACATACGTAAATGATACTCTTACAATTATACAATTTTGATTTAAACTATGTACGAGTATTATTTTTGTATTATATAGAGTAATTTGAATGTCGAGATGAATTGTATCAATTGTTCGAGCGAGTTTGAGTCATTGTCTTAAGCCTCTTAATAGTCTTATGTAGTAATTTCAAGTTTGATCGAATTAACGAGTCCATTGTTTTGGTCGATATTAAGTTAAAATTGGACTCACTACGAAAAAACTGTTTCTTGATTATGAAATTCTCGATTTTTTTGAAATAAAATGTGCACCCTTTAGAACAATTGTGACTTTAGTGCTAACGAGTTTCAAACCCAGATAAAACACAGGAAAAACGAGTTTTTTATTAGGAATTTGCAATGAACCTGAACTGAACTACTTACAACAAGAAAACTCTGCTTTGAAACTGCTCGGAAACTCGACTAATGTATTCTACTCCGTCTAATCAATCCTTGGGCTTCTCACACGGTGGTTGTGGTGACGAACTGTTTGTGGGTTAATTAAGCCAAACCGACGAGTTTCTCGCTGACCTCCCAGACCTTCTTAGCCTTTGCAGGGTCACTGGCCTCTTGAGACATCTGGTTTTCGAATGAGGCCGAAGACTTGTTCCAGCTCCAGTACACTCCTGATTTTGTCAAACTCGGGTCGCTCACCACCTGAGCGAGCCTCTTTCCGGCCTCATCTTCGGAAACAAAGCCCTTGGTGATGAACTTCTGGAATGGAGGGAAAAGAATCCTGAAGAGAGGAATGTGCTCTCTGAACAGCCCAGTGGTGGCAATGCAACCAGGGTAGAGCGAAGCGAATGTGATACCGGTTTCTTCATGGTACCTCCTGTGGAATTCCTGCATTGTCAGCATGTTGCACACTTTACTGTCCTTGTACGCCTTGGCACCGTCAAAGTCTCCTCCATCGATCATGGCCGAGCTGTTCAGCCCGTTCAGTCCCCCGGCTAGCCCCCTCAGGTCTCCTAGGTTAGCCTTTGGTGGCACGTTTCCGGCCAATGTGTTCGTGTTACCTGTAATAGACCCGACAATGATCATCCTTTTGGAAGGATAATCGGACTTGTTAAGATCCTCTAACAACATCCTCGAGAGCAGGAAGTGTCCGAGATGATTAGTCCCGACACTGAGCTCAAAGCCGTCAGCAGTGAAAGTGGGTTCCCTCGCGGTAGGAAAGTAGACAGCAGCGTTGCAGACGAGGACATCAAGAGGCCTTCCTGACTGCCTAAAGCTGTCAACAAACTGTTTAACACTGTCAAGAGAAGCAAGGTCAAGGTGCATTATGGTGTAATTCTCCTTAGACATGCCGGCTGACTTTGCTGCTCTTTCGGTCTTTAGGAAGTCCCTGCACGCCATGATCACGTGCCATTTTCCTGTCTCGGCTAGGGCTTTGGCTGCTGCCAGTCCGAGCCCTGAGGATGCGCCTGTGACTATCACACTTCCCTTTCTCAGGGTTTTCTTTTGGTCTGATGTTGATCTGGTTACTCCTGGTGATGCTACTGCTGCTGTCTGTGCTCTGACTGGTGTAACTGTCTGTCGCAGTCGGTTGCATTCCCTCTGTATGTCATCAACAGACAACAGTAACATAATGTTATACACATGTCGACCAGGCCAGGACCTATGCGAGCTATCCTCCGTACTACAAGTAGTATACAATTATAAATATAGGTGAGATTGATGTCTCGGTTTAACAGTTTACAGATAGAATTCAGAGAATGCTAGTGTAGTAACAAAAGGGACAGATGATGCTAAAAATATGACCCTGTACTGTCGGAATCGTGCCTCAGCCAGTGACTGTATCACTGTAACAATTCATTACTGCAGTATCATTTACAGAAAGCTGGTATAGTTACTACTCCTATAACAGTATAACAGTTGAGTAAGATGTAAAGTTGAGTAAATCTTACTCCTAGTAAAAAGGAGAAAAGAGTAATTACCTTGCATCTCAAAGCAGAATTGGTGAAGTCAGCTTTAACATAATCAGAAAGAGACACTCCAAACAAGCTAGAATCCTTCAAACATGCACTTGATTTTCCCTACATAATCACAGTACAGTTCGTTTTCATTATATATAATTCATCCACCCGTCATAAAGACTTAACAGGATCGTCCAATGAATTTGAGACATCTAGCTCAATTACATACATCCTGGGAACGACATTATCAAATTTGTCTCATCCATATACAAGGTAATGTCGTTTAACACGTTTTAAACGTTAAGTAGATATAATCGTCTAAAAGAGAGACGAGTCGATTATATTAAACATACATACATACCTCCTTAGGAATAGAAAAGGCAGAAGGAAGCAAGGATGTAGATTGAAGAGCCATAAGTAGGGAGTAAATACTAAGTGCAATAGTATATTAAAGTGTCACAATCTCTATGTATTGAGTTTGAATGTGAAAGATAGTTTTGAGGGTTAATTATTTATATAGCAAAATATCAAGAAAATAAACAAAACAAAACAAAAAAAAAATGTGTTATGGAGTAATAATGGTATGGGGTTTTTTTTTTTTTTTTTTTTTTCAAAGATAATGAGTGGATAAGATAATTTTGTAGGAATAATATTTAGCATTTGATTGAATAGTAGCCAATCAAAAATAGAGATTGAGATTTTCTTCACGTGTTACTACTTTTTTCATAAACTACTCGATTAAGTATGGAGTAAGGAGGGTCCAGTAATGGGATATTTAGGGCTCGGTGTCCTAGGTCACCCACACCTTGCCGTGGCCCAACTTCTCAAGCTACTCCATTATTTGGATCTGTTAATGAGAGATTAGCAATGGCTAATTAAGGATCGTCTAATGGGGTGAGTAAGGTGGTCGATAGAATCAGATCTCCAACGTTAAGGAGACTCGTAATGTATAAATATTCCAATTCAGTCTACACTTTTAAGGAGTCTTGTAGTGTATAGTAACCAATTTAATCATATATACTCGGAGGCGTCAAATAATATTCGATATAATTCATAAAATATGTATTAGCGTGATAATACATATCAAGTTAAAAATTATAACGGTGTAATTCATAAATAAGTCCACTAACTTTATGATATAATATCATATTATAAAATTTGTATCTAATTATTCATATTAACCATTGTAATTATTGATACGATTGTCTTGCTAAAAAATTTGTCTTTTGCAATTTGTTTGATCTGTGTTTTTTTTTTGTCGTGGGATAATACTAAGATGACAAAAATTTCCCACAAAATTGGCCGTCAATTTCATATATGACTAAATATAAAGTAGTATCCCATAAATCGTGAATCATGAATCATGGGTTTGGGGTTGGGCCAACACTTGCAACCATGGCCACCATCACGGGTGTTTCATGACCAAAAATGGAACTAATTGAGCCAACTTGAAAACCCCAGACATGATACATTTTCAGAATCTGATCATTTATCCGAAAAATCGTTACTAAAAACAATTCATCGAGTTCGTAAATTCAAACTTTTGAAAATTTAATCCGAATTGTACTCTGTATTTACTCAAAAAAGTACTACCTCCCATTCTTTGAAAACCTACCGTAAGTTGAATATATGTGAGGTATATTTTAATCAAATGGTAGGTTTTCAAAGAATGGGAGGGAGTAAAACATTAATACGGGATAGAATTCAAAGTATTTCCGTTCGTCACGTATTTATATGAACAAACATTGTAAAATCATAGTTTAAACCCGAAAAAATATTATGTACTAGTTCGATCCCTATTGAGAAAGTCATGTACTATGGAGATTGGTTAATAACCTGTAGAAACCTGCAATTTCTTCGGTTTGTCTTTACCAGAATGAACAATTACTTACACATATATATTCAACAATTCAATACCATGAAATCTATTCAAGATGCACACGAATATCGCTAAACAATCAATGAATCAAATCCAAGTCAAAGACAATGTACATTCTAACTTTTTCGACCAAACATAAGAAGCTTCCTGAATCCCTTCACTTTTGGGGCGGTTTCAGGACCGTCCCACTTCTTCCTCGATTGTGTCGATTCAACAATTGTCACACTTGTTGTCGGAGGCGTTGACTCCTCGACCACAGATATCTCTGTGGATCCTACAGTCGTCTCAATCTCGATATCTTTACCCTCGACAATCAAAGCTGCAGGACTGTGATGTTTGGTAGGGGACTCTGGCATCGGGTGGTCACTCATTAATTCAGGACTTAGTTTCTCATTTTCTTCGGAAACTTTCATGTCTTCAGGCAAAGAAACTGGCATTTCCGGCATTTTAACATCCTTGAGAGATTTGTCTACCGTCTCTGGACTTTGTACCGCGATGCCTACATCTGTGTTGACAATTGCAGATGTTACATGCAACTCTTTTATGTCTTTTGAATCATCGACCTCATCAAATTTGATCTCCGCTCCTTGGTTTTTGGAAGAACTGATCTCGGGTTTTTTCTCTGAAGGGTTGATTTTGTTCATGTCTAAATTCTTTTGACGAACTTCTCTAATCTTCTGTGATCCATTGCTCATACTCTTCGACTTGAACGAGTCTTTCTTAGGTTGAGGAGGAGTCAATGAATTGGGAGTTGTCTTTGCAACTGCAAGTCGATCGATGGTGGAACTCCTGAGAACAGGCTTAGGTTTGTTTGTTTCTTTGGCTGAGGTAACTGATGATGTAACGGGTTTTCGACCACGTGTAGAACCGTCACCACCCCTTTCAGCGATACGTTTCTGTCTTCGAATGAGTAGCTCTTCCATTCTCTTTCTTCTCTCCTCGTCCTGCGCAACATTGATGATCAAATTAATACACTTAAACCACCCATGAGGTAACCATGAATTTAGTCGAAACCCATTTCCGATTAAAAAAAAAATGCAAACCAGAACAAATGAGAAATACCTTCTGAAACTGGCTCTTGGCAGTGGTTGTTTTGCTACCGAAAGTCGACCTTCGAGTCCCTGGTGTTGTGTCCGGTTTGCCTCTCCTCACGGGCCCACCAGACGTTCTAGATTTTGCATCTCTACTGGAAACTCTGGTGACAGTAGTTCCCGTCTTCTTGTTAGCACCCTTATCATTTTCATTCAAGTCGGCAGAAGCATCAATATCAGATTTTTTAGCAGAATTAATCAGTACAACATTATTCTCCAAATCAATGTCAGGATTCCAAGATTGTACTGTCTGTTCCACAACAGTATCTCGATCACGGACCATGTACAGTTCATCTGGTTCACAGAAAACCTGTGATTCCTGTATCTTCTGTGGGGACGCTTCCATGATATCAGATACCATGCTAATATTCGACCGTATTTGGCCTTCGGAGTGTTGTTCATCTGCAAGTCTTCCCTGAATCATGAGAGAATCATCAATTACAATGTCTTTGTTCCTCGTTTCAACATAGTCGCCATTACTCAGCCCCAAATGACTAATTTCTCCTTCATCCGTCGTTTCATTTGATTGTTTGCCGACAAACCAATCACCACTTGTGTGAGATTTGATGACAGAACGCGCAGCGTCATTAGATAGTGACACTCGAGCATAGCTTTCGGGTTCTCCATTTCTTTGTGAAATTTGGAATTCCTCAGGAATGCTACTTGTTTCCTTTCTCATTGCTGGATGATAACCCTCATTATGCTCAAATTTTTCATCAAAGATTTTACCGGCAATGTCATCTGATCCTCTTCCCACTTCAGTTACTAGAAAAGCATCAACTGGGGCAGCTTTGACCTCGGGAACTTTGGAGTCACAATCCTCCTTCAATAACAACTGTTGAAAAGCGTCCCAGCTCTCGCTTCCTTTAGTTCCACTCTTCGATCCATTATCTTTTTTATGACGACGAGTAGTTTCCGTATCATGATCTTCTTCTTCTGAAGAACTTGTTCCAGATTCACTGTTCTTTTCGCCATCTCTTTTGGAACTGATGTAATTAATGTTACGAATGATGACTTTTCTCGAAGATTTTTTCCCGTTCTTTTTCCTGTGAGACTTGTCGGACGAAGCATCAGTCTCGGAGCTGGACTCCGATTCACTAGTTTTTGAGACCTTCTTACTCTTCTTCTTGGATGATGATTTACGATCACGGTGTTCATGTGAATCGCGATCTGAAGGCCATGCCATATTTGCAGGATAGTGAGGGGCAACCTGCATTCCTGGGAAGCCATACCCTTGATAAGGCGGCATTTGCTGATACATGGGACCTTGAAAGTTCCGTAAATATGGAGGAAATTGGGTTCCCCATGGATTTTGCATTTGTCCTTGAATCTGAGATGCTGGAAAACCATTTTTCTACAACATATCAGCACAAATTCTCGACCCAGAAGATGATATACTTAGAGCAATTTTTTTATTTTTTTGCCAACTACAGCAAACACATAAATGTCGCAATTACAGGAAATCAATCAAATTTACATGCAATGCCAATAAGCGAAAAAAAGGGGGTTAACAAAATGCACCTTGATTTGCATCAAAAATGGAATCGGCGATGGAGTTATCTTTTACAGCAGTGTCAGGGTCGTTATCTTCACCAGCAAGGACGATTCCAGATGTGCCCATGAATGACAAATCTGGCTGCATGATAGCCTGCATTGCAGCAATTTCATCAACCCAAAGCCTATCTTCATTTTTCTTCTTGCATAAATCCCTGAAGTTTATGCATGCTTCCCTGTACCAAACCAAACAAAATATCTGAAAATCCGTCAAAATAATTTCAGAGTTTCTAGCAGTGGATTCTGCGTTATCTACCTTAAGCGAGATGCTCCAAAAGCATCAGAAAATGATAAAAGGTCGTTCAGGTTATCCAGTTCAAATCCCGCTGCCAAAGCTCGAGCATACACCATTGCTTGCTCTTTCCAAAGGACAACTTTACGAGTTTCAACAACACGATGAAGACAAGCCCTATAATGTAAGATGCAGAAATTAATCAAATGCTCTAGAAGATTACTCCATATTCATCGACATTGTTGGATTGTGGGGGGAAATAATTGATTACTTGGAATTTTCTTCCGGTTCGAGATTACTGCTATCATTTGATTCACCATAAGACTGCAATGTCATTCAATTCCAACAAAACCCGTCAATAAATTTGATTCAGAAAACAATCCCAAATTAACATCAACATATACATGAATATCCCACCTTAATTGAGACTGTTGAAGTTTTCGAGTTACCTCCAGCGACATTTCCTGTCAATTCCAGTCGAGAAAATCATTGTCGTGTTAAATATTAAAATCAACATAAAAACAGCTCGTCAATTCATGATTATCGATGTGACACTCTTTCATAGTACAAGATTAATGGTTTCACCTTTTGCTTTCTTTCACTTTATAATAGAAAATGATCTCAAGTATCATGATACTATACTGAATGAACAAGAAACCAGTAAAAGAGAAAAGAAACCCAGAATTTCACAAGAACAAATGCCCAAAGCAAACAAAGTCGAATCAAACGAATTAAACAAACGGTAAGCAAAGTAATTAACAGCATATGCATATCCATACCTTGTACATCAATATCAACATTTGAAGCTTCAAACGGCTTGATCGAGTTCTCCAACTGCGAAATCTCCCTTTCAATCGTCACAAACCGTTCCAAAACCTCGGGTGTGCTCACGAATCTCACAAACCTAAATCAAAATCCCCAAAATAAAAATCAAAACCATAAAAATCAAAATAATTAAAATAAGCTGCGATTGCGGTATGGAGTACCTCTGAAGAGTGGCTTTAGTAAACCAGTGAGAATTTTCCGGTGATGGCGGCCGGAGTGTGACTGAATAACCTCCTTTGGTAATCTGATCTTTAGCTGATCTTAAATGTGCAATAAACGGGTCTAATAATCCATATGCTAACTTTTCATTCGATTTTCCGGCGAAAATTACCAGATCACATCTAAAACAAATCAAAATTCAACAACAACAAAGATCATGAATTAATGGCGGATCATTCAATTTCTGGGCGAAAATTACCAGATCACATCTAATACAAATTGAACAAGAACAATCATTGACTAGTAAGTGATTCTACAATATGCAGTCAAAATTCATTCATTTGAATAGCATCATCATTGATTAAAGACGAATAACTCGAAATTTCCAGTCAATTTTACTTAATCACAAACACGATGAATCAAAATTGAACGGCAGAATCATAATTCGATTATTCGATACGACTAATTGAAATTGAACATTAAATTACCAGATCATACTGTAGGCAACCGAAATTGATTAAAAACGACATGAAATTAACTTAAATTCTGCTCCAGGTTTTTTTGGTTGAGCATACTTCGTCGTATTACGACAGTGGGATGGGAATCGAACCAGAGACCTATTGTTTAAAGCTAAGACATCTATGGTAACCCACCTTAGTTATTATATGTATAATAGTCTCGTAGTTCGAGTCGATTCCAAATCCAAAGTCAAATTCACAAAAAAAAAAACTGTTTGACAAGTTCGTAATATATTTTAGTTACGGAGTAAAAAATTAATACTGGTAATAAGTACCGAATAAATAAATAAAAATGGTACCTGGTTCGAGTTGGGGTGAGGTGAAAAAGAACATAATCGAGGCGAGCATGAGAGTCCATTGAACGAAGAACACAACAACGACGACAACGACGATAATAATATTAGAATTACAAAAAAAAAGAAAAGGGTAAAAAATGTATAAATGTAGGAAGAGGGATGACAGTTAAGGTAGTTGGTTGGGTGTATAAGTTACATAAATACATTGAATAAACATTCTCTGTACAGCAGGAGACGACGAGGACGAAGACGACGACGACAACAACAACAACAAAAACCGAGGGTTTTGGTGGAAGGGGTATATATTCAGAGAAGTGAGGAGTGAGGAGTGGGGAAGAGGAGAGTAATTAACAAGAAATATGAGTACCCGTATGATGGAAAAGAGGTTGAGGTTGAGGTTGTTTCACATGGACAAATATAGTGACAGTAGGTCACAGCCTGTGGCCTGTGGGTTATGAAGCATATCACATGCAATTCCTGCATGCCTTGAGTGGCTTAATCTACTCTACACTTAAGCTTACTTTACATCTTTCTATCTTTCTATTTTCTATTTTGAATCATGCCAAATATCGATGTATATATGTATGTGTGTTTATGGATCTTAATTGGTGATAGATAATTTAACATGCAAAAATGAGAACGGAGATTCAATTTACGAATCGTATTTGTGAACCGGTTATGTTTTAATTTGATGTAGAGGCCTATAATAGAGGTGTGTGGTGTACTGGTGTTTGGACAAATTTTGAAAATGCGTTTTTCACGTGTCTCGTTGACAATATGAAAGTGGTATTTATATAACACAAAAACTTGTATGAGAGACGGTCTCATAGAAGAGTTACTGATCGTAATATAGTAAGCTAGAGGGTAGAGACGTGGGATGTGGAGGAAGAATCTGACATTATAATGGAGATTAATTAATAAGGGGAAATAATAATGTGATGATTTACTAAATTAAGAATTACATAGGTATAGTATTTATGTATCTTCATCATGTGAAATTAGCAGTAAAGCTTGTAATTGAAGAGAACATTCATATAAAGTGGGGCCCATTACTTCACTGGACAGTGTACAACTCACAGTACTAGTCACTACTGATGGAATGAATCTCTGATAGTGTAGAGTGTAGGGAAGTGCAAGGTATAAGCAAGTTTCATCAAAATGTTGGTTTTCTTTGGATCAACATAAAGTACATACCTAGGGCACCTCCAACCAGGATGAATGAGCTCATCACAGCGAAGATGAGTCCTTCATCATGGCTTCCATTCATGATGAGGGAGCATCAAGAAGATGATGAGTGTAGAGATGAGCAAGATGTTAATGAATTGGATGATGAATGAAGTTGCTGCAAAATGTGTTGTTTTCTTTTCTTTTTTTTGTTAAAAAAATTTTGTCCAATGAGAATGTGCCAAGTGGTGCCACTATATTCATCCAATTAATTTGTTACTTTAAGATTACTTGTTTTCTTTTTTTGGTTAAAAAATCTTGTGTGATTTTTTTTTGGAAAATAAAAATAAAAATTTGAATTGGAAATTTTTTTCTCTATAAATAGAGTCTAATATTGAGTAGTATTGTCACACTACTTCTTTCTCTCTCTATTTTATTTTGTTAATCACATTAAGTAAAAATTAAAATTAAACCTATATATTTCTTTCTAATACGGAGTATTAATTATGGATAACTATAATAATTACAATAATCCGAGTAATAATGATAATAGTAGTGGTAATAATTTCGAACAACAAATGTTAGAAGTTTGAAAACCGAGTACGAAATTCCGAGACAACGGCCGAGTACGAAATTTGAAAACCGAGTCCAACAATCAAATTAAATTATACGTACTCGATTTTGTTAATTATATTAGTTAACAATTATTTTCATAATTAATGAAAAAGTGTGGAATGGTGGGATATTAAAAAGTAAGAGAGATAAATGATGAGAGAGAGTAAGATGATGAGGAAGAGATGATTATGGATGGAGGAGTGATTTTTTGATTGTGGGGTAGAGGAGTGAGAAAGAGGAAAGATGGAAGGATGATGAGTAAATGAAAATTATGGTTGGAGATGGTCTAATATGATCATGCTCATTGAATAATGTTAGGTAAATTATAAGACTCCTTGTATCGAGTTAATTTCAACCAGTTCTAAATCGAATAACTGTCCGATTATGGTCAAAGCGGTTAAATTCTTCCAAACCAGACTATCAGAGTATCAGATACAAAGTATACAATAACCGATAACGTATATTTGAAAGATTACTTGTGATAAATTAGTTGATAGCTTAATCAATCCAATTAGTTTCCCATCACTTCATAAGTAGCAACATTCTATGCACCAACCATGCACACAAGCTAAGGTTATCTCATCTGACCATTTCATTTTCATGTCCATTGTGGATTAGCTAGTCTGTTGATGTGCTATCCTAACCAACTCCTCAAGGAATATAGGAAATGGATTATTCAAAAAGATGACGACGTTTTAGAAAATGGTGGTATTGATGACACATAAAATGAATTGGAACAAGCGATTAATTACTTCACATAGATGATGATATTGTCTCGAAATAAAGGTAGGGTGTCATTAGGTCACTTAATTAGAACACGTCGTCGAATTAACATCATTTATAATAAGTTTCTAAACACGGATTAGGAAATATATAACTTTTTATGAATATGCAAATCAATAATCGAGGCTTAATTAGTATTTTAATACTCCCTCCAATTTTAAATAATTGACTCATTTGGATAATATATGTGAAAAATATTACATTGAATCATTCAAAATCGGATGGATATTTTCACATAATTTGAAAGTCCAACAAAGTTTGTAAATTGTAGTCATGTGATGTGATTACTTAAATCATTGATGGATAATTTCTTAGAGCCCACATTCAACTATGCTCACGTTTAGTAGTTGACTTTACTTGTTGAGAGCAAAAATCAAACAAAGCGTTTTTGCTTAAGAATTCAAATTTCATTTCAAATGATCATTGTCAAATTAAAAAATTGAAATAATTGATTTTACAATGATATGAATTAGGTTGATATTTAGAAATGAGGCTTTTTTTTACTAAGGATTAAGATTTAATTGCATTTTTTTATAAAAAAAAATCCAAATCCAAATTCAGTTTATCTACCAAATAAAATATTTGGCTGAAATTCAAATTTCAAAATAAAACTTATATTCCCAAATGGATCATTGTTGTGTCTTTTGATGTAGCGATAATTAAATCAAAGATAAACAAAAGAATAATACAAATAAACTAGAGAAAAGACGAAAAATGGGAATCCGATTTCAGTCATCCAAAATGTGTGGATTTGGGCGGGCCGTGAGACGATACGGAAGAGGCCCATGGGCCATTGTTTGCAAGGAAGCCAGAGTACCAGTTAGCAGAGAGTTTGGGTATCCTTATTTGGGTAGCTCGGTCCACGTAGTAGAGACCATATTTGGGTCCGTACCCGTCAATCCACTCAAAATTGTCCATCAAACTCCATGCAAAGTATCCTTTTACTTTGGCTCCTTTCCTACCCATCATCAATTAAAAAACCCACCCAATTTATATTAAGTACTGTACTTCATTCGATTTTCTTTTATCTTTTTATCTTTTTATATTCAAACGGAAAGATAAAAGAAAACCGAAGAAAGTACCAAAAATCAATGTGTCTAAGTGAAATTTTATTTTGCCATATGATATTATAATTATCTCAGATAACTATGATATTTTTTAACATAAATTGATACGTCAATTTAATTAAAAGTATTATAATCATATTATTATTATTATTAGTTTATTTAATACGGAGTACTTAATAAATTTATTTCTAATATAAACCGTACATTTTGTACGAGACTAGTAGCATTTACGTGTCATATAAAACTTTCTTAATTTATGTAACGAGATTCTACAATAACATACTCATATATATAAAGCAGAATAACAAAAGAACCTTATGGCTTTAGCCAATGCTGCGATATATGTTTCGAAGAATTCAATCCGTTTGGAATCCTGCAGAATGTCAGGCACGCCATCCGGTGAGGTCGGTGGTGCGTACCCTGACCAAATTAAACCATCCCATTTATCATTTCACAATGTAACACAGTACATGTTCAAAATTAGAAGTGATATTATTATTATTAGTATTATTATTAGTAGTATTATTATTATTATTATTAACCAAATGTGAAAAAATAATTAAAAAAAAATTGTGAGGCTACACGTCAGGCTACATATTTAATTTATATTTAATTTATACTCCGTACATCAATATTTTTATGGTCCTATAATCAAGTTACTTCGTAGTAATTACCAAACACATTCGTTCATATTTTTACTAATTGTAATATGTCACTGAGATATGTTAACCGTATTCTACTCATATAATCTACTACTCTTGTTTTAGTATAAATGAAATTAACCATAGTACGGACTACAGAGTAGCGATTACTGACCGTTTTCGGTTAGGTAAATTGTTGTATTAGGATATCTCACACTAATATAATCCAGCACTAACTCCATTCCCTCTGGTACCACAAAGTATAACGTATTTCCTGCCTGTTCACAGTCACACCTTCAGATTTTTTATTAATTATCCAGGAAATAAGTAAAATTCAAATGTATTCCGTAAAAAAAAAATTAAAAAAATTCAGTAAGTACAAGAGGTCGTAGGATTCATTAGCGGAATTATTACCGGTTCTCCGATTGGAATGTCATCACGAAATCCCGTCATTTTTATGAAACCTGCCATAGGACGATTATGTAGAGGAGTACATTCATCGGAATAGTGAAAGCAATCGACCGCATACATCGTTGTGTAATGGTTTATTCCTATGAAATCCACACTTCCCTTTAACATTTTGACTTCCTCTTCCGTGAACTTCGGTAGCTTTTTCCCATGGTTTTTTCGCATTAGACTTGGATACTCCCCGTATATCACCGGATCCAAAACCCTATATATTAGATTCACAATTCACAAAATAAATCCGATTTTACTTTTTTTTTTTTTTTTTTTTTTTTTTTTTTTTTACAAAAGTGACTTAAATCTTCGTAAAAGTGAGATCTTGTTTGATTCGTCTGGACTATAGAATTAAGAATATCAAACAATTATAATGCGTAATTTTTACTAATACGTAATGAAAGATATTAACGATTTAAAATATGACTCGACAAATATGCATAAAGGAATGAATAAATTGGAGTTAAACGGAGGGAGTAGTACATATATACCATGCAAGTTCAGTAACATAGGCTCTCTCCACGGCTTCACGGCTGAAATTGTCATCTCTATACGGTACAAAGCACGTCGAATATGCAACAATTCCGATATTTCCATTTTGTTTATGCTACAAATATTACAAGTAGTGTTTTTTAAGTTGAAGTTTTTATTGAAGTAGAATAAATTGGTTACGTTGTCTATGGCGTATGCAAGCAAGTATAAAAGATATTCATATTTCGTACCTGAAATTGATGACGATAAAGGTGAACAGCTTTAGCATGCGATAATAACAAGTTGTGCGCAACGATTAGAGGCTCCACATCCGAATCTCCGGCAGAACAATTACCAAAAGACGGGGAACAACGTGTTGGTGGAAATAGTCCAACCTCATAACCAATAACTGAAAATACATTAGCCTCGTTTATTGTGATCCAATGCTTTACTCTGTCACCGAATTCTTCAAAACATATCTTCGCTAAATGTACAAAATCATCCCTACATCCACAGGTATATAATGTTATAAATAAATAATCCCGACGTGTTTAAGGATTTAATTTATTTAGTTCAACAAAAAAAACAATGATATTTCAGTGTAGTATTTCTTCAATGAGGACAGATATAAACAAATAATTAGAACAAATGAGTCGGGTATAGTATAACATTATTACGTACTGCATCGAAGGGCTAAGCCAACCCCCGTATCTTTCTTCAAGCTCTTGAGGATATTCAAAATGGTGAATAGTAATAAATGGCTCGATTCCTGCACATTCGATTTTTTCAGCTTTGTTATATTTTTTAAACTACGGAGTATATAATATGAACGCATAATAGTTACAGAATTGTTTCAGCTTAACAAAAATAGTTCTGGATTTGTTATGGAACCAACTCAACCAAAACCTTAAGGCGATGGTTGAGATCCGTTTATATTCTATTACGCCCCCTCACTCGAATGCCCTTTGGGCTTGAAGAGTGGTTAGTGCGAACCGGCTCCCCCGTACCGTGGGGTGAGATTCCACTTGAGAGTTCAAGATATTGGGGCTGCCAAGGTTCGAACTCGTGACCTCTGGCTCTGATACCATGGTATGGAACCAACTCAACCAAAACCTTAAGGCGATGGTTGAGACCCGAACCCTGGCAGCCCCCAATATCTCGAACTCTCAAGTGGAATCTCAGCACACGGTACGAGGGAGCCGATGCGCACTAACCACTCTTCAAACCCAAAGGACATTCAAGTGAGGGGGCGTAATAGAATATAAACGGGTCTCAACCATCGCCTTAAGGTTTTTGTTGAGTTGGTTCCATAACATGGTATCAGAGCCCACGGTTAAATGAACTGAGTCTTGAATTAAACTGGGCCGTTGGCCGCTGGAAGACGCTATTTTCCCCCAGTCGGGTTTATAAGTGGGCTCACCATGTGAGGGGGGAGTGTTGAGAGAATTGACTCCTAAACTCAAATAATCACACGTGTCCCACATTGAAAGATGAAAGAAGATATCCACCTTATAAAGCAAGGGTAACTCCATCTATTGCCAATTGCTTTTAGAGTGGAACCTTCTTGTCTTGTGAGTAGACTCTTCCCGTCTCGGATTCAAACCTTATAAATATACTCTCATCGTTGTATACTTATAACGAAATTCTAGTTTTTTTTATGATCCTACCTAATCAACTCAAATTCGGACAAAACTTAATACACAAAAAAATGGTCCTTCAATAAAAAGATGAAGAACTAACGGATATGATATACTCCCTCCGGTCACAATTTATTTCCTCATTTCGTTAAAATATACCTCACATATAATCATGAAATGGGATAATAATTTATGACCGGAGGGCGTAGTGTGCAATTCTTAGGTTAATACATTTATTAATTACATCGATGTATGTAATTTGTGCTTCAATCCCTATATTTATACTCGTACCTACTCAGTACTAAATTTGGAAAATTTTAAATATTTAAATACAATACTTTAAAGCGTGGCTTTGTCTAGGATTTGTACCTTTGAGGAGAAGATTGTCAATGATTTTGTTATAGAACATGACGCCATTAGGGTTGGTCTTTCCAAACCTTCCTCCTGTAACCAAGAAAAATGTCATAATCAAATTATTAGAAAAAAGAATAATAATTATCGTCCCTTTTTCACGTTCATTTGTTTGTCTTTTATATTCATTATGAGAAATATTTTAATTAAAGACAAACAAAGGAACGAGAAGGAGGAAGTACTAACCAAGTAGTAATGAACATAAAACCCTTTTGAATTAGAGTTATATATTTCTGTATATGCGTTAAGATTTTACCAATTTTTGTATGAAACGATCTCACAATATATTTACATAAATTGATTGTGATTCATTTGATGACTGACTTTATCTTTAGGCTTTTGTTATCGACGGTATAAAATAAAGCAGGTATTGTTACTTGGTAGAATTCTTGACCATGAAATTGAAAACCGATATGCATCCACCCCGAGATCTTCTAGCCTATTCATATCCTCCTGTAATAACATACGAGTACTGCTGATTAAGTACGTTCTACGGAGTATTTTATTAAAAGTGGATGGAAAGCTGAGGTGATAGAGTCTTAAGATACCATTGGAGATACCTGATTAAGTTATATCCCATTGCGCATTTTATTTAGATTATTTGATTACACAAAAAAGTTACTGTATAACAAACCGTGTCTTATTCGACTGCATGGTAAAAATTTTAAAAATTGAAAATTACAGTATTTATCTTTCGAAGATCGTTCTACTTTTCAAACATTTCGTACTATACTTACTTCATAAAGGTGGTAATGATCATCCGCCACATCTCCATTTTCTCCATTCACTATGTTACCTGCAAGTTTCAACGATATATCCCTCGTAAGAATATCTGGCGGTAATTATATTGTGAGATCTCTCATGTGATAAATACTTTCCAGATACTAATTTATAACCACGTCATATATGTGAAGTCTCATAAAAATACAATACAAATATGGTTAGTAGTCGACTAGTCGGTATCTAAATGGGCCATCCTTGACCCTCCTACTCCATACGATTTTCTAACAAGATTTTTTTATAGAAAGTCCAAACAAGTACGGAGTAATTATAATGTAGAAATGATACACTATTTTCTACTCCAGTGATTTTCATTTTATATGGTGTGGAATATTACAACCAATCGATAGCGAACGCACGGTGTACACCATTATTAGAATTTATTACTCTGTTTATACTAATTAAAAAATAAGTGAATGTTACGGGTCGGTGAAATTTTTTTCTGACTAAAAATATTTACTTTGTTAAACTTCATGTTACATGATATCAAAATCAACGTGATACGAGATCACGCGTCCACACTCCACAGCCTCCCATATCCCATAAGTGAAATATCGTAATCTTAAAGTTTTACTGTATTATTAGTTGCATACTTGCACCTTTTTTATAATGCTCGACAAATAAAAATTTACGGAATAAACAAAGCGACAACTTTAATCGTAATTCTACGTGAACCCATTTGTGAATGGAATAATAAAACACAGTTTGAAGTAAAGATAGATGATAATGGCGTATGTATGTATGTATCGTATCGTACGTACCAGGCACATGAGAGTAAACATCCCAATTGCTTAGCCCTTTCCCGTCCTCTAGGTATGCTCCTTCTACCTTCAATAACACCAACCAACCAACCAACCAAAAATAACACAAAATAAACTAAAAGTTTTAAAAAGAAAGAGTGCTTGAAATTGTCGAAATTAGACATGAAAGGCAGAGTATCATGGCATGCATGGCAATCTATAACAAGCAAATGGCTTTTTTAGTTGGAATTGCCCTCGTTAGATTACGTACATATTACTACTATTCCTAAGTCGTTAATTAAAATGTACTACGTGAGAGATGTATAATTCGAAAGAATCGAATCCATGATAATACTGATGTAGGAGTACTTGATAAGCTGAAGTAGCGATTCCAAATAAGAAATCTTTGGGAAACATTGATCTTTCGACAATACTTTCTTCTTCATCTTCTTCACAAATCATTTCATAAGGGGATGCTAAAATTAATACTCGTATCAAAGTAGAAAAGAATAAGAGTAACAAAAGAACAAATGGCTTTGGAATTAACATTTTTTTTTTGTATGTTATTTTTAATGGCACTTATATTATGAAGTATATATAATGAACAATAGTTAGAATATAGACAACATGCCTTAAATAAGGAAGCTTAATGAACTACTCCCTCCGTTTCTATGATTTCTTCCACCTTAAAAGTGGCACATTTCTTAAGAAAAACAATAAAATAAGTAAAAGTAGAGAGAGAGTAGAGTAAGTGGGCCACCTCGTTAGAGAGAAGTGTGATAGAAAAAAGGAAAGTGAAAGAAATCAAAGAAATGGTTGAAAAAGAAAATTTGAAAGATATCAAAAAAAAATAGAGGGATTACTACAAAACTAAATTTGGAAATGGACTAAATTGCAAGAACTAAGGAGCAAGGAGTAAGATGAGCAAGTTGCACACTTTCTGAAATATCTAAATAAAGATTATTCCCTCCCTTCCGGTTCCACTTAATCAATAAATCATACGCCCTCCCCACCACAATGATGTTACCATTTATAAATGGCACATGTATTAAGAAATGGGTAATGAAAGGTAGTAAGTTGTTGGGTGAGGTTTAAGATGTCAAATCACAAAAAGTAACCAATAGAAAGAGGGTATAATGGATGAATAAGAAAAGTTTTAAAGTGGGAAGATCTTAGTGGAGTTTCCTTTTAAGGAAAGTGGAAAAATCTTAGTGGTGGGGAGGGAGTACGTTACTGATTTGGATCGTCCGCTCTGGATCGGACCGGATACATACCAATCTATTTTTCGGATCTCCAAAAAGATGGTGACGTCTCTAATCTGGTACACACTTTATTTATTTTTATTTTTTTAAAAAAATTTAGTCTTTTTTTCTTTCCAGTCCAGTCCAGTCCAAACCTGAAAAACTCGGTTCCATCTCCATATTTGAATTTTGGGTGATCGGTCTTCGGGTCTATTCGGTCAGTATTTGGAACGGTAAACACCCCTAGACCCAGTTATTGGTTTACACGAATGTGGTGATTAACCCCCTTAACTTTGATCAATTGTGAGATTAATTCTTAAGTTTCAATTGTAATAATTAAGCCTCGTAACTTGGGGTGGAAGTGAAATTCAATCCAAATTTTTTATTTTTCCAATTGAAATTGCAACCTTAAAAATAAAAACTTCATTTATTTATACATTTTCTCAGCATACGATAAAAATAATTATATATTTATAAAATGTATGCAAATTTTACATATTTTGGAAAAACAATATTTGAAAGAATTATATAAAATCAAAAATTTGTAACATTAATCACATAAATTAAACTACTCCGTATAAATTATGGGGTATATTAAAATTATTAAAAAAAAATTCTAAAAATTAGTTAATAAATTATTTAATTGCTTTTATAATATTAATAATTATTCGGTATACATTGAGGGTGTGTCACAGATTATTATTTATTTTTTGAGTTAAGTCATCATATTTTGAGTCCAATATTTACCTACAAAATTAAACTAAGTTTCTACAAATTATTACTCCTTATAAGCTACACGCACCATACATTATTTTTTAACATAATATTTACATGAAAGAGTTCGAAAACTTTACATCAAAACTCCTAAACTTGACGATAAAGCTCAAAAGATTTAGAATAAAGCAGATAACATAAATTACTAAGTCTTCCTCGTGACGAGTATTATCCATCACATGATCATAAGTAATAACGGATCAAAATATAACCAGATAGAAAAGTATACAACGGATGTATGATGGATCAACTGGTGCCAAAACCATGGGCTATTGTTCGGTTAAGTAGTTGGCTTCCGAATAATGGGCCATTGTTTGACAGAAACCCAGCATACCAGTTAGCAGAGAGTTTGGGTATCCGTTTCTGGGTAGCCCGGTCCACATAATACAGTCCATATGTCGGTTCGAACCCATCGGCCCATTCAAAATTGTCCATGAAACTCCATGCAAAGTACCCTTTTACTTTGGCTCCTCGCCTACGCACCAATTCAACCATTTAAGTTGAAAAAAAAAACATGGTTATTATACAATTAATTTAGCATTAATATATACTTCCTCCCATTCATTGGAAAGCTACCATTTTCCTTTTTCGGCCTATTCATTCAATTCCTACCATTTCTAAAAGTGGTAAAAATAAACCCAAAAAATGTCTTCTTTACCCTCATCATAATACCAAGTACCAATGATTAGGTGAGAGAAGGGGATATTTTGGTAAATATCTATATTTGTACAACTATTCTTAATAATGGGTCCATTTCTAAATGGTAGCTTTCCATAGAATGGGAGGAAGTATATCTCATGCCATTACATGCTTTTTAAAATAATGATAGTATTAATAATCAATAATTAAAATAAAAATAAAAATCGATATGTAATAACTTAGGGGATGAGTATTGTCGTCTAACTTAGAAAATAAAAATCGGTCGGTTGAAAATCTTTGGTCATTAACCAAAACCCTACAACATTTTACAAATTTTTATTTAAAACGTAAGACGACAGGCGAGGTTAGAACGATCGATCAGACATACATCGATTGTTTATATGATTATGTTAGCACGTAATTAAGTACGTTACCTTATAGCTCTACCCAATGCTTCGATATATGTTTGAAGAAATCTGACCCGTTTGAAATCCTGAAGTATGTCAGGCACATTCGGTCGGGTTGGTGGAGCATACCCTGCCCAGGCCCATTTATTATATAATTAATTCCTCCATAGTTACCTATACTCTGTGTAACAATACAGTTAAATCGGTTTTTCTATCGTGTGTCCACCTAGCACATATTAATGCATTAATTATGAAAGAAATCATAATATATGTGGTTTAAGTATGGTAAATATGAGTTACTCCGTAGTATTTCACGATAATAACATTGTGATTCATTCCTTATTTAGCCAATTAACGTATGCCCAGTCAGAACACAATAGAAAAATCGTAGTTACTTACCGTTCTCAGTTATGTAAATGGATATATTAGGATACCTCACTCTAATATAATCCACCAGTAATTCCATTCCTTGGGGCACCACAAAGAACCATTGATTTCCTGCCTGCAAAATAAATTTATTGTAAGACTATCTCATTTGAAAATTAGTGCATACAGTATACATTAAGTGCAATGTCGACAAAATTCAAACATATAGTAGTATATCTAAGAGAGTGAAGTATATACAATATACGTACCTCGTCACCAATTGGAATCCCATCGCGAAATCCAGTACCCCTTATAAAAGCTCGAATTGGACGGTTATCTTCGGGCGTACATTCATCGGAATAGTGAAAGCAATCGACCGCATACAAAGTTGAGTAATGGTTTATCCCAACGAAATCTACACTTCCCTTTAACATTTTAACTTCCTCTTTCGTGAACTTTGGTAATACGTTTTTATGGTATTCTCGTAGTTGAGCCGGATATTCTCCATACATTACCGGATCTATAATCCTACAATCAATTACTCGTACAAAATGCGAAAAATAAGATAAATTTCAATCTCAAATTTTATTTTTGAAATTTAAAAAATCTTTTCTGGATTAGCGCTTGTTGTAATGAAACTAAACTGAAGTCGAATAAATTGAAATGGGCTAAATAAAAGTCGAAAAGAATTGAAGATCGTTGTTAATTACGAGTACTTACCATCCCAAGGAACTAGCGTAACCTCTCTCCACAGCTTCACGGCTAAAACTATCATCTCTGTACGGTACATAAGATAAAGTATGTGCCACAATTCCAATATATCCATGTTGTTTAGGCTACAACGAACAAGTTACAATAATAATAAATTAAATGTAACAATGATATTTTCTTTATCTCGGTTATTTGTTCTCTTTTTATATTATTTGTGTCAAGTATTTTAATCAAAGGATAATAAATGACCGAGATAGAAAAACTCTGTTTTATTTGAAATGATTTTATAAATTTGTACCTGGAATTGATGACGATATATCTGAACGGCTTTGGCATGCGATAATAGCATGTTGTGTACAACAATGAGAGATTCGACATCTGAATTTCCAGCTGAACAATTACCAAAAGGCGGGGAACAATGTCCGGGTGGAAATGTTCCCCGCACATAAGCATTATCCGCAAATATATTAGGTTCGTTTATAGTGACCCAATGCTTTACTCTGTCACCAAATTCTTCAAAACATATTTTGGCAAAATAAACAAAATCGTCCCTGCATACACCCGACGTAATTTTAGTAAATACTGTAGCATTTACAAATTACAAGTGAGAAATAATCAAATCAATTAGCAACATTTTTACGAATAAAACTATACGATAAAAAGATTAATAAAAAAAGGGAAATAAACGATGATTTACTGCATCAAAGGGCTAAGCCAACCCCCGTATCTTTGCTCAAGCTCTCGTGGATAATCGAAATGGTGAATTGTCACAAATGGTTCGATTCCTACGCATATCATTTATTTTTATCAGACATCTAAAATTAAAATTTCGTCTAACGATGACAATATTGAAAATTTAATAATTTGAATTTAATCTATATACTCACAACAAAAAAATATTAAAATATTACTCCGTATTTAGACCTTTTTTCCAAAATATTGATTGAAATAATTGGTAACTTTACAAATCTATGAGCACAAATTCTTGTTTGTGACGGAGATCCGTCACAAACGTATGACGGGTTAATAAGTAGATACCATTTGAGGGGAAAAAGACAAAAGTGAGTTTGGTGGGGCCTTTGTTCTTTTCCCCTCAGATGGTATCTACTTGACCCGTCTTAAGCTTGCGAGAGATATATCCGTCGTAAGAGAGACCAACTGACCTAATAGTTACTCCGTACTTTAGTCATTGTCAATTTTATCAGTAGTGCCAGGCCATTAGTTATTGTCAATTTAATTATTTTTGTCAAGATTGACGACCTAATTCTACCTACTCCTACCAAATAAAGAATACTCGGTAAGTGTTTCTTGTGATAGATATATCCGTTATACGTTTACAAAGACCAAATATTATTCCTTTAAATAAATTTTGACAACTTATTTAATATTCCCTAGATATAAATTTTTTTTTTCTTATCTACACTACTTGAGCTTTCACGACTTGTGACGGATATGGGTGTTATGTTGAAGAATTTGTGCCAAAATAATTGGAGCAACTCAAACAGTTATGAGCAGGAGTATTTTTTTTTTACCTTTGAGTAACAGGATGTCAATAATTTTGTTGTAGAAGATGAGGCCCCTAGGGTTGATCTTTCCCAACTTTCCTCCTATAGCACGTGAAATATGGTCATACGGAGTAGCTCATAATCAAAGTACTAGTATTACGTAAGAACAAAGGGAGTAGTAGTTAATTAACAAAATAAAATAAAAAACCAAACTTAATACTCCCTCTATTTTATGTTTCTTCCTAATATTCCCTCTCCGATCATTTTATTTGTATGTTTCTATTACTTTAATAAAAATTATCCATTTTATTATTTCAAGTGCAAAAAACAACAGGAAAAACATAAAATACGGAGAGAGTAGGGATTAGTAAGAAATAGACGAACGAACAAAAACAGAGTGTGGATACTTGGTAATATTCTTGACCATGAAATTGAAAACCGATAAGCATTCACCCCGAGATCTTCTAGTAATCCGATATCTTCCTGAAATGAAGTAAAATACGTATAGACAATATAATCCGTATAAATTAAATCAACTTATTACTCGTACTACTTATGACTTATGAGTAGAATTTGATTCGCAACTCTTCCCTATTTTATTAAAAGAAGGTTTTTTTAAGCCTCCACAATCAACCTCACACTTTAATGACGACGTGGCAGCCCCACAATTATTTGGGGAATATAATATTCAATCCCTAACTTAACTCATCTTACTTAGTTATTTAACTCAAGTTAAATAACTTTCAATATCCTCCTTTATATTGAATCATTTTACTCAAGTTAAATCATTTTATTTACTTTATTAAATGACTTTTAATCTAAGGTAAATAACATGTCCAATTTATATATTATTATATAGTTATTCAAAACCCGGACTAAATAAATTTAAATATGATTATAAATATTAAAATTAAAATATACAATGTACGAGTAATATAAATTAATTCTCCCGTTTCTAAAAAAGAAATTAATCATCACCGACAATTTAAAATTCTTAAATTATAACCCGGAACCAATTACGACTGCCACGTTTTTTACCGTATTAGGGGGCAAGACGTACGCTACCGAAAGTTTTAACTTAACAATATTTTTTCCCTATTACGAGCTGCCGCCGTTCCGATTTATTAGGGTGGCATAAAGGTAATGCATCTGCTATTCATAGACGATTATAGTATTATACTAAATAATATCAGAGTGACAAAACATAACTACGAAGCAATTTTTTTTGACAAACTATATAAATGAATATTCATCATCGTCAATCCCAATCTGCACGAACAAATCCCTATTAATAATCAAATTATGTTTAATATTAAATCTATTCAAAATCAAGATATATAAAATATTATTAAATCATAAATAAGATTGTTAAGATATCAACTCTTATTTTTAAGATAATACTTTCTATGTTTTTTTATTATGAGTCATTCTCACTTTTCGAGACAATCCTTTTTCTCTTCAATATCTCTCACAACATAAGAAAAAATATTATGAAATGTATACTCATTTGAAAGCTATTTTCATAGGAATTTTATGGTGCAATTTTTAAATTTTTTGGAATAATATATTTACATAAAAATTAAAGTCAAAATCTCACATCGAAAAAACAAAACGTCATATAAAACAATACGGAGGGAGTATTGAATACTGATATTAAATATAGCATCGGCTCTTATAATTGATATGGAGTAACCGACAATATTAACCAACTAAATAACTGCCGCAAATTAACACCCATGAGGCCATGATCCCCCACTAAATTTCATCAAAAACATAAATACACCATTTATGAGATGAACTTTCATCCAAAAAGTTTTGTTTTAATCACAAATATCAAAAACACAATTAAATACAAAAATCTAAAGTATATAATATAAATATATAATAAGCATAATAAATACAAATAAATAAATAAAACGAAAATAATATAAGTAAATTATACTCATTAGTTTGAGTTCTTTTATTCATTTACTCAATTTTTCATATAAACAGAAATGTAAAGTGATAAATAAATAAATTTTTTCGTATAAATAGAAATGTAAAGGTGATAAATAAATTAAATAAGTAGTAATAATTTAGACATACGAAATGTTTTGTGTATCACAACTTAAAGTGTAAGACGATCTTGCGTGTTAGACAACTTCTTTACGTCGTTTATTATTTACTGAATTTATATTTTCAATTTTTCTTACAAGTGGTCGCTTTCAACTCTCAGGGCATAAAATTGTGTAACATAATATACCTACGCAATTGGTGTACGTTATTATTTTGTTCATAATACATTAATACTCCGTATTGGTTAATTCAGCTAACGAAATTTTACATTACTATGCTTATGTGACCATAAAATGAATTTTATGTTCAAACAATTTATTTTTTTCATTTTTCATTTTTCTCAAAATATATGAAGTTAATATAGTTATACGTTATTTCACTTTATAGAATACCATATTTTTTTAAACAAATCGCCGCGCAATTTGCGCGGGATTAAAACTAGTTTATAAAAAAATATGGTGTAACGTGGAAATTAAGGCAAACAATTGCTCCGTACTGATTAAGATAAACCTTTATCTCAAAAAAAATTAAAAATTCAGTTAAACCTACTTGGTAATGATGGTAGTGATCATCAGCCACATCTCCATTATCTCTGTTCAATATATTTCCTACCATTAATAACCATCCAATAAAAATCATTAATCGCTCTCACTTGATTAAAATACTCATCGTTCATCAGAAAATTAAAATATTATTTATAAATAATATCATCTCAACTTTTACTTGAATTATCGCAAATTAAGTAACATCACAAAAATTAAGAAGATAGAATATCTTGTTATCGTTAACGGGAAATCTGTCACATAATGGTGTAAGACGTAGTGGCAATTGACATACCAGGCACATGACAGAAAACATCCCAATTACTAAGCCCTTTTCCATCTTCTAGGTATGCTCCTTCTACCTTCAAAATATACAACACCCAACCAAATTCTACAAATCACAAACTATATCATAAACTTATATACAGGCCAGGTGAGCATATAAAATAAAGAGCTGAGTGCTTAAAATTATCGGGAGAAAATTTCTTCTTATTCAAGAAGAGGTCAACGTCAGTCCAGGTGAATATAAGTACACGAATTGAGAGGAGGGTGAAAAATGAAAGAAAAAAAAAATACTTGCCTGATAAGCTGAAGTAGTGACTCCGAATAAGAAATCCTGAGGAAACATCGATCTTTCGACAAATTTTTCGTCATCTTCGTGGCGAATTTGACTTATTTCATCATGAATTATTTGGTTAGGAGATACTGAGATTATTAAAAGCAAGGGAAAGAATAATAAAAATAGCAAAAGAGTAGAATGTTTTGGCACCAACATTATTATTATTGGTAGGGAAAACGTACATAATGAAAAACTGCATTGAATTAAGTAGATGTGAATATAAACGGGCAATCCCCTCACTAGCCTTGTAACGGATATATTCGTAATTCGTATGTTCCGTATTGTCCCTTAAATATTGTGTCGAGTCAAATACATACTGCGAACTGGCAAAGGAAAAATAGTAGTATTATACACTTGTACAATAGCATTATACAACCAAGGCAAAGTTGTCGAGCTTTTGTGTATATATTGATTGAGCTTATATATAAATGTTTCCAGTTAGAGGATTATACAATCAGTTGTACATAGGCTCTATGTACAACTGGTTTTAAGATTTTGAGTTTTATCACAAGGATTTCGAATTTTGCTGTAAACTTTCTGAGCTTTAGTGTAAAGTTGACGAGTTAAATCACATAAATATTTAAGCTCAAAAACTTACAACTCAACTCAGAAATTTTTATAATATAAGCTTGAAACTAACCCGATCCAATTAACCCGTTCGCCAACTCTAATTAACGGGACATATTTTGTGAAAGTGGGACATTTAGCATTTAAACCGCGAAACAAACAAAATTTGCCGCTACACGGTTTTGCTTATACTATTGATATGGCCCGTTATGTCGGAGCTTCGTCATATTCTTGCATTATTACGTGAGTTTTAACTTTAATCGTTTACAATACATTTTTATTACTCCGTAACCCCTATCTTTAATTTTTTATTCTTTTATACGCGAAGTTTTGGATTAGTCTTTTCTACTAGTACTTATTAATAAATTGAGTGACTCTGCTTAAAAAGAAAATCACGAAGAATACTTAAATTCTTAGGGAGTACTCCGTAATATTTATAACATATATACGAGTATTTTTTATGACCTTGTTCCGATTTGTGATGACTCAAATTCAAAGTTTCTCGCCGACGTCCAACCAACCAGTAGGATGATTGGCTTCGATGCCTGACCCATAGACTAGACGTTCTAGACTAGTCGTTGTACTCCTACGTGACGCAATAGCGTATAACTGTATAAGTCGAGTTTCCGTGTTAGGGAGGAGTATTTTGGAATATCACTGGGCTTCGGAATTCCGTTGATCCAGGCGAGTTGAGAGGAAGGCAGAGTACCAGTGTGCAGACATCTTGGGTATCCGTTTTTGAGTAGTCCGGTCCACATAGTAAAGTCCATACGTTGTTGCGTAACCATCCGCCCATTCAAGATTGTCCATAAAACTCCACGCAAAATATCCTTTTACTTTCGCCCCTTTCCTACACACCACACCAACCAATTTTACAAATAAAAATAAAATAATATAAAAATGTTGCCAAAAAAAATACTCCAAAAACACTTACATAAATACTTGCACAAAAATAAATTGTCTGAAATCTTGATTAAAACTACATTAATTAAATAAGTTAACGTAAATGACGTGTCAAACAAAATCTTACGGAGTAGTAACTTTGTAGGTTACCTCATTGCTTTACCCAGAGCACCAATATATGATTGGAGATATTCGACCCGTTTGAAATCCTGCAATATATCGGGCATATTCAATCGGGTCGGTGGAGCGTACCCTGACCATATCAACCAGTCACATTATTTATACTCCATAACAAATACTATAAAAAAAGTTCAATGTACAACAATCGTATAAATTAATTAGCAACTGATATAATAATTTAATGTTCAAATATTTTACCAAGACAGTACTCGTACTATTTTTTCTAAATAAAACTATTTCTCGTTTTGGCGTGAAATTATTGGTGCATAATAAATCATTTAAAATAAATACTCAGTCGTTCATAAAATAACATTTTAAAAAGAGTAGGTCTCTTGAGAGACGGTTTCTCATTAACTTTACTGAGAGACTAAGTACAAATGGATATAATAGTGGTACCAAACTTAATAGAAGTAGGTACGATTAACATAAAAGAATATACAAATATAAAGAGGGTACACCTCTTATAAAAAAGGTACAAAACAAAGTTATCATTTAAGGGTACGAATAGAATATAAAGTGGTATTGAAGAGTGATCTCTCAATAAGTTACTGAGAGATCGTCTCTCCAAAGAATTTGTGTTTTAAAAAACACAATAACTCACCATTCTCGGTTATATAAATGGAGATATTAGGATATCTGACTGTGATATAATCCACGCTTAATTCTAATCCTTGGGGTACCACAAAGAATCGTGGATTTCCTGCCTACACACACAAGTTTAATACGATTATTATAGTTGCTTCTTAAACCAAATAAAGAAAATAAAAGAAAATATTTATTTAGAAAAATAATTAGGTACCTGAGTAATAAATTTCAAGTTCAAAACTCTCCCTTATATACACGATTAAATATATACTTTATTGAAATAAAATAAAATTAAATGCTTAGAAAACGTCTACAGCCCGAAAGGGTGGAGCCTAGTTGTTAAAACATGTGGCTACAACCTCATGGGTCTCAGGTTCAAGCCCCTGCAAGAGCGTTCTTGTGGGAGTTGTATGACTTAAGGCTATGCCATCTAGACTTCGATCTAAGAAATAATGTTTTTGGGTGTAGATCATCCTGCGTAGTCTGGATTTGAGTCGGTTATAACTTTATGGGTGGTAAAGCTCTTCCTCATATACTCCGTATAAGTTCTAACACTACTACATTATCAGGGTTTAAACTCGAAACATCTGATTAAGTTAGATCAACCTCTTAATTAACGTAAATACTCACGAATATAATCAAAATATAGGGAAAGTATACCTAAAATATAAACTAACTAGGTTATGAGTCATCCACTATTTATGTCCATATGTATACTAAACTCATAAGAGATTAATAGATTAACAGGTCAAATATATAAATGAGATTACCTGTTCTCCGATTGGAATACCGTCACGAAATCCAGTAGTCTTTACAAAACCTTGAATGGGACGATTATTTAGTGAAGTGCATTCATCGGAATAGTGAAAACAATCAACCGCATATAAAGTTGTGTAATGGTTCATTCCTATAAAGTCCACACTTCCTTTTAACAATTTAACCTCCTCTTTCGTGAACTTTGGTAGCTCTTTCCCATGGTAATTCCGCATTTCACTCGGGTAATTTCCGTTTATTACCGGATCAAATATCCTGTCATTTACCATTCACTTACCCCGTCTTACACAAATATCGCGTTGAAGAAAAACATATTAAGTTTAAATTATGAGTTTTAATAATAAAGAGATTATTGCGACATACCATCCAACATTATTCACATAGGCTCGATCCACAGCACGACGACTAAAGTTGTCGTCTCTATACTGTACATAACATAGAGTAGATGCCACAATTCCGATGTGTCCATGTTGTTTAGGCTAAAAAAAAATACACTAATTAGTCTATAATGTCAACTTAATTTGACGAAAAAATTAGATATATGTAGTGCGGAGTATACAATATGCTTAAATAGTTTGATTTTGTACCTGGAATTGGTGACGATAAAGTTGAGCGACCTTGGCATGTGATAATAACATGTTGTGAGCAACGATTAGAGGTTCGACATCTGAATTTCCGGCCGAACAATTACCAAAAGGCGGTGAGCAATGGCCCGGTGGAAAAGTGCCTCGCACATAAGCATTGTACGCGAATATATTTGGCTCGTTTATAGTAACCCAATATTTTACTCGATCACCAAATTCTTCAAAACATATCTTTGCAAAATGAACCAATTCATCTCTACACCCACAAAAATCATTAATAGCGCGCGTACGTTATTAAGTTCAAGATTATATACACCCTTTGTTCATTTCATTTCATTTGCGTATATATGAAAATGAAATAAATAAGGGGGCCCGTTATAAAATGAGAACGATGTATATAAAATAAAATAAGATGATGATTTACTGCATTAAAGGGCTAAGCCAACCCCCATATCTTTCCTCGAGCTCTTGTGGGTAATCGAAATGATGAATAGTCACAAATGGTTCGATTCCTGCATGCGACACATACATACGACCAATATTTTTTAAACAAAAGTACCATTATGAGACCGTTTCATTCAAGAATTTGTGATTATTGTGTGTGAAGTTGTTCTAGAAAAGATCGATTTTGTTAGATGAACAATTACGAAAACAGTGACTTGTGCTTAAAATATTAATTTCATTTTTTAGATCTATTTTACCATTATTGAAAGGACTTAAGTCCGACTCTTAGGATGAGTAGTTACTAGTGGGGGGGCGATCTCGTAAGAGAGTAATTGTTTTGATTGATATTTGTACCTTTGAGTAATAGTTGGTCAATGACTTTGTTGTAGAATATGACTCCACTAGGGTTCACCTTTCCAAATGTACCTCCTGAAATAAATGATTAAGGTCATAACTCAAATTAAAGGGCAATAAAACAAAAATAATTAATTTCCCTTAAAAAAATAATTAATGCCTTGATTCGAGAACAATACAGAGTAACGGAGAATACAAATTATACTATACAACCGTTGTACCGTACGACGGACCTAATTTATGGTAAAAAGTTACCACTTTACGTTATTTAGTGACCACTTTAAGTTAAATGGTGACCACTTTTTAATATGAAAAAGTGGTAATTATTTATCTGAAAGTGATAACTAACTAACCTAAAATGGTCACTTTTTATCATAAGTTACAAACTTTTACTACGCACCGTACAACGGTTGTACACAATAATTACTGTTAAGAGAATAACCGATTTTTTTTTCAACAAGGCTCTGAAATATACTCAACTCTAAATATAGAAATCTTTGAAAACGTTAAATAAATAACTGAGACGGAAAGAGTATAATAATATTTTATATTGAGTAATAAATAAACAACCTTAAGTACATTAAATTTAACAACTGACAAAAAATATCAAAATAATCTTAAGAAAAATTATAATGTATGGAGTAACAATTATTATCTTCACATCAAAAACAAATATATTTGTTCCATTTTCTAAATGACGTTTTTTTTTTCCAAGATGAATCCTTTAATTTAAATTTTACAAGAACATAAAATTAGTTCAATATAATTTTCTTGTGAATAAAGAAGAAAAAGTAATACAGAGTAGTTCGTACTGACGTACTTCGTAGTATTCTCGTCCATGAAATTGAAAATCGATAACTATTCACCCCGAGATCTTCGAGTCTTTTGATGTCTTCCTGTAATTTAAAAAAAAAATACTCGTACTAACTATTACTCCTCTTTATCTAAACATTTTTTTGATTCAAGGGATATATTATACTCCCTCTCCCTCTGTTTCTTTGATATCTTTCACATTTTCTTTTTCAACTATTTCTTTGATTTCTTCCACTTTCCTTTTTTCTATCACACTTCTCTCTTACCTAGGTGGACCACTTACTTTACTCCCTCTCTACTTTTACTTATTTTATTGTTTTTCTTAAGAAATGTACTACTTTAAGGTGGAAGAAATCATAGAAACGGAGGGAGTATCAAGGCAGGGAGTTAGCAGATAGTTTTCCGTCTCAATAATTTGTTTATTTTTTTTTATCTGTCGTACGTATAATGATGGTTGATAAAGATAAAGTAATCAATTTAATTTCATAAAAATTTTACGAGTAAAAGAAAGGTACGTACTAGGTAATGGTGGTAGTGATCAACGGCCACATCTCCATTGTCATTGTTGGCTATATTGCCTACAAATCATTAATCACCGTGAAACTTGTCTACGTTATCATCTCATTTTTTTTGCACGTTGAAAACGTACCGCTAATTAATGACCGATTTTACATTTACTTTGGATTTCGGAATAACTATTTTAAATAAGTTTATTGAATCAGATGAAATGAAAGGAATATAAAAAAAACAAATAAAAATAAAAATTATGTATACAGTTTTGAATGTAGTTTGATTTAACTGGGGACATCATAAGAAGTGTTACCGATAACTGGAGACGACAAATCTTTACTACTAACATATGAGTATTTAATTTTTATGGCTCTCACTAGCGATTACATTAAGAATCCTTAACTTTTTGACATGACCTCATATAATATAAATTCATCAAAAATGGTGCTCTCTTTGTCCCGATCAATTGTTTTTATTTGATTTTGGCACAAAGACAAAGGGAAGAGAAGATGGTCAATGATGAAATGACAAGTTGATCAAATTGAGTATGAAGGATCAAATTGTTTATTATATGCAATCCTAAAATAGAAAGGACAATAATTGACCGAAACACCCAAAATCGAATAGGACAACAAATGATCGAGACAAATGAATAATTATCATTAACAATAAAAACATTATCGATCAGATATTCTCTATCAATATTATTAGTATTATTATTATTACGGTTTTTCTAACATGTGACCACTGGACGACACACGTTAATATCTTTATTAAGGAATGAATTACAATGATATTATCACGATAAATTGAAATACTGACTTATATTTACCATACCTAGACAACATCATTGTGATTTCTTTCTTAATAAAAATATTAACGTGTGTGTAGTGGGATACACGTTAGAAAAAACGTTATTACTATGATCAATTTCTTGTTACTCCATATAAGGCGGTCTTAAATTATGATCCCCGAAATCATAAATATGTTCACCAATCACCACCACTTCACCTAACATGTGCCATCATATTGATATGGCCCCAACGCCCAATTTTTATCGATCACATATTCTTCCGACTAAGATGTACGTGAACCCTTCAATTTTTATCCAACGTAGCTCCATTGTCATCATACTACCACCAATCTCACAACACATAGACATAATCAATCAAATGAAGTTTAGCCTTGTTGACATATATACATACATACATACATACATACATACATACATACATACATACCAGGCACGTGAGAGAATACATCCCAATTGTTAAGCCCTTTTCCATCTTCTAGGTATGCTCCTTCTATCTTCAATATATACAAACACAAGTGACTGGATGGTGAGGCCATACTTGACTTATTGTATGAAGTAGTCGAAATGAATTACTATTTCAAGTGAGCTGTGTTGAACTGAATTGAAATCAAACGGATAGGAAAATAACTCGTCGACCTACGACATACGACAAAACAAAAAAAAACATGCCTGATAAGCAGAAGTGGTGACTCCAAATAAGAAATCTTCGGGAAACATTGATCGTTGGACAATATTATCATCATCGTCATCATTTTGATGCTGGCTAATTATTGGGTAAGGGGATAATGCTAAAATAAATAGAATGGGAAAGAAGGGTAAGATGAGTAACAAAAGAATCAGAAATGGCTTTGCCACTGACATTATGTTGTTTCAATTTGGAGTATCTGTGATTCTGTGAAGAATAGATTGAAGGGGTGGCCTGGATTGATTGGAAAGTAGTACAGTAGTACAGTAGTACTAGTGTGTATGTATAAAGTGTATACCTGGATATGATGAGACTAGCAATCAAATCAAATTCCAATTATTGGTTTCCTTGCCGAAGTCATCCTCAATACTTTTTCTCGTAAAAGACCGTCTCACGCTAAATTAATTTGAAATAGTCATGTTTTATACAGATTACGTATCATCTCTTATTATTCCCTTTACATTATTTTTTACGTGATAGTTACAAAATCTCAACTATGTAGGAGCTCTTAAAGCGTTAAGCCATGGACACGTACATACGAGTTATAATAATCCAAAACTAAATAGATTTACAAAATGGGTCACGGTTAAAGTAATCGTTGTATATCATATAACGGTTACGTTGAGGCTAAGTTTGGGAGATTCGTAAAGATGATTATTGGGGTTGAAGAAGGTATTGATGAGGAGGCCCATTATTTGCGAGGAACTCTGTGTACCACTTAGCGGAAAGTTTGGGTGTACGTTGTTGGGTAGTCCGGTTCACGTAGTAGAGTCCATAAGTTGGGTCGTACCCATCCGACCACTCGAAATTGTCCATAAAACTCCATGCAAAGTACCCTTTTACATTGGCTCCTTTCCTGCACACCATTTGTTAAAATTAAAACAAATTTTAAAAAAATATATTTTATTGTAAAACCGTCTTACATTACATTTATTCAAAATGTTAGCATGTTAATTACTCGTACCTCATAGCTCTACCCAATGCGGCAATATATGTTTGGAGGAATTCGACCCGTTTGAAATCCTGCAATATTTCAGGTCGGGTCGGTGGAGCATAGCCTGCAAACACACATATATCAAGTGCCAGGTATAATATGATACTCCGTAAATCTTAAATGTCGGATATATATTTTTAAAATAATCGAGATAATTAAATGTTTTACTCCTAATTATTTTAAAAGAGAAATTAAAACACATGGTACGTTAGTTTGTTCCATTATACTCCACGGATAAGACAGTCATACATGAAATTAATTACTCGTATAAATAAATAAATAAATAAATAAACTAAAATTTGGATAATATAAACTTTCGTTGTTAAATAACGTGTCAAACAGAGTCTTAAATACGTGAATAAAATTAATTTACTTACCGTTCTCGGTTATGTACATGGGGGTATGAGGATACCTCATTCTCATATAATCCAGCATTAATTCCATTCCTTCTGGTACCACAAAGAACCGTCGATTTCCAGCCTACACACATACAAGTTTATTTCATGGTCAATTATTTACCGAACTTGTAACATATATGCCCCGTTTGATAAATGATATGTTCATGGATTTTTTCAAATTTCAAGTTTCTATAATACTCCGTAACTCGTTTGACCTGTTTATTTGTTACTCTTTCCATATATTTTATTTCAATTTCCGAAATAATTAAACAAATGACCCAGACAGAAAGGGTATATATAGGTGTTGGTGTAGGGTGTACCTGATCTCCGATGGGGATGCCATCACGAAATCCAGTCGATTTTATAAAACCTTGAATTGGTCGATTATCTTCGGGAGTACATTCATCGGAATAATGAAAGCAATCGACGGCATAAAATGTGGTGTAATGGTTTAACCCTATGAAGTCTACACTCCCCTTTAACAATTTTGCTTCCTCCTTGGTGAACTTTGGTAGTTCGTTTCCATGCAATTTCCTCATTGTCTTAGGGTACTTCCCGTATATCACCGGATCAAAAACCCTACAATAATACACGACAAAAGACTACATAAAACGTAAATAAATTGTCTAAATAAGACCCAAAAAAAAGTAACGAGTAACAGTATATATCACACGTACCATGCCACATTGGTAGCATATGCTCTCTCAACAGCACGACGACTAAACTTGTCATCTCTATACGGTACATAAGATGAGGCACATGACACAATTCCGATATATCCATGTTGTTTTGGCTGCAATAAATTCAAGGTATGTATATTGAAAATCCAAAATACGCACAAACTGGAATTTGAAATGTTACTACTACAGTAGTAACAGTACGTGTCAATTTTTAAATTAGGTAATGGATTCTCAAATGATGTGTGTATGTACCTGAAATTGTTGACGATATATTTGGACGGCTTTGGCATGCCCTAATAACATGTTGTGAACAACGATTAGAGGTTCGACATCTGAATTTCCGGCTGAACAATTGCCAAAAGGCGGGGAACAATGAGCCGGTGGAAATTTTCCCCGCACATAAGCATGAAGTGTGAATATATTTGGCTCGTTCATAGTAGACCAATGCTTTACTCTATCACCAAATTCCTCAAAACATATCTTGGCAAAATGTACAAAATCATCCCTAATTCCACAAATTTAATTAATTAGTTCATTCGAAATCGTAATTAGGTCAGCATTTGTGAGGGAGAAATAAATAGAAACATTAAAAAAAAAATGTTTTTTTTTTAATCTGTGTTCACTGGACACATGTAAAGAACTTAAATATGGGAAGATTAACAATGATATTGTCTAAGTACGGTAAATATGAATTAATTTCATCGTTAATCTTTCCGTGTTTAAGTTTTTAACGTGTGCCCAGTGCGCACATGTTAGAAAAAACGTTAAAAAAAAAAAGATGATTTACTGCATCAAAGGGCTAAGCCAAGCCCCATATCTATCTTGGAGCTCTTGTGGGTAATCGAAATGGTGAATAGTCACAAAAGGTTCAATTCCTGCGTGCAAAGATTATTTACATTTAATTAAAATATTCTTTCATAAATGAATTATTGTTCTATGCACATGCTAAATTGGTGGTCAACAAACCGATATCTTTTGGGAAAATTGATTCAAACTAATTTAACATGTAAGTACAAGATTAGTTGTAACAAAGTCGATCCTCTATATGTTTAAACCTAATAGCAAAAACGAATGTAACTTTAGTTTGGATCTTCTTAGAAACATAACATAAATTAATTACGAATAAAATGCTTAAAATAAACGAATACGTTTAAAACTTTATCCTCCGTAATAATTAAGATGAATACTTATCAACAATATATATATATATATATATATATGTGCAGTGGCGGACCTAGGATTTTCCCCCTAGGGGGCACAAAAAAAAATTCCGATATTTTTTATGTTTATAAAGTACACATTTTACGCTATTATTTTCTCTATAAATTAATCCACATTTTACGCTATCATTTTCTCTATAAATTAATTCATATTTTACGCTATTATTTTCTTTATAATACTTGAAAGTTTTGAAAAATAGTTTAGATATAATACAAATCTTCCAATGATATGTAGCATGAAGTAGAAGGTGGTAAAGTTGGTTGCAGTGACAATATTTCATACAAGTGACTCGGGTTCGAATCCATTTATCTACACAAATGACCAAACCAACTCAGCAACACCCATCAAACTGATATTCCAAATGGTTTAAATCTATTAATTTCAAAGGTCCGCCCCTGTATATGTGACAATAAGTTTGATTAAATTTTGGGTGCAATTAAATTAATTAACATGTGATTGACGGGTAGTACAGTTGTCACTTAGACCTATATATTGGCCAAAACGACGACATGGGGTGGGGGTTGTTAAACCAAATGGAAAACTAACCACTACCAACTGGAGGATAATTAATTATACATCAGCACTAATTCAATTCAGCACCTTAATACGTTAATCCATTATAATAACTAACTAACTAATACATGCAGTAACTAACTCCAATTAACGTCATTAAAAAATCGTCTCTTATAATATCTTTCTGGGTATTGTAATATATATACTCCAATTTATTTTATTTGATAACATAAATATAGTAGAGCACCTTTGAGAAGAAGATTGTCGATGATTTTGTTGTAGAAGATGATCCCACTAGGGTTGATGTTGCCAAGTTTTCCTCCTATAACATACATGTGAATTTTAGTCTTAATAATAATAATAATCAAATATAATGTGGAACAAAATACATATACTGGAGTAACAAATAGTCAATATCATCTATTTAAACAAAATAAATTAAACTAGAGAGAGGGATAAAATAATTAAACTAGTACTGTACTAGTATTATTATTATTATTACTTATTGACTTTTGTTCAAGATCATTTTCCAAAGCATGCACATTATGAGCATCACGTCTTTGTATTTCTCGTTAACTCAAATAAGTTGTCTGATAGACCGTCTCATATTAAATTATACTCATATTAGCTCTTCTAATCTTGTAAAATCTACCCATTAGATATTTATGCATGTGAGAGATACAAGTATAAAATAATGAAGTTGGAATACAAATGTTAATTAGTACTATACTTGGTAGTATTCTAGCCCATGAAATTGAAAATCGATATCCATTCACCCCAAGATTTTCCAATATTTCGATATCTTCCTGTAATAAAATAAATTATTAATTCCAATTTACAATAATAAATAATGCAAAATAATTACGGAAAGAAAACATCTCCATCCATAATAACACAAACTTATTTAAACAATTTTTCACCTGAATTCTTCAAAAAAAAAAATTGACAAAATGAAAGGGACTTTTCAAAATTTGTTCAAATTAAGGGTACTTGATTCTTACTTATCAAAAACGTTAGTTGTCATTTGTGATACATTTTTGCACGGAAAGACTTTTATTATTACGGGTAATAGTCTAAGGAATGGTTCCTCTCAGTCTCTCACGGAAGTAAATTAACGTGATACGGTTCTATAGAAGAATTTGTCAAACCCGATGAATTATTATAGGTATTTGAAAAAAAAAATTGTCAAAAATGAACAAGAAACAAAAATGAAGAATTATTAAGATAAACTTAATTACTTGGTAACGATGGTAGTGATCATCAGCCACGTCTCCATTTTCTCCGTTCACTACGTTGCCTACAATGGTTAATGTTTACGTAATTAAATCGTTAACGTTTGCCCAGTGATCGTGCACACACTAGAAAAACCCGCATTGTTATATATATATATATTGTCTTAATTAATTACAAAACTCCAAAATAAATACATGCAATATAAATATATATTTGTATTTTAGTTGCGTAATACTCCATACTTCATATACACAAACATTCTTCAAAACAAAATTATATGGTGTATGATCAAATAGTTGCTTGTCACACCAATAATAATATTTCATGTGTTTTGGTAAGAATTGTTCTATTTTTGTCATTTTCTTAATGGAAAAATAAAACGGATGTACGTGTTTTTGCAAAAAAGAAAATTATAAGTGAGTAATGAGTCAGACGAATAATTACGAAATCAAATTTTTTTTAGTAAATATCGAAGTTTTCGAAGTAATTGAATTGAAATTTTTTTTGTAAGAAAGAAGTTGGCATGATGAGTAACATACCATTGACATGAGAGAAAACGTCCCAATTATTGAGACCTTTTCCATCTTCTAAGTAACCTCCTTCAACCTTCAATATAATACAACACCCCCAACAAAATTACTATACTACCATTCATAAATTTCGAGGTAAAAGTCAAAAGAGTGCTTGAAATTGTCGAAAGTAAAAGATGTGGGAGCGACGACAATGTGCCATAACTCAATATTGTTGTTATGGGTCCAATGTCGTCAGTCCATTTCAAAGTTTAAAAATGCATGCCTGATAAGCTGAAGTCGCGACACCAAAGACGAAATCTTGAGGAAACATTGATCTTTGTACAATTTCTTCATCATCTTCATGGCTAATCGTTGGACTTTTTTCATGAATTATTTGGGATGAGGATGACAAAATTAATAGCATTGGAGAAAAGAATAAGAAAAACAAAAGAATATTAAAAGGTTTTGTGAGCAACATGGTGTGTTATTGTTTTTTTGGTAATAAGTCAATTTTTTTGCGTGAAGAGTAGATAATGAAGTGGTTTAATAGGAAAACATAATGGAGAGCATTTTGGTACGTACTATAGTTTCTTTGTTTAAGATTAGCAAGTTGCAATTTGTTTACTCAATTATTTTAAATTAAGTCAATATATATTTGTGTAAAAAACTATCATATCGTATTCTTTAAAATTGCTACATTTGATTATAGTTACCCTTACAAATTTAAAAAAATGTAACAATCATAAAGAATCGGAGTTGGAGGTAGTAATATTTTATACATTGTATATTTGTATGGCCGGCTTTTAGCAATTTTTTGGGTCATAGGAATCGGTCCAAAAGATTATTCCCAATCATTTGTTTATTCATGTCAAATACTAATATAAAAAATAAATAAATGATTGAAACGGGAAAATAGTATGGAGTACTTTATAACTCTGTATTTTTTTGGTTATAGTAATGTGAAATACGAACCTTAAAGGCTCTTAAAGTTATATTTAAACAACTAGTTTTCGTGCCCGTGAAATTCACGGGGCTTGCAATGGTATATTTGTGCGATCTTCCTTTAGTGCAGTACCTTCTTTGTGAGCGTTTGTTGTCAACGTAGTGGTCAATTGGTGAAAGAGTGGAAATTCTTAATGATTGGTTTTGTTACGTGAAGTTGTGTAAACCCCAACGATAAGCATAATGTAGACAGCAAAACAATGCCAGTAAATAAGAAATATGGGAATCTGGGTAAGCCACACCCCCAAATCTTGCTAAACAAATTGGAATATAGTTCGTGATAGGTGGAAAACAGCGTAGCACGACACATTTAACTAACAATAATACGTAAGTATTTTTTATTTTTTTCAACCAATGCTTGTAGGTTTCTTTATTCAACTATTTATGCCGCAACACAATTAACTACTGCAACCAGTAAACCAGTTGAATAAAGAATGCACAGAAGACCATATGCACGCAACCTTACCCTCAATGACTTGAATTTTTTTTCATAAGATGCTAAGCCTTGAATCAAACCATAATAAAAGGCGGTGAATAAAGAATGGTGAGGATAAATATATCAGTGTAACTGGCAATGTTAAATTAATTTACTTTAGATCATACGATGACAGTCACAGGACAGACAATTATGTACTGTCTTCAGCTAGTTTTTTAGGGAGGCAATGTTCCGAATACTTTATTCCACAAATTTGATGTTATGCCAAAACCCTTGTCTTCGATTCGAAAGTGGTGGTTCAAGTGATACCGCTGTTCAGAGAAATAAGAAAGCATGATTATCAATGCACATCAATGATCAAATGCATCCAAGTTTCCAGATAATACGTTCTCTTAATATAGATTAAATCTTAAGTTCACAGCAAGCTGCAGAAAGCACTTCAAAGAACTAACAAAGCAATAACCCTGAACCCAAATGAAATTATTGAAAAACAATGCTACAAACTGATAAAAAAATAAGTTATATCCAGATGAAATAAATTTCCAACAATAAATCTAATTTGTAATTTGTCAATTATCCTTCGCTCACAGAGTGAAACACGTACGGACAGTTCAATTGTTGCTCAAATCTTGAAGGTCATCATCACCGGTGTCGCTGTTTATTCTGTTACTTTTCTTGGTGCGTTATAACGGGCAAATAATGCGTACGAAGAAAAACATTGCTGTTGCAGGCATCGTTGTTTGGGCACCAAAAATGCAAATATTTAGCTCATCTGAAGATACAGTAAGATGCAATATATGTCCTATTAAGGTATCAACTGAGGCCTTATCAGTTGGTACTCAGTACACAAAATCCTGAATCTAAGAGCAACTTAAATAGGCCTTAATAATTTATTTTAGGACTTCAACTGAGGATGGATTAGCTCATTCAATGTCATGAGAGCCTAAATTTGACCGATAAAGAACAATAACCAAATAGCATAAATCTTACCGATGAAGAAGGATGCGGCTGGCAGCAACTTTTGGAGCAAATTGTCGGCGAAGGAGTAGAGGGACGAAAAGAGGAAGGCAAGCGAAGGTCTGATTTAATCATTTGTATGAACTTGGAAAGTATAAATAGACTCAAATAACTTCAGTTCATCGGATGCCATTGTAACCACAAGGAATTTAATGGAGGAGAACTTCAATGGAGGAGTAAATGTGCTGTAATGGAGGAAGATTCTGTTTCGAGGTGAACGAAGAGGGGAGTAGGAACATGACAGCATATTACTAAGGAAGTTAGCAAATAGGTAGATAAGAAATTTAGGAGGCCTTTCATTTAGGGGGTTAAGGTAGCTGGCATTTAATTTCACATGCCACGTGTCAACCTCTGAAAGCTTGTTAGTCTAATTAACTAAGAGGGAATGACTTTTTATTGTTTTATATAGATTACACGTACAGATTGCTTACACATTTGTCATTAATTTATGAAATAAAGAGTAAATTAAACCAAAATCAGTGTAATTAATGCATGAGAATTTATGTAGTATCTTTTAATTTTTTTAAATAATGTCTTAATGAGAGAATTGAAAGCCTCCGACATCTTTGGTCAATGAAAATATTTTGAAATTTAGAATCGATTTTTCTAATCTTGATCTGAAATAGTCGTTTGGGAGAGTATTCTTTGCTTAGAGATCACAAAAGACCATTCCACTATTGTGCCTCTTTTAGAAGAATCAACATGTATATCAATATATGCTATATATACACACACGTATTGTTGTAAAAAATCGTTTTACATAATATGATGAGCTATATCAAATTATCAACAATAACATAAATCATAACTCGATAATCTCTTATTCTTCTCAATTACTTCCACTTTTACGTTAGAGTCTCTCTTTCGAAGACGTCTTATTCTATAAAATAGTTTAACCTTTTTTTTTTTGACTGTGTAACTGTGTTGTTTGTATTAACCAGATCAAAATCATGTAATTTGGTGATGTAGTTACGAAATTGCGTAACATTAAGCCCATCCTACGTAAATTGATTGAAAGAAAAAAAAGGCCCTCATGTGTAAATTTTATTGGAGCAGAGCAAGGCTTCCCTTGTTTGAAGGCCCAATCAATCTCATACACATTCACATTCTTATCATTTGGGCTCAAATAGAAGAACACACATCGACTATTCACCTATGTGAAAAGTCTGACGATAATCCAGAATACGATTAACTAACGTCTACCAAAAATTAGAAAATCGTGTATACGATTGAATGGATATGGAGTACTTGTTAATTGGGTCTGAATTCAGATAAGATATATCCTGAAACGATTTCAGAGAAGCAGAAAAAGTGAGGGTATACGAGATGTGCCTCTGTATGACATCCTGACCATGATAGATCACTGTGTTCGAGAATCGCATTAGAGTTTGGTTGTATTTACTCGTACTTTAAATGGTCGAGGATCGCATTAAATCATCAATATAAATAATACAAGAACTAATCACAACCTTACAAGAAGCGAATTTTATGACAATCCACTCCCTTCTACACATAGTTTGTCACAAATCATTTGTGTTAAAACTAAAACTAGTCAAATAGGGTACGTGTGACAAGTCTTTATCCCAAAGTCATTGATCCCACATGCATATTCTTTCAAGTAGATTCTTGAAAGACCGTGTCAATATATCACACAAGAATATCTTATTTCAATAAAATATTCGGTTCGTAATCCATGAAATGAGATCATTAACTATGATCGACTATAAAGATCATTACTTAAACAATTAGAAAGAAAAAAATAAGAGAAAAATATTTCTTACTAGGGAGATATCACACTAATGGTACCAGCCGTTGACAGATACGGAGTATATATCATCACATTGTAATAGAGAGTGAAATATTAATCATTTAGGTAGCTAAGAAGAAAACATTACGATTAGTATTATTTGATCCATTATAATAAAATGGAGGGTTTTGTGATTATGTCGCTTTCAATTGACATGCTTCACACATAGTGATAGGTTGAAGTCGCCAACTCCGTCATTTGCCACTCCCTCTGTTTCTTTCCAAGTTAGTCCACTTTTTCACTATGATTCTACTTCTATTACTTTTTTTTTTTCTTTAATTTTATTTTACCTACATTCAACATTTTCTGAATTAATTATTGTGATCATACTATTCTTTAATCACTACTCCATTACTTTTGAATTTTGTATTTTCTGCATGGGATTTTCTTCTTTGTTTTTTACTCGCTCTAATTTCTTGTATCTTGTAAGTTTGATGTTTGACATTGCCCTAAAATCACGAATTCTAAGAATTTCGTATGTGAATTCCGTGCATTTTCTTCATACTGATTGCATTTCTTGATTGTGTCATACTGTCATGTAATTAAAGATGAATTGAGCATTTTACCCTGATTTTGTGAAAATGTGGGGACTTTTAATCGGTAAATTACATCTTTCGAAGTAAAATTTTACTGTAGTATAATCAAGTTGTTTGTGCCAAAAAGATCAAAACTTTAGCGTTTCCAGTTAAAAAAATTGATGAAATAGTAGTATGATGCAGTACATTACTTCTTTACGTTAAATTCTTGAATTGGGTTTTTAATTTGAGCAACATTTACTGGAAATGAGTGGAAATGTTAAAATGGGTTTCTTGAATTGTTCTTAATAAGGATGTAATTGTGGTCGAAATTCGAAACGAAGAAATTAAAATGTGAACTTTTATTAAAATTTTCGATTTTTTCTCATGTTACCCTCCCAAATATTGAGCTGGTAAAACCTGATCGAACCTGACTTAACCCGGAAATCTTAGGCAATCAAAATCAGGAAATTACTGATTAAAAAAGTTCCAATTTTTTTTTTTTCTAATTTCAAAATTAAATAACTAATGTTTTAGCCTATGGCTATGTCATGTGTAGTGGAGTTAGAGCTGGCAAAAGCTGACACGACCAGGTTTTAGAATTGTAACGTTTTGTTTTGTTTGTAGATTGCTAGACATGGAGAACATAGCTTCTTGCAGTTCATCTGGGGGAGATGGCAGCAGGGATATGGAGAGACTAACCGAAGCCTTTGGCTCCTCTTTGTCACTTGAGGCCATTGCTTCTGCTTACTCTCAGGCAGGCTCGGATGTCGAGTTGGCCGGTGTCATTCTTTTTGAATTACAATTGAATACTTCTGCAGTCTCCAATGGAGTTAAAGACGCGCTGAACGAAGCTGGTATCTCACCTTTTGATATACAAATTTGTATTTAAGACACGTTCATCTGTATTTGGATCTGTTAGAAGACTAAACTTAGCATTGCACTCGTTCCCTTATCGGGTTACATATTTTTACTCTAGGATATTTTTCAGGGATTGCAGGAGAATGTGTGAAGTCAACAGTAGAGTCGCAAGGTGAATTGGTAACTGTCGAGGGCTCACGTGAATCGACTAATGTATCAAGGAGTGGTAATGTGAAAGATGATGGCATTCATGAAGACATTGGAGTGTTTCTATTTGAAATGCTCGGAGATGGGTTTCAACTTGGCATTGAGACAATCAATGAAGTTCTCGGTGAGTTAATGTTGATGCTGAACTTCAGCGACTGTTTTATCTTACAACAGATGCTTCTGTTTGTTACTGCATCCCATTTGTGTTACGGAGTACAACACTACAACTGTTTAAAAATTAAGCACACATCGATTCATCGTTCATATAATTTCTGAGAATGCTAAGGTTATGATTTTTCACAGAAGACAGTTTCAGTGTTGTTTCTTCTTTAAAGCTGTCATTATTGCTGTTGTCTAAGGTTATGAAATTGGATCGTGTATTGATGTTGAATGTGCGCTAAACTTGCAGGAACCTGTGGATACGACCTGGAAAAGGTTAGGCCTTACAGAATTCTAACCTTTGAGATTTTGCACATGATGGATTAATTAGAGCCTTAGAGGTCCTCGTTTATCTTACGACACTGAACTTATTAATCTGTTGTTGATCTGATGTTTCCGTTCAATTTCCCTGAAATAGAGTATGGAGACACTTGTTGACTTATCAGCTTCGACTCTAGAGAAAAGTGACGATGTTCTTTGCAGCTCGGCTGAAACAGTAAGTTCCATCCTCGAAAACAAAGGCATTGCCCTATTTACTCATTTTTCTTTAGATTTGCAGCCCTCATCCAGATTCCTGTAACTATATCAGGAAACGTATCCAGACATCGGACCCTATAAGCTTTATGAAAAGTCACCGTTAACAGATTATCCAGGCCCAAGGTTTGCTGTTTCCGTCTTTCTTTCTGGAATGTCTTACATCTTCTTCCAGTTTGCTCATGTGTATGTTTCTGTCTAATACATTTCCTGCTTATTTTTGGTGATGGAACTAGGCTGGTGAAGCGAAATGGGAAAGACCCACGTAAGAAAAGTAAAAATAATACGAGTAGTAATTTGCAGGCGGAGATTTTGGGAGCCTTGTTTACTGCTCCTGAAAGGGTAGAAGAGCAGCCTAAACGGATTATTCCTCGAGCTGGATTCAGGAGATCGGTTTTATATGGGAGATCTGTGGTTGCACCACCAAAGGAGACTAAGAGGGAACAACCATATGTCGCTGTGAAAGCTTTAACTGATGCCAAAGAAGGTACTGCCAGGAGATCGGTTTTATATATATATGATTCTCTCTTCTAGTCGCATATGTTTCAAGTTGAGCTGATACTTGTCCTTGCACGTTCTTGATTTGAAGATGAAGAGGGGGATGAGAATAGCTTCACGGTGCTTCGCCAGGCTGTGAGGGAGCATTGGATTACTATGAAAGAGTACTACAAAGCTGTAAGCAATCGGATTTGCAATTTTGCATGTATCTCCGCGTGAATATCATCAAATAATCTCTTCTTGTCGGTTGCTTGGATTAGATCAGATTTACCTCCTCCTCCTTCATCTCTCGTGTTTTTGCAATCGCGGGGTCATCTGTTTACGACTTTTTGGTTGACTTGCAGGCTGTCGATGCTTACACCAAGGGAGATAATGAGCGAGCCGTTAAGCTTATGAAAGAGGTGCTGCCGCTGCCCTAAGGAAATCGATTTCATTTGCAATGAGACGAAGACATGTTATCTTTGGTTTTTACTTTTTACTGTTTAGGCCTGATAAAATGAAGTAAAATGGCTCACAAACTTTTCTGTTGATGCATTCTGATGATGCAGTTTATACTGTTTACTTAGTATTCTTATGGCATTTCAGGGTCAATTTTTTAACAAACTGGCTCGTGAAGCGGATGAAAAGTCGGCGCAGAAGCTTACAGAGGCAAGGTTAGTTTCAAGAATGCAGTTTCTTTAAAGAAAAAAGTGGAAAAATCTTATGACCAATCCTGGTGTAACTAGCTGATGTTGGTTGGGGTGCAGGCCAGATGAAGAAATGCTGTTAGACTTCGGTACATTTGAACCAAGAGAAGCCGTAAAGCTTTTGAGGATTCATCTCTCTAATCTTGCAGGCATTCCAGGTACGTATGTCATGGCCAATTCTCGTTCGCTGTATATGCCTGCTAATCTTACAACCTGCAAACATGACTTCACGACGTTCCTGTTTCTCAGGTATTCGTAATTTAAAGATTGGTGTTCAGAGCGATGATGGAGAAAACCAAAAGGGGCGCGTGAAAAGACTGGTATGCTGCTAAACATTGCTAACTGTAATCTGATGTTATACTTCTGTCTGGTTTTTTGATGTTATACAAACACGCAGGTCGTGAAACTTCTGGAGAAGGAATCTATCCAATGGACAGAAGCAGACAACGGAAAAACGATAGTGATCAAGGTGGATGAAATCAACCCGAAAACTTTAAGCTTTGCCAAAAAGCAGGAATCTGATCCACTCTAAACCTCCAAGGCTAATCTGTGACTTTAAAAGCTCTGGTTTTGTGCGACAATGGCAAGTTTAAGCATATACTGTACTATCATACCGGTAAAGTCATTGAGGGGTCTCAAGACATGTATTTGAAACCCGTCATTATCAAAGTTAGCCTTGTGGCTCCATTTACACCCAAAAAACCTCGACTAATTCATTGGCGATTTTTCTTGTGAAGGGTAGCAGGTATGAACTCAATGAATATAAAAAAAAAAAAAAATGTTTTGCTTCATACACATTTAATTTATCCTCCTGCAATTCGATGCAGTATATAGTATGAGACGATCTCTATACCGTGAATCAGAACAGCTTCAATTAATCTGGCAGACCCCAAAAAATTCTTAACTGGATTACGTAGTAAAGTACAAATTTCAGCATACACAAAGTACTCCTCCATACTAATCACTACAGTAATTACTAATTACCATCTGCCGGATCTCGAGATTAACAAAACTCTCTGGCCATAATAATAATAATTTAAGTTCACCGACAATTCGCATATATACACGGGCACAGCAATTACCGTCTACAGGACGACCCTAGGCTCGTTGCAAAGCCGGAAGAGTGCTAATTTGTGAAGTTTCTAAGCAAATTGTCATATCATTGTGTGAGTCTTTGGGTATCATTTTCATCGTTAAGGGTCTCGATGAGAAGGGGAGGGGCGTACTGAGCTGTGCCTTGGTGCTCCTCCGCGTCTTGGCAAAACGACAGGATAATGGTATCAATGGACATCTCCACAACGCCGAAGAACAATGTGGCAACAATATAGCCTAGAGCCCAACACGCCTGCACGTTGAACCAATCATTCAGTATGTCAAACCAGCAGTATTGTCGGGAACTAAGATGAGAAAGACCGTCGTTAACAATGGAGATGAGAAGCGTACCAGCACAGGGAACAATGGAGATGAGATCTTGTTATGGGCAGACTTGTACTTGTACGAATCCAACATGAGGAACCCGAACAATGCACTTGATAAGCTAACACACAACTTTCCAAGAGCAAGAATGACATCTCCGATCACATTTACCTTTCCGATTCTTAGTATGTTGTTCATGATTAAACTTGTCGCGATAGCAGACGATTTGAAGAAGCTTTTCCCTGTTATCGCAATCTACAAATCATAATTCCAAAATTTACAATCAGTTAAAACTGTCTTACACAAGTTTTAGTGATTTCGAAATGAGAATAGGACAAAAAAAACATACCATTATGTAAGCGTTACGGTTTACAGATTTAAGGGTCCACTCGACAGACTTCAAGCAGAAATTAGAAGAATGATAGACTATCTTCCTGAACCAATTATCTGGTGTGACATAGGAAACTTTCAGCTTCCGGCGAATTGACTCAAGTATAAACCGAATAGATTCCACGAACGAAAGAAGCAGAGAACCAATAGCAACTGAACCAAGGTTGTATCGTAGAAGCCTCTTCATTGAGCCGAAAACTGGAAGAAACGGAATATCTGGCTGCAAATGCAATCTATATATTGTTAGAAAGAACAACATAGCCTAAGTACAAATAGAATCAGCATGGATTGTTGTATACTCACGGAGGTGTCACCGCGGGCCCAATAATAAGAAGCAACGGATCCAGCAATGACAGTCGATGATGAAACGATGAAGAAATGGGTGGCCCAATAACCACCCAACAAATGAAAGAGAATAGCAACTCCGATGTGCGGAGTATAATGGATACTGTAACCACAACAGCGTTCGCAGCTGACTCGCATGGATGCGAGATCATAAGCGCAGCAGTTGGAGTTGCAGTTATTTTGACGGACCTCTCCGGAGCTAAATAAATGAAAGGCAGCTGATAACCAAATCATGTAGAATATTGCGAGAATGGTAAAGGGTATGATCGGAAATATCATAAGAGCTTGGACTTCTCCTATGACTTTAGCAGCCACCTAAAAAATAGTCGAGCACCGTGTCAGTAGAAGATTACGGATAATCTAATCACTAATATAAAACAAACGGATGAATAAATCATAAATCGGAAAGATTTAGACTTGCCTTTAAAACGGATGTTGCCATAAGAATACGCCTAACAATAGCAATAGATGCAAGGAGTGAAATCCCCATAACAACGGTCATCACAGTCGCAGCAACACGCATGTGAGTTAATTCCTGTGACATAATTTTTTTCACTGTTAAAAAAACGTCTAATTTGGACATTTCGTCTTAAACCGACTTTGATAAATGAGAGTTATGAGACCTTACCCTTCCGTATACATGAATGTACGGATCATGCTCACCGACAATCGGGGTCACAGCATCGTTCCCCATCCATCCAGCTGTTAATTGTACACATGATTAGAAAATTTCCCCGCGTTTCATTAAATTGTATAATGTGAAAATAAGATTTGGATGGTAAAATTCTAACCTTTTAAATAAAAGAACATTGTGACTGATATCACGAGAATGTTGAAGAGGACGACTGTTATCCATGGCATTCCAGAGACGAAATGTCGGATCAAAAGCAACCAAATCACCGACAAGAGAAGTGGCACAAGTGCTCCACAAACTATCAATACCGGCCATGATTTTCCAATGTCAGCCATGTATCTCTGCACGTCGCACATTTCCAACACATGAATTCACAAAAAAACAAAGTATGAATTGTCATTGTATGAACTGTAAAAGTAAGAGCACCAACCTTTAAGACAGCAGACCGAGTGTTAATTGACTTGTGTATTGATTTGTCTATTTCAAGCCCGTCATTGATCTTTATTCCACCCATCTGCTGCCAATGTCGTAACGACATATTTGATGGACGTGCTATGAATTGACAGCTCCAGAAAACTTGAAAGCAATAGAATGGAAAAGCATTCAGCCAAGAACCAACAAACTTACTAACGACTTCAGATTTATGTCACTTTGACTCTTCACTTCTAGAATCTACAGCCATTCAAAACTTCTCCTATGGAAGTCAAAAGCGGAGGTATGTGTGACGGAAGTAAAGGAAGAAACTTTGATAAAGGAACATGACCTTTAAATATCGAGGATGAAACATTAAGATCCAAAGGGAACTGGCAAAAATCTACGAGTTCAAGGTGGTTTATACAGTAATTAATTTTTATTTTTTGGGCGTAGAAAAGTTTAGGTCAAAGGGCAGGCCTTCCCCAGAACAAAGTACTACCTACCAACAAGGCTATATTTTAACGGAATAGGAATCGAAATCTTGAGTTACCATTAACACTGGGGTATATGACAGGGTAGCAGGGTCCTTGAAGTTGAAGTGAAGAATTCCGCATATCTGGACTGAGGAATTCAAAATAATTATAGTTCCTGTCAATCCATTCATCGACAGTGAGGTGTACATCTCCATCTGGATAGTCACAGACCCAACCTAAGGAATCTTCTTCTGGATAAGGGCAATCCAACAAACAAATGCTTCTCGCATCCTCGAGTTTGAAATCGCTTTTCTTCAGTCCGCTTTCATAAACCTGGTTCGGATTCATCCAATATCTGAGTTCCAGTTCGCGGAGATCAGGATTGGCATGTCGGTCACCACAAAGATTCCCTTTATAATCCAGTCCATAAGTTAACCTGGTAAACCAACATACCGAATCAAATCGAATCAAAAGTTAATCTGATTGTTCATTTCATTGTTGAACACACATGACACATCTTTCTCAATTTCTGCATTGATGAACGTCTAACAGGCTAAACATCATACATTTACATTTCAGCACATATCATTTTCAACATTTTTACACTAAACTAGAAATATACTAACTAAAACTATCAAATTGCAGGAAACAACATGTCCTAACTCCTAACTAACAAGAGCACGAAAATGATTAACAAATCATACATCCTTGATCAGATGCAGCTGAATAGAACGGAAATGGAAGACATCGAAAACACACACACAATATCCTCTAGTAAGTAGTAGTGAACTAGTGATAAGCTGCTATTGCATTAAAAAAACACCCAACTGAACTTCTAGTGGCCTTCAACATAAAAAGCTTCCCTATTTCAACTTCCCAATATCATTCCCCCAAAATCACAGTAAAAAAACATAGAGCTAAAGGCGCAAATTATACTCTGCAATTGTCATATGCTGCGACCGAGGAACGACTAACTGAAACAAGTTTACACAGCTTAGTAGCACAGTTGCTGAAGCAAATTCTGCTAAAAATTCAGCAGTAGGAACAGCAGAATGCTCCAAAATCCACATAAATGCGACCACAAAATCAAATCTGTGATGCAAAATTCATACATCCCTCAAAAAAAGAAACAAATCCAGGTACATCACACAAACTAAAAGATGATTACTTTACCATAAAAAGGGGGAGGGGGGGCACATGACCTACATTCTACAAAGAAATGATGAAATATGAAGTGGGATTAGTTCAAAAAAGTTGGAAAATTGAGTTACCTAAGTGGATTTCCTTGATTGAATCCAAAGCTAGAGTTAACAATCATACCAACCCAGAAAGCAATGAAGATTAGAAGAAACACAACATCTCTACATTTCCTATCTTTCTTAATAATCCCACCACCAAGCTGACCTCCATCACTTGATGGGTACCTCCCTATAACTGGCCTCATTTTGCAACTTTCTAGAGAGATAAAGGTTGCAACTTTCTAGAGAGAGAAAGTGGGGGAAGTGCAAGTGAGAAGCTAAAGCAAGGGTTTTTGGACTTTGGAGGTGGGTGGGGGGAGTGATAAAAGAACAACACTTTCTTTCTCTCTCACACTAAAACAGTGTAACCAAACAAAAAAACAGCATGAAAGCAAGAACACAGTTAAACACTTAACTAGAGTGTGAGGAAAAGTGTGAAACAAAACTAAGAGAGATTCTTGGCTTAAGGACTGGTGCATAATAAATTCACTTCACTTTCTCCCCCACTTTAGTGTACATTAACATTATTCCGATATTTCAAGAGCTCCCTTAAATTGAATTTCAGGGTTCGGGGACATCACAAGGATCAATTAGAAATACTACGGAGTACGATGTATATTTTAAACGACATTATATAGAATAAGTTTTGAGTTGGAAAGTGTGAAGACGATGTTTCAAGAGCTCTCGTAAACTGTAGGTAAGTGGGGTCGAAGGTAAGAAGTGTGATTAATTATGATCATAATAAGAGAACTTTAGCTTTTAACAGTGATTTAGGACAAAGATAGATTTACTCCAATATACTTTTGTGGTGATTTTCTATCTAAAATTCTACCTTTGCAATCAATCATGTTTGAGACAAGATTTGGGGCAATAAAAAAAGGGTCCAATGTCAGGGACCATACTCAGTTTTGATGGGCTGTTTTCTGTATGGGGAATAGAGACTGGTGTCACCTTATTTTTAATATTTTTTTAATTTAAATATCAGTTTTTTTTTTTGGAAGAAAACAGAATTTTAATTTTAAATCATTGTATACATAACTTTGGCTTTTGATTTTGTAATTATAGTGACAATATTAGATTAATCATAAGCACATACCATACAAGTTTAGATTCAGATTTAGTGTGTTTTTGTTGTGTAATACTGATGGAAATAAGACTCCTTAAACATGTTACTAGACCGGGTTAGCTAATGGCTGACCCAAACCCAACCCGATACTATTTTTTGCAGGCCCAAGGCAGGTCGACTAGGTGGGCCAAATCTGAACCCGTGAACCACTGTGGTTTTGGCCTACCGATACAAGCATGTAAACGATGGATTGCACCGTTTGAATTCCGTTTCCTCGAGGGGGAAAAACAAACAAATACTCACAAACACGAGCATTTTCGGTCAGTTTACAGCATGGTTCAAAGCCTCAGACAAGTTGGATCGGTCATGATCACTGATTAAGGTCTGCGATGAAAAAACTTATGCTTCACTTGATAAGCTTACTTGTTTCTTCATCGGCATCTACATTATCCGCCTTCATCCTCTCCAGAATTTCACCAATATCTTTACCATGTCTAACATTGGCTCTTATCAGAGTAGAGTACATCTCTTGGTTCATAGGAACAACCTTACACAACACTTCTAAAAACCCATCAACTTCTTCCATTCCTCCTTCGTCACCGAGCCACTTGAGTATGCTTGAGACGGTTTCTTGATTCGGAACCCAACCCTCGTATTCCGGCCCTAGTTCAAGTCCTTTCTTCATGCGCTCTAACGCCTTACCCATATTCCCACACTTGATGTGCCCTCCACTAATGATGGTCCAAGTGCTCGGGATTGGCGATTTCCCCTTGCTAATAACATCCTCGACTAATCGCTCCCCTTTTTCAACCATCCCCTTTCGAGAGTAACCGAGTAGAAGAACATTGACGACACGGAAATCATAAGAGTTACCGGATGACTCCCACTCGTGCAATACCCTCTCGGCCTCCTCGATCTCATCTACTTTAACCAAGGAGCTAATCACGACCATATAATCGACGTTTATTTGTGCTTTACACACTTGTTTGTGTATCCTCCACAAACTCATTATTTGAGCTGAATCGCCGAGCTTTGCATATAAAGTAATTAAATGTTTTATACCAATCGGGTTGCCTCGAACCCTATTCTCAGCCTTTTGTAAATAGCATACCGCCTTTTCCTTACAACCCTCGTTGATGAAGTAATCAGCAACCAAACAGCACGTAGACCAGTCTATCGTGGGACCTCGTTTAGTTTCCATCATATTCAGCATCTTCTCGAGAACAGCAGTATCGGACTTCAATGCCAATGATTTAAGGCAGATTTTATAGCTGATAATGTCGGGGGTTACACCGTCTTCCTCCATCTGGAATAGCAACTTGGGAACTTTGTCAACTTCTCCGGTCTTCATGTATAGAGTCATGATGTTGTTGTAAGCTAGGGCATTTGTGATGATCCCTTTGTCCTTCATTGTCTGGAAATGTGAGAGAGACTTGTCGACGAGGTTTGCTTTCACGTAACAGCTGAGAAGCGCACCGTACATACGTTCTGAATGATCGTTGACGTCGTTGAATAATCTTTCGGCAGCTTCAACGCCGTGTACTTGACCTGTGAGATCGAGCCTCACTGCAAGATCGCCGAAAACCGGAGGGCCGATGGATCTGCCAGTTATCCACTCAGAAACCTGCCATTAACAGCAAATTTAGCAGGTTTTGAAGCATACAAGTCTCATGACAAAGGCTTCAAACCCTTCGATTCCCTGAAAGTTTCAGTTTTATAAAATATATACTCATTTACCCTGTTACCCACATCATCTCCACTAACAGTGGCTATAACATAACAGTACCCAACGCCTCAAGAACTCCCAGAAAGTGCAGGGTAGTAAGCAATAGGAGGGTCAAATATACGCAACCTTACTCATGTGTAAGTGACACTAAAAGCCAAGGCTGTTTCGAGATTGATTCCTACATCATCTCTAAAACTGATAACTACCATCAATACATTCAATACTATCCAACAGCAGCAAATCGCGAGTACATACACATACTACATACTACATACTACTAACCCGTTTCAAATGCACCGACATTACAATCATTTTTCGACCAAAATATTATGGAAAAATGCATGATGATATATCAAAGTCACAATCTTTAGAACAGAAGGCAGTACAGACAAGTACCATCAATACTAACTTACAAGTTACAACAACAAACTTCTACAATCTACATACTACTAAGTACTAACCCACTTCAAATGCATTGTTTTTACTAGTATCAATTTGTCAATAAAATGTGTTCAAATTCATCATCATAACCAAAATAATTTGGAAAAAAATGCATAATAATGTATCAAAGTCACAGTCTTTACAACAACAAACCACAAATCACTAACCCATTTCAAATAAATTGGCTTTCCTATCAATTTTCTAACGAGGAGGGGATCGAGTCTGGGACCTATTGTTCAAGGTAACTCCGAATTAACCACTAGACTAAGACATTTACGGTATAACAAAGGGGGCAGTGCAGAAATGTGCCGAAATCAATTAAATCGAAAAAACGGACCTCAAGGGCACGATCAAAGAGGTGTTTTTGACGAAGAGTGTGAATAATCCTCTTAATTTCACTATGTTTGACAATAGTTCCCTTCTCATACTCAGATAACAATGGAATAACACTGGTTTTGGGGGAATTTGCCAAGAGTTGGACGATTTTGGAGTGTAATGAATTGTCGAATTGGGTAGAATATTGGGTGATTTTTCTAGTAATGAAGTGGGGTTTGAGAGATTGGAAGCTTGATTTTGAGATTAATTTGTTCAAGAACAATAATTTGGGGATACCCATTACTTCTACTGAATTGAAATAACTAAGAAATTTTCAACAATGAAGAAATTTGTGAGGAAATTTGTTTAAACAATTGGGAGAATTCAGTGATAGCTGCGTGTAATCTTCATTTGGAGATTGGGTTTAGGGTTTTAGCTCGCTCCTTCAATTTAGGGTTTTAGGGGTTAATTTAAGTTCATCAAAATATTTACGGAGTATTTTTTAGCCTAAAATAAAACAATGGAATTACCTTTTCGTAACACAAGTTTAGTTGATCATAACAAAAAATTCCTAATTTTTTTCTTAATCGTCATTTATCTTTCTGAATCCTCTTTAATTAACTGTCATGATTGAATTTTCCTGACGATCGCAATCGTAAATCTTCATTTGTTAATCAATGAAGTAATGTTTTTTCTTAATCATTAACTCAATTAATTACTCCATATTTTTTGTTTGCTTTAACGATTTATTCAATTAATGTTTCATATAAGGGTTTATTAGGTTATAGGGTTTCGGCCACTGTGTTTGCGGCGCCTCGATATTCGGCTTCGGTGTCTGAACGAGAAATGGTAGGTTGATGTTTGGAAGAACAAGATACATGATAATCACTAAGAAACATGCAATAGTTGAATGTAGAACTTCGAGAATTGGGGCAACACCGACCAAATCCGCATCCGAGTAGGCCGTGATAGAGGCTGAGGCAGATTTAGTGAGGGTCATGCCGCCTAGGGTGACATACGGTACCCTCGAGATACTATAAAATACGCTTAAGAAACTGAAAATGCAGCTCTCAGGGTGCATGCATAAAGAGACAAACTTGTTGAATGGCGTAGGAGATGTCGGGTCGAGTAATGGTGAGGTATTATTGGAGTGGCTCGGCAAGGCTTCGACAAAAATTCGAAAGCATAAGAGAAGTTATTGTGTAACATACTAACTTAATATTCTTCCACAAAAATTCGTAAGACGATCAGTGGGTAAAGGTTTATACACTCGTATGAATGAGTTGAAACTTAAAAAATGTATTCAAAGATTCAATGGACATTCGAGTGAGGGGCCTAATAGAATATAAACGTACCTCAATCATCACTTTAAAATTTTGGTTGGATTAACATAAGTGTAGATTTTTTACCTTTGTTGTTGCCATCGAAGGCCGTGATCTTCATGATTTGTAATAGAATGTCATATTACAAATTAACATAACAACTCATCATCTTGTTTTCAAAAGTAAATTTTGATTAAATTCCAAGCACTTTTTCTCTAAATACTAAATATATTATACATAAATATTTATCGAAATAGGTAAAATTTTAGTGTTTACAAATGTCTCTCAAAACTTGTTGTAGACACTTACATTTATAAGTGCTTTAGATAACGGTTTTAGATAAGAGTTTCAGATGTTCATTACCTTCTTTAATGACCTAATTATTCTCCCTTCTCCTCGTCGCCCCCACACAACCACATTCTCAATAATATACCGGGCAAAATAATAATTTCAAAAATAATATATTCGCAAAATACTGCGATCATTACTCGGTGAAAAAAGATAACGACTACAGATTTACTATTTTTTTAAAAATAAAATAAAATAAAGAGTAAATCTTTCTTAAGATGAGTTTCCGTCTTAAGTTTACAACATGTTTTTTTTTTTTTTTTGAAAGTGAAGATCAATATCATTAATAATAAGTCATCCGGCATCTACAAAAGATGTCAAATTGAACTGAATACAAATTTGTGAAAAATAAACAAAGAACATCATTGAGACAAAGATCACTATTAGAATAATGCGCGACACAGCCTTTCGCGAAGGAATCTATAGATCTGATGAAATAGCCTCCAACATGATGAACTTCCTCTATTTTGACAAATAGTAGACCGAGATCTGACCTCAATTGTATCGCCGTATGTAGGGATTCCATTGCTCTCATGATCTTGCACATAATTCTTGAAATCTAAGCCCTATACTAATGTAAGAGACTGAAACCTCGAAATAAAGGAAAAAAACCTTGAAAACAAGAACAAAACAACTCTCATAAAATAGATACTTTTATTGAATAAGATTCGATAACTAGTAATTGAGACTTGAACAATTTTTGGGGCTTACCATCGATTAATAATCGATGGAGGCCCCAAATCGAGGAGAAAAAGTAGGTTTTTTTTTGGGAGAAAGAGAAGGAAAAACTAGGGTTTTTTCTTTCAGTCTCCGTTTACAACATGTTAAATAATATCCAACTACGGAGTAATATTCCGTCCTACACTTACGACGGATATTCAGTGTCAATAATTTGCCTAAAACAAAAGTAGTCATAAAAGAGTCGTATACCACCCGAACTACGGCAACTAAAAAGACAATAATAAAATCAAAAGAATTTCTCTTTACTTGATCCAACTTACTATTTAAACTTCGAAACAACAGCTCTCCATTTTTCTTCTTCTTCTTCTATACTTTGATCACAAATTCCTCTCTTTAATTCATTCCTTTTTTTCGCAACAATGGAGGATCCCCCTTTTCCAACCCACCCACCCGATAACTCCAGGTATTTTTCCTCTCAATTTTCAATCAGTCTTTTACTTTTCTTGTTAATTTTGTAAAATTGGGTATTTTTTTTTTCAAAAATCTTGAATTTTGATTGTTGATTGAATTCTTGGGTTTTGTGAAGTAGGAGAATGTTTGCTGGGGGAAGTAGCAGTAATGGGTCGTCGTTTGTTGATGCTGATGTTATCGAAATTCCGCCGCCTCCTACTTGGAAACCCAAACGTCAAAAGCATCATTTGGTGATTAATTAATTCATTTTCCATTCCTTTGATTGATTGATTGATTTTTTTTTTTTTTTTTTTTTTTTTTTATCTTCGATTAATTTTGAATTTAGTTGTGGGTTTTCTTTTCTGGATTGAAATGATGAATAAGTTGAGTGCTCATGGAGGTTTTGTAGTATTCTTTAGGTATAAAGTTTTGAACTTTACTATGTATTTGAACTAATTAGGGTTGTTTATGAGGTGTGGTATGTGTTTCGAGGCGAAACTCGAGTTATTGTAGGCTTTAAAGTTGTATTGGATTGTGGAAGAAAGTTTGGGGTTTTTGAGTGATCAAGTAGGTATAGAGTTGCAATAGGATAGTTGATTATGTATGGTATGTTGGTAAGTGTTTCGAGGCGAAACTCGAGTGATTGTAGGCTTTAAAGTTGTAGTATTGGATTGTGGGAGAAAGTTTGGTGTTTTTGAGTGATCAAGGAGGTATAGAGTTTTGAACCTTCTTTTAGTTGCAATAGGATAGTTGATTATGTATGTTATGTTGGTATGTGTTTCGTGGCGAAACTCGAGTGATTTTTAGGTTTGTAAGCTGTATTGAGTTGTGGAAGAAAGTTTGGTGTTTTTGAGTGATCATGGAGGCTTTGTAGAATCTACTGAGGTGTGAAGTTTTGAATTTGATTATGAAGTGAAACTCTCAAGGGAACTTGATTATGTATGGTATGTGCTTCGTGCCACAACTCGAGTGATTTTAGGTTTAGATTTTAGAAGCTGTATCGGATTGCTTGTAAAGGGTTGGTGTTTTCTTAGCGATAATGGAGAGTGTGCAGAATCTTTCATGGTATAAAGTTTTGAACTTTATTACAAAGTGGGTAGGTTTAGAAGTTGTGGCGAAATTTGAGTTATTGGAAGTTCTTTTTGAATTTTACTTACAAAGAGGGTCTTATACTAAGAAGCGAGGGAACATGCAACATAAAAATTTTACGCGTAAGAAAATTGTATTATTTTTTTAAAATTCTTGAACTCTTCTTGGAGTATAGCTACTGAAATTCATTTTCTTTATATGTAGAATACTCATCACGTAGTGATCGATATCGACGATGAAGATCCTGATATTGTCATCATCGATCAGAAATTTGCTCCAAAAAGCAAAGGCAAGGTAATGTATACTGTTTGTTGAATTTGAAGTCATATTGTGTGTATACTGTTTACTGCATCCGTTTTTTAACATAAGGCGCTTATATCACTGTTTTCTTCCTTTTCGTTCTGTCACACTTTACAGAAACCCATGCTTAATAATAACACCACCAAAGGAGCTTCAAGTACTGATGCAACCATCATAGGCAACAGTTTAAATGGGATCGATCTTGCTGATGTAAGTTATGATGATGACTGTGTTATGCTGCAAGCACATTTTGATAATTTCGACGTTCCAACGGGAGTAGAAGCAACCGTTTCTTGGTGGCCAAGTTCAAAGCAGAACCAATCAAGCGGCTCTTCATTCGCCCCTGAGCTGTATAACTCAACGAACTCCAATGAATCTCTTGTTAAATCAAAAAAATCGGTCCCAAAATATAAAAATTACCAATCAAAGCCTCCTATGATGGGATTTCCAACGAGTTCAGGCCTCGATATCCATGCTAGTGGTATAAGTCCTCCGATTCCTCCAATGCTTCCGTGGGGAGCTCCTCAGTCGTCTCCAGTCACGTCCAATCCTTTTACAGGTGCCTTTTTTGGAAACTGGGGACATGCTTCTCACAGCAGTGTGAATCCAGTCATGGGTAACTTTCCGAATATTAGTTCACCCAGCCCATTTTTCTCCGACTTTCCACCACAATTTGTTCATGGTTACCCTAATCATTCGACATGTCTCGATGAAGATATTTCCGCGCATATTTCTCCCCCCTCTACTAGCGGTCAAGAGGGTGATGGTGAAAACTCTATTTTGAAGAGGTTGGAAAGTTTTAAGAAATTTGATACCCTGGAAGATCATTCAGACCATTTATATAGCTCTTGTACTGAAAAATCAGTCAAGCAGGTGCGACTTGCGAGTGTATAAAATGTTTCTTCTAGTTTTCTGTTCTCATCTTTATGAACTTTATAGGTGACTGCTGTTTCTATAATTTTTGACAGTCCAAAAGCTGGAATAAGGTGATTGTGGAGGAATGGAGAATGCTGGAAAAAGATTTACCTGGTGATGCTTCTTTGACTGTTTGATTTGTATCCTAGTGACCCAGACTGCAGTTGACCTAACCCCATCTTTCTTTTCTATTCCATAATTTTCTAAATATCCTACAAAATTGTGTAAATTATTATTTTCTGAAAAAATCTTTCGTTCCCGTGTTTCTGATGACTCAGTAAAAAGTCCCGAATAGGTTTCTGTGGTGTGCATTTTATTTGATGCTGCAATTTGTTTGTACTTTGTTTGCGTCTACAGATTCAATATTTGTCAGGGTTTATGAGTCAAGGATGGACATACTGAGGGCCGTCATTTTGGGAGCAGACGGTACTCCTTACCATGACGGGCTCTTCTTTTTTGATGTTAACTTCACACATAATTATCCAAAGTCACCACCGGTATGTAAACCGTTACTATAATCCGTTGTAATCTTCTTGTTACTTTGTTATTCTGATTCGCAAAGCGCATGATTCAAATTATTTTTATGCAGCACGTAAAATATCATGCACATGGTCTACGGATTAACCCTAATTTGTATAATTGTGGGAAAGTATGCCTAAGTCTTTTGGGAACTTGGACGGGTAGAGGAGCAGAGAATTGGCGTCCTAGCAAGTCGAACATGCTACAAGTCCTCGTGTCTATACAAGGGCTTATTTTAAACGCGGAGCCGTACTACAACGAGCCTGGATATGCTAACTCGAAAAACAGTGCGCATGGCAAGAAGGCTTCAAAGGACTACTCTGAAAACACGCTTCTTCTCTCGCTCAAAACTATGCTTTACACAATGAGGAACCCGCCCAAGGTAAAACATCTCCCCATAAAACATCTAACTGTAATGTCGATTATCTAAGCAGTTTTGCTTTGTCATAAATGTCGATTCACAATTTTCCTCTATTTTGCATGATTACCGTGTTTGTTACCATTCTTCTGTCACAAGATATGTAAACTGATGTGTCTGTGTTCTTATAAATGCGTGTTTTTGAGGTGCAGAAATTTGAGGACTTGGTATTCGGGCATTTCTATAAGCGGGCACATGATATACTGGCAGCGTGTAGAGCATACCTAGACGGTGTCGAGGTTGGCAGTTTTGAGAAGGGCAAAACCGTCATCACACAAACTGGGAGAGGTACCTGCTCGACTCTTCTCAAGAGTAGTTTACCCGGTTACATCACAAACCTTGTCCAAGCATTTACTAAGATCGGCGTCAAAGATTGCGAGAAATATCTCGTTTCTGCAGATAATGGCGAAGGTAGTCAACCCTCTCGCAAGAAAAGGAGGCGTTGACGATGGATAAACCGATAGCTTACTAGTTTCAGGAACATACGCGTTATATTTTGACTAACAAACAAAAATCGGGTAATTAGGGCGGTCTTATTAGTAAACCGAACCCATTTCAAAACTTACTACTCGTACTAAATTACGCTACCCAATGTAGTTTTGTTTTAATAACCTCATAACTTATAATGTAGTTCATTTTCGCTACTCTTGATGCAAATCTATGAATTTTGATGTCGGGATTGTGATACAAAATTGAGGAGGGTATGTAAAGGGTGTACAAAAACGGGTGAGAATGGATCAAATTTCGGAACGACAAATAGGACATAGTTGGCTGTTCTTTAACCAATCATCAACACAATGTGAATGAAACATATGAGTACAATTGACAAGAACTCTACATTCCTCACCCTCTTGAAAATCATCTAAACAAATGGCACAATCATTACAAGTTGACATGTTTTCATGGCTATTATACTCTCTTATAGGAAGTAGACCCAATTTCCTAACCCCTTCCCTTTCCCTTTCTTGCCTTATTTCCTCCACAACTGATCTCATCATCTCCCTTCGTGACGCCCTCGCGCCCTCAAGGAACCTAGGGCTGAAGATGTCGATGCCTCCCTCAAGTGCACTCGACATCCTCAGCACTTGTACCTGTGGTTGATCATGACCTGACCCTGACCCTGACGTGGGTTGGGGTTGGGGTTGGGGTTGGGTCCGAATGGTGCTGAATGCATATCGACCACAGTAATGTAGGAATTGAAAAACGATTTCACCAACCAAGTACGCGAATATCATACAAAGCATTACACCTGAAGCAATGAAGATTATATCTTCATTCTTGTGATTACTTGACATTACTGTGTTCTAAGTAGAAAAATGTTGATTTTGTTACAAGAGGCACAATAACTCATGCCTCTTGAATGAATCACATTATTTTTTTTCCTATTTTCCTTGTAAAAAGAAAACATGTTTTGAGAAAGAATGGTCATAAATTAAATACAAAACATAATATAAATTTTACTTGTGAGCCAAGAAAAGTATATTTATTTTTTGTTTTTTTAATTTTGTGAATTAGCTAAGTATAGCAAAAAAAAATTGTGTTGTAGATATAATTGAGGTCCTAGAAATGTCTTTTTTTTTTCTTAGAAATGTTTTATTTTAGGATGTAGTTGTATTCTCATAATGAAGGTAAATTATATATGAACCTCTAAGTTTCAAATTAGCTAAATAAAAGGAGAAAGTAATTTGAGGTCATTCATCTTCTCTTTAGTAATTGAATTATGAATGCATAAAGTTTTAATCTTGAAAGCATAACAATATTTGGATTAACAATTTTAATCTAGGGTAAAAAATTGAGTCATTTTTGATATTTAGCTTAATGGGTACTGAAATAGAAGATAAACCAATTCCGACTTCGATTCCAATGGCTCAATCTGAGGAAGAAACTAGAAAATCTTCAGGGTATTTTTTATTTTATTTTATTTTATTTTATTTTATTTTAAATATTGCATCATTTTGTATAGTTTAGTGATATGATTATGGTAATGGTAATTAATGATTAAATTAAGTTTATGGTACTAGAAATGGCATAAAAGAGCATGATAATTTGGTGGATGAATCATCTAAGCAAGGTGTACATGATGCTATTGAGGTTCACTTGGATTCAGGTATGATTTGCAATGAACTAATGTGATTTCGTTCTTTAAATGTTTATTTCCGTATACAAACCTGACTCAACACCCGAAGTGAAAACCTAAATTTGACCAGGCTCGACTGGATATGTTTGTTATGTCTAAATAACTTGATAATTACACGTCCAAAAATGACTGCCTCGACCTGTTATGACCTTAAACTTGTACATGTACTAGTATTTGGATCCGTTTTAATGGTAAATGGGTATTATTGTCGGTCTAGAGAGACATTCACTAGCCTGACTGAATCCGACATGAACATGAATTTAACAGCTTGAATATGACCTAATATCCGAATTGGTGAACCTATAATAAGATGTTGCAGGAAAAGACGGTCAAGTTTCTGCACAAGGTGCTGCTGCAACAAATGTTGATGGTGCTCAGGTCACAGTTGGGTCTGGAGAACATCTACGCCCCTTGAATGTTGCTTCGCAGGGTGATGAAGACAGGGTTGTCATCGATACATCTCCACCGTTTGAGTCGGTGAAGGGAGAAGTTTCCAAGTTTGGAGGCATTGTTGATTGGAACTCTCATAAAATCCAGACTGTAGAGGTGGTTTAACTCGGTTTTCTTTTATCCTTAATTTTTTTTTTATTTTGTTCAGAGGATAGCATCGCTACATGACTTTACCAGCTACGGTAGCTGTCATTTTTTGATTTTCTTTCTTGCTGAAACTCGTTGAACTGAACTGAAATAAAACTGAATGTATGCAGCGACGTGAAATCATTGAACAAGAACTTGAGAAAGTGAAGCAGGAGATTCCCATATATAAGGAACAGTCCGAGGTTCTCAAACAGTCAAACATCCAAATACTGAACGATTTGGAAAGCACAAAGAAACAGATCGAAGAACTGAAGTTGAATCTGGAGAGAGCACAGAATGAAGAGCGTTTGGCACAGCAAAATTCCGAGCTTGCTCATCTCAGAGTCAAAGAAATGGAACAAAGAATTGCTCATGAGACGGAAAATCAGCCTCAGGACGCTGAAACCAAGAATGATGCTGTTATTTCCGACCTAAAAGCTGTCAAAACCGAGCTGCAAATGCTTCAAGTAGAGTATACGGCTGCATTGACTGAGAAATACGCTGCAGAGAAAAAAGCCGAAGCAAGTCTCGCAGTATTGAGAGATGTTGAGAAGACTGTGGAGGAACTGACAGCAAAACTGATATCAACCAAAGAAGCCCTGCAGTCTGCTACTGATGCTCATCTGCAGGCAGAAGAACACAGAACTGCAGAAGCGATGGCAAAGGAGGAAGACCGTGTTACCTGGCAAGCGCAATTGAAGCAAGCAGAAGAGGACTTGGCAAAACTAAGAAAAGAAATAAACGAAGCGAATGAACTGAAATCAAAATTAAACACAGCATATAAAACGGCTGCTGATTTAAAAGCCGAGTTAGCAGATTATTCAGAGTCGAAAGTCAGTCAGTCAGGTAAAGAAAAAGCAGCTGATGAACTAAAGTGCTTGAAGGTAGCAGTTGCATCATTGAAGGCGCAGCTTGAGAGGGAAAAATTGGAGTTGGATAATTTAAGGAAGAAAGACGATTTGGCTGCGACTGAGGTTGCATCGCTTGAAGCGGAGTTGGAAAGAGTGAAGTCGGATATAGCGGTGGTTGAAAAGAGAGAGAAGGAAGGTAGGGAAACAATGACGGACTTGCCTAAGGAATTGGAGAAGGCAGCTCAAGAGGCGGAGGAGGCCAAGCTGTTGGTTGAGTTGGCTAGGGAAGAGTTGGAGAAGGCAAAGGAGGAGGCGGAGCAAGCTAAAGCCGAAGCTAACATAATGGAAAACCGGTTTATAGAGGTCTCTAGGGCTTTAGAGGAGGTAGACAAAGAGAAAAATGAAAATGTTGTGATTTCAGTTGAAGAATATAATGAGCTGAGCAAACGGGCCAACCAGGCAGAGGAAGAAGCGAAGTTGAAGGTGTCAGCTGCAATGTCTAAAATCCAGGAAGCCAAGGAAAACGAGTTGAGATCATTGTCGCACTTGGAAAAGGCGAATCAGGAAGTGGAACGCAGGAAAGAGTCTCTTAGAATCGCGATGGAGAGAGCTGAGAAGGCCAAGGAAGCAAAAGAGAGCGTCGAGCGTGAGTTGAGGAAAGCAAAGAAGGCCGAGAATGAGCAAGGGACAGGAAAGAGTGCCGAGGAGGGACAAGGGTCGGGATCCTGCTCTGAGGATAGTGACTCTAGCCCTAAGGGTGAAAACGGGCACAGCAGCAGCTCGAAGAAGAAGAAAAGATCCTTGTTTCCGAGGTTCTTTATGTTTTTTACAAGGAGGAAATCAGCATCCAGGAATAATTCATAATAAGCTCCTGTAAGTTGAGCTTCAGTCTTTTGCTTACATTCTAATCTAAATGTTGTTTTTATAGACCTGAGATTTTTTTGTTCCAAGCCAGTTTTAGAAGGAAAATGTCATGTATAGGTGACTTACTTGTACAATCTAACTCCACACAGTATGAAGTTAAGATTTACGGGAGTCTTTACGACACTGTGGTAATGTTGTTGTTGTCGTCGTCGTCGTTTGCATGGTTTCTGTGTGAAATGTTTCTATTTCAACTAGGTCATGTCTCACTAAAAACTCTTTGTAATAGAATATAAATATAATAGTTGAACCTCAACCATCAGCTTAAGGTTTTGGTTGATATGTTTCAGCGTGGTCACGAGTTTGATTCCTGACAGCCCAGGATTTGGTTTACTGCAATTAAGGATACACCAATTAAGACAAGATTAATGAACAAATGGAAGATAATAGAGGGTAAACAATGTTCTCTGCATAATCCAGAGACTCATAAAACCTTATTAATGTAGCAAAAGCTTACAGATATATGAAATAAAATAAAACGAAATCCGGAAACTGACTGTTTCAATTCGGAAATGTCACGAGGAATGACAATGAGTTAGCTAGATGTGTATCCAGATCCAATCCAGATCCATATCTGATCCGAATTCATGGAGCGTGTTAATCAACGATGCTGTGAAAACACTGCAGAAGTTTTAGGTGATCAAGCAGAGTGGAAAGTTCATGAATGAACCATACATTATGCCTAGATTAAGAATCAAATAACAAATTGTTGTATATATGTATCTTTATGCACTTGACAGTCTTAAAGAAACAAATATATAGTGTCAATAGTAATGACTTCACTGCTCTGCTTCTTCCCTTTCGCGAGGAACAGCCCCAAACTGCTCGATCAAAATCTCTGCAACAACCGGCGCTATATTCTTACATGGCACAGCTTTCTTGTACAGTGTCCCCAGGTGGGAGTCACTCCCGATCCTCCCTCCGACATAAACATCGGCCCCTTCACAAGGCTTCCCATTCTCGTCTCTAGCCATGCAGCCCATAAACCCGATATCAGCAACCTGAATCTGACCGCAGCTGTTAGGGCAGCCGGTCCAGTGCATTCTGATAGGCTTGGTTACTGACACGAGCCTCTGCACATCCTCGGTCACCTTCAAGGCTCGCTGCTTCGTCTCAATGATGGCTTGCCCACAGAACTGGTTTCCGGTGCAGGCCACGAGCCCCTTCATTAAGATAGGTGGCTCAGGGGAGAATTTTTCCTGTAGGAGAGGCTCTTTCAGAAGAGCCTCGACCTTTGAGTTTTCGACATTTGGGATGATTATGTTTTGCTCCACAGTTAGTCGGAGCTCACCCGACCCGTATTCGTCTGCTAAACGGGCTAACTCGTCCATGTCATCCGCTTGGAGACGTCCCACGGGTATGTGGAGGCCTACAAAGCTTAGACCTTCTTGTTTTTGAGGGTGCACTCCTAGGTATTCTCTTCTTTCCCATTGCTTCTTAACCAAGTCCTCTGGTGATGCTCTTTCGAGTAGTTCGTTCGGCATTCTCTTCTCTACTTCAGCCCTGAATCCTTCCATTCCCTGTCATTTTACAGGATGTTAGAAAATACTCCCTCCGTTTCTATGATATCTTCCACCTTAAAAGTGACACATTTCTTAAGAAAAATAATAAAATAAGTAAAAGTAGGGAGGGAGTAAAGTAAGTGGGTCACCCAGGTAAGAGAGAAGTGTGATAGAAAAAAAGGAAAGTGGAAGAAATCAAAGAAATGGTTGAAAAAGGAAATGTGGAAGATATCAAAGAAACAGAGAGAGTATAAACATTTCTGGGCCTCCAACCATCAGGTTTTCGTTGAATTGGTTCCGTAACATGGTTTTAGAACATTTCTAAAGTTAAGTTCGAGTAAAGTCGTATACTTACAAGCTCATCAATGAGCCACATCATTCTAGTCTTCTGCCTGTTTCCTCTAAAACCAAGATCCCTGAAAGCTTCCAGCACAGCTTTGCACACAGGAACCACATCTTCTGCTGAAACCCAAGCATCAAGGGGTATCGCCTCTTCGCATCTTTTAGGACTGAAGAAACCACCTACCAGCAGATTAAACCCAAATTGACCGTTCTTTGTAGCCGGCATGTATGCTAGATCATTGATGTGAGGATGCTCGTACAAGTCATGGGAACCAATGACACACGGGTTCCACTTCCTCGGCCTGCACCAACATCAAAAGATGGAGACCCAAGCGTCAATGGGCCGGCTTAATAGAATATAAACGTAATAGAAAAAAGGCGTGTAGCAGGGAGAGATCAGAGCAAAGGAGCATACAAATTAGTAAGCGAAGTGTTGCCACGAGAGTTAGCAGTGACAAGCTGGGAGATGAGGTTAGTGAAGGGACGGGTGTCGACAATTTCAAGAGGGTCAATACCAGCGAGAGGGTTACCAACAGGGTTGCGGACATTGTCCATGCCGCTTTGGAGACTGGTGAGACCAACCGAGTCCAAACCCTTGAGAATGTCAGGCACATCAGACAGCACCACACCTCTTATCTGCCAGTTCTGTCTTGTTGTTACATCTGCACAACCCTCACTCCCATACTTCCTTATTACACTTGCTAAGTATCTTGTTTGTTCACTTGTTGTTACCCCATTTGGAAGCTTTAGCCTCATCATGAATCTCCCATCTGTGTTACACCACCATTGTAATCGATTTTGTTACACGTACTCACATGTCAATCACTAGTTTAGATGGTAAAATCATCAAGTGTAATCATGGTCATGGTTCAAATCTAGTTCGTAATAAAATTGTGCAGATTGATTGGTTATTACTCCGCAGTTATTACCCTCTTCAAATCGAAGATGTCTTAATCCCGTAATAAACCATCACCTACATTCCAAATTTCCAATTTCCAACCACATGTCTCATATAGTGACATTCACCATGTTACTCCATTTGTCCCATTCAATTTATCGACTTTTCACATTTTTATGGTTACTATATAAAATATACGAGTATTTTAATTAAAGTTAAATAACTGATTTGAATTAAAAGTATAGTTCATTTTTTGTAAAGAAAATGTTAAATACAGTCCTAAAATATCAAAAAAAAATAAAAAAAATTAAAGCAGGTAATAATTGTGTCGACGGATGTAAATTTGGACTTCCATTTTTAAGTTTTTTACTAAATTTGGAAGATTTTAAATATTTAAAGAATTTTATTTAACATTTTTTTTTAATAATGATAATGACAAAGATTTTTACATCACAAATGTATTTGTCATGCACTCTTTTTATTACTACCTCCAACCTATTTTTTAAGTCAAATTGTAAATTATTAACTTGGATTACTTTTAATCAAATTTATGCCAAAGACTTCAACAAATTATAGGCAAATTATTACCGTGACAGAGATTATAATGTCATAACGATTAAAATATATACTCTGTACTTCGAAATTCATTTAAATAGAAATTGACCAAAATAAGCAATATTGTTACCAAGACTATAACAATATAATGATTATTCTCGTCCGACATGGATAGTAATTCGGTAAATCATATGATCACGTTATAAGTCAAACAGAATATTAGATTAGATTCCAATTCGGAATTGATTCTACTGACAAAATTAGAAGAGTTTTTGAAATACTAGTACATACATTGATTCTTGCGACGATGGAAGAGACCAAGCCACTTGAGTCTAACATCAATATCATCCTTAGTATGTTTAGTAGCATCAACTTCTTCCATACTCAAACCAGCCAACTCATTGATTCCTTCTTCAATGAACAACTTCATTGGATCTTTCTCCACCTTTATCTTCTCTTGTGGACTTATCCCTTGTCTAAACTTCTCTTTTAGCACCCAATACCCATCTTCCCTCTCCTCCACCCTCGGCTCCAACCTCGCCGCCTCCACCGCCACCGTCTCCACCACCGCTTGGCTCTTCTGACATCTTATTGTCGTCACCCTTGATGATGATGAATAGGGTGATGCTCTTCTACTTCTTGTTGGTGTTGGTATTAGGATTTTGTTGACTGACGATAAAGACGTTGTCATGGTTTAGTTCACTTCAGTTCAGACGATTTGTGACAGGAGAAGAGGGGAGTGTGGCAATAAGGGGATTTGTAGGAGGAGTAGAATATGTATATAAGTACAAGAAGGAGGAGACAATGTATGTATGTAGGTTCATGCTGTATGGTGTCATGTTGATGTGGGAATTGGTCTCTTGGACGGGGTTAAGGGTCATTTTTGGTTTAGATTGATTAATCAAGTTTAGCTTTGCCTTCTAGTGGTGGTAGTATAGTAGTATTAGTAGTAACTACTAATTAACTATGTGCTACCAAATGATTGAATGGTGGGGTAAGAATGTAAGGTAGTGATTGGGGTTGAAAATGGAAATATTGAAAATCAATTCCATGGAAAACCTAAAAAAAAAAAAAAAAAAAAAAAAAATGTAATTCCTTCCTTGTGATGGATATTTGTTACAAATTGGTGATGATCATGATGGATCACATAATATCACGTGATTAGATAAGATAAATTTAGGGAGTGGCAAAATTTAAAGTAGGGATGTTAACGTAGCTTCCTAGGGGTAATACGTAGTACTCGTATAGTCGTATATATTATTAAATGAGCTTCTGTGATGAGTTTAATTTGTAACGGATCAAATAATAACACTTTAGATAAAGATAAATAATTCGCTACTCTTTATATCCATCCTATCTAATACTCCGTATACCGTGTTATTATTTAATTCATTATTAATTTGTAATGGATATATCTGTCAGATCATCACTTACGGAATAGTTATCAAATAGAAAGGGGATGGTAAGCCATGGGTGTGTGTGACGAGACGAAAAGTTGGGCTTAAGGGAGGGGTGAAGAACCAAGACTATTTGTTGGGCATAGTATACTCTATCAATTAGGTACCTACAATGGGCAATTTACCCAAATTTAATGTCCTTTGGGGTCTTCCTAATTCCCACGACTTGTTCTTTGGGGTCTACCATGGGTCGGTCATTAGTCATCACCCCACCGTACAGATTCACATTTTTCCTTCCGGAATTGTATTGGTACTAAATCGGAGATAGGTTAAATAATACGATGAGCTAGGCAGGCTAGTTGGGGTCAGTCCTGCCTAACTCGCTAATTGGGCCCATTTTCCCAAGCCCATCCAATCCGAGTGCTAGCCCGACATAGGAGCCACAAGTCTCTAGCTCACTTGCCCGGGACCAATGAAAAATATGAACGTAAATCATTGGTCAAATAAAATCGTCTCATATTATGAGAATCAGATTGTTTGTCTCATTTCAATTGAAAATCTCTCTTTATAAGTTGAACTTCTCCTATTACAGTTAGTCTCCTGTACCCGTTACAAAGCTATAACGAGTCAAATATCATTCACATGAATAGATAAGACAAAATTAAAATGCATACTAATAGCAAATGCTTTTGTCTTTATCTATTCATGTGGATAATATTTGACTTGTTACAAGTTTATGACGGATATATCCTCCTATTATAGGTCCGTCTTATGGCATATGATAGTTCTATATAGCTGCCAAAACCTGACATGTCCCGTTTGAAACCCACCCCGTTAGAACCCAAAAAATTAATCACTTGAAACCGATCGGACCTAATCCAGCCTGATTTGAACACGAACTGATAAAATTGATGAAAGCAATTTAGTCTTTACCTTCCTAAGTTATACTTAATGACAAAGTAATTAAACAAAATAATAATAATAATAATAATAATAATAAACTTTTTAATAATAATAATAAAAAACAAAACTTATTAGAAAAACGTCAAAGTTATATTACTCCGTATAAATTAACTGGACCCGATAATAACCCAATCCAAATCCGACCTGACCCTCCAGATCAACTGATCCAAACCAACCCTACCCGACCCGAAAAAGATACAGACCCAGCACGAACCCAATCGACTCGAGCGATCCGACCCAAACCCAACCCAATAGACCCGATTGCCTTCTATAGTTCTATAGAAAAGTCCAGCCCATCCCGTCCTAATTGCAGTGCGTAGGCCCCAGGCCATGGCCCAATCAAAGTCGGCATGAGCCTGGCACCTGGCAAGTTCCTATCGGAGCGGTTATTTTCAATTTCAGCTCATTACCAGAAATACCCCTGAAACACAACTACAGAAGTACAGATCGTTCATTTCACAATACCTCTCGAAGAAACCGAGTTGGAGCTCAATCAACAAACAACAATGGCGAACGATCTGATGATCGTGACGAACACGCCGGGCAAAAATCTCGTATCAACAAACTTCGCCTACTGTTCTTCCGCCGATGTTCGCCGTCTCACCGCCAATGGATCGCGCCTTGTTTTCGCATCCGTCGGCGATTCTTGCGTTCTCTCTATTGCATATCCTTTTTCATTTTGAATCACTTCTTTATGTTATCTTCATTATGATCATCTTCATCATTTTATTGAGGTTGCCAATGTTAATTGTTTGATTTGTTTTCGATTTATTGTGCTTTTTCATCGGAACATAAGCTGTAGAATTGTACGGTTCTTGTTTTTTTTCAATCGGATTGTTGTGTTAGAAGCATAGAGCTTTAGATTATACGGTTATTGTGTTTTTTCGTCGGATTATTCTGTTAGAAGCATTGCTGTAGATCATACTGTTGTGATGTTTTTCTCGCCGGATTGCTGTGTTTTACGATAGATTATGCTATAATTGTCGTGTTTTTCTTTATAGGATTATTATGTTAAAAGCATATAGCTGTAGATTATACGGTTATTGTGTTTTTTCGTCGGATTATTCTGTTTGAAGCATCGAGCTATAGATTACACTGTTGTAATGTTTTTCTCACCGGATTGTTGTGTTTTACGATAGATTATGCTATAATTGTTGTGTTAGAAGCATAGATCTGTAGATTTTGCTGTTATTGTGTTTTTTTTCATTGGATTATTGCGTTGTAGGTTGATTATACTGTTACTGATGTTGTTGATTATGATGTTGGAAGCGTAGAAGTATAGAACACTAGATTATAAGCATTCTAGACAAAGTTACGGGGCTGATTGAGTTAAGTCAATCCTGGTATGATGTGAAGTTTTGGCGGATTTGGAAGGGCTTTTAGCTGGTTTTAATCACTTAAATGAAAATTGGCAGTTTGTCCTGATTTGAACTTAGTTTAGCTGATTAGCTAATTTAGGGGTATCACGGGTTTTTTCTTTGAATCATTTCTTTAATATCATGTTAATATTTTGAGATTGCAAATGTCAAAATTTATCGCGTTTTTTTTGCATGTAAGAAGCATAAAATGGTAGATTATACTCAAGTAGCATGAAACAGTAAATTATACACTGTCTAAGGCATACTTGGATGAATTGATGTCGTGATGGTGCTGGTCATGTTCGGTAAAAGTAGACTTCCTCTATTTTGAAACAATTTTCAGCATCTTTTTGATGAGTTAATGGAAAATAGGTTTCCTATTATTGATTTGATCCCGGATTCCTGTTAGTTCAGCTGTTTAGGACCAATTTTGGGCTATTTGGCTGCTTAAAGGCTGGGAATGTCCATATTTATAGTTTACTTGGAGGACATTTATAAAAATTTAATGCTAGTCTATTGAGGTTCTGTTCAATTTTGTGCACGTTATGATGTGAAGCATACAATGTCAATTAAACTATACTCCGTACTTAGTATGTACTACAGTACTAGTTCTGGAGCTGAGCATTTACCGGACTTCGTGACCGTCATTCAGATTTGGATGGCGTGATTCTATTTCAAGCTTTGATGTTGGATAGATGTGGTGGTTAGGCTTCTTTATTTTTTGTTTAGCGCAAAGGCCTAGCTTTGACTCCACTCTGTATTATACTCCTTCAGTCCCCGAAAGTCCAAAACAAGGATCGCTCTCCCATTTTGGGTTCTCCTAAAGTAATTGACCACTCTTTAATCTCTATACTTTGTGACTAAAACCAAACAGTCTTCTAATAGGTCCCTTCTTTATTAGGTAAAACCGTAGAAGTTGGTAGAACTCAACTTACAGTGTAGCTTTGTTATGGATGTTTGGATAATAGATAGACCGGCCACTAAGGGTATTTTACTCATTTCCTTAGGAATTACCCATGATCAAAAGTCGTAGATCTTTCAGGTAGAAAGTCTCAAAACTGGTCCGAGAAATCAGAAAGTTGAAAGCATGATCTGCGTGCACTTTTTTTTGCTGCTGCTATCGAGGTGTCCATTTTTTTGCTAAATAAATGTTGGTTCTAATTTTGGTTAATATGGCTGTTGCCCATAGGGGGGCACTATTTGGTCCTAGAGCCAACATTATGGCATGTTAATCTGAAGATATTGTATAGTGTGTCTAGTCTGAACTCTGAAGATATTATTTTAATCATGCTTGAAAGTTCCGTTTATTTCTTTTGGGCTATGTTGATCCTGTACATGTCCTGTTTTCTTCTGGATTAAGTTCCTCCTTAACTCCTGCGCACTTCGCATGATGACATACCCAATGGGAGCATAGGTCTCAATGCTATCCAAAGGAAGTATCTTAGAGTTTCTACTGGAGACAAAATTTCTGTTAAAAGGTTTGGTGGCTGTACATATTCTGAATTATGTACTGTTGACATATATAATGCTTCTTTCTTGAGATTTGTTTGTCTTGCTTTCAGATTCGTCCTACCTGAAGATTTCACTCTTGCATTACTCACACTCGAATTGGACTATGTGTCAAGGGCAAGGGCGGCAAATGAACAGGTTAGTCATTTCCTCTCCACCCAAACTTGCTGCCTATGGTGCATTTGGCCATATGGTCTCTGAAATTAGATAATCATACTTGTGTACCATGTTAATCAGGCTCGATTTTAAGAGCCAGACACGGGTGTGTACCCAAGTGTCAGTCTCGGCTATTGGATGAAAAATTGTCTAAACTTTTGGTCCAAAATGAAGTGTTGGGGTGTCGTACTAATGTCCAAGTGTGAAGTATCTGACATGGGTACATGAGCTCGCATAAAGTGTTAAAGTAACTTAGTTTTGTGCTAGACATATGTGCACCCTATAGTTCTTGCGAAGAGGCTGCTTAATTTGTCTTTGTTTTTCAGATTGATGCTGTTGTTGTGGGCCAACTGCTGAAAAGGAGATTTGTTGACCAGGCAAGTTTTTTCGGCCGTGCTTTTTATTGCTTTGCTACTGCGTATTCATGTGTCTGAAAACATATTGAAATTCCAAATTGTGTGCTTGAAATGTGCTTGAAATCAGTATAGCTGGAGTTGTGGAGTCTAATAGAATAGAATATTTACATATAATTAGAATCCTTCTATTCTATTAGAGTCGTCTGCTCCACTCCAATTGAATCAGAACTTCTCTTTTTTAAATATTGTACATGGTGTTCATCTTCTTGATGCCCTATAATTATAATCCTTCTCCTAAATGGGGATCAAACACATAGTTATTACAAAAATGAGATTGAAATCAAACTAATTACAAAATGGGGTCTACGTCATCATTGTTCGCTATCCCATACATTGAGGGACATACCCTCGCCAGCAAAGATAGCGAGGGGGTGAGAGTGCCACTTACATCAGCTCCTGCCTCACCTACTGCGTTCGGTCAACCAGCCCCTCGCTACCTGAGGGGTAATGTGACTTAGCCCCTCGCTATCCGAGACAGTGAGGGGTCGGCCTGTATGTTTAAGTTGCCTTTTTCTTGTATTGTGATGTGAGATAAGCTGCATTTCGTTGTCTCACACAGCGAGGGGCCAACTTTGTATTTCAAATGCATGCTTCTTTTTTTGTACAGGTCGACCCCTCGCTATCTCAGGTAGCGAGGGCAACTTATCTCACATCAGAGGCGAAGGCGACTTATACATACGGATTGACCTGTCGCTCTCTGGGATAGTGTAGGGCTTCTTTTCTTCACATCAGAAGGAAACTTAAACATACAGGTCGACCCCTCGCTGTCTCGGATAGCGAGGGATAGGCGACTCAAAACATGATGACGTGGACCTCATTTCTGTAATTAGTTTGATTTCAACCCAAGTTTTGTAATAATTTTGTGTTTAGGCCCCATTTAAGAAAATGAATCCTTTAACTAATGTGCTCTCTAACATATAAAAAGAAGCTCTGTGCTTGAAATGTGTTTTGGCTACATCTGTTATCGGTAGACTGGTCGTTTGGTACACACCACATGATTTGAGAATTAATGGTTTGTGTTATTAGTATATGTTTGAACCAATTTTACTCCTTGGTTTTTCCATATACGTTGGTGCTAATTTGGATTTCGATGTTATCTAATGGGGAGATGCTGATTTTAAATATTTTTTTAGCTAAAAAGAGACGGTCTATTAGCACTCTTGTATATTTCTATTCTTGTGTTCTTATGAAAGATGTTTGCTCATTTTTGTACTTTTTCAGATCCTAACAGTTGGACAGAAGGCAACTTTTGAGTACCTAGGCAATAACTTTGTTATCACAGTCAACCAGGCTGAGGTGGAGGGACAAGAAAATGCTGGTATTGAGAGAGGACTTCTGTCGGCAGACACATACATTGTCTTCGAAGCAGCAGGAGGTAGTGGGATGCAGGTTGATTTTCTTGAACTAGATGTTTTTTTCATGTGATGCTAAGATATTATTGGCAATAGTTCCCGTGTTTAAAATTTGGGCACTATTAGGTCGCATACTTTACATTATGACGATATCAAAACAGTGAAAGAAATAGTTTTAACATGTCCATTACAGATTATCAACCAACGGGAATCAGCTAGCAGCAACATCTTTAGGCAGAAAGAGTTCAACTTGAAGGCACTTGGTATTGGTGGGCTGAGTGCGGAGTTCGCAGACATATTTCGAAGAGCTTTTGCCTCTAGGGTTTTTCCAGCTCATGTCACTAGCAAGTAATTATTTTACTTCTGTTATCATGCTGTAAGCAATGTGAATATGACTGTGAATCTTGCATATGAAAATCATTATTTCCACAGGTTGGGTATCAAGCATGTAAAAGGAATGCTTCTTTATGGCCCTCCTGGTACTGGAAAGACTTTGATGGCTCGGCAGATTGGGAAGATGTTGAATGGAAAAGACCCAAAGGTAAGTGCACTGCAGTCATAGAGGCTTTCACTTGTACTACTATATTCTTTTGGACCCGATTTTCTGAACCAAAGTTCTGAAACACGTTTGCTTTAAAGGGGAAAATGTTGCTTCTAGATAGCTGTTGTCCTATGTTAATTAACTTCACTTAACCATGGTGTTGCGTGCCCGACACAACTCGTAGGTGACAACCGATATAACACATGTCCGACACTGCAAAAGTAGACACGTATAGGACGTAGCGGAGGCAAGAACCAAGTTAAAACAAAGAAAACAGTCCTCTCTTTTTTGGCACATGGACCGTAGATAGTCTACGGAAGTAGCATTGGTCCTTTGTTGATTGTATTTCCTTGTTTACAAGATCACTAGTTGGTGTTGATGTAATTTGTAACATAAATGTTGTAGCAAATATTTAAAAACAGAAGGTGTTGGAATTGGGTCGTGTCTGTCTCTCTGTCTGTATGTGTGTCCGTGTCTACATAATTGGTCAAACACATGTTTGACTGTTTCTATGTGTTTCTTTATTTTAAAACCAAATGTCAGTGCATGAGGGCATGAGTTGAAGGCTGGTTTCTCCTTGGGGTGCGATGTTTTTTAACTTGAAAATTTTGTTACGAAGTATCAAGTTGCTACAGTGATAGTAGTCATTCTCCCCATTAGGCCGAGTTTATGTTGGGATGCTTGTAGCAATGAGGCAGGGGTGGGTATGTAATTCAAAAGTTACTATGTCTTCTTTTCTCGAGATGAATGTCAAGATATACAGTGGTACATAAATTAGGATTTTGGTAACTTGCTCAATGTCGTGTGGAGTTTTTTCACAAATAGAAAAATATTTGGGTCAGGGAATGAGAAAAACGGGGTAAAAAACAGTGAAGAAGTGGGATGTCTGGGAACCTAGCTTGATCTGTTTGAGTAGAAGTGATTCAGTGAAGGATGCAAACTGGATAACAGTGTCTAAACAATACTCCCTCCGATTCTTTGGAATTGCAACACTTTATATGATTTGTGAGGTATATTTTAATCAAATGTTGCAATTCCGAAGAACCGGAGGGAGTACTAAATTGAGAAATCTGAATCCCTTGAAATGCCTTTCTTTGTATTCCCTTGTTGTGATCTCACTTAATATTTTTTCTGTCAGCCGTCAACAGTATATCATCTCAAACATTGTTTTTGTGTATTGACCTCTTGGTTTCGGTGGTCTTGAGCATGATATGAGATCCCAGCCTGAGATTTATCTAGAAACTTGGTCAGCACTGTGAAACACATAAAAATACCAACATACACCGTGTTCTAGTTCCACTCTATGTGGATGACAATTTTGCGAGCGTATCTTTCTGCGGCTGTTGTCAAATTTCTTTCTTCCCTTCCTTCCAACGACATCTTTGCATCTGTAGTAATCACAAATATGTTTGCTCAGATTGTTAATGGACCAGAAGTACTCAGCAAGTTTGTTGGTGAGACTGAAAAAAACATCAGGGATTTATTTGCTGATGCTGAGCAAGACCAGAAAGCTCGAGGTATATTCAGATACATTGTTTGCAGTTCTCCATGGAAAAAGAAATTGTAAATTCGCATTTGCTACTTATTTATCTATTTTCCTAAGGTAAACTCTCTAATTCATGTTCTCAGGTGATCAGAGTGACCTGCATGTTATCATCTTTGATGAAATCGATGCTATTTGTAAGGTGAGACTTCTGAAAATTTGCACTTATCTTGATTCTTGATATCTTATTGTCATTATACGCATGGCAGTTTAAGTAGGGATTAGCTATGTCATGACCTCCCTGATTTTTTATATGCAGTTATGTTCATCTTTCTCATCTGCTAAATTTATTATAGTAAAAGAATTAATAATTTAGGTTTGTGCATTAGCAACTGAGAATCTGAGATGATGGGTCGATTGTTTTCTCCGAAATTTTAGGACAGTTGACTCAGACATTCTGTAATTGTTTATATCATAACTATCATATGAAGGCTGTCCCATATCAGCGCTATTCATGGCTGCTTGTTCTTTATATTTGACTCCATTCCACTAGGTAGTTCACACTTTCCAAAATATTATGACAGGGTATTTGGAAAGTGTAAATTACGTAGTAGAATGGAGGGAGTACATAATAATGAGTGATTAATTTGCTTATATATTTCAATCTTATGATTTGGTTCACTAAAACTTGCAGTCAAGAGGTTCTACCAGGGATGGTACAGGTGTTCATGACAGCATTGTTAACCAGCTTCTAACAAAGGCAGGTCTTGTACTCTTTGTTTTGTAAGTTCTATAATTATCAGATGCCACTGATCTAATACAAGTCTGAGCTTGCTACTTTTTAGATTGATGGAGTTGAAGCCCTCAATAATGTACTGTTGATTGGGATGACAAACAGAAAAGATTTGCTCGATGAAGCGCTTTTGAGGTAATTTGTTTCTCTTCTACCAACTTTTGTGATGCTCATTTTGCACTCTTAAAAAGAAGGTGAAGTCAACTTAGGATTATGTAGATGACCACACTGGTGATCTCTGTAAAATAGTCTTCTTTTTTGTCAGGCCTGGTCGTTTAGAGGTTCAGGTGGAGATCAGCCTCCCAGATGAAGCCGGCCGTCTGCAAATTCTAGAGATTCATACAAACAAGATGAAAGAAAATTCTTTTCTTGCAGCAGATATCAATCTAGCTGAACTGGGTATGTCGTTTTGTTTGCGCTGCTTTCTAAAGTTAATTGCTTGTTGCCTTTTACTTGTAGGAGTATTTGTTTGTGTTTGATTAAGATATATGCATCAAATGTAGTTCTTACCAATTGGTTTATCAAGTAGATTGGGTAATTTCATGTCTTGTACAGAACACAATTCTCGACGGATAGTTGATATGGGATTCACTCTTTTGTTTGGTTTTTTGCTATGTTTGAAAGGAAAATTAAGTAATTAACGAAAGAAAGGAAGAGAAGTCGTGTCTCTGATGTTTGATTTTATAAACAAGACTTGGAAATTAAAACGATTTTGCTATGTTTGGCATGGAGGTGGAAGGGGGGTAGAAGGTTAAAAATCGGAGTGGTGAGGCTACTAACTAGCTCAGATAGATTGTATGTGGTCAAAGAGGAGTTTAGGCCTGCAATTAATAGACTGGATATAGTATGCTAGCATGAAGGGTGTGATGATCTTACTTAATGTCGGAAACATGTTAAGTTATTGTAAAGAATCATCCTCACTTTTTTCTTCGATTTTCATCTGCACGTCATCTGTATGTAACAACTGTACTATCCTTTGTCTACGCCTTCTCTTTTACCATGTTGAAGCAAGCAAGTTGTGTGCTGAGTATTTGATATTATAAGCAAAATTTTTCAACGGTAACCGCAAAAAACCTTAGGAGATAGGTCGACAGTCATTTAAATAGAGAAAGTATTTAAGTTTAGTCTTTGTTCAGTTATTTGGCTATGCTGTACATATATTTCTCGTAGACTAGTGGGAGTTTTTCTCATGCATGTGGGTATATTGTGCTTGGAGAGCATGGAACTTTTTTTCTTTTAAGTATCTGGTTTACGACTTTTGTGCATGTTCCACTATTATAGCTGCCAGGACAAAGAACTACAGTGGTGCGGAGCTTGAAGGTGTTGTAAAGAGTGCTGTCTCATATGCTTTGAACCGACAATTGAATATGGATGATCTTACAAAGCCAGTGGAAGAAGAAAATATAAAAGTGACCATGGATGACTTTCTACACTCCCTTCAAGAAGTTGTACCCGCGTTTGGAGCATCCACAGGTGACCTTGAACGATGCAGGTGATATATAGATGTGTACTCTATTATCAAGTGCATTATGATATCCTCTAGGCTCTAGCTATATGCTCTTACACCACATTCATCCAATTTTGTAACGATTTGATCATTTTGAGGAAATTCTGGTTGTGCTGAAAAGGTACATTCTAATAAGTTTCTGCTTTATATGGGTTCCTTCCGAACATGTAGGCTTCATGGAATGGTGGATTGTGGTGCACGCCATGAGCATATCCAACAGCGCACAATGTTATTGGCAGAGCAAGTAAAACTTAGCAAAGGCAGCCCTATCTTGACTTGTCTTTTGGAAGGTCCCAGTGGCAGGTACTTACCGTATCTTCTAATAAGCATGGTTCTCTTGTGAGTTAAATTTTAGACAACTTATATAACTCTTTCCTCCTACAGTGGAAAGACTGCAATGGCTGCTACTGTTGGTATTTGTAGTGATTTCCCATATGTCAAAATTGTAAGTTAACTATTGGTCGAGTTGACTGTGTTCTACAAGTAGTTGTTTCACTTATTTTAACCATTTTCTCCTTTATTAACAGGTTTCTGCAGAATCTATGATTGGTCTTGGTGAGAGTACGAAATGTGCACGTATTGTCAAGGTTAGCTTTTCCTTTGTAATTAGTCTGTTTTTTTTTTAATTGTGGACTCCAGGGAGTACTCAGTACAGTAATTGTCTTTGACAAAATGTGACTCACATGGGCTTTATTCCTTAAAGGCTACGAGTATATAACAAGAAAAATCACCTTACACCAGATAAGTGACCACAAGGTTTTATCTGTCGCCTAAATTTTTTTTAATACATGTAAAATTTAACATGATTGTTGACCACTTGATTGCCATTTATGGTGTTCCTCATCCATATGGCAGTATTTAATTCTAAATTGTATTTATAATTTCCTTAGGTTCTCAATGTTGCTGATTGTTAATGAACTTTATGATCTTTTTAATGTTTGCAGGTCTTTGAGGACGCTTATAGGTCACCTTTGAGTGTTATCATTCTTGATGACATTGAAAGGTAGCTTTCCATTATAGTTGAATATTTTTCTTGAAACTATTGCTTTTCGACTTTCAAGTTTGACTTACATTGGCTTAACTGGTATCTTGTAGGCTAGTCGAGTATGTGGCTATTGGCCCTCGTTTTTCAAATATTATCTCTCAGACATTGATGGTCCTTTTGAAGCGTCTCCCTCCAGCGGTAAGTTTGAGTGAATTTTTGTACTTCGGAAAAACTCCCTCTGTTCACTGAAAAAGTTCCTACTCTCATCTCAAAATGTCTGCATTTAATGTTTCTACTGAGAATCTGTCCTCATTTGTTGGTCATATGTAGTCACTGTGATATATGAGAAATATGATTCTACGTCTATTCTTAACTTTCAAGTTCCTTCACATTGTACTTTGTTTTTTTAATACTTGTGTGAGTTGTATCCACGCAAGTGGGAACTCTGTTATTGGACAGATGATCAGCTAATTGGAGAGACTTTTGTGACATTTATGGGAAATGAGTGAAGTATACATTGATACCCATTTTCACCAATATGATTTTGTACATTCTGTTTACCATATCACTTTATTATAATCTTGAGTTACTTGAGGTAGAATGTGTTCGGTTTTTTTTTTCACACCTACACTGAAATAACCTTTTGGCTGGAATTGAGATTCCTTTATCTATATTTTATCTGAAGTCGAGGTTGCTAACAGCAACTAGGTTTTAGTTACCCAAATTGGTGATCAACTACCAACATAATTTCAATCCAGAAACTCCCTATTCCTATGATGTGGCTGTACTGGGGGGAAGAAAATAAGCACCCGTGCAAGCTACCTCAAACAAAAATACATATTAGTGCCTATCCATAGTAGCGTGTGTATCTCATGTGGTAGAAAGCTTCAACATAAGAATTCGCTGCTTACTAGCCTCTGCTAGGACAGGGGTTTCTTTTACATTCAAACTTCAAATTGACGAAATGTTTCCACAAGGCATCATTAGAAGTTTAATACGGAGTATAGGTTGAGGAGTGGGTATAAAGCAAAAACCTCAGAGTACCTGTTTGTATGTTTGTTTCAGGGAAAGAAACTTCTTGTGCTCGGGACAACTAGCGAAGTAGGTTTCTTGGATTCAATTGGCATTCGAGACTCCTTCTCAGTCACATATCGCGTCCCTACTCTAAAAACTGAAGATGCACGAAAGGTAAATCTTTTAGTTATTTATGGTCAAGCAAAAGGTACAAGTTTGGAGAGTAGTTTTTTTTTTGTTGATTTCCTTCGTACTTTTAGTACTCTCATCTGGCTTCTCCTCTTAGATACGACTTTTGCTGCATGTTCAACTTTCCGACTTGAAAGTCTTGGGACATTTAACGTGATGTATTCTCTTTTCTTTTTCTTCAGGTGTTGCACCAACTCAATGTATTCTCAAACGATGACATTGATTCAGCTGCAGAATCCCTCGATGATGTAATTCTCTGCTCCAACTCTTATTATTTTTTTCATAATAAAAGCTTTTGCTATCTGTCTTCAAACTAAAACGAGTCAAATGACACCCAACTTAAATAGATAAGACAATTTGAGACACATACACGGGTTTTATAATAAACAAGAATTTGTGATGCTTTGGAATTTGGACGGTCATAAGGAGCTGGAATGGTCAGGGTACTGACTACTGATCGTATTTTCTTTGTGGCAGATGCCGATCAAGAAATTGTACATGTTAATTGAAATGGCCGCTCAAGGGGAGCAAGGAGGCAAAGCAGAGGCCATTTACTCTGGCAAAGAGAAAATTGACATCTCGCATTTCTATGAATGTCTTCAAGACATTGTCCGTTACTAATTTCTGAGTAATGATCCATTTCATTTGAATTTTAAGATTATTGCTATGCTTTTGCTATTAATACGAGGTTGGTACTTGGTTGGTTGGTTGGTTCATTCCTTGGGGATTTTTAACCGGGTCCAAGTGTTTTTTTCAAAGGCCGGTCTATACTCCTTTGATGGTTTTAGGTAGCCTCAGTTGATATGTATTCTATTCGTGAATTGTGAGTTCGTGAGCTTGTAAATTTTAAACTTGTGTTGATATATTGCAAATTTATTTCTGTAAATTGTTTTCCATTTTTGTAGCACTCCATATTAGTTTGGGCTGAAGGGGATTAAATATGATCATCAGGTCGTTGAGATGATAAATTCACTCCGTACTAAGTATAAATTTGAGCAATAGAAACCAGTAGTTTTGACTGCGAGGTAGTCATTCTGCTGACATGTAGGTTTGAATGTTTGATGTATTACTCCGTAGTTTGTTAGTTGATGGTTAGTTGTATACTCCCTTCCTAAAAGATTGAGCTATAGAACTTTTAAATTGAAATTCGGAAAAAAATATCACTTGTATTTAGTGTTGAAAAAAAAAGTACTCCGTACATAAGTAAGAGTACTTTTTAATTGCTCCCTATTATTATACAAAATTGTTTTTGGAGGAAGAAGGGCATTTTAATTTGGTAAATATTTCATCGGGTGAAAAAAAAAAACGGTGTCCTATATCAAAATCCTGCGTCCCCCTTGGTAGTTAATCGTGGATTTGATAGTTATCTGATTTTATTCCTACATTAAGAACTGGTTGGTTGATTTGACTATGAGGTAAAATGTTTTGTCAAAAGGAGAAAGTAAATAATTGATTGGATTGTTCATTTATACTAAGTGTAAAAAAATTGAATGGATGAGATGAAGTACGATAAATAAATTTTTCTCCAAAACAAAAAATATTACTGTACTCTATAATTAAGAATGACAACCCGAAGATGTGCACAATGGAATAAGTTGTATTTATAAAGTTCTCATTCACAAATCTTGGAAAATAGGAGCATACCATCAAACTTTGGAAAATAGGATCGTACATTCATACCATAAAAAAAGTTTCATACAACCTCTTGATCGATATTTCACAAACTTAATAGTACTATTAGTGAAAATTCTTATTTGTAACGAAAATGAATATCCGTGGTATTGTTATGACGGGTCAAAGTATTATTCCCGATCGAGAACAATGATTTGTTCACACCTAATAAGTAAATGAGTCTTATTTGAACCAATGCGACGATATTCGGTCACAAGCAAGCAAGGTAGAGTAACCGTAATATGAGCAGTAGTAGTAGGTAGGTTGAATAATATTGCTACTCCACTATTCTTCCTCTACCAGTCTAAGCTAGCTACCTGTCGTCGTCTACCTTCCTCCTCCTCCTCCTCCTCCTCCTCCTCCTCCTCTGTATATAATAATAGTATATATATGCAAACGTAATATAGTAGTACAAATAAACCCAACTACTGGATCTACGTACTATTCATTCGTTCCCTGCTGCTCTTCAATTAAGATAATGGCTACGAAAGCAGGTTTTGTTCCTGTGTTAATACTAGTACTACTACTACTGGTGTCTTCAGGTAACAAGCAAATGCAATACTCCTTCCTATGTTTATTTCAATTTTGAGATTATACTGTAGTGTACTGTAGTGTGTGAGTACTTGAACTAAAGATTGGATCTTTGAATCTGCTGTTAGTTTTCTTCTGCTTCTGAGATACGGAGTATATATTTCCTTGCATTCTTCTCAACTAGATCGAGTTTCTTAATTTGCTCAAACCTAATAAAATTGCGAATAATTCACTAAAGACCGACTTGGTTTTTCATGTAGTCATCTTTGTTCCTTGTTGTATATTACTAAAAGTTTTATATTGAAGATCCCGTAAGTTTTTTCGGATATAATCGTTACAAAAACTTGTGTTACATTACATATACAGATGCGACAAGGGTTCCATTATCGAGCCCGGGAGAAGAAGTAGAAGCAAGAGGCCGAGGGCAGGATAACAGCGGATGCCAGTAGCCGATGCTTCCCTCGTGTATCCCGGACGCTTGTGAACCAGTTTGTGCTCGAAAACGTCAAAGTTATGTATGTGACACTAATCTGTGTTGTTGTTCCTGAAGATTAAAAGAAATGATAAGTTAGTTGTTCTTGCACCATGAATCTTCATTTGTAATCAATAAAGTAGAGTAATGTTTTTCTTAATCACCACTGTATGTAGTTGTATGTTTTACCCTTCATTTGTTTGTTAGAACCGATTAGATTATAAGTCAGACCGTGTTCTGCTGCATTCGAGCATTGCATTCACGCTTATATAATGAAACGTCCTGTATGTAAAAAGAACCTCGAATTCTTCATCATATATACTAGCTATACCCCGAATCAGCTGATCGAATATGAAGCAGCCTGAACTGAACTGAATTGAATTTTACAAGCTGTACATATGTAGTGCTATACTTTCTCCTGTTCCATCGAGTGGACAGGGACAGCACTGCCGTGGGCAGGGGTGTGAGATCGAAAACACGTATTTTTGAGCTATGATAGCACGATAATCTATGTTATTTCATTGGTTAAACTCAAGATACAAGCTCGGTATATATATAAAGCCGAGTGAGTGTTTTAAGTGTTTATTCAACTATCTTTATATAAACTCAACACACATATTCATTCAACTATCTCTATGGTCACGTTGAAATGGAGCGAAAACTTCAATATATACTTGAATATAAATGATTTAAGTGTTTTTTTAACAACCGAAAGTGATTTTATGGCATATAAGCCCTATTCAACTATCCAACAAAAAATCTCACGATTTTCGAAAAATTATCTCAAACGGGCGATTTTGAAGGTTATTATCCACGTTTTTCGGCTTGATTTGGTCTGAAATTAAATGTCTCTAAAATTCGCATAATTTCCATTACACACATTGTAGAAACGTCCTATAATGACAAAAGGCGCGTACGGTTCGAAATAAACACATATACACGTCATTCGACTATCTTTATATAGTCACTTTGTATTAAAGCAAAAAATTCAATATATACTTGAATCTAAATGGTTTAGGTGTTTTTTTTAACAACCGACAATGATTTTATGGCATACAAGTCCTATTCAACTATCCAACAAAATATCTAACGATTTTCGAAGAATTATCTCAAACGAGCAATTTTGAAGGTTTTATCTACGTTTTTCGGCTTGATTTGGTCCGAAATTAAATATCTCCAAAATCGCATAATAATTATATCATACATTGTAGAAATGTCATATAGTGACAAAAGACGCGTACGGATCGAAATAAACACATATACATGTCATTCGACTATCTTTATAGTCACTTTGTCATAAGACGAAAACGACAATATATACTTGAATTTAAATGTCTTTAAGTGTTTTTTTAACAACCGACAATGATTTTATAGCATACATGTCCTATTCGACTAACCAATAAAATATCTCACAATTTTCGAAAAATCATCTCAATGGGCGATTTTGAAGGTTATTCAAGTTTTTCTGTTTGATTTCAACTGGTCCGAAATTAAATGTCTCCAAATTTGCATAATATTTACTCCCTCCTAGTTTTTTTTTATCTTCCCTCTTTCCTTTTTGACAGTTCAACAATCTTCCCTCTTTCCATTTTTGTGTTGTACTTTAATCATTTCTTTATTCTTCCTTCAATTTTTTATTATTTTCCTTGCTCACAAACTCCACCATAATTCTACTTTATACCCCCACGTCATTTTCTTACTTTAATCAATTATTCTTTATTCTCTTCTTAATATTGGTGCCAAAAAAAAAGAGGGGATAAAAAGAACTAGGAGGGAGTATTTCATAAAATAAAGAAATGTCCTAGAGTGACAAAAGGTGATCACGGTTCGAAAAAAACACAGTTATATGTTATTCGACTATCTTTATAGTCATGTTGAAATAGGACGAAAACTACAATATATATAAATGGTTTAGCTGTTGAAAAACCGATTGTGATTATAGACCATACAGGCCCTATTCTACTATCCAACAAAATATCTCACAATTTTCGAAAAATCATCTCGAACGAGGCGATTTTGAAGGTAGTTATCGACGTTTTTCGGCTTGATTTGAACGGTCCGAAATTAAATGTCTCGAAATTCGCACAATAATTATTCCATACATTATAGAAATGTCCTAGAGTGACAAAAGGTGCGCAAGGTTCGAAAAAAACACAGTTATATGTCATTCGACTATCTTTATAGTCACGTTGAAATTAGGCGAAAACTTCAATATATATAATTGATTATAAATGTTCTAAGTGTTTTTTTAACAAGCGACATTGATTTTATGGCATACAAGCCCTATTCATTTATCCAACAAAATATCTCACAATTTTCGAAAAATTATCTCAAATGGACGATTTTGAAGATTATTATCCACGTTTTTCGGTTTAATTTGGTCCCAAATTAAATGTCTCCAAAATCGCATAACAATTATTTCAAACATTGTAGAAATGTCCAATAGAGACAAAAGGCGCGTACGGTTCGAAATAAACACATATATAGGTCATTTGTCTATCTTTATAGGCACCTTGTAGTAAGGCGAAAACTTCAAAATATACTTAAATATAAATGCTCTAAATATTTTTTTAACAACCGACCGTGATTTTATGACATACGGGCCGTATTCGACTAACCAATAAAATATCTCACAATTTTTGAAAAATTATCTTAATCACAGCTCGCATGATCACCCTTGAATATATAGTGTGTGTATATATAGAGGCATAGAGCGAAACAGCAGTTTGTTAGAACCGATTAGATTATAAGTCGTCAGACCGTGGTCTGCTGCATTCACGCTTATATAATGGAACGTAGCAAAACATAGCACGACGACTGGGTGGGACATTGAGTGGGACAAACAAATGAGACGGGTGATCTGGACTGATTACAGTGCACGTAAGCGCTCAGCTCTGGCTTGACCGTCAAAGAATTCTTATGAAGAGGTTTATTTTTATTTTTAATTTTAATTTTGTTTTTTTTTGTTGGTTATTAGTATATTTTGATATGTCTTACAAGAGACTAGTTGTTTTGGCACGTGTTTTGTGAAATAATTCACGAATTATTTGCTATCGTGATTAATTTTAATGCAACTCCTACCATGGGTCTCAATTATTCACGAATCTTAAAAATTAAAACGACTCATACGATATGATCAGACTAGGATAAATAGAACAAAATTTGCAGAGGAGGCCGGGTTAAAGGGTGAAGCTGAGAATGGCAGTGGTGAGGGACAGACGAAGATGTTGTTTTCAAAATACATTGCAAGTAAATAGATTCCGACAAAATGATACTAATTAGGCTAGACTCGACTATTAAGCTAATTAAATACAATACGACTCAATAATAGCAAACCGTCTCATTATACACTAATAATAATACTTGCGAAGAGTTTAATGCTATTCAGGAATTAGAAGACTGAATGTAGTTGTGAGCTGCAATGAGATTTTGTTGGAGTTGTATTGAATTTGTTGAATGATTTCAGTACAATAAGGTGGTAAGACCATGTTCTTTTGAATTTATATTCAGTCAGTTTCAGTTCAGTTTAGCTCCAGGAGACATATTTTATCTCCATATTTCAGTCAGTTTCATTTAAGTTAAGTTCAGCCAGTTTTAGTCCAAAAGAACACGACCTAGTATATAATACTAGCCTGGATAAAGACCAGAGTGCAACGATATTAACCCAAGGACAATAAAAGAAGTCTTAGTTTACACTTGACTACTCTATTGTATAGCTTCATTTGTGAGAAGCTCTTTAATAAAATGCAATCAATCAAACAAAATATTTGCGTAATAATGTCGCGTTGCATAAGTATGATTAACTATATAACATGGAATTAATTAATAAAAACATCTAAATATTTTAGTGTTGAAAAATGACTACATACACCTCGTAATTATTATTATAGAGTAAAACGGTTTCACAAGACAATTACTCGTAGTAATTAACCGTATAAATTAACTTTGAATAAAGGGTAGGATGGAGTAGTTTTTATTATTATAAAAATCGATAGAAATATTACAAGAGACGAGAACATACATACAACACATAATGATAAATGAAGTTCTTCTCAAAGTGCTAATTTCATAGTATTCCTATCGTCTTCAAGTACAACAACACAGATTAGTATCACATACATATTCTTGATGATTTCGATCACAAATTGGTACGTTGACAAGCTTCTGGGGTACACGTGGGATGCATTGGCTGGCATCCGTTGGACTCCTCCCCTCCGGCGGCAATGGAACCCTCCTCCCATCTACGTAACACAAGTCGTTTAATATATACGGACTAATAAATGAATAAATTAATTAATTAATTAGTCTCATTTTACATACAGATGTCTAAGTACTACTGTACTGGGTACATACATACTTAATTACTTTGACAGAAAAAATAACAAAATGGATTTATTATTTAATTTATAATGAAAGTTAATTAGAGTATGTAGTACGTACATACTGCCTGAGTAACCCCCGGCCTCCAACAACTACGACAATCATGATCGAGAAGAAAACAAAGATAGTATGTAGTAGAAGTGGTAGAAGAATATCTGGCCATTGAATCGAATCGATGTGATCGAGCAGTGAAGAAGAAGGTAAGGTGTAAGAATTGTTCGTTGTTTGTGAAAAAAACTCGAATATGAAACAATGACTAATCAATTGGTTAATGATACATGCATCAATGTATGGCTTGAATTGCTTAATTAATTATATACTGCTTTTGGTTGATACACCTAACAACCTTAACAGTACAATCATGCATGTAACTAATTTCTTTGTAACTAACAGTTGAGGAATTGAAGAGGATGAATGTTAGGTACTTAACTCGACTACTCGATCGGGTAAGTCGGATTTACGTATGCTATCTATTACTGTACTCCGTAAGTATTACCTACATAGGTTAAATTTCTGACCCGTAACCTGATCAACACAATCCGAAATGACGAGTTATTTGGATCTTGCTACTTTTGAGTCAATCGTTACTTATGGGTAGAGATAATGATGAGCAAAAATGTACTATACAGTTTTAATATACAGTTTCAATTAAACAAATTTCTAAGTATACAATACGGTATACATGTACCGGGTCCTGGTGGGGGACAATCAAAACTAGGCATACACGATTATTGACACGGTTGTAAAAAAATATATAAGAAAATCGTGAATCGACTATTCAGCTGATTGTCACTCGTCAATCCAAAAATTTGACTTCGGGTCCGGTCATTTTCGGACCAGGAAAATCAGGCTGACTTTGGGTTCGGGTTTGATATTTTCAACTTTTTTTGGGGATATCGACTCGTTTTCTATCAAATTATTCGACTATCTTTATAGTCACGTTGTAATAAGGCAAAAACTTCAATATATATACTTGCATCTAAATGCTTTAAGTATTTTTTTAACAACCGACATTGATTTTATGACATACAAACCCTATTCGAGAATCCGAGAAAATATCTTATTTGTGTATGACATGAATATCAAATTATTAGCTCTTTGAAAAGAACATGATCGATGATGACTTGTTCGTATATCTTGTGATAATCATATCATTTTTTTTTATAATATAAAAGTTCTCCATTGTACTGACCGGAGGCAGACCTCGTCGCTTTGCATTGTACTCACCCGTTTCCTTCTGCGCCTTTTTCGGAAGAGCGTATGTAATAATTAAGTGCATCTTGGTCTCATCACTGTACGGTTTATATGTGGGGATGGTATATGGGAGTCAACAACAGTGTTGATAAAATGGATGAAAGACACTCATGTCCAACCATCCGTTCACCAACAACTCACTACAATCACTCGTCGCCTTTAATTTAATGTTATTATTATATTAGTAGTAGTTTGTGATGTCGTTTCTATATTCAATAAATGATATAATATGACCATATGAGTTCCGAGAGCTCAAACAACATGTAATCTAATACATTTTCTTCGTTGATAAAAATAAAAGAAACTAATCATAACGATACGTGAATAACTCCCCGATTGTGTTGTCATTAAGTGGTACTCGGTACTCCATATTATATATCGTCTTAAATCAGAATTTGTTGTTTTACGATATTCCTTTGAATAGAGTCGCAGACTATCGGACTCTCTTATGCTCATTACTAAAAATTAAACTTTATCCCAAAACAATTAGACTCCGTATGCAACCCATTAATGTTATTCTTGTGTGCCATTTTCAATGGTTAGCATGATAGATAGATTGGCAAAAAAGTTACGAGTATTCGATTTGGATGGTTTTGTGTACTTGATGATAGCTGCGTATACGACAAGATTCATGGGTATGGATCGGGTTTCTCGATTACCATTTTTCTATCTTCTTCTCATTCTAATTATTTTTATATTCGTCCGATTTTTTCTAAATTATAATTATAATACTAGCTATCTACTACTCCCTCCGGACACTATTTTTCGCCCCACTAGCCCAATATATGTGAGGAGTATTTTAATGAAGTGGGGCAAAAAATAGTGTCCGGAGGGAGTATCATTTATTTATATTTACAACACTTAGAAACACATTTACACATAATAATGAGTTATATTTGACAAACTTATTATATTATTCTCACTATATTTTACTTATACTCGTATTTCTTAATTTAAAAAAAAAAAAGTAAAACCCATTTGGCCATTTATGTTATTCTTGTATGGCATTTTGAATGGTTATCAATAATCATGATTGATGGGCAAAAAAAGTTATTCGATTTGGATGGTTTTACTTGATGAAAGGCATATGACCATACAACTAGGCCAACACAAATGCTTTTATATTTCCAAAAGCCAAAGCCAACTAGCTTAACCTCATTTCTTCACCTATAAATACCAACCATTTTACGTATTATCTTCATATCATAAACATTAAGCAACCTACAGTACCAAATACCCTATTATTTTCCGAGTCATTTCAATCAATCCTTCATCAAGAATGTCTGGAATGTGCGCAAACTGTGATTGTTCCGACAAGACCAACTGTGTGTAAGTCACTTCGTGTTCTGAATTCATTTTTGGTATTGCGGTTTTCCTAACATGTTAGAAAACCGTTAACACTTACTATCAGTTTTTAACTATCTAATGTTCTAAATTTCTGGTATGTTTTCGCAGGAAGGGAAACCAGTATGCCATCAACATGATTGAATTCGAGTATTTATTCCTAGAACCCTTACCTCACAAATCTTACTCTGCAAGTTATTAATTGGCTCATCGTAAGCTTAATTAAGGCCAATATTAACCTCGTAAGTTTTAATTTGCAGCAACGTCGATGCCCCTGTCATGGATACAGAGTGCGACAGTTGCAAGTGCGGCCCTAGCTGCGCTTGCTCCAACTGCAGCTGCTGCTCTCACTAAACCTCCGACTCCAAAGAAGACCATGTTACTATAATTAAGCTTATTAACTATAGTTATGAGCTTAATTAATCACTGTTTATGTATTACTCCACTTCCTAAAAGTGTTGAAGTCTGAATAATTTGATACTGTATTCCCTGTTTTAGTTACATCCCTTTGCGCCTAATTATATCATACGGAGCATTATTACGCCTCGTGTTATTACTGATTACGAATTAAATCAAAATCTAAAGATTGCCTTCTAAAATAGCAAGAAATATTACCAACTGAGGTAAATGTACAATTTTTCGAAAAATTATACGAATTTTAACTAATTTATCAAAAGACTACATCGATATTCATATGTTGTCGAGATAGATTTTCTACAGTGGCACTAAGTTAGCCAGTTAGCCTAAGAACATATACATACACATTGGACCAATCTGTAGGTCGGCAAAAAATCATGTTGATTAATCGAGCCTAATGGAAAAATAGTCGAAAATCCATCAACGACCAATAAATCTAAGCTACTAAATTAAAACTAGCTTAATTGCTAAAGCTAAATGAGAGTGAAATTTATGATTCGGGATCTCTCTCAGCATCACAATCGTCATTGCGGCTCCCTTTAAAAAAATTACGAAGTAATTAATTAACATAGACACGAAAAACGCCCTCTCAACCCGCATACAATTTGTCAAAATATATCTTTAATTCTTATTGTGGCCAACCAAACATGGATAAAAAGGCCAGATTCTTAGTCAAGAACATATATTTTCAAAGCTGGTTTTAGCCCTTAATAGTAGAGGATATTTCATCCCAGATTAATCTCAAATATAGTACTGTACATTTTATCGTAAAATAAACCCAACTTCCGATACCCAATTCTCAAAATAGACTAAGTGACTTCCTACCAAGAGTCATTCTTTACCAATAAGAATGATCATTTATCATTTACCACCGTCCTCTGCGGCTCCTAACCACCAAATTACACCTCCGGCCACCACCACTCCCTTACCCAACTCAATCGATAACCTCTCAGTGCCCTAAATACTCGGGTTTATCATTGGTTAAATGATAATTTAGATTATTTCGGGAAGACCACTAATAATTCAAGTTATTCCTCCGTAGTACTCCGTATTAAATATAATAACCCTAATAATAAAGAGAATATAAGATGCTTGGCTATCTCATTCCTCAACTAAAAGTCTAAAAATGTGCTTTGGCCCTTTCAAATAGCTAATTTTTCTTCTTTTCTATCTTCAATTCAATATCTATTCAGGAGCTTAAAGAGACATTTTTCGTAAAAAGGGAGCCACAAGAGAGAAATTATGATGCTGACGGATTTTGAACCGTATACCACATCTCGGGACTCTACCAACTAAACTACGAGTAGTATACATTTTAGGGGTTGCTTGGGATGGCCGGATGGGGGTAGATTATTAAGGGGTAATGGAGGTTAAAATGTGAAGAAAATGGAGGAAGGTGGTGGATAGTTTTGAAGATAAAGTAAGTACTCTATAACACAAATTTCACATCCATGTAGCTCTTATATATCACCAGTAAGAGACAATATCTCACATTATTCTGATACTTCTTCACAGAAGAGTGATCGGGTAAACTATGGAACACCAAAAAAAACAATATAACTATCTCAGTTGAGAAAATTTCGAACTTACAGAGTCAAATATCATCATATTCGTCGCTAAACATTGAAACCTTCTGCGCGAAGGCACTGCTTATGAGCCTCGATCCACTTGGTACATGCATCCTCACCGTTCTGTACTATACACTCGTCTCTTTGTTTCTTTGTGTCGGGACATGCACAACATATCTTCTTCTTAGGTTTCTGATCTGCCTCGACTGTCTTTCTGACGGTTTCCTGATTCTGTTCGGCTGGTGTCGATCCTACTATTGGAGAAGTTGCCAACGTCGATAATCCTCCCATGACTGTAATAACTCTGACAGAATTAATACAATCAACAAAGTTACTGAAAGAAGGTAAAATAATCACAAAATTACTAAAGTTTTCTTAGAACAGAAAGACGGGTTTTTGAGACAGTTGCCACTTTTTCAGTAGGCAACACTTTGAATAATACATATAGAAGCAGCGAGGTGAGGCTTATACTAGGATGAATATGGGTATGTCGACATGAAATCGTCATAATGAGACATATGAATGAATGGATAAGAATGAAGAATGGAAGAATCATATGCTTCTATTAGCAGTTAGGAAAAAGGAATAAAAAAAACGGATTAAAAGTATTGCGAAGTGTGAAATCGATTAATTTATGCAGCTAAGAAAAGTTAACAAAAAGTTTAAAACTCGTAAAAAAACGTTTGATAAGGGTTGTTTGAAGGATCGACGCCCAAACAACAATGCTCAATTTTGAAACTATGGCCCTAAGACAACGTACGTATGCAAGAAGAAAATAAATGAATGAGAATTAGACACTGCTACGGTTTGCAAATTCAGGAAAGCAGGCAATCAAATCAACATCCTAATACCATGAAGGAAAGTATTGATGTAAACTCTTCAAAACACATACTCGGAAATTCAATGACCAATTGCTGTTTCTCGTAAAACATTTAAACGCGTACTCAGATGTTCAGCAAATAACTAAATCTCGATACAGGAATATTCAAAAAAATCATTCAAAATCCGAGGTTCAAACTATGGATATCCCCTGCAAAGACTAAGGGCTCGCTTGGAATATGGGTAATTATTATGGCGCGTTAAACAGAAGCCGGAAAGAAACAAAGAATGCTCTAAATGGGGGGATAAAACAAGTAAACCAGTGTAGAACAAATTGAGATTGTAGATAAGTAAATCAATTAAATGCTGCAATAAATCAGTTCATAGCACTAAACACACTATCACAAAAAAAGAATCGAAATCTCCAGTGGAGGAAGTGAGGGAGGGGGCAGGGGAGGTTCGCCCGCTAAACAATTCAAAAATCAACAACAATTTGACATTGTTGATAGGTAAAATCGATTGAAGGTGGGGGGGGTTTGGTTAAATTACCTCAATTCGATTGCTGTTGAACAGAGTTAGTAGCAGCTTTGGTCGGGAAGTTATGCCGCGAGATTTCAACGAAGAAGAAGGATTACGAATCTAGGGTTCTTGAGTCAAGGGAGGGGGGTCGATAGAGGTTTATTTACGGAAGTCCTAGATGTCTTCCGACAAAAAATCCTACGGAGTATTATATAGGTCGAGTTTCGGTTTTATTTCTATTGTGATTAGGTAATTATATTGCGAGTACTTTGTGACTAGGTCTGTATTTCTCTGTCCCCCACAGTATATTACTACATCAACGATAAATCTAACCGTGCAGCCGCATTTGCGGAAGTTGGTAAGACACTAGACCACGACATTTTCTCACATTGTCTAGGGAGAGCATGAGCAACACAATTGTGTAGACGACTTGTATGAGTCTAACGAAAACTATGAAAGACGTTACCGACCATAAGGATTAAGAATGCCCTCAATAATTAGAGGAAAAATGTTATGTCCTTTATTCTTCCCATTCAGAGCGTCAATAACACGCAGGCAGTCACTCTCCACCATGACATGTCGATGTCCTCGCTCCACCGCTTCTTGTACCTCATCCAGGAGGGCTACCGCTTCCGCCATACTTGGTTCCTTTATGTCGTAACTTGTCACTATAAATACAGGGCTTATTCATCAATGAAAGTCAAACTTTCGACAATACTTTAATACGGAGTATGGAGTATTTCGTAACAACTTAAGGAGAAAACCTTTTTTTTTTCAAGCACAGTTGCATTACAAATTCAAACCCATTGTCAAGGATACTTAAATAGTTAGACCCAGTAAAACTGATCAATCCGAATAGATCAACTCGATCTAACACCCAAACTAAAGACCGGATGTTGACCCGATTAACCCAAAAATAACCAAAATCTGATCTGATTGATTCGTTTCACAAGTATAACCTTAAATCATTAATCACTGACCTAAGACTATCTTCGGAAAAGATCGAGGAAGAGTAAAGCACAAACTTTCCACTAGAAGTATTGAATTTGGAAAGAATTTTTATTGCAAAAATCTGGTGAGAATATGAAATCCATCATCAATGGAAATACGGAGTATTTGATTTGAAATAATTGGACCATTAATCCCTCCATGAATTATTAGACTTAAACAGGTGCGTTTCATCTCTTCCTCTTTACCTCCAACTCCAATTACTCCCCCTTTTTTTTTCTGTCTTTTAAGCTTGGATATATTCCATTTTTTTCATTGATTTTTGTGAGGTTCTGAATGTATGTATGTATGAATATATTTTCTGAATTAGAACTCTGGGTCTCAAGTAAACATCAAAGTTGATATCTTTACTTAATTGTATCCTCAAGTTTGTATCTTTACTCAATTTTAACACTTTTACTACAGTACTTACTTAATTTTAACAGTCTTATTGACAAACTCGAGCCCAAGAACCTCCATTGTGATTGCTCTTAGTTCAAAGCCGTATCCTTGCTTAACAGTCAAATCACAACTCTCCATCTCGATTCTATATGTAAAATTAAAGTCTTCACATTAAATCTTTGCTAATGCATTCATTGTTAGCAATTACAGTATGAAGCAATACCAATGAGTAATGATCAACCCGTTTTTTGTTTTTTTTTTTTGCATTTTGGTTACTTGGTTATTCTGGTTTTTATCTTCAGGAAATTTGAAGTTTATTTCTTCTAGACATTCGTCAAATTCTATGGCCACCTTCTTGTCCAAAGAAGACAGAGTAAGTCTTCCTTTTGCCCTTCTGTTAATCATACAGTACTACTTAATTATCACTTTCGCGTGAACTATGTTAATACGTACTTAGCTAGGAGCTTGGTTTGGCCCCGTTCTTTTGAACTGAAGTGAGCAGGGCCTTGGTTAGTCTTTGTGTGTAAGGAAAACATCCTACATTCTTACATGTGATGTAACAATTGTATGCTACTTGGACACTTCAAATAGCATCCTCGTAGAGATGTCTCTTCTAGTGAGAGACGGAGGGAGTATGTATTTTATGTAACGAGTCGTGTCCGTGTTTACATAATTACTTGACTGTATCCAAGTATCGCTTATATATGTTTGTGTTATTACGTAGTTGTCCGTATTTCTGTTGTTGTGTTTAGGAGTGTGGGCTTGGTGAGGACCGCATTAGTGAATTACCAGATGACATTATATTGAGCTTCTTGTCCCTCATGGGGATGAAAGAGGCAGCGAAAACCAGCGTTCTTTCGAAAAGATGGAGGAACCTTTGGGCGAAGAGGACTCATCTGGACTTTGATTATTTATGTATACTCCCACAGCTTGTACCTTATCAGCCGACCCCTTCCGAAAAGAGTAAATATATAAATTGGGTGAATCAAGTATTGGGTTGGCATCAATCGGAATTGCATTATTCCATCGACACATTCAGAGTACGTTTCCTCTTGCATTTGCATCCCAGTGAAGCCCATCATGTTGACAAATGGGTGAAATTCGCAGTGTCAAGGAAAGTTAAGAACCTCGAGCTGAACTCGACTTCTTGGAGTGTGATCTACACTCTAGGATTTGACATCCTAGAAAACCCATCACTGGATATCACTTGCCTCACATCCCTTCATTTAAACAGTGTGGATGTAAGCGGGGATTTTATCGAATTCCTATTATCAAAAAAGTGCCATCATTTGGAACGGCTATATGTTGGTCGTTCAAGAATTTTGAGGAGGTTGAAGGTTATCGGTTTAGTTTGCAAGTTGAAGCAGTTAGCAATATGTGATTGCAGGGAGTTAAAAGAAGTTGAGATTGTCGATGCTGACAATCTCATGTATTTTGATTTTATAGGTTGGAATTGGAATACAAAATCAGTGTTGAAGAGCATGCCGGTGCTTGTTGAAGCAGCTTTTAGTCGGATTCGTTTTGAACCCCCTGTCTCCATCTTCCAGCGAATCTCACACCTTCTTCTCACATATCCAAGCTTTTCCTTGATTCCACTAGCTCCGACGAGTTTCCTACTGTACTACCTGAAACTCTTCCCACATTCTGCAATCTGAAGCACCTGAATATGGTAGTTCAGTACTCTCCATTATCAGAGAATATTCTTGACATTCCACACTTGTTAGATGCATGCCCAGCGCTGCGTGAGTTGAAGCTCGAGGTTAATTGGTTTGGATATAATTCGCGGGTCCAGTCTTATGTTGTCGATGCAATTGAGAAGTCAGGTGGGGATGATGATTTGGACTACTTTTTATCCGAACAGGAACAGGAACAGCCAAAAAGAAAGAATCATCCAAATCTGAAAGGAGTCCAGGTAGTCGGTTTTGGGGGATGCAACTACGAAGTCAATACTATACTATCCATTATGCGCTGTGCTTCCAACCTCGATACCATCATTTGTGATCCTAACCATCGTCCTGACGACATGTGGGATGGCGCTGATGATGTTGTGTTAGCAACTTCAAGAGCTCGAGCTCATCTATTTGCCAAAATTATTCCACCCCACATAACCCTACTAATTATGTAACATCTCATCTAGAATTGATTTTGTTGTTAGTTGCATACTAATAAGGTCACTGTTTGATTATTGTTGTTAGCTAGAGTTAGTTCCGATCACAATTTTCTTTACAATTCTACTCTAGTACTCTACACGATTGTTTATTATCGGACATAGATTCGACATGGTTGATCCCGTTACTCGTACAAGTGAAACAGATTCTAAAATATGTTCATAAATAAAGTTAACAATTGTTGGTTATTGTTGTTTTGATACAAACCAAAATGTTAGTAAGAGGGTATATTAGTAAATTTGTCCTTTATTTCTTATTTTCCAAGTCATATGTCCTATATATATATAGGCATTAGTAATTTGTAATGAGGTATCCAAGTATTTATGAATGAAAGTTAAGTTTTTTTTTTTTTTTTTTTTTTTTTTTTTTTTTTTTTTTGATGAACGAGGGAACCCGCAGCCGCTACCTTTTTGGTGCGCTCTGGGTAAACCCTCGGGTGTACGCATAGCCTGCAAACCACGCACACCAAGGTAAACCGCCCGTGGGCGACAAGCTCGAAGTCTAGAGGCATAGTCTCAAGCCATACAACTCCCACGAGTTATGAAAGTTAAGCTTTCCTACTATCTTATCTTCCATTTTCTCTCTAATTCCATCAAAATTCATTGATTAATCCTAGGTGATTCCTTCCCTCACCACAGATTATTCTAAGATCACCTAACCTATCGACTAATTAGTCGAACAGTTAAATCGATCCTATCATTTACTTAGTTCTTTTTTTTTACCCAATTATCTCTCGTAAAAACTACGATTGTATCATTTGGTATCAGAGCAATCTTTCCTTTCGACCTGTGTTAACATCTTCCCCATTTACAAAAAATAAAAAAAATATATATATTTTTTCTAAACCCACGGAGTCCAATTACAGACATACCAAAGCATTTACTCCGTATTTATCTTCATCCCTCCACTACCCACAAAATCCTCCTGTCTGTGTTTGAAAAAAAAAAAAAAAAAAAAAAAATTATGGTACTTACAGATGAAATTGCTTCACTTTCTTCCGGAATCCAGAAGTTGTCTGACGCTGTCGCTAAATGGGTAATAGCAAGCATTTCGCAGGGAACTTTTCGTTCAACGCCTTTTTTGGAATGGAATCGCTTCGACAAGCTGTGCAATGTAATGTCAGGTCACATGACGATTGAGGAAATTGCGAGATTCGCTTTAACTGGTAAGGTAATTCTATCTTACAAAATTAATTCGGCAAACTCATTTTATGATCAGTTAACTAAAGGTTTGTGGAAAAAAGAACCAAATGGTGGTTTATATAAGTTGGATGATTGTGAGAATTTTTTGTACGTTGAAATAAATGACGATTTTGAGGCGGAATGTGAAAATTCTATGGAAAAATTGAGGAATTTTAATGTTGCACATAGGGTGTTCGATGAAATGTCTGAATCAGTTTTGGGCTTGAACAAAAGTCAGTCAATCTTGTTTGTGGATGAAAATGCAATTGTTTGTGAAGACTGAAGATGGAATGAAAACTGTTGATGTTGATGAAGTTGCTCTCAGTGAAAATTGTTGTCAAGTTATGGATGGAAATGTTGGTTATGAAGGTACTCATTTAGAGTATGCCCATGAGACTACAGGAATTGATGTCACCAAGCTAAAAGAAAATTGTATGTTGGTTGATGGTTTGCAAGATGTGATTGAGTCCGCATGTAACACATTTGATAAAATGCGGGTACCCGACTTCATCTTAGAAATGGCTCAAGCTACAATTGGTGAATCTATTGATTGTGATCACGATATAATGTCTTGTGATTTCGATTTGAACTATGATGACTCCTTTGTGTATGAATACGAAATGGTCAAAAAAGCAAGCGAGATAGATATATCACATTTTCGTGTTTCAATCATAGTGGGCGAAGTTTCAGACAATTTTTTCCGAAATGATTTCATGTTTTACTTTTGCCAAAATTTGGGGCCAAGGTCAGAAGATAAGGAGTATTCTCCTACACTTTTATCAACACTCCTGGAAACTATTACACCAAATTGCTATATGAGTTATATAAAGCTCATGTGGTAGAAAAGGGTAGGGTTGTAGAAAAAGTTGGTAATGACATATCTTCAAGTTTACTGTTGCTTGGTTTGGTTCAAAATGAGAGTCACGTTCTAGCATATGTAACACCTAGAGCATGTTATAATGCTTTATTTTGGAGTAGCTTTGAAAATGGGTGTGTAGACACCCACATTTTGACTGTCAGGTGTCTATAGCAGTTCCCGACAAACACCCGATGATGATCGGACGCAAACATGCTTTTATATATTCGGAAACGGGCTCAAAATCATTGGCATTTGGCTTGGGCTCATTATGGAGTACATATCTCACAAAACCAACCTCAAAATCAGGCCCAGTGGGTCGTTTCGAGTCAAATAAGACTAATTTGGGTCGATTCCGGCACCAGGGGTAAAACCGTCTTTTTACGACCGAGTCAAAACCCGGTCAAAGATTTTCCCGAGACACGTGAGTCAGCCGTGACACCTCACACGGCTGGTTCTCACTTCAATCCTACAAAAAATCAACTTCTTAAAATATTAAACAAATCCGTTTAAGGATAGGATTCGATCTCAAGTAGGAATTCTATCCGGAAACTGAATCGGATATCAACCGAGCACATAATACTCGGCCAAAACACCTACACCAGCCGAAATTCCTCCTCATACAGCCAAGATGTTGGCTTTTCCACCAAGAAATGGACTTTGCATTCCTTTCGAACTCTTGCATTTCCTATCCAAAAACCGATTCAAACACCCGACCGAGCTAGGACACTCGGCCGAGTAAGCTACAAACCAGCCGTGCCCCTTTCTTTTTTGGCAAGAAAGCGGAATTCTCATGCCTCTCAAACTCATACGTTTCCTATCCTAAGCGGTAGTTCAAACTCTCCTAGCCAAGGTCGGGAATCGCCTATAAATAGTCCCTTGCACACAACACAATAGAAAAAAGGAAAAAAACATACATGAAATAATTATCAAACAACAACGAAATACATACACCCATCAACACATTCAAGCAATTACTAGCATAAAATAAACATCGAAAAACCGATAATATCCCCGAAGGAAAACCGGCCCGTTGAACCCGAAACCCTTCACCCGACACGCGCCTAAACCGCACCATCACCACCTCACCAACATAAACTCGACGCTCCAAGTGCCCAAGCCACGTTCCGACGAGCCCTAATCCGAGTAGACTAAAACATGTAGGTTGAGGGGGCACAAAACCCGATCTCTTCCTTCTTCTCTTTCTCTCGTTTTTTCTACATACGGGTCGAGTCGTTTTTTTTCCATTCGTCGAGTCTTTTATTTTTTTCCTAATATCGATAATAACAAAATTATTTTCATATTAACGAACATTCTTAAAACACGATATCAACTTTTTAGTCGAATATCGTATTAAAAGAATTATATTAAAATCTCGACGATATTAAAAATCGTTACATCTTTTTCAAATCACTCTTTACAAAATCTTTTTTATTCATTCCGAATATTCGATATCGATTTCCTAATCGAATATCGAATACGACGAATATCGAAAGCATAATATCGAGTATAAATTAATTCCTATTTTGTACGCGATTTATCCAAAATCAACGATTTCGAACAAAAAATAATATTGGACAGACTCGTACGCGAGTCGCGCGCCTTACCAGGCGACTCCCGCACGAGCCTGGAACCCGGGTCTATTTTTTAGCTTTTTTCGTTCGTTTTATTATTTCTTTTACGAAACGATTACAAAACTTATATCTTTTCTAAAACCATTCCGAATATTTGATATTGATTTTGTAGTCATCTATTAAATATAACGAATATCGAAAATATTAAGTCGAGTGCAAATTAGACAATATTAGTACGCGATTTAATAAAATCCTCAAAAATCGATTTCAAAACGGGCCACCACGCGACCCGCCGATGACCCGGGCGAGCCGCGCGGCCGGACGCTCTATTTTCTCGCTTTTCATTATTTTTCAAACATCGTTTTTTATACAAAACAGCGTCTTTTTAATATTTTCAGATTTCGATTAATATTTATTTTCTCGATCTCGTTTATTATATTTGCTATATTATTTTACACAAATCGATACTAACTCGTTTGTTCATCTTGTAGCAAATTCATCTTTATTTCATCTTTTGTTTTATTATACTAAAACGAACTCACATGCTAAATTCAACTTTGACGTTAACAATTTTGCATGCATTAAATCGACTTAGCAACCCATTCAATTCCTCGCATGTTTAGGAAAACAATGTTTGCATATCATTCATCGTATTACTAACGCGCGTATTCAAAAGTCATTCGATATCCTAGTAGAGGCCGCTAATGTGCGGGCGGGGTTGGGTGTTCTTCACGAACTTCCCAACACGTACCCTCACCCCTTACTCAGAACCGTGGTTTCCGGATGTCCGAAACCATTGGCAACGAGAGTCATTCAATATACGATTAACCGCTCTAGTCGGCATCTATATCGATATGCAAAGGGACGAGCCCAATAAACTCTCACATCGGAAATGGGCCGTATTTTACACGGCCCACTACGACATAGAGTGGGCTCGAACGGTTCCGAATAACCATAAAATTCGGTGGCGACTCCGACTTCGATTTAAATTTCCATTTGACCATCTCATGGAGATTCATTCGCCTCCCCAAACCCGCGCGTGGCCGCGTCGGGGTGGACCTATGTCATGTCCACAATTTGGCGACTCCGCTGGGGATTAGCTGATACGTTACTGACCTTCAGCATCCTCAGGGTGAGACTCGAATAGAAATCGTTTGACTAGTCCAATACGTGTTTTAGTTTTACGGTTCATGCATAACCCGATATTTTCCCGGGCCGGTACTGGTGACCGACGTCCCACTATACTATCGATGTAGTCCAACTTGGATATGTCGAAGGTGTCCATTAGCCGATTCGTATGGGTTTTACGGCATGTTCTAAGCTCAACTCGACTTAGGAAGTCCGCCCCGATTCTCGATAGGCTGTGTACACTGGTATAGACCCTTTCAGACTGACCGAGACTTAGATTAGAGCATACATGGTGTCATTATACTATTTCCATGACTACGTGCTACCTGATCCACAAGTCTTATTTTCAAACCGTCTTTTTCAAAAATTTCATCTTTTTCAAAATATCCAATTTTCAAAACCCGGGACATATACCGAATTTAGGATCAACGATTTTACTCAAAATAGCCTATTTTTAGCCGGTATTATGCCCATTTCAAAACTCGAAAATATTTTCGAACCTTTCAAACCCGTCATCCGGCCCGTTTCTTCTCGTTTTTCCGAAAAAAAAAGGCCGGACTCCTCGCCCCGATTTTACTCGGGCTTTCAAAAATCGATTTTAAAACTTTCCTCTTCTTAGGACTTCCCGTATTTAGCCGTGTCGGGTCATGTCATAAGTTGTCAAGTCATCTAGCGTCGAAACTCCGTCGATCTTACATCACGGATTTCCTCCCTATCCCAGTCCGCCTTATTATACTAAGGCAAGGCCCACCTACGTAGGACATACTCTTACAAGGGTCGGCCCGTCTACACAATCGAGTCTAGAAGTCTGGGGAATGTCTCACGTAAACCTCCTTTCGAACAGGGCCCAGCCCACACAGCTGGATCCTAAAGGAGGCCCACCTTTCACAAGTCATCCGTCTAGATGTCTTTTCCGAGTCGTTTCCTCTCTAGTCTTTCTTTTCCCCTTGCTCGGGATGCACTGTTGTTCTAAGGTTTGGGCCAGTTGCTGATTACACGGTGTTCTTACAGACAGGCCGCCTCACACCCGAACCATGACTAAGGACTCAATTGATCAACTAACCGCCTCGTTGGCCAAGATCCAAGAACAGCTCGACCAGATCAGGAGTGACCAGATCACCATTGTTACTCGGGTTAGCGCTATAGAGCAGGATAGGCCGAGTGATGAAGAAACTAAGGGCCCATTAGCCGAATTGACTAGCGCAGTTCTCAAGCTACAAGAGCAGGTCCACTTGTCGACCCACAACTCGATCCATACGGAGAATGCTCGAACCTATTCTCCCCTGACCGACCAGCTGCCTGCCAATCTCAATTTGACAGGCCTCCCGATGTTCGACGGAACCGAAGACCCGGTATTACACATCCGGGCCTTCAAAGAGTTTATGGCCCTAAAAGGAGTCAAATCGGACATGTTCAAACATCTGTTTGCCTCCTCGCTAGAGAAACACCCAAGGGCCTGGTACTACAGGCTTGATTCCAAGAAATACAAGACTTGGGACGATGTCGCTACGGAGTTCGCCCGGAATTATGCGGACAATACAGAAATCCAGACGACTATGCGCACTCTTGAGGTCATGGCCCAAGAACCGAAAGAGGGTTTCACCAAATACCTCCAGAGGTGGAGGGCCGAAAGCGTTAAGCTGGTCGACAAGCCCAGCGAAAAGGTACTAGTGGAGGCCTTTGTGAAAAACCTCCTCCCATCTTACCGGATCCATCTCCGGTACGCTGTCATACCCAATTTCGCCACCTTAACCGAGATGGGTACAAGAATTGAAGACGATCTGAGGTTAGAGAGCCTTACTAAGGCCTCTACAAAGGGTTATCAAGGAGCCAGCTCATCTTCGGGCAAGCCCGCAACCACAAGCGCGGCCCGAAGCATATTCGACGAGGTTAACTCGCTAGACACCTCGACTAAGAAGAACACTCCGGCCCGAATATTCACGGACATAGGGACTACTTATGCCGACGCCTTACAAAGGCTATCTTCTAAAGGCCTGATTCAACCTATAGGCCCAATGCCAGAGGTCCCTGTAGAAAAAAGGTCCAAAAACTACAACGCTCAGGCCTACTGCCGCTATCATCAAGGCAACGGGCACGACACCGAAAAATGCTGGAAGTTAAAACATCTCATTCAAGATCTGATCGAGAGTGGGAAGATACCGCTACCCAGCGATAAGCCCAGTAACAAGAACAACCCTCTTGCTACCCACGCCGTCATCACGGGAGAAGTAGTCGATTGCACTCATCTCATTTCACCTTTCATTCCTCAAATCAACGGGATATGGAATGATGACGAGGACGACGTTTACTTAGCTAAGGGGGAGACCGTCCCCATCACTGTCGAAGAGATCCGAAGGGCCAAAGCCAAGGCCCTAGCCGGCACCAATGTCATTGCGGCCGGACCCTCGGCTCCACAATCCGTCCTTGAACCACCCAAGACGGATTCTACACCTGAAGAACCAGACACCAATACGGCCCTAGTCAAGCAACTGAAAAGGGTCCGAACCGATCTCACTATATGGCAACTTCTGGTCAGTTCACAAGAGCACCGAGCAGCACTTACTAAGGCTCTCGACGAAATCAAGGTAGACTCACTGGTTACCCCAGCAGAAATGGTAGCCACTATCCTACCTCATCTTAAGGGCAAGTCCGAAAGAGAAGGCCCACTTATCACCTTCTCCGAGTCCGATCTGCCGCCATTCGGGGCCGCCCACAACCTGGCCCTGTACATCACGGTGATCTCACGGGGCAAGTATCTACCTATGACCCTGATCGATGACGGGTCCGCTGTAAATGTCCTTCTTTTAAGGACTGCAAAGGCCCTCGGCATTACCGAGGCCGACTATCTTCCTACTGCACAGACTATCCAGGCTTTTGATGGGAGCCCGAAATCAGTTGTTGGGGCTGTCAAGCTGACCATCATAACAGGCCCGATCGAAAAAGAGCTCGAATTCCAAGTGATCGATGTCACTTCATCTTTCAATCTGCTACTGGGGAGGCCGTGGATCCACGCGGTCAAAGCCGTATCCTCCACGCTCCACAGAAAGGTCAAGTTACCTTTAAAAGGCGAGGTCATCACTCTCGAAGCTACTCCCATAGCCGTGTCAAGCTGCAACACGGCAGGTTCAGCCGACCCACGAGGCTTCAACTTTATCGGGATGATCGAGGAAGAATATCTCTTCAGGCCCTACTTCACCACTAGCATCGACACGATGCTACAAAATTTGGGCTACCTACCGGGGGCTACTTCAAGGCCCAATCTACCCGCTGGCAAGATCATCGACGTCCTAAGCGATGAAGATTCAAAGTTTGGCCTGGGGTACACCTTAACCCCGGAAAACGTGGTCCGGGCCGGCATCCAAAAGGCCTGCAACACTCTCAAGGGTACCTACTTGGACCCTTACAGCCCAAGACTGACCGACTACTTCGTCACTCCAGTATTCGGGGCTGTCCAAACGGGCCTCTATCAGCCCAACATAACCTACCCCGAAATCAACTTTATCCCGGACGATATCTTCACTCTTCTCCAGGCTGAATCAAAGGAGAACACAGACAACACCGAGCCCATGCTGGGGCTCCTTTTCGGAGAAAGTAGAATTATCCCGACTCCCAAGGAAGAATTAGTCAACCTGATCCTCCACAGTAACCGGTTCGACCCAACCAAACTAATCTCTGAAGTCGGCACCAACACGGGCAACAGGGCTTGGAGAAAGACGATCAAGTGGACCGACAGCGAGGGTCAAATCTACAAGCTCACTACCGGTGAAAGGGATATGCAGGGCGACGAATCCGAATCCGAGTCTGAGTCAGAGTCTGAGTCGGAGTCTGAGTCTAAGTCTAGGAGGTCCAGTACTAGGATCGAGTCTGTAACCCCTTTTCCTTTTCCTACACCCACGGGAGTCTCGGAGTCTGTCCCGAGAGCACTCCCCATACCGCCTCTGACCAGCGATCAGATGGCAGCTCTCTTTGAGCTATTTTCAAAACTTTCTATCAATAATAACGATAACCGTTCTGCTTACGACTTGTCTTATTTTCAAAACATTTTCAAAAACTTTACTTGCAATGACATTGAGAAACCCGACGAACAGGTACCGCTACCTCAGCATCTAGTCAAGCAACTCGAGCAAAGGGAATCCCGAGATCCGGTAATCGAAGAAACCGATTCCATTAACGTAGGAACCCCTTTAGAGCCTCAGATGCTTAAGTTAGGTTTATCTCTAAACCCCGAGGAGAAGCAACAATTCACGGAGCTCCTCCACGAATTCAAGGACGTCTTCGCATGGTCCTACAAGGACATGCCGGGAATAGACCGAGAGATAGCCGAACACCGTATACCCATTAAAGACGGGTGTAAGCCGGTAAAGCAAAAACTCCGCGGAATGAGGCCCGAATGGTCTCTCAAAGTCAAAGAAGAAGTCGACAAGCAATTCAAAGCGGGCTTTATCCAAGTGTCTGAATATCCAGACTGGGTCGTAAATATCGTGCCGGTACCCAAGAAAGACGAAAAGGTACGAGTTTGTGTAGACTTCCGGGACCTTAATAAGGCCATCCCAAAAGACGATTTTCCGTTGCCACACATCGACATACTGGTGGACAACACGGCCGACCATGCCCTTCTATCTTTTATGAACGGGTATGCCGGATACAATCAGATCAAAATGGCAAAAGAAGATATGAGTAAGACCACCTTCACTATGCCTTGGGGGACTTACTGTTACACTGTTATGCCATTCGGGCTTATCAACGCCGGTGCCACTTATCAACGGACCGCCACTACCTTATTACATGACATGATGCACAAGGAAGTGGAAGTCTACGTGGACGATATGATAGTCAAGTCCAAAGAACGAAACGGGCATATTCCGGCCCTTAGGAAGTTCTTCGCCCGACTACGCAAGTATAACATGAGACTGAATCCTCAAAAATGCAGCTTTGGGGTAACATCGGGTAAACTATTGGGCCATATTGTCAGCCAGCGCGGCATCGAGGTTGACCCAGCCAAAATCAAGGCCATTACCGAGATGCAGCCACCTAAAACCGAAAAGGAAATTAGGGGGTTTCTCGGGAAAGTCCAATATATCAGCAGGTTCATTTCGAAGCTAACCATGGTATGTGAGCCCATCTTCAAAAAACTGAAGATAGGAGAACGGGTACTATGGGACAACAAATGTCAAACAGCTTTCGATAAAATCAAAGAGATTCTGTCATCTCCGCCGGTATTAATGCCACCTCAACACGGTTTGCCTTTGTCGTTATACTTAACAACGACTGAGACAGCCATGGGGGCTATGCTAGCCCAGACAGTCAACTCAGAAGAACGAGCCATTTACTACATCAGTAAAAAGTTCCTAGAGTACGAATGCAAATACACGATGCTCGAAAAGACGTGTCTAGCTCTAGTTTGGGCCACTAAAAAGCTCCGACATTACATGCTTAGCCACGAAGTTCACGTACTATCAAGAATGGATCCGATCAAGTATCTGTTCGAAAAGCCCATTCTCAACGGTAGAATATCTAGATGGACTTTAATGCTAGCTGAGTTCGACCTCAAGTTCGTACCATTAAAAGCCATCAAGGGCCGGGTAGTAGCCGAATTCCTCGCCGATAGCCCGGTACCTGAAGAGGGACATACCGATACTTGGGCCTTCCCTGACGAAGATATATTCCATACCGACACAGAAACATGGGATTTATATTTCGACGGAGCATCCAACTTTCGAGGATTTGGTGTCGGGATTTTGCTAATATCACCACAAGGAGAGCACACCCCGTTATCCATCAAGTTAGACTTCGACGTGACTAATAACGCAGCCGAATACGAAGCATGCATTCACGGGTTGCAAGCCGCCGCTGATTTAGGAGTAACAAACCTCCGGGTCCACGGTGACTCATCATTAGTCATTAATCAAGCACTCCAGAAATGGAAAACTCGGAACGCAAATCTCGTAGCTTACCAAGCGCGAGTAAGGGTTCTCGAAAAGCAGTTTCAAAAGGTAGAATACATTTATCTGCCCCGGGAAGAAAACCAGTTTGCAGATGCACTATCCAAATTAGCATCTTTACTGAATATCCCGGAACATCTGACTAGCATGCCGATTTGCGTCGAAAGACGGTCCGAGCCGGCATATATCAACGCTATCCAAGACATTGAAATAACCGACCCAGAACCTTGGTACCAGGCTGTTCTTACCTACTTGACGTCAGGAGAATACCCTCCGGGATCTGAAAACCGGGCCAAGAAGGCCCTACGAAGATGGGCCACTCAGTTCATCCGCACGGACGATGGACAGTTGTACAAAAAGACGGCACAGGGGGCCTTACTCTTATGCATCGACAAAACACAGGCCGAAAAGGTCATGGCCGAGATACACGATGGCGAGAACGGCCCGCATATGAATGCCCATATGTTAGCTCGAAAAATCGCAAGACTCGGGTACTATTGGAATAGCATGGAAACCGACTGTCAGTTATACGTCAAGCACTGTCACAACTGTCAGATTTTCGGCAATGTCCAACATATGCCGTCATCCCTATTATACACCATGACATCACCATGGCCATTCTCAACATGGGGAATTGATATAATCGGGAAAGTGAACCCGTCCGGCACGGGAGGTCACTGCTTCATTCTAGTGGCTATTGACTATTTTACTAAATGGGTCGAAGCCGAGTCATATCGTGTCTTGAACGCCAAGCACGTTGCAAAATTTATCCAAGATAAAATTATATGCCGATACGGGATCCCGCACGAATTCATAAGTGATCACGGGACCCATTTCCAAGCTGAAACCGCTACTTTGCTAGCAAAATATAAAATCCAAAGGCATACATCATCACCTTACCGTCCCCAAACGAACGGAGCGGTAGAGGCAGCAAATAAAACCATCGTCACCATACTTAAAAAGATGGCAGATAATTACCGAGATTGGCCGGATAAAATTTCTTTCGCTTTATGGGGATACCGGACGTCAATCCGAACCGCAACCGGAGCAACTCCATACTATCTGACGTATGGGATGGAGGCGGTCCAACCCGTCGAGCTTGAGGTACCATCTCTAAGGATTTTACTCGAAAGTCAAGTACCTGAAGCAGATTGGGTTCAAGCCCGGTACGACTCGTTGATTCTTTTAGACGAACGACGATCTCGAGCCCTTAACAACATCCAGATATATCAAAAAAGGATAAAACAGGCTTTCAACAAAAGGGTTAGGCCCAGAAACATCAAAGAGGGCGATCTAGTCTTAAAATCTGTTCGGGCTTTGTTACCAGTCGACCCAAGGGGAAAATTCAAACCTAATTGGGCCGGACCCTATCTAGTGAAGAAGGTTTTATCAGGAGGAGCCGTAATGCTGACGGACTTGGATGAGAATGAATTCGTCAACCCAACCAACTTGGACCAGCTGAAGCGCTACTACCCCTAACCTTATCTCAATGTCATTTGCTAAAAATTTACCTTTTTTACAAAATTTTCAAAAATTAAGCAAGTCAATGAGTTAGGATTACTGATCCTACTGTCGCACATCTCGAACTAATAGTCTTGATGTATTTCGAAAATTGCAAAAATCTATGTCTGAACTACGGTCGGTTTGATTCCACTAATCGTGGATACGTAGGCAACCCCTCAAAAGGGTACAACCACTGCAATAACGAAAAGACAGGAACGGTTTTCACTAATATGTCTTTTATTATTTCAAAAAAATGCCTCACGCAAAAATAAATCACAAAAATCACACAAAAATAGTAGTAATACTTAAATAATAAAATTTAGGAGACTACTCGTGCATTTTTCCCTTCCCCTTATCTTTCGGGTCACGTGGATCCCGAGGCCGGCGAGGCGGGGGCGAACGTTCCCTAATCACGAGTGGAACTTCCTTTGCTCGAACCCGTTTCTTCGACTTCGGCTTCTCCGCCCTCTGCACGGGTTCAATTCGAGCCCGGATGCGCTCGGGTAGTCTATCCCGAGGACCAAGTCGGTCCTTAGCTGCCAGTCTTGGACCAAGTCTCATTTCTAAGTCCGTCTGGGGGCCCGTTTTCCCCCATTTACCTTTAGAGCTGGACCCTTTAGTCAAAGTCTTGGTCTTCCCCTTTTGGCCTGACATCAATCGGACCATCGTAGCCGGGGCATCGCCATCGTCAAAAAAGCCTCGATTATCCTTAACCTGTTCTCGGCGCAGCAGGTCAAAGGCTTCATCAGTCTTTAAAGCAGCACGGGCTTTAGCAGAATCCGCCTGGGTCCACTTCGTGTAAGAATCTGACACCCAGATCGAAGAAGAAGCTCTAGAAACGGGCCAAGTGTGTCGGGTATACCATCTCAGCGCCCAAGTCTCACACATCACATCCGTTAGCTGGGTAGATTCACTCACAACCGCTTCAATCTCCGGAATTCTCTGGGCCCGACCATATTGCCTGAGTATGCGATCGGGATAAAGGTGAATCGTCTGCCTAAAAGATAGGATTAGCTGATAACGGGCCCTATCTCGCAACTCTAATCCAGTCCAGGCATAAATAGGCCACCAAGGTACGGTCCAACGGATCAATGGGCCTCCATGAAAGGATAGCAGCTCGTCCCAGAATTTTTGGGTAGTAAGGCGAGAAAAGTCAACAGTCCGTCTTCTTGTCATCACCTGATTTGGGCGATATCGGCTTACGTTCAAAGGAGGATCCAAGATCGATAGCCTCTCAAAAAGCCATAGCTGAAAAGTCAAAATTGCAAAAAGTCAAAATCGATTTTCAAAAAAAAAAAAAAAAAAAAAAAGGCAAAAAAAAAAAAAAATCGAAAAAAAAGGAAAATCGGAAAAAATCGAAAAAACCGCAAAAACCGCGCGAAAATCAAGGACCCGGAAGCTCGGAAATTATAAAAATCAAAAATTGCAAAATCGTGGAAAAATCAGCCTACCTGTAGAAGCCGGGTGCTACCGGTCAGCCTAGTCGACGGGTCTTGCTTACGATTGTCTAAGCCTTGGATAATCTCCCCTGAAATCAGCCAGGCTGGGCTGTGCTCTGTCTCCATTTGATCCGCCACGGAAAGAAGTCTAATATGGCCCATGCACGATAACAGGTCCATTTGACCTTCGAACGCATAAACATGAAGCATGCAGAAGGTGAAGGCTCTACGGCTATATACCGGCCTGACCCGAACGTCATCTTGATTCAGGAATTTTTCAGCTAGGTCGATTAGGGAAATTGTGTCTCCTTCTGCCATGCGAAATACCTCCATATGGGAAAGCCCTAAAAATTCTCGTAGTTTCCTCCTTATATCTCGGATTGAAAACAGGACGGCAGGACGGAGTATAGGATTCCATCCCCCAACAGCAGCAATTTCCTCCGGAATAGGGCAAATTTCGCCTCGAGGAAATCTAAAGACATGATAAGTATTGTCCCAATAGGACAAACAAGCATCCAGGAAGTTACGGTCTACTTGCATTTGACGGATCGTGAAGAATTGGGTAACACCGTTTTGGTTCAAGATAACTTTATCGGCATCTTTAAATAGGCGGGACCAATCTTGCAACATCCCGACTAATCTATCAATACCCATGATGAATTTCTGAAGAAAAAAGGATTGAGTTATTTTAGAACTTATTTCTTTTGAAAGGAAAGGAGTTGTGAGAATTATGAAAAATTGTGATCAAGGAAGAACTATTTATAGCATGAAATTAGCTCTCCTTTTCATTATGGGATTCCTAATCCAAAGGGATTTAGCATACATGCCTTCACCCTAGGATCTAGTTAAGTCATCCCGGGCATTCCTATTTCTTCTCAGAGTCAAAATACTTTATTTTCAAAATACCTTCCAAATCAAAATTTCCAAAAAAATCCTCTTTCAAATATTTTATTCCCCAGCACGAGTCATTTTTTCCTAAAAATGTGTAACATGCAAGCTTTGCATAAATCATTCATACAGGACGGCTCAAGCAAAATTGTGCAAACAACTCCCCAGCGGCATAGGCTTATATGACAAGCCCAAGTTCCCACGGAGTTATTATCATCAGCTCAGGTACATTTCTAATCTCAGGCTGGCGGGCCCTCACGCAGGTCTAACGGACCTTAAACGACCCGACCGGAAGCTGCCAGGTTTTAATCTCTGATTGACCTGGTAGCTACTCTGACTTTCGTCTTGTCCAAGCCTCAGTCAGAGTGGGGGCTCTGTAGACACCCACATTTTGACTGCCAGGTGTCTATAGCAGTTCCCGACAAACACCCGATGATGATCGGACGCAAACATGCTTTTATATATTCGGAAACGGGCTCAAAATCATTGGCATTTGGCTTGGGCTCATTATGGAGTACATATCTCACAAAACCAACCTCAAAATCAGGCCCAGTGGGTCGTTTCGAGTCAAATAAGACTAATTTGGGTCGATTCCGGCACCAGGGGTAAAACCGTCTTTTTACGACCGAGTCAAAACCCGGTCAAAGATTTTCCCGAGACACGTGAGTCAGCCGTGACACCTCACACGGCTGGTTCTCACTTCAATCCTACAAAAAATCAACTTCTTAAAATATTAAACAAATCCGTTTAAGGATAGGATTCGATCTCAAGTAGGAATTCTATCCGGAAACTGAATCGGATATCAACCGAGCACATAATACTCGGCCAAAACACCTACACCAGCCGAAATTCCTCCTCATACAGCCAAGATGTTGGCTTTTCCACCAAGAAACGGACTTTGCATTCCTTTCGAACTCTTGCATTTCCTATCCAAAAACCGATTCAAACACCCGACCGAGCTAGGACACTCGGCCGAGTAAGCTACAAACCAGCCGTGCCCCTTTCTTTTTTGGCAAGAAAGCGGAATTCTCATGCCTCTCAAACTCATACGTTTCCTATCCTAAGCGGTAGTTCAAACTCTCCTAGCCAAGGTCGGGAATCGCCTATAAATAGTCCCTTGCACACAACACAATAGAAAAAAGGAAAAAAACATACATGAAATAATTATCAAACAACAACGAAATACATACACCCATCAACACATTCAAGCAATTACTAGCATAAAATAAACATCGAAAAACCGATAATATCCCCGAAGGAAAACCGGCCCGTTGAACCCGAAACCCTTCACCCGACACGCGCCTAAACCGCACCATCACCACCTCACCAACATAAACTCGACGCTCCAAGTGCCCAAGCCACGTTCCGACGAGCCCTAATCCGAGTAGACTAAAACATGTAGGTTGAGGGGGCACAAAACCCGATCTCTTCCTTCTTCTCTTTCTCTCGTTTTTTCTACATACGGGTCGAGTCGTTTTTTTTCCATTCGTCGAGTCTTTTATTTTTTTCCTAATATCGATAATAACAAAATTATTTTCATATTAACGAACATTCTTAAAACACGATATCAACTTTTTAGTCGAATATCGTATTAAAAGAATTATATTAAAATCTCGACGATATTAAAAATCGTTACATCTTTTTCAAATCACTCTTTACAAAATCTTTTTTATTCATTCCGAATATTCGATATCGATTTCCTAATCGAATATCGAATACGACGAATATCGAAAGCATAATATCGAGTATAAATTAATTCCTATTTTGTACGCGATTTATCCAAAATCAACGATTTCGAACAAAAAATAATATTGGACAGACTCGTACGCGAGTCGCGCGCCTTACCAGGCGACTCCCGCACGAGCCTGGAACCCGGGTCTATTTTTTAGCTTTTTTCGTTCGTTTTATTATTTCTTTTACGAAACGATTACAAAACTTATATCTTTTCTAAAACCATTCCGAATATTTGATATTGATTTTGTAGTCATCTATTAAATATAACGAATATCGAAAATATTAAGTCGAGTGCAAATTAGACAATATTAGTACGCGATTTAATAAAATCCTCAAAAATCGATTTCAAAACGGGCCACCACGCGACCCGCCGATGACCCGGGCGAGCCGCGCGGCCGGACGCTCTATTTTCTCGCTTTTCATTATTTTTCAAACATCGTTTTTTATACAAAACAGCGTCTTTTTAATATTTTCAGATTTCGATTAATATTTATTTTCTCGATCTCGTTTATTATATTTGCTATATTATTTTACACAAATCGATACTAACTCGTTTGTTCATCTTGTAGCAAATTCATCTTTATTTCATCTTTTGTTTTATTATACTAAAACGAACTCACATGCTAAATTCAACTTTGACGTTAACAATTTTGCATGCATTAAATCGACTTAGCAACCCATTCAATTCCTCGCATGTTTAGGAAAACAATGTTTGCATATCATTCATCGTATTACTAACGCGCGTATTCAAAAGTCATTCGATATCCTAGTAGAGGCCGCTAATGTGCGGGCGGGGTTGGGTGTTCTTCACGAACTTCCCAACACGTACCCTCACCCCTTACTCAGAACCGTGGTTTCCGGATGTCCGAAACCATTGGCAACGAGAGTCATTCAATATACGATTAACCGCTCTAGTCGGCATCTATATCGATATGCAAAGGGACGAGCCCAATAAACTCTCACATCGGAAATGGGCCGTATTTTACACGGCCCACTACGACATAGAGTGGGCTCGAACGGTTCCGAATAACCATAAAATTCGGTGGCGACTCCGACTTCGATTTAAATTTCCATTTGACCATCTCATGGAGATTCATTCGCCTCCCCAAACCCGCGCGTGGCCGCGTCGGGGTGGACCTATGTCATGTCCACAGGGTGGAATTCGGATATTAGCTATAAAGAGGTGCTTAGTTGGGGAAAATCAAATTGGAAAGACAACCTACCTAATTTTCAAGTTGTAGTAACCAACAAGACAAGCCCCGGAAACTTAGTTTGGGAGATAGATAATACTACATGTTGCCGATTCCCTTATGACATTAGAGGTCATATTTCTGTGAGTGTGGTTTGTATGAAGGAGAAGTATATATGCTTTGATCCGGGTATTGGGTTGACTATACAAGTACCTTGTTATAACTTCACCCTTGAGGACAAGGGTGATTTTAGGGGTGAGGAATATACTACTAAGGAAGGTAAAGGGGAAGCTAACCCTCTAGTCATTACAAAGGGAAGCATTGGGTTTCGTACTTACGTCTTTGATCCCGGTGGCTATGCTCTCATTAAAACGTGGTTACTTCATTGTGAGTCCAACACCACGTATCGTGTGATTACATATTCTCAGACCATTACACTTGAAGACAAGAATGAGTTTAGCCTTCAACATCAGCAACTATGTACAACCAAACATATTTCATTTCAAAAGGGTGATTGTAATTCCTACTGCTACCTGGAGTTATATGCTACATCTTATCTCTTGGTATATGGTGCAATCATACATAATCTAGAGATGATATGGGGGGAGAATTGTTCGAACAACATCAACAAGCATCTTATGATTATGACATCAAGGTTCTTCACTTTTGACCCTGGGGGAATAATTGATGACTCCAAGATGCAAATGCAAATATTCAACACTAAATTACAACAGATGCTCCATACCAAGGAAGAGGGTGTTGATTCTAGGATTGCGTGGGTTTTTGATCCGGGAGGCTTATTTCATTACAATCACTCTCATGTTGAGACTAGGGGTGTTGTCTTTGTCTTTGATCCTGGAGGATTACAAGTAGCCAAGTGGCCTCACATTGTCCTAATCAAGCTACTAAAATCACATATACAATTTAGGGGATGTCTTGGTAAGCTAAATCAGATCCTTGAGGACAAGGATCGTTTGAAGGGGTGGAAATTGATACAAACCAAAATGTTAGTAAGAGGGTATATTAGTAAATTTGTCCTTTATTTCTTATTTTCCAAGTCATATGTCCTATATATATAGGCATTAGTAATTTGTAATGAGGTATCCAAGTATTTATGAATGAAAGTTAAGTTTTCCTACTATCTTATCTTCCATTTTCTCTCTAATTCCATCAAAATTCATTGATTAATCCTAGGTGATTCCTTCCCTCACCACAGATTATTCTAAGATCACCTAACCTATCGACTAATTAGTCGAACAGTTAAATCGATCCTATCATTTACTTAGTTTTTTTTTTACCCAATTATCTCTCGTAAAAATTACGATTGTATCATGTTTAGACCTGTATCACATTTTAATCCTTGTGTTGGGATTTTGTATTTTGGTTAAATACACCTACTTGTAGACACTCAAACCGGGGTGTGTAGAGTAGAGTAGCTTGTCGATAACAATAAGCAACTACCTTGGCGTTTTCTAGAGCCATGAGCTGGTTTTTCCAACCTACAATCCGTTTGACACGAACCGACATTGTTGGTACACAGAACAAGGAAGCGTACTTGGGTTGGCATCATCACCTGTTATGTTGAGGTCTGCCGAAACTGTCAGTGTGGATCTGATGTTATCGATGGGAGTCTTTCGATTTCTCTTCTGACCCTTCACGTTTGAGACATTTGCTTCGTTTTAGATCTCGACTGAAGAACAGAGCCTCCACGAAAGTATATCACGCGGTATATTCTCGCAACAAGGCTGCTCGGGATTAACAATGAGGTTCCATGCTTGTTTCCCTAGCAATGCAGAGTTAAATAGTTTGAAATCCCGAAAACCAAGCCCTCCAAATGCCTTATGCTCGCTCATATTCTGCTACGCATCCCAAGCCATGAAATCTTCTTATTCCCATTCATTGTTCCTCACCAGAACTTCGAGACCATATACCGGAGATCCTCGCAGGAATTAGGAACATCCCATGTCATCCTTGTAATCGCTTCCCCAATTTGTCCCGTAACATGTCTGTGAGAGCTTTCTTCGAATGTCCGAGTACCATAGGCAAGCCCAAGCAACATCCCGGGTTATTGCTGATTATATGGCTTATATTATGATGTTAGATTGATCTGTTGATCTTTCTTGCGACGAACCTATCAGTCATAACTCATAACGTTAAAACGGACCAATATATCAAACTAGGAAGCAAATGCCAAAAAACTTTTCTTACACCCATTTGTCTTTATCTCGCATGACCAGTCAGTCATATAAAACGGATATTTCTATCGAAAAAAAAATTACGGACTATCATTTTATTTTGACACAGTAAATTGATTGATGATACGGAGTACTCCGTACTGTACTAGTAGTAAAATTTCTTTTGGGATGGCTTAATTTTTACGGGGATAATTCTTCTTCGTCGTCCTCATTTACTATCGACTCCGTTTTCCTTCTTCCATCAAGTATTAACCCCCAAACAATAAATCCCCAAATCTCTACCGATCTCCCCCTCCCTTGACTCAAGAACCCTAGATTCATAATTCTTCTTCTTCGTTGAAATCTCGCGGCATAACTTCCCGACTAAAGCTGCTACTAACTCTGTTCAACAGCAATCGAATTGAGGTAATTTAACACCCCCTCCCCCTCACCCTCAATCGATTTTACTTATCTACAATGTCAAATTGTTCTTGATTTTTGAATTGTTTAGCGGGCAAACCTCCACTGGAGAATTTGATTGTGTTTGTTGGATTCTTTTTCATGGTAGCGTGATTAGAGTTATGAAGTGATTTTTAGGAGAATTTTGATTCCCAATGCTGAAGTATTTGGATCTGTGATAGTGTGTTTAGTGCTGTGAACTGATTTATTGGCGCATTTAATTGATTTACTTATCTACAATCTCAATTTGTTCTTAAATTCTGAATTGCTTAGAGGCGGAACCTCCCCTGCCCCTTTCACAGTTCCTTCACCGGAGAATTTGATTGTGTTTGTTGAATTCTCTTTCGTGGTAGCGTGATTAAAGTTATGAAGTGATTCGTAGGAGAATTTGATCTTCAATGATGAAGTATTTGGATCTGTGATAGTGTGTTTAAAGTCGTGAAGCGATTTATTGGAGCGTTTGATTCTGACTGCTGACATTTTCATGTAGATATGCAAGTTGGTAAATAATGGAGGGAAGATTGAAATACTCGGGAAAATTTTGATTAAGCTTTGATGATTTGGGATTGATGTGAATGTGTTTATGTGTTGGGGGAGTAAAGGAAATGAGAGGGAAATTTGAAAATTTGGAGAAACAATGACCCCAAAGTCATTGGGTTTACGAACGGGGAGTTATGGATCGCTGCAACTACAACAATCGAATGGCGTGTTGCACAATCATGCGGCCACAACCTTTCCTCGGAAACCATCTAAAGTGCTACTTTCAAGTCACAGAGAGAAGGAGAAGGAAAAATGTATTCCTTGTGTTTTTAGGTTGTTGTGTAGACGGAAAGTCGGAATGGTGATTTTAGTTTGCTTCGCGCTGCTTGCTTTTGCATCAGGGTTCTTTACTGTTAACAAAGGTGTGTGTGTGTGCTTCCCCTTGCCATTTATTAACATTTTGAAGATAAATGAAACTTTTGTTGTTGTCTTTAGTTGTTAGTTTGCTCATAATGTTTATGGTGAAAGTAATATGTATGCTGTCTTTAGACTTATGTTCGTCGTATCACTTAGTTGAATGTCCACACGACACTCATTCACTTTTTTGAGTCCAAAACATGAAAGTCTTTGCAACAAAGCATTTCACCACTTCGACATGCACATGCATCTGACATTTGTAGTGAAGCTCGAGTATCTCATGCTTCAGCACTACTTGTTTGTTTACCCCTGACCTACCCCACAAGCTGGATTTTTGTTTTAGGTTGTATAAAGAGAAGGCGCCTGTCTTTCTGTATAATATGGAGTATTCTGTAAAGAAAAACGCCAAAGTTTACTGTGGCACTGTTTTTCTACATAAAAATAGGACCCTTGCTTCTCGAGATTAATAACCTATGTGTTTTGTGGCTTATATTGTGAAGAAACAACAACAGGTGCTGACAGTACGAATTTTCCTGAAGCTTTTGAACTCCCAAAAGCCTTTCCCAAAGATCCCTTGATCCATGCTTCAGCTGCTACTGCAAATGATTCTACTAAGAAGATAAATGTCTCTAATTTACAGATTCCTCTGACAGACGGTGGGAGACCTCTTGTATTTGTAGTCCCTCCTGCTGCTCACCCTTGCAAAAACTTCCAGTTCCCTCCTCCTCCCCCACCAAATAATAGACGACTTGGACCAAGACGTAAGTCTCACACCACTTAATTATTGTGAAGTATATTATATAATGTAATTCGATAGTGAGGAGGACTTAATTGATCTGAATTAGCCATACGTTGAATCACTATCATCTAATATTCGTTTCCAGATTGTCAGATAAGAAAATGGGCCTGTGTGGGTTTTGAGGAGGGTAATGGTCGTGGTGGTAATGATGTCTAGCCGTTTGCTTAATACATTCACTTTATATAATTTCAGTGCGATAAATGCTTATTAATGAGCTTAAAGCTCACTAGTATTAAGTTATTAACCCTTGGAAAATTGCATGGTTTGCTATTGAAGTTCTCGTCCCGGCAAAATGCATACATACGTTAGACAATGTTCCCCTGAAGTTATAGCCAATTAACAAGGATAAAACCCAGATGTAAACGATAATAATCATGTTAAAAATATAATGCAACATGATTACACGAATTATGTGGTTATTCAATTAGATTTTAGTAAAATTTTATATTTTGTGTCTAATGAGAACTTATTAGTGATCATGATTCATGAGTAGTTTTTTTGTGCCCCCAATTATATTTTGTTACTTTCGCCTTGTTTGGATTGAGGGAATGGGAGGGAAGAGATTTGAAGGGAAAGGAAGGGGAGGGATTTGGAGGGAGGCAATTTCTCTTGTTTGGTTAGTAAAATGGGGATGGGGGATTTGGAGGGGAGTGATATTGGATCCCTCCATTTCCATCCTCTAAGCCAATTTATTTCCCCTCCAACAAAGGAAAGATTTAGAGGGAAAACTCTCTACCTCCTTTCCCCCTTCCCTTCCTTTCCCTCCATTTTTGCAACCAAACAAGGCACTAATATTTTAATCCCCAAATAATTGAGGGAGTGCCACCTTGACATTTTTTTAGGATGAATGAGAGGGATTTAAAAGAGATCCTTATAGCAAATAAAGGATGGCGGGGGAAATCTTCGCTTGGGTGAATGATGGTTTTAACTTTGAACTTTTTCAAATTTACTTTTGTTTAAGTTTTCAATTCTTGATTATCGCTAATTTCGTAGGAAAGTCACTTGATATACTCCCTTTACAAAAGCCAGGCTGGTTCATTGAGCTTTAACAAGTACATTTCACAAATGTTTTGTTCCGCTTTCTGTCCTACACGGTCTCATTCTAAGGACTTTCTGTCTTTTATCTATCGCACTTCCATTTGTACTTCATCTTGGTTTCTTACTGAAAGCGTGATAGTTCTACTGGCGACAAATTTTAAACAAAACCAATTGGGATTTCGGAAAGTAAAATGGACACTGATCGTCCATGTCTTTGATTCTGCTCTTTTACTTCTTTTAAAAATGGTTAATACTTAATATTGCTTTCTTTTCCTTCTACTCCCCAGCATGTCCAGTGTGTTATCTTCCAGTTGACCAGGCTGTTGCCAGCATGCCTGCTTTGCCATCAGAGTCTCCGGTGCTTCGTAACTTGAGTTTTGTCCATGAAGAGAACCCTGCTAAAACCGAACCTCATGGTGGTTCTGACTTTGGTGGCTATCCTTCTCTCAAGCAGAGGAATGATTCGTTTGACATACAAGAGTCAATGAATGTACACTGTGGGTAAGTGCATGCCATCACGGATTTACGGTGGAGAAAAAAATACTCGTACATTTTTTGACAATTATTCCCTTATCAATGATTTTTATTATCTTATGTTACAGGTTTGTGAAAGGAAGTAAACCTGGTCGTGGAAGTGGATTTGATATTGACGAAGAAGATCTTTCTGCTTTGGACAAGTATTATGATGTCATAGTGGCATCAGCAATATTTGGTAGTGAAATAGTGTATGCCTATCTCTCTTGTTTTTCTATTTTGTTGTTTGTTCATTTAGATTCTTATAGTCTTTATTGTGTTTCACAGGGAACTACGATGTTATACAGGAACCAGAAAATATAAGTGACACTGCAAAGAAAAATGTTCCATTCTTTATGTTTATTGACGAAGAAACAGAAGAATACATGAGAAATAAAAGTGTTTTGACTGGTAGCAAGATGGTGGGTTTGTGGAGAATAATTGTTGTTCACAATATTCCATACAATGATTCACGGCGTAATGGAAAGGTAACACTCGCCTTATCTTTTTACGGTTTTATCCTGCGAATATATATTTTCTGACTGATTAGTGCATGTTTAACTTGTTAAGAATCTAGCCTTTTTAGTTATTAGCCTTAAATCCTTAATATGAGTACTTAATAACATTTCTGAATCGTCTTTCTTTGCTCACTCCAATAATAATTTTATATTTTCCCTGTATTATATGACCATGTTTTGTTCACCGTATTTTATTAGCAACATTTTGTTTCATCTATTTCTTACTGGTCTCAGTTATGCAACTAACTTGAATATCTGAAACCTTTGTTGCTTTTTCTCGTATGCAAGAAATCGACGTGGGTATTTGTCCAGCATTTTTTCTTTTTATGATTCAAAATCCTTTTATTTGGCCTATAATCCTGTTTCTTTATTGTAGCCTTCTTGTTTTGGAAGTTTCTGTTGTGCTGTTGTGCATAGTCCACAAGATCTGTTGACAATACTGGTTTGGCACTTCTGTTCTATGTGATGCTGGGCAAAATTTCACATTTACTTCAATTTTAAACTTCATTCTTTCTGCTGGTTTTTTTTATGAATACGCCACGTCGCCATGCAATAGTTTTTACTCCGTACATGCTTATGAATGAATTTCTGTGTTTCAGCATCACCTTCATTGTGAAGTTTGCTTGCTTTGTTCTCCTTCTGAGTTTTATTTCAACTTTTGGTGCTATACGTGCTAATAGCACTGGTAGAGCTTCTGGTATTTTCATACCAGGAGCCGGGTTAAATCCTTTCCTTACAACTCCATACGACTCACATTAAAATGGAGTTAGCTCAACAATTAGATCATATATTCAAGAGAAAGAAGGGACACTTTATTTTTTCATTTTTTATGAGACATATGATGGAACACTATTAGAAGAAAGATTTGCACTATGTTACCCGGACTCGCTTAGAAGTATCTACATGGGTACAAGTCAAAGTGTCAGACTTGACTATTTTATATGAAAATTCTCCATATTATTATTCTACTTATTATTATTACTACTATTGTGCCTTTTTATATGACTTTATCTCTATTGAAGACTATTAGCCGGTTTCGGCGAATGATTCATGTTAGTTGACCACAAATTATTTTGGGATTAAGGCTCTGATGTTGTTGTTATGTGGTATCTGTTACTTTACTTATTCGTGCTGTTAATCATCTGCACCTTATTTCAGATTAATCTGCATGTCTCCATTATCACCTGGTAGATATTTTTGGCAGGTTCCAAAGCTTCTGTTGCACCGACTTTTCCCCAATGTTCGGTTTTCTATCTGGATAGATGGAAAGCTTAAGCTTGTTCATGACCCTTATCAGCTCCTGGAAAGGTACATAGCATCTTTTAAGTCTAAACTATACCTTTCTTTAACTAGACTTGACACTTAGCCCAAAAAAAAAAGTAGACTTGACATTTGTCCACCCCAAATTTGAACTAAACCAGACTGAACAACCCGAAGTAGCCCTGGTCTTACATCTCAACTGAAAATGACCCGATCCGTAATGACTAAATTAAACATACGACAATAAGTTAAAGTTACGCGGTTACGCCTGAAATGACCATATTCACCCAATCCTCACCATTATCCTGGAATGGCTAACCAACTCAATAGGCTTTATAATTTTCACACTTTATAACCAAATCTGGTATTTATCAGATTTTTGTGGCGTGAGAATGCGACTTTTGCCATCTCAAGGCATTATAGAAGATATGACGTGTTTGTGGAAGCCGAGGCAAATAAAGCGGGAGGAAAATATGACAATGCTTCTATTGATTACCAGGTTGATTTCTACAGGAAAGAGGGTTTGACTCCATATTCGGAGGCAAAGTTGCCTATAAGTAGTGGTGCGTATATGGCTCTTCCTTTGGAACTTGTGATACTTATTTTTGGTCTTCTACCGGCTTAGAATCCCCCTAATTTAGCTTCTGATTTTCTGTAGATGTTCCTGAAGGTTGTGTGATCATAAGGGAACACATACCGGTTACAAATTTATTTACTTGCCTATGGTTCAATGAAGTTGATCGCTTCACTTCTCGAGATCAGTTAAGCTTTTCTACCGTACGGGACAAAATAATGTCAAAAATCAACTGGAGTATTAACATGTTTCTCGATTGTGAAAGAAGGAACTTTGTCATACAGGTAATGCTATCTTTCTTTTAGTATGATCATTAGCACCCAACTGTAATATCTTAGATTTACTGTCCTAATCAACTAAAGTGAGTCAGTCTTGCATGAAACTGTTTAACAGTTTGCGTGCGAGAGCAACCTAAATCCCTATATATCTGTTGTTTATTTTGATCAAAAGTAAATCTCTTTAGAGACGGTCTCATAATAAATTTGTTCTTCAACTATGTCAAATTTTAAGTAAGATGGTACCAAAGGCTCAAAATTAGCAAAATAGGTATGTATAATATAATGGTTACATTAATTGATAATATAGGTACGCTCATTGTGAATACATACAAAATGAAACAATGATTTTTGGAATAACTTGATCTGAAACCGTCTTTCACAAGTTTGTGTTTGACGAAAGTGAGTCTTGTATGAAACAGTTTCATTTATTAGATCAACGACAACCCATGTCCTTGTGTAGTTCTTATCGTTTAATTACATGGTTAATGGGTTTGTCAAAAAATTCACCCGGGAAGAATGTAGGCCTCTCTTGTAACGGGTATATCCTTCACAAACCTATGACAATCAAATGCCACCCACGCGGGTAAGGAAGACAAAAATCAGAGGGTCTAGAGATAGAGATTAGAGAGTAGTGATATTTGAGTATTTGACCAGTCGCACAAACGAGAATTTATGCACCAGGGAAAGCCATCTCATACAAGTGTTTGTTTGTGATCTGATGAATATGCTATCAGCCTTGCTTTTGCTTTTGTGCTTCTTCTCATTCGGATCTAACGTATGAAGTAACTATTAAATTACAGGCATACCACAGGGAATTGTTGGAGCACATGCCACCCCCAGCACCACCACGAATCAGGATACGTCGACCGCCGTACATACACATACGTCCTCCACCAACTGTTAACAGAACCATGACTATTCGAAAACCAATTGCAAGGAAAAGTTCTTCGAGAAGGGGAAGAGATAGAAGATCAGGCTCAAGGCGTCACCGGAAAGTCGTTGCAGGTAGTCGGGACATTGTTTTTCTTTAAAAGGTTGGGTTCCGTGTATTGTTCTTATTCTTTTGCCTTTTGTTTCCATCATTTCTTACTTCTCTTACCGAGTTCTTCTTCTTCTTCTTCATCTTCATTTAACCCCGGGTTAAACTGCAAGTTCTTTCCTACCTTCTAGGTTGAACTACAGAATGATACATTACCAGTTTACCACAGAAGACAGACTTGTAGTTTTGGTCATTCAATTAGGGAAAAAAAAGAAAATGTTCAAATACAACCTTTTTGTTCCGGGAATTTGTCGATACATGATTCTTTCTGCTCTCCTTGTAAATACTTTTGGGAACACATTTTTTATTTAATTTGTTTTTTTTTTGCTTCTCTTGATTGCACATCTGTTCATCCCGACATCGTCTTCTTTGTTTGAGTTTACTGAAATTTTAAGAACATTGTAAGTTGTAACCGAGAAATATTCCCTCCCCCTCCCCCCAGTATGGCAAGATTTAGAGAGAAAATCGACATCTCCATTCTCCCTCGTCTTCCTTCATTCCTCCTCCCTTCACTTTCTTATCATTTTGTTATCAAAAAAAAAGATCTGGAGGAAAAGAGAAGGGAGGCAAAAGAAAGGGCAAGTTGCTCGGTTTGGAGGGGTGGGAAATTGACTCTCCATTTCCCTCTTCATAGGCAAAATAATTTGTAATTTTTGATCATTTTTATTTCGGATCCCAAATCTCTTAAAATTGTGTATTACACCAAAATTCGAGATGTGGAGGTCGGAAGGGACCACGTTAAAGTTTAACCTGAGTTTCATACCACGTATCTGATTCGCTTCAGGATGTACCCTACCCAAGTTCACGCCCAAACAACATGTATACCCATGTTTGTCGACTTCACGCCCAAACGACAAGTATACATTGGTTATATATGATTGATCGATTTTCGATCGATGACGGTTTAGCTCATACCAGCACCCTCAATAGTTATTTGTTGACCCTCACATCGTGTGAGGTCATCTATATGATCCGATAAAGTGTGTCCAATCCTTTAATCTCTGAAAACCGTGTAACCGAGTAACAACATGCGAGTAGTAGATAAATGGCAAGGGTGTAACACCATCAATGACAAGGGCACAAGGATGAGTACGTACTACAAATTAAAACGTTCTTATATTTATAGAAATAACATGAATCTAACATTCACGTTATTACTTTAAGACATAAGATCATTTATGACACTGATCGTAATTGAAATAAAAAAGACGTGACACTTAATATAAATAGTGTCTTTATTTCATACAATACATGATGCTTAATTGAAAACGTTAACATATATAGTTAAGTAGATTATGATTCATGCATCCCGCTTTTGTTCTCGGATCTTGGTAGTATCGTACGTGCATGCATGCTATTCAGATGATCAGCTTTCTCCTGCATGGATCACACGTAAACATTTATACTCACTTCATTTTTCTAAATAAAGTTTTTATTTTTTTCTAGATGGGTCTCTAACTTTAAGTTATACTCCCTGACTTCTATCTCGTTTATTTGTTTGCCTTTTGATTAAAATAATCATCACAACGAATATAAAAGACAAAGAAATGAACAAGACAACTCGAGGGAGTACAGAAATATAGAACTAGTTCAACATTATTATTATTATTATTAGAAAATATATATGCACAGTGTCTTACGTTATAACATTAATAAAAATATTCTGACGATAAATTTCACCTTAATCGCTGTCGCTGCCACTGCTGCTGTGACCATCATCATAGTGACGTCTGTGCCTCCTAGACTTGAACAGACCACCACTGTGGTGACGGTTAGACGACCCATAGCCAGTTGAATAACCGGCCCCGGGCATATGAGCGCCACCATAGCCGCCACTCATTCCAGGGACATGGGTGGAGCCATAGCCGGCAGCCCCGGGGACATGGGTCGAGCCATAGCCGCCCATCCCGGGAAGGTGACCTAGAGGGTTTGAGCCATAGTTGTTGTGGTTGGGGTTGTCATAGCCATATCCACTGTTGTGGTTGTAGCCTCCACCATTGTGGTTGTAACCATGATTGTTGTGGTTATTAAATGGAAACATTTTTAGGGTTTTAATTTGGAAGTTTGAAGAGGGCAATAATAGTGTGATGATGATGATGTATATAATTGTGTACCAAAGACACTAATTTATAGTGTTGGAAAAGTGTGTGTGTATGTATAATGTGATGGCTAAAGAATTGGATGCAAATTTGTGTTGTGATGACTACTTTTATTATTATTATTATTATTATTAGGGATGATAATGTGAGATACCCTTATCTTGGAATAGTTAGTTGCTTAGCTTGAGCTAAAGTAGTTGCTTGGCATATATTCCCATTTTATTGATAAGCTACTTCCGAAAATAGTATTATATCACCCGTTGTATGTACAACCACTTCAAAGTTGTTGAACTTATATATATAATTAGTTTACGGATGAGCTTATATAAGATTACAAGTTTCTAAACTGAGTTGTAAGTTTTTGAGCAAAACATTTATCTGATTTAGCTCTACAATTTTACACTTAAACTCGGGAAATATGCAGCAAAGCTCAAAAATTTTGTGATAACACTCAGAATTACAAAAATAATTTTACGTAGAACTATGGATAACTAATTGTATATTATTAATCTACTCTATGATATATGAATTATTAAGTTCTACTTGTAAATTAGTAGTGCATGTTTAATTTTAATTCTATTGATTCTATTGGGTAGGGTAATATATAGGGTACTTTTAAATCTACATTTTTCTTGTCCGATTTTTTTGAAGTCACAACTCGAAATAGTTGACTGTAAATATGTGGGAAATTATAAAATATTAGTATAGTTTCAAACTACGAAATTATATGTTTAATTTTATTGCTAGGGCAATATTTTTAAATATACATTTTTCTCGTTTGATTTTTTAGGATCAAAGCTTGAAAATATTAATATTACCAACTTTATACTCTATATGGAGAAAATTACAAAGCATTATTATAGTTTCAAACTACAAAGACAATATTTTTTAATATCTATTCTAAAAAGAAGTTTAGCAAAAATGTGGCTTTTGAATAAAACGATAGTGATAGGGCGCCACCTGGTGATGCTGAATCTCGGCGCCACCGGAATAAATTAATAAAAAAAATAAAAATATTGAGAATCTTTTTTTTGATTTTGTGTCAAACTCAAAAGGGTAGACATGTAATTTACCAGTTATTATTAATTATAAATTATTTAATTAAAAATATTTTAAATAAATTAATATTTACTATATCTTTTAAATGATTCTCATCTTTATTTTATGTATTACCGACAGAGGCGGATCTAGGAATCGAAACTATCTAGGGCTAAACTGATGTCGACAAATTTATCATGGTTAGGCGTGAAGCGATTTTTTGAATAAATACTAGAAATTTCTGAAATTTATATCACTAACTTCTAAAAATACTCTAAATATTGTAAGATCTACAACCCATATAAATTACTTTAAATACGGAGTACGTACAACAGTACAATATAAGAATTTTGGAAGGTTGAAAGGTCCTTAATTCAACAAAAAAGAATTCGTTAGTACAAGACTAAACACAAATTCTCAAATGAGACCGCCTCACATTAATATTAATGTAAGACCTTTCATATAAAAGTTAGTTACATTAATCAATTTTTAATTACTCCGTATTTAATTAGTTGTCTTATACGGAGTGCGGATCTCTTTCTCTTAAGAGACCATATGCATAGTTTTAATCGGAAAAAAACTTATAATATTCACTATTTTCGTACTACGTATAATATACTTTCTTTTTTGAAAAATAAAATCGTAGTATCAATTTTATGTATAATGTATAAAATGTGATAAAATGTGAATACAATTTTACTGTCGATGTTACCTCTGTCAATCGTAGTATAGAACTTTATGGATACCTCTGTCATTATAAAATGTATATAATGTATGTTAGTACTAATGTATAAAAATACATTAGATTACTGTGAATAAAATGTGATACAATTCTTAAATGTGTTAAAATTATACTCCGTATGTAATACAAATAGATTTAATTTTTTCAATATATGCGTAGCCTAACTAATCCCAATACAATTTTTTAAAATAATCTTCAATAGTAACTAACGTATCTCTTTTGAATATTTCTTTTCTTAAATTATATAATTATTTTATATATGATTTAATTTATTTCATGAAGTACCAATTTTACCCTTGCCAACTAACTATTTTTGAAATAATATTTTAAAGGAGAAAAATAATATAACCCTAGTAAATTACTAAAATATCCTCGGTGGCGCACAAATACGGCGCCACCCGGTGGCGCCATCTCATTATTCATAAAAATATATGGAATATAATACTACTCTGTATGTACTCTATCTACGGAGTACATAAAAGCATAAAAATACCGTCCAAATGTTATTTATAAAAATTACGTACATAAAGTCAAACTAGATGAATATATAATTAGTCACGAAGAAAGAATGTAAATGAATTCACTTTAGTTACATTTTGATATCAATCGTCTTTCTAACTTTTAGAATAGAATCAATCGTCTTTCTAAACTTTAATTTACTTAAGTAATCCAACTAGTACACTCTACGTCTAATAAAACGCGTATAATCTGGGTTCGAATTATATCGACATCAAAAGTTATGACCAGTAATAATGTGCTTGATCGCACATTATTAAAGTGGGAATAATAACAATGCATTTTTTTTTTAATAATTTTGTTGGTAACTTTTACACGTACGTACTAACATAACAAAACAATCGTAATATTCTGATGCTATTATTATTAACCTCACCCTCACGTAGTGGTAAGTAGCATCTTATTCACCCTCAGATTCTTATTATAGTAACTCATCAACTATATATGCAACCTTTGGAAAGAAAGATATATATTTATATAGGAGGAAGAAATTCGAACGTAAATGTATGTGTATGATATTTCGTTGTTGAGCCTTGTAGGGTTTCTGATACGATTCTAAAGTGATCGATTTGAATAATTAATCTTTATGATGGATGGAGTATATGTAATGCCGAGGCTTGAGGAAAAACTTGTCTCTCATCGATCTTCTATCATTCTATGATCCATGCTACGAGTAATACATGATATTAAATGATATTTTAAAATTAAGACCAATATAACGGTTTTAAGATTAGAACAACTATACGAGTGTTTATGTCTTAGGGATTATTATGGTACTGTAACTGTTTACATTAATTATTATGTGAAGGGGTTGTCTAATGTCTGCTTGTCTTCTGTACAAATTTTAAATTTTAAATTTTTTTCGACCGCCAACCCTACTAATGTAATGACCCGGCCTACACCCGACCATACCATTTGTACGTAGGCAGTAAAGATTGATTTTGGACATATAAATAGGGTCATATAGCAACTCAAAGAGGTTTTTCCTATGTCTCGTTGATTTATTTGTTTAATATTTTAACTAAAAACAAATAAATGAACGAAAAAATAATTATAAATATAAGTATCTCTAAGTAGTAAAGATCGATATACTCCATATTATATTTAAAGGCATTTACATTTGGTTCTTTGAAATTGTTTTTTCTTTACATATACAGAGTACATATTATGGTTAATCTTTCCATCAATTTGTTATCCTTTGATTAACCTATCCCTTAACAATCATATATATAGAAGGAAATAAAGGATGAGATAGAGGGAATATTTTTTTGTCTTGGAAATTATTATTTTGTGAAAATTCTTTTCATAAATCTAAATATATTAAAAATATATTTAGTTTTTATCATCAATTTTGATTAATTAAAATTAATGTCAAAATTTTACAAGTTTGACATTAAATAGTGAAGGTTATCATCGATTTGGATGAGAAAAAGTATTATAGCTGAATTTCGCGCGTGTTCATGATTGCTACTTGTACTCATTAGTTAATTAATACTATACTTCGTATTAGAGTATATGACTATACGAGTATTTGTTTACATGAATTTTCATTTTACGTTATTTGGATATTGCAAATGTATGTCTATGTGTAGTGAGTAGTGAAACAAAACGGATACTTAGTCGCATTATAAGATGGGGAGATTCGAATCTGAACCCAATAATGTTCACAATAATTCTGTCTTAACCACTAGATTAAGACATTGTAAAACGTTAAATCATTAATCCCCCTTTCCACTAACCAAATAACTCTACTCACATATTTTCCCGCCTAAAGTTTTCTACAACAAAAAAAAAAAAAATGACCTCTAACAATACCTCATGTATACATAACCCTTCTCCACTCCAACTACACTCTAACATCTTACTGATACAAAATGTCACTACATCACACATAAAGCTATACAACACATGAGGTATGTAATTAAGGAAATCTGATTAATTAAGGAAATCACATGTTTTAATTGGAATGTATTGATTATATATAATATATATAGTAATCAAATAAGATTTAATTGATGGATGGTTCATACTAACTAATTGATTGTTGTTGATTGATTAACTGATTGACTATATGCCATGTATATCACAAAAATTATTTCAGTAAAAATATTACTCCGTATATTATAACACTCTTATATGGTATGATTAATCTTTAATATTCTTATTCTTATTTGATAGCATAATCTTACCGTATAATCTTGAACATATAATATTTTTGTCAAATAAATTCTACTGTTTTTAAACCTCTATTCTATAAATAACTACTCTATAAATTATTATAGGATACTACTGTTTCACATATGCACGGTTGATACTACTGTTTTATAGTATATTATTTACACGGTATTATTTGTACATATGCAGGAAATCACATGTTTTAATTGAAATGTATCACACACAATATTTAATATGGAATGTATCATCAATCTTTCTTTTAAAAGTATAAGCATTTTGTATTCCGTTTTAACCAAATACTTGCATTATTTTAGTTAATTGAAGATTGCACTATCCCGTACAATATTTCACATAGAATATAAAATAGTTACGATTATTATTATTGTACAATATGTGTCACGTGATATATACATGTGTTATTCAAGTCTACACTAGAAGATATTACTATAATTTTACCTATTGTTATGATATATCATAATATTACGATATGTATAATCTTATTTCATGATCTATTCAATATAGGATATTTGTAGATATTATATAGTAACAATATAATCACAAGTATTGATTATATACAATATATATAGTAATCAAATAAGATTTAATTGATGGACGGTTCATACTAACTAATTGGTTGTTATTGATTGATTAACTGATTGATTATTTCATGTATATCACAAATATTATTTCAGTAATCAAATATTATTTCAGTAATCAAATATATAGTAATCAAATATTATTTCAGTAAAAATATTATATTATAACACTCTTATATGGTATGATTAATCTTTAATATTCTTATTCTTATTTGATAGCATAATCTTACCGTATAATCTTGAGCATATAATATTTTTGTCAAATAAATTCTACTGTTTTTAAACCTCTATTCTATAAATAACTACTCTATAAATTATTATAGGATACTACTGTTTCACATATGCACGGTTGATACTACTGTTTTATAGTATATTATTTACACGGTATTATTTGTACAAAATTATTCACCTACCTTATTCTTATAGAATATTATTCATGATTTATTATATATATATAATTCACCTAACTCATTCGTCGGATATTTAATCCCGTACACATTTCACATACAAACATCATTCTAGCTTCACTTCCATACTATACGTAATATTCTTTTAATTTTCTAATCTTTCAACTTTATTTACACCATACCCAAAAAATGTCTGCGTCTCAATCCCGACGTTTCAATATGGTCGGTGACATTAATGACACCAAGGAGACGTGGAGAATCAGGGTAAGAGTCATTAGGATGTATTTCGTACCGGCTTGGAATAATCCAAATGAAATTAGTCGGTTTGAAATGGTTCTACTCGATGAGAAGGTATAAATCCTCTTTTCCACTAAAAGAATAACAATCTTAAGTTTTTTCCCGCCTACTTTGTATGGGCTATAGTTTGGGCCTATCTTGGTATGATCATTTAGTTGTTAAGGCGGTTGGGCTTATCCATCATTCGTCTACGTAATTATGTACTTAACGTGATCCATATATCAATCTATAATTATGCCATATACACTACTAGTTGGAAAGCCCGTGCGATGCACGGGCCTATTTTCAGTGAAAATGATAATGACACAGGTTAGAGGATTATATTAATTTAATTTGTTAAACTATTGGTTGACAGACTTTTATTTATATAATAAAATTTCATCGTCTTATTATAATTTCTTGATGTGGAATATTTTACTTCAATTTATAGCCTTAAGAGTTGTTATAAGACTCAAAAGATTTTTCTGGTTAATATCTAAAATGAATAATTTATTTTATTTACGATATACTTCGTAGTATAAAATTTTGTCAACTCATCATAATTTTTCGATGTAGGATAGTTCTACTCAAAAGATTTTTAATTGATATCTAAAGACGATGATTACTTTTATTTATAAATACTCCCTCCGAGTTTCTGTCATTGACACGTATTTCTTTTTGGGCCGAGTTTGATCTTTTATCCATTTTCAATTTTTGGCCATAAATGTGTGGTTCACACTTAGCCACACATTTCTCTTTCTTCCTCTTTCTTTTTTGAGTCACTCATTTGCCCCTTCTTATTTTACACCCAAAATCCAAAGGTGTCAATGTTAGGAACTCGGAGGGAGTAGAATTTCATCACCTTAATGCAATTTTTCGATGTGGATAATTTTAATTAAATCTATAGCCTTAAGAGCTACTCCCTCCGATTCTTTAGATTCGCAACGTTTACTATTTGCACAAATAATAAGGTTGTGAGTGGAGATGGTGGGTCTCACCAATAGAGTAAAAGATTTACACAAACAAAAACCTACCTATTATAGAAATGTTGCAAACCTAATGAATTTGCCAAATATGGAATATGTTGCGAATCTAAAGAATCGGAGGGAGTATTATAATACTCAAAAGATTTTTTATTAATATCTAAAAATGAATAATTTTTCTTATCGATGATGTAGAATTTCACACACGATTATAGTCTTAAGAGCTTTTTAAGACTCCAAAGAGAAATTTTTACTTAAGTTTATTATAGTCCTAAGAGCTTTTCTAAAACTCCAAAGATGTTTGTTTTGTGTCTATGAAATTCATGACTTTGTAATAATTTTTCAATGTGAGAAATTTTACTCAAGTTTATATTTTTAAGAGTTTATATTAAGACTCAAAACTGTGGGATATATTACTTAATTAAGTTTATGGTCTTAAAACTTTTTTTTAAGATCCAAAAGATTTTGTTTTTCATCTAAGTTATTAAGGACGAACGATAACTATTATTTATATAATAGAATTCGAACACCTTATTATGTATTTATATAATAGAATTCGGTCACCTTATTACGTATTTATATAATAGAATTCGATCACCTTATTACGAAGTATACTTTTGGATAAATGATTATCTAAAACGAATGATTTCTCTTATTTATAATATCTCATCATAATTTTTAATTTCACTTAAATTTATAGTTTTAAAAACTCTTTTTAGGACTCAAAAGATTCTAAACGGAGTTCTGTTTGATATCGTCACAGTTTTAAGAACTCATTTTAGGACTCAAAAGATCTCTGTTTGATATCCAAAGACGATGATAACTTTTATTTATATAATAAAATTTCATCACTTTTTTGTAATATTTCGATGTGGGATAATTTTTACTTCAATTTATAGCATTAAGAGGAGTATTATAAGATTTAAAAGATTTTTTATTAATATCTAAAAACGAATAATTTCTCTTATTGATGATGTAGAATTTCATCAGCTCATCATAATTTCATCAGATCATAATTTAAGTTTATAGTTTTAAAAATTTATTTTAGGATTCAAAAGATTTCCCGTTGATATCTAAAGACGAATGATTGCTTTTACTTAAATTTATAACTTCTTTTATAAGACAAATCTTTTTGATTAATATCTAAAAACAAATGAGGTCTCTTATTTGTGATATAGAATTTCATCTCTCATCATAATTTTTTATAGTCTTAAAAACTCTTTTTAGAACTCTAATTTTGGTTAATATCTAAACACAAATGATTTCTTTTTACCATCAGCTTACGGTACTAAGAGCATTTTTAAGACTCAAATTTTTTTTAGCTGATATCCAAGGACAAATGATTATTATTTATAATATAGAATTCATCACGTCATCATAATTTTTTGATGTGAGACAACGTTAGGATAATTATAATAATAAATGAGTTTATTTTTATATCTAACTTAAGAATGGGCGATTACTCCTAATTCAAGTATTCCTCCCCAATTTTTTGGGGAGAGATTAAGAAATGGGTAAAAAGTGGGGTATAAAGTGTAAAAGGTGGGGTATGAAGTGAAAAGAATAAAGAATTGAAGGAAGAATAAAGAATGATTAAAAGTACATCCAAAAAAGAAAAGTGAGAAGAAAACCAAACTAAGCTCAAAAAGAAAAGTGGGAGGAATACTCAAAACCAGGAGGGAGTATATAATAAAATTCGATTACCTTATTATAATTTTTCGATGTGGGATAATCTTACCTTAATTTATAGTCTTAAGTGCTTTTGTAAGACTCAATTTTTTTTTTATATCTAAGAACGAATGATTTAACTTATTTATAATATCAAATTCCATCACGTCATAATTTTTCGATATATATAGAATAGTTTTGACTTAAGTTTAGATATAGTTTTAAGAACTTACGTAATAATTTTACTTGAGTTCATAGTCTTAAGAGGTTTTTTAAGACTTAATTGAGTTTTGGAAGATATTTAATAATGAATGATTAGTCAATAACGAATGAATAGTCATAATTTTGGAGGAATGATTACTTTTATTTGTATAATAACATTTCATCGGCTTATTGTAGAATTAATTACTCTTATTTCTTATTTATAATATATTTCATCACATTGTTATAATTTTTCGATGTGCGATTATGTCACTTAAGTTTGTAGTCTTATTATTTTCTAAGACTCAAAAGTTTTTTTTATTGATTTTAAGAACGAATGATTAGTCATATTTATAATATACAATTCTATTATCATAATTTTTTTGATGTGGGATAGTTTACTGTCTTAAAAACTCCTTTGAAGACCCAAAAGAACACATGATTACTCTTATTTATAGTATAGAATCATCATCTTATTTTAATTGTTTCGATGTGGTACAATTTTAAGTCATATAGTCTTATTAAGAGTTTTTTTAAGAGAAGTTTTTTTAGTCGATATTCAAAAACAATGATTACTCTTATTTATATTATAGAATTCCATAACCTAATCATAATATAATTTCTCGATGTGGATAATTACTTAAGGCTATATGACTTACTAAGGTCGGAGGATTACAATTGACATAATTTGATTACTTAAGGCTATATGACTTACTTTAAGGCTATATCAAAAAAAATTGAATCATTATAGATATCTAAGGTCAGATGATTACTATTATTTATAATATAGAATTTCATCACCTTATTATCGTTTGTCGATGTGGGATAACTTTAATATCTTTATATGTAATAAATTCATCACTTTTTCGAGCAAATAATATGAAATTTATACTCTATTGAAAGCATTTTTTACCACGAATCTAATTAATTTATTTTTATAATTTTATTTACGATAACTTTTTGTTAAATGAAATTTAAAGATTTTTAGATGAAAATTTATAAAACATCACATTAATATGATAGATTAAATAAATTGATTGTAACAATTAAAAGATTCTCTACTTGATTTTTTTATCATTAATGATACTTTCCTAAATTGAGTTTTGATGTAACGGACCAATCATATCGCTCGAAAACTTCCTCCTTTATATATATATATATATTGATTACATACTTGGCAGCTAATTACGTACTTCACTTGATCCATATAATTATATGTTATATATATATCAATCTACATTATTTCCCATATATTATGCCATAAATTCCTAAATTTTATTAAGATTTTACGTCAATTTAATCCAATCAATCTTATCTTACTCCATATGAAGCCACAACAGTGTTATATCTAACTATAGTAATTTTCATAAGTTTATAGTTATAACTTAGTAATTTATTAATTAGTAATTGTAAAGTAATTTCGAATTTAGATAATCAATAATCTAATCAAATGTATAAACCCCTGCATGTATGCACGGTAGTTATAGAAATTTGGTTTGAACCCTGTCACCATTATTTTACGGTTTTCCCTTTTACGAATATTCTCTAAAGTTTTATCTCAAAACTACTCTACTCTAAATATGGAAGGAAAAAATCATTACATAAATTAAAGATTAATAAATAAATTTCAATCTATTAATTATCATTAATACAAAAAATGACAATTTTTTTTATGAATTCAATTTGGAAATTTATTATAATGTTATTAACTTTGTGACAAAAAAACGTATTTCTCTGAAATGTAAATATTTTCGAGATGATTTTTTTTACTTTAATTTCTACAAAAATATACAAAATCGGAGTATACCAATAAACTCTGTGTGATTTTTTTTTTCACAAATTAAATCATGACTGAGTTCACATGACACGTGGGATAACTCATTTTATAAAAAATGAAAAAAAATGAAAAAAAAATCCTTCATTAAGTATTGAAAATTTAGGACTTTTCTTACTACAAATAAAAATTGTTCCCCATAACAACTAAAAAATCATCGGTACACATTTTTTACAAAATAGTACTCCGAAATTAAAAAGAGAAATGAGTATGTATCTTTAAATTCAAGATGACATATATGGAGCATAAAAAATATACGTACTATTTTCATTAAAACACACATTTAATAACATTTCAAAACATTATCCAATTATCTTGATTTGTTTTGCAATGTCAAAAATATCGTCATATATATACCTGCATATATCATTGTTAGATTAATAAAAATAAAAGAATTGAAAATCTAAAATAAAATATGCTATAAAATAAATTTATTAAAAATACCGTGCATCATTGCACGGGGTCTATACTAGTTAACAAAGCAAGCAAGCACACAAACACATTTATTTAACAGATCGATTTCAAGGTAAATTCAAAACATGCATGCATATATAAATCCAAGTCCAACAAATTAAATACATTTCATTCTCGACTTAATTTGATTGTTCCCTTAATCTTAGATGATCGATAGATGTTCTTTTCATCTTCAACTTCCCATTTCAGAACCAACGAACGAACGAACACCTCCATTATTACTACTTACTTAGCATCTCTGCATAAAAAACCACAATAATTAATTAGATTAAATCATAATAAACCAATCAAGACAATAATAATAATAATAATATAATCATATAGTGGCCGTCTAGGACACGTGACCTAACAACAATTTACAAAAATCAGGGAACTTTATGCGAGAAAAATGATAAATACAGTAGGTTGTATATTAAGAAATAAAAAATTTAAAACATGTATTAATTGCATTGATTTAAATATAACTTTTAACGGTATTTAAGCTTATCCTGTTATCAAACCTTTGAAATGATCAAATATGAAAAAAATGAAAGTAATTTCCGAACCAGGAGAAGTATATAAATACGTAAAATTTAAGTATAGTTAGTCGGTAATTAATAGTAATCATACAGTTAAATGTTTTTCAGCATCCTTGTGCTCGATAGCAGTAGATTTCTTAGCATGGATTATAACCACACGTTCCTTAATCTTCCTATTAATGACAATAGTTTTGGTTTCTTCGTCGCAAGTGACTCTTTGATCACCTTGCAACCTCTGGGCACTCTGGGCTAACCCCTGGGCTAACCATTGGGTTAGTCGGTGACCTTTAGGCTCTTTCGAGACCTGATTATTATTATTATTATTAGGTTCAGGCGTAGAACGCCCAAACCTAAAAGGCATATGGTGCCTCTTCTCAGGTGACTGTATCGATTTTGAGTCACCGTAGTTTTCATTAAATTGACCGGTAGGCATGCACATTTGCATTGTATGCAAATTGTAGTAATAATAATAATAATAATAATAATTTTGAAGGGTTTATTTATTTAAGAGATTTTTGATTTGTTGTTATTGTGTGTTATGAAAGAAATTGATCTCAACATGATTTAATTTATATACTTGAAGATTAGTAGTAGGTATTTTTGCTTTGGAATTAAATAATTTGATTAAATTGAATTGGTCTTCTAGGGTATATATTCTTGCATGGCAAAGTTGTAACCCCATACTCTACTTTGTAATTTTAAATATTATCATAAATTATGAGTGCATGTTTTTATAAATTCTACATGATTTTTAATACTATCAAATATTATTGTGTATTATTATCATCGACCTTTTACTCAGTGAAGGGACTATGAGAATCATATCATTACTGATTTTGTTTTTATTTTTTTTGTTATTGATTAAATTAATAATGGTCATTTCTTATTTATACAGAGTATAATCAAAGTCGAATCTCACTTGCATTGTTATGAATATAATTTTATTTATTATATCAACAAAAAATAAAACATGGAATAATGCGATAATTTTAATAAAAAAAAAAATAGATTAATATATATGGTGGCTAATCACATGATGGCTGCATCATTATATTTCAGTTAAGAGCGAGGATGATTAAGACAATTAGCCACAAGTTTGTTACGGATCGAGTACTCGTATTTAATTTGTTAATGGTTGAAGGATCCATTATATCTAAAATAATACTCGTACTCTATATGTTAATTGGAATAATTGACTACGTAACCCACGGTAATATGTCGTTTAATAGAAATTTATTTGTATTCATGCATATTTCAGAAGAAACTACTCCCTCCCTCCGTTTCTATGATTTCTTCCATCTTAAAAGTGACACATTTCTTAAGAAAAACAATAAAATAAGTAAAAGTAGAGAGAGTAACCTAGGTGGGCTACCTAGGTAAGAGAGGAGTGTGATAGAAAAAAGGAAAGTGGAAAAAATCAAAGAAATGATTGAAAAAGAAAATGTGGAAGATATCAAAGAAATAGGGGAAGTAATAATTTAATTAATTATCCATCCAGTAAGTAGTAGTTATAGGTCACTGTAATTATGAGATATACAGGAGGCCGAGCTGAGGGCAGGACCATACAATTAGTTCTCGCAATTATTATACGTCTTAACAATAAATAACATGCAAGTAGAAGCATTACATGCAGTCATTCACTACTCGATGCAAACCCTCAAATCTGGCAATACATACATACTAGCATGAACAAACTGATTGTATCCCAGCCAAACATGCATGCCTTGAGTTGAACCCAAAACTACGACCGACCTTAAGTCGACTTAAAAATAGTCTACTTTTAAAATGACTTAACCAGGAATGACCTCGACTCCTCGAGGGTACACAAAGCGAATAATTGACCTTAAAACCTCGTTGAAAGTGGCCCAAACCAAACAAAAAAATCTAACGCGTAAATGACCGAATCCAAAACAAAGCTAACCCACAACAAAATCTAATCAAATACGGAGTATAACGCGACTAAACCCAAACCAAACACGGAGTAACACATTTATCTAACTCACCCTCTGTGATCTTACCGAATAATTTGCATTCTAACTTACATATAAATCCGTCTTTCCAAATATTTTTTTTTGGATAAACACACATAGGAATATAGGACTAGAAATTTGTCTTACCTGCGATAAAAAAAAATCTATCTTTAAATTAAAACGGATCAAATATATGTCTTCAAGTAGAACAAAAATACTCCGCATTACTCCCTCCTTTTTCTTGAGTTTTTCTTGAGTTAGCCTCATTGGGATTTGGCACGGAGTTTAAGAAAAGGTGAAAAAGTAAGAGTATTGCGATGATATGATGTACTCCCTCCCATCCATTCAATTCTTTACGCTTACTATAAATGGATAATTCAATCAATTTTTTACATTCCTCTTTTGGCAAAAAATTTTCGGAAATTTCCCATGGTACCCTCGAACTATGCCACATTACAGATGGTACCCCTGCTTTTAAGTTTGTTCTCATGGTAACCTTGTGTTTTATAGTTTAGTTCCCGATTTGCCCTTACCCAATTTTCTGTCATGACGCCGTTAAATTATGACCAAAAGTTGAATGATTAATTGTTAATTAATTTTGAAGGGAAAAGTAATTACATCACTTAACAACTATTTTTTCCTATGGTACCCCTAAGTTTTCATAGTTGTTTCCATGGGACCCCTAAGTTTTCATAGTTGTTCCCATGGTACCATTGAAGCAAAACAACGACTCATTGAAGCAAAACAACGACTAGTTTACTGAACTAGTTGTTACACAAGTGCATATAAATTCACTCCCTTTCTATTTTGGTAGAAAGAAGAACAAACAATCCACACTTATTACTCACTCAACCTTTTCACCTCCTTCTTCACTTGTAAAAAAAATGAAAAAAACTTCATCACCGTAACCTTGAAGCTCGATCATACTGAAACATCAATTTTCAATTTTTTTGTACAAGTGAAAAAGAAGGTGAAAAGGTTGGGTGAGTAAGTGTGGATTGTTTGTTTTTCTTCTGCCAAAATAAAAATGAGAGTGAATTTATAAGCTCTTGTGTAATGTTTAGTTCAGTAAACTAGTCGTTGTTTTGCTTCAATGAGTCGTTGTTTTCCTTCCAGGATACCATGGGAACAACAATGAAAATTTAGGGGTACCATGAGAATAACTATGAAAACTTAGGGTACCCTGAGAACAACTATGAAAATTTAGGGGTACCATGGGAACAACTATAAAAACTTAGGGGTACCATGGGAACAACTATGAAAACTTAGGGGTACCGTGGGAAAAAGTAGTTGTTGAACGATGTAATTAATTTTCCCTCCAAAATTAATTAACAATTAATCATCCAACTTTTGGTTATATTTTAACGGCGTCATGACAGAAAATTGGTTAAGGGCAAATCGGGAACTAAACTATAAAACTCAAGGTTACCATGGGAACAAACTTAAAAGTAGGGGTACCATGTGTAATGTGACATAGTTCGAGGGTACTATGGGACTTTTCCCAAATTTTTACTCCCTCCGTTTCTATGATTTTTTCCACCTTAAAAGTGGCACATTTCTTAAGAAAAACAATAAAATAAGTAAAAGTAGAGAGGGGGTAAAGTAAGTGGGCCACCTAGGTAAGAGAGAAGTGTGATAGAAAAAAGGAAAGTGGAAGAAATCAAAGAAATGGTTGAAAAAGAAATGTGGAAGATATCAAAGAAATAGAGGGAGTAACATATAACCCTCATATTTTTCCTCTATTTACGCAAAATACCACAACTTTTTCCTTACTTTAAATTTGGTGGATCCATAAAACCATTTGATTTACCAATAATACCCTTACTTTTATCGTTTTTCTTAAAAATTGTGGAACCCCCGGTAAAGCATTGATAAAAATATTTCCTTGAAATTAAATGGGACCCAAAACAATACCCAAAAAAAAATATGGATTTATTCGAGAAGAATGAGGGAGTAATTTTTTTTGGTAGAGTCGAGTTTTAAGATGGATATACCCGTTTAAACACGAACTTGGGTAGGACTAGAGGAGTACTGTAGGAGGCTCAACTAATCAGAAGCAATAACTAACCATTTACAGTTTACACTCTCCTCCACACACTTCAAACAAAATTCCTCTTTCCTCTCCTCTCCCCTCCCCTCCTCTGTTCATTCTTCAAACTAATTTAATTTAATTCAATTTAATTCAATGCGCTTCTCCAAAATCCACACCCCCCTAGATCCAATTTCCCACCTAGGGTTTCTTAATTTAATCAATCTAATCCAACTAACTAACTAACAAACATTCTCAATTCCTCTTTTTGTTTGTACTAATCCACCAGATCTTCATCTTTTTCCGCTCCTCGATCATGAATTTCACACTGAATTGCTAGGAAAAGTGAAGAAGAAATGGGGTGTATCTGTGCTAAACCATCCACCATTGACGATAACAAAGATTTAGCTGATCATCGAATTAGCTGTAATAGTTGGAAGAACGATAATGTTAATGTTAATGTTAGTGTTAATAATGTAGTAGGTGTAGATTGTGTTAATAATGTTAGAAATGATGAGAAATTGATGTTGATTGATAAGCAAGAAGTTCAATTAGGGTTTGGTGATGGTACTGATTTGGTGAGGAAGAGAATTGAGCCGCCAGTGAGAGTTAGAGTGTGTTCTCCGGTGGCCGGGGTGATATCGAAGGCCGTCGAAGGGGAGCTGGTGGCCGCAGGGTGGCCTTCTTGGCTGGCCGCCGTCGCAGGGGAGGCTATTAGTGGTTGGGTCCCTAGACGTGCCGATTCCTTTGAGAAGCTTGATAAGGTAGTTTGTTGGTTTATCAGGTTGAATTATGGTGGAATTATGCGAAATCAAGTGTTGAATTGTCGGTTATTTCGTTGTTGTATGTGTTAATGTGTGTTTTTTGGTGTATTCTGCTGAGTTAGTTTCTCATTTTACGAGTCGATTATGATGGAATAAGCAAAAATGCAAAATGAGATGCTGAATTGTCGGTTATTTGATGCAATTATTGATGCCCTCGAGAATGTAGTACGTATGTGTGTGTGTTTGAGGATGTTCGGTCTTTGGTGTATTGTGTTGAGCTAGTTTCTCATTTTATGAGTTGGTAATGGTGAAATAATGCAAAATGAGTTGTTGAATTGTCGGTTATTTGATGCAATTATCCATGCCAGGGAATGATGCTATTATTGTTGTTGTCGTTGTGGTTGTATTTGATAATGTGCGTACTTTGGTGTATTGTGTTGAGCTAGTTAATCATCATACGACTTGATAATGGTGGAATAATGCAAAAGAGATGTTAAGTTGTCGATGATGATGCTGTTGTTGTTGTTGATGCCGTAGCGAATGTTTCTGTTCTAATATTATGTGTGTATATGATGATGTGGGGTGTTTTTGAGTAGGAGTCGTTGAGGTATTGGGGTAATGTTGTTGTTGTGTTGTTTGAGAACGTGAGGTCTTTTGTTTCTTGTGCTGACGTTGATTATGCGGCAAACTTTGTTGAACTCAACTGAACTGCCCTCTGTTGAATTAGTAAGAATCTTTACTTGGTCAATTGAATTGTAAATGGTGTGTAGAGGAATGATAATTATTATGGTGTAGTAGTGGCAGTAGTTTTGTGCTGGAAACTGACTCCTTGAGGTGCTGGTGTTGCTTATAACTGATTTGCGGGAAGTGTTACTGCAATAAGATTTTTTTCAATGTGCTGAATACAACGTTATCTGTGACTGTGCATATCTACTTGAAGTATTGAACGGACAGACTTGTTTAGACATATGTGTTTGCCTGTTGTTAGCCTCTAATTATACGTTCATATCATGACTTTTCAGATTGGACAGGGGACCTATAGTAATGTCTATAGAGCTCACGATCTCGAACAGAAGAAAGTTGTTGCTTTGAAGAAAGTAAGATTTGACAGCTTGGAGCCTGAAAGTGTACGGTTCATGGCTAGAGAGATTCACATCCTTCGTAGACTAGACCATCCTAATGTAATCAAACTCGAGGGTCTTGTTACATCAAGGATGTCATGCAGCTTATACCTTGTCTTTGAATATATGGAGCATGATCTTGCAGGTCTTGCGTCACGTCCAGCTGTTAAATTTACTGAACCACAGGTCTTTCTCACTTGTTTTTATTGCAACCTCTGTGTACAGTCAACTAAACCATTATATCAAGACTGGGTACCATTTTTATTGTCTCCTTTCTATTTTGGGAAGATTTAAAAAATGGTTATGGAAAACAAGATGATATTGATGATACAGTATATTTCTTACCCAAAATAGAAAGGAGACAATTAATTTGGAAGGATGTAAATGTGAAGAGGGGATAGTAAAATTGGAAAGGAGTGACTATTTCGTAATTAAAGGTGTTGGGGATACTTTCTCCTCGGTGCTTCACCTTTTATGTTGTATGTATATTTTCACAAGTAAACCAACCCGGCATCCCCAAATCATTGCACTTGTATAATTTGACTTGGTCGAGCGTATCTGTATTTATATCTTTGCCGGCCCCAAATCAGCTGACTACATACATTTTTCAACTAAGGCATGTTATTGTTGTTGTAAATTTTGGGCAGGTTAAGTGCTATATGCAGCAACTCTTGCGTGGATTGGATCATTGTCATCGTAGGGGAATTTTACATCGTGATATAAAGGGATCTAATCTCCTAATTGATAACAATGGGGTATTGAAGATTGCGGACTTTGGGCTGGCAAGCTTCTATGATCCTCACCAAAGACAGCCACTCACGAGCAGGGTTGTTACCTTATGGTATCGGCCTCCAGAGCTTTTGCTAGGTGCAACATATTATGGTAGAGCTGTGGACTTGTGGAGTACTGGTTGCATACTAGCGGAACTCTATGCTGGCAAACCCATAATGCCTGGAAGGACAGAGGTATGAGATTTTGTTTTATTTTTCTCTTGGTGTAGGCCTCTGTCATTTTCGACTTGAGCTTAGACTGCGTTTTCGAACAATGTCCTCTGGTTGTTCGATAGACAATTTTTTTTGGGGGCGAGTGAGAATAAAAGGAAGACTCCTCGTATTTAGTTTGGAATAAGGAAATTCGCACACTGCGCTTCCAGGCTTAATAATGTGAAAGATGATGAGTGGAAACATATATTGTCCAAAATCCAGGTGTGACTCATAAGTCATACCCGCTGCATAATGTGGCATCTCTACGGTATAATAGGCTTGAAGCAGGTTTCTGTCTTATGTCTTGTAATGCAATTGTGAGTATACTGGACGGGCGGACGGCTGTGGTCTGTTCTCTGTTTTATCTCTGCCTTCAAGTATATTTTTGCATCACATATTGTTATGCTTCGTAGGTGGAACAATTACATAAAATTTTCAAGCTTTGTGGCTCCCCTCCTGAAGAGTATTGGAAAAGATCCAAGCTGCCGCATGCGACAATTTTCAAACCCCAACAACCGTATGTGCGCCGTGTTACAGACACATTCAAAGAATTTCCTGTTCCAGCTTTAAGTCTTTTGGAGAGTCTTCTTTCAATTGATCCTGCTGATCGTGGATCTGCTTCTTCAGCCCTAAAAAATGAGGTGAGTAACCTTTGTGTGACTATTTGAAAAAACTTGTTCTCAAGTTTTGAAAAATTATTTGATGTCTATTTGTCATAGCGTGTATTGGCCATTCATCTATCTGAAACATTCATTAATTTCTGTTACTACATCTTATTTGTTTATCCAGGATTCAATGAAAAAAACCTGCAGAAATTTTCCATTATAAAGGGTCCCAAGTGCCTGTTTGAAAATTAAGTATCGAACCTGATGATAATGTAGGACTTTTATAAGAGTGGTATGATTGACTGCAGCTGTATGTTTTTACTACGTATGATTTTTCAAGATGTTTTACTTGTTTTGTACTTTAGCTGAGTAGTATTGCTTCAAGTCAAGCTGTTTCTTGTATTTATTTATTTGTGTCTTTTTTTTTCTTCCTCCAGTTCTTTACCACGAAACCACTTCCTTGTGATCCATCAAGTTTGCCCAAATATCCCCCAAGTAAAGAACTCGATGCTAAAATGAGGGATGAAGAGGCTAGAAGGTATGCTTTTATATCCGGTTTGCTGTCCTTGTAAGAATAAATGAAGCTTATTAAGTGTGCTAATATAACTAATCATCCACATAGGCAAGGAGCTGCAGGAAGCAGGGGCTGTAAAGCTGATCCGGAAAAGAAGATTACAAGGGAGTCTCGAGCCATTCCTGCACCTGATGCCAATGCAGAATTAGTCACGTCACTGCAGGTAATTGTCTATGTTGGATATGCATTTTTTTCTGATACTTCTGTCTTCCATCGTATGTGTATTCAGTGTACTGGTTATCCATCCTTGTACAGGGTTCTAATCGGGTTTGAAAACAGTTTAAAACCTTAGTGATTGGAAACACCTTTGATTATGTTTTGTGACTCTTGCATAACTGTGGCTGATTTGTGTTTATTGGGTCATCTGGATTGTAGAGTTTTTTTCCTCGTGAATTGCAGTAAACATTGTTTTTGTTAATTGCATGTCTGATGCTACTAATCTAATACAGAGTATCGCATTTTCAATAGAGCCAGACTTAATACTCTGGTGGCATTGTAATATGATCACATATGCAAATAAAGCGAACTGCCTCACTATCCTCACTCAATTGTGTTTTTAATATATCATGAAGTACACAGTTGGGATTGTTCTTATTGCTATCTGAAATCTAGGAATAGCCTTTTTGCAGTATTGGCTTGCTTGCTCTTTGAATGATGTTGAATGATGAAAGGATCTCAAACTTATGGAATGGAGTTTTGTTTTGATTTTTTAATCCTCGTCTTGATTTGTTTGTTTATTAACGGTATATTTGGTTTCCAGAAAAGGCAAGCTCAATTTACTTCAAAGAGCCGAAGTGAAAAGTTCAATAACAAGCAGGAAGAGGTTGCTTCTGGGTTTCCAATCGAACCCCGTAGGGCATCTCATGGAATAGAAGAATCTGGTACTAACAGGCCGCCACACTACCATAAACGAGATTCACATTCAGGGCCACTTGCTCACCAAACGACACGGACGAAGGCTGGGAAGAACTTGGATGATGCTCCCAATCTGTCAAATGGGTGTGATTTATCTACGATGGCTGGCTCTCTAGCGCCAAGAAGAAGCTTTTTATCCGAAGATAAACGGAAAAGGGCTGGTTCTTTCCATGCTGATGCCTCGAAACCGATTGTTCGATTTCCTGGTTCTTTCAAAGAAGCATCTGATTCGAGGCGAGACCAGGAGGATCACATCCTGCCTTTTGCAAAGTCCTCCCAAAATGAAGCAAGAAGCAACAGTAAAGATCCCGTTCTCGTAAGCCCCCTTTCTTTCTCTTCAAAACCTCTCTGTGTATTCAGAAATCTGTATCCCACGGGTTTTGAGTTTTGACATACGACATTTGACCCTTTTTACTCGTCTTAGGTGGGGTAACACTGATGAACAATGCCGTATGTCAAAACTCAAAAGACATACGAGTAATTATTTGTTATGGCTCTGTGTTTGTTTGTTTTGTTCCTGAATTTTCTGAGGGGATGCATTTGGTGTGTACTCGTGCAGATTGGGTATGGATCAAAGGGCAACCAAATTCACTACTCAGGGCCTCTTATTAACCAATCAGGCAACACGGAAGAGATGATGAAAGATCATGATCGCCAAATCCAAGAAGCTGTCAGACGAGCGCGCATTGATAAAGCCAGATTTAGGAAGTCGCACGCTCAAAAAAACCAACTTCCCACGACTTCATTATTTGTTAGTAGCCGAGTAGAGGTAAATAGGTAAAAATAAGAAGTTCTGAGATTTTTTCTGCCTAGCCCTGGCAATCCGGCATTGCTGCAGATGAACTGGAACGGGTTTTCCACGGGATTGATTCTTTTTTTTGGAAGAGGTCGATTTTATCCTGTACAGGTGGTGTTTAGCAAAGAAAAAGAAGTCCAGAGGCGATTTTAGTCACGGCCTCACAAGTAATTCACTATTTATCAAGTTTCGAGTATTGAATATGAACCCACTGTTGACTGTTGTAGAGATAATTGTGGTGCATTCGAGTATATGTTATGCTGCAGTAATTGTTGTAATCTGGATTGTGACCTTGGTTGAAGCTCATCGGACCAAGCGACATAGTAAGATATACTTACGTAGTACGAGTATTATTTTGTTGTGTAAGTTATTTTAAGGCCATGGAAGAAAAAGGCTCCTTCCTCGTTCAAATTTACTTGGTGAAGGTAGGCACTAGGCAATGTCAAATTATGAAGTAAAAATTTTGGTACGTATATTATTCCATTCTACTCCTATTTTGTACTCTATGATTTACGAGTAGTAGATTTTCGCACAAGATGTGACTTAAACTTGTGAGCTGGTGCAATTAGTACGTACATTCTATTTTTTGCTTTATTTCATTGAAATACTCCTCCACAAATATTGATGAAATGAGATGAAAAATAATAATCGGAGGTAGTACTATTTAGTAATCAGTGCCCCAAAAAAAAAAAATTAGTAATCAGTTATTGTTTAGTTGAACAAAAAATGTGATTTGTGTAATTTACATTAACAAGTACTCCTAAATCTACTAACTATTTTTACTTTTCCAGTCTTTTGGTTGCTAAATAAATAAATCAAACAATTGTAGGTTTATTTGAAAAATAAATAAATAAATAAACTAGCATATTTATGCGGAGTAGTTTTTTTGTGTAAAGGAGCACAGGATTATGTATATTTGAACAATTTAAATTGTTATATTTTTCCTCTTAATATTTTAATTTGAAAAATTGAAAGAATATCAGCTTAATATCTTTTTAAAGATTTTTGTAAGGTTAAACAATAAGACTTGAAAAGATAGTATTATTATAAATTATAAATAAATAAATCAAACAATTCTTTTAACACTAGGGCTCGCTTAGGATGGGAGTAATTATTCCGGGGGTAAAAGAGCAAAAATGAACTAGAAAATGACGGAAAGTAGTGATATGCTAAGCGGAAATGAAGAAAATTAAGGAAATCTAGCTTATTTGGGATTATTACTCCCCTCTCCCAAGTAATGCATTACCCCAGTGGGAATAATTATTCCCCTCATATCTATTTTAGACCATAAAATATCACAATCAAGCTCATTCATTTCTAGTTCATTTTTTCTCTATTATTCCCGGAATAATTAACCATTTCCCAAAAGAGCATAATTGTGAATTGTGTAAAGCATCTATACTCTATAGCTAAGTAAAATCCTAGGCTTGCAATACCTATAAGATGAGAATAATTGATTGGCTGGCATGTGCTGTTTGACATACCAAGGTCAAACTTTAATTAAAAAAAATGTAACACGTATATATCGGTCAAAAACTTCGATAATCATGAATTATCAAATAAATAAATGAAACATAAGGTAAAATCTCTATAAATAATAATACGAGTAAAAATAATTTTTTTCTCGTTTAATTAGTTTAAATAATGTCTGATCTTATTTTAAAGATAAGACAAATATAACCGTTGTAATAGTAAGTGTGAAATTACATAACGGGCCTCGGTCACACCCGAGACGGGAAGAGTCCACTCACAAGACAATAGGGTTCCACTCTAAAACTAATTGGCAATAAAGGGAGTAACCCCTTGCATTATAAGGTGGATCATCTTTCTCTCATCTTTCCATGTGGGACACATGTAATTATTTGGGTTTAAGAGTCATTCTCAACGGTAAGAAAAAGGGATAAGAGAGGGAAGCAAGGAGGGAGGAGTGGCGTAATCCAAGGACCATTGAATGAATAGTTGAGGAAGAAGGAAGCTAAGACTAAGAGGGTCTTAACTCTCAAGTCATAACTTTCAAAAATGGTCCCAATTCACTCCTCCATTCCCACATCGATGTTCCTTATGTTTAGGGACCTCTATCTCATTCTCATCCAACCTTAATTATCTATACACAAAATTCTCCCGTCCTTTTTATATTGACTTTATCTATCATTATACGGTATATAGAAATTTTGGAATCGATTTTTCTTATTTTATCTACTTTTTGTTTTTTGGGATTTATAAAGGTCGACTTTTTAAATTGGTTTGCTAATATCACGAAAAAAGCATTAGTTTTCACATTCAACTTTAGTGATGATATGCATAAAAACATTTATCATAGCAATTGTATCATTAATTGTATCTACTCGACATAATCCACAAATTTTAGATATTACTACGCACGGAGTATGTCATAACCTTTCATGGTATGTATGTAGTTGATGTTTAAATACAATAATAAAAACGTTGGTACATTTGTACATAATTTGTAACTTGTGCTCCGTGACAATTTCTTTTCATAACTTCACTAGTTTCGTTAGGATTACATAGAGTATATATTCATGAATGAACGAAATTAGGGTAGATGTATGAACAAATTAGTGGTATGATCTAAATTTTAAAACACGAAATTTTTTGAAATTTGATTAGAGTGGATGGAGTAGATAAAATAAGAAGAAAATTGAGGTTAATTTAAGTTAGTTTGGAAAATAATACTCTCTCCGTTCACTAATTTTTGTCCAATTTCAATTAAATATTTCTTACAAATAATTATAAAATGGAGCGAAAGATTACGAAGGGAGGGAGTAATGGACTAATGATAGTACTCCTTCCGGATACTATTTTTTGCCCGGCCCATTACCTCATCATTTGTGAGGAGCATTTTAATGAAAAAATAGCGTCAGGAGCAAGTATAATACTAATGACGAAGGGAATATCTAGAGAGTAGAGAAGGGTGAGGCAATAGAGAACTAGTGACAGGCAGAGGCAGCCCACTTTCCTTGACCCTTCTTGCCTCTCCTCCTCCTTATTCGGATTTCCTTATATTATTGTTGTTATTTAATTTCAAGATAAAATTATCGTAAGATCGACTTATTGAAATTTTCGTGTTATTATTATTATTATTCATTGACTCTGATATTTAGAGTATGGTAGCTTTCACCAACGACTTACATCTTGTCTTTACCTTTTATATTTATTTAGACCATTTTATTATACAATTATATCTCTGTAACTCGCATAGATATCCTCCCCATTTTTTGTTTAATGATTTAGATGTACGGGGAGTAATTTTTAAACCATCTAACGATTGCAAAAATAAAATTAATGAATAATGTGTGACAATAAAATAATGTAAAAATAATGTACTTCGTATTATATTCGTATTTATGTATTAGGGAAAATAGAAAACCTCATTCTCTATGCATTACTACTCCCTCTGTTCCAGTCATTTGTTGTCCTTTTATATTATTCACAAATTCTCATATGAGACGGTCTCACGATACGATTATTGTGAGACCTCTCACATGAGAGAAAGTTATTAAAATAATAAAATACTCCTATGTGAGAGGTCTCACAATAATTGTATTGTGAGACTGTCTCACAGAAGACTAACTATATATTATTTGTGAGTGGTACGGTATCTTAATTAATAGACAAAAAATGATTGAGACGGAAAAAATATACACTATATTTTACATTACATAATACCTTGAGAAACAAATCCTCGTCAATTTGTACGTGTATGCAATGGGTTGGGTTGTACGGTGTACCGTTAAATGCACAACCATTAAGAGTTAAGACGATCATATTTATTTAGGTTTGTGAATAAGGTCTCATGGGACAATTCCGTGCATTTCAATGAATTATACTCCACTCGTCTTACTCAATATGGACTTATGGAGTAATTATTTACTTTCTCCGACTTTTAATAATTTACCCATTATACTCCGTGCTAGGCAAGACTAGCTGCTATACACTAGTATGTGTGTAATCATATTTCGCCCCCTTTCAATTGCAACTTTTGCTTAGAGTTCATTCCAAGTTAATCGAAGTGGCAAATTTAAATTAAAAGACCACAAAAAAAAAAAAAGATACTCAAGTAGCAATTTTAATTAATTTTGTAAACTACTCATGTGCTTAACTATAAGTAAAATTAGGTTTAATTAATCAACGGACGTAATAGATTTAACCAAAAACAACTTGTTTAAGTCAACCGGAATCTAGTTCCATTGGACGAACACTCTTCAGGGAGTGTGGGTTGAACTAAACATATCACAAATTACAAATAATTTATCGCTAATTTTTATTATAGATTAAAAATATCGAATTTTTATAAATTTTTAATGTAAAACATGTCTTGACAAATGTAAAAAAGTAAACGTATCATTTGGATTCGAACGGAAGGAGTAATAATAATGAGTTTTCTAACATTTACCCAATGAGTAGTAATAATTTGCGTTCATAATTGATGGCAAAAGTACTTGTTATTATGATTCAAACATTTTATTTTATTTTTCATAAGCACCCAAAAAATGTGTCACTTAATAGGTAAGTATTTAAAGTTTAAACAAACCATCCAAGAATATAAATTAATGTAAATAGTATACGTAGTATTCCGAACACTATAATCTATACATATTGTACGTCTTATGTACTTTAGTTTCCAAGCTCTAGTGTTTGGCTTCCATCTGCCTCGTCAACACATTTATAACAATTGTTTAATCAACCAATTACATGATTTTTTCCATACTTATTCGTAAATAACGAGTTTTCTCACGTTGTTTTTCTTATGTCAAAGTTTCAAATTTACAACTTTGGATAAAACATTAAAAATAACATGTAAAGACACCAAAAAAAATTACAGTATATTTTAAATTTTTTTTTTAAGAAAAATCGTTTCCGAAGTCTATTTTTTATTTTTTATTATATGTAGTACATGGATCGGAAGAAATTAAGTTTCAATTTGAACAAGAATAAAATGTTTGGCGCTTCAAGCAGTGCGATTAACAAAAAAAATGAGGTATTAGTCACGTTTCATGAGACAAGTGCTTTTTTTACGACTAACTAACCACTATTGAGTAGAGACTGGAGATCATAGATTTTGATTATTTGATGATCGAGTATGACTTTCTACTTGCATTAGTCATAATAGATTAGACACTAATTAAAAAGTTTTGTGCACTATGCAATTTAATAAATTATACAAAGTGAGAAATAATTCGAATACGAATACAAAAGTTATGTTTTTAATTAACTAATTAATAAATGATTAAACGAAGTGAGTAAAGGTGTTTTATTAGAGAAAGATTAGATGACCAATTTAACGAGTCAACACAGCTCATCACATTACATTCGACCCACAGTCCCCGGGTGAGTTAGCTAGCACGAGCCACAGCGTGTGGAGCAACCTTGGGAGTGGCCCGCAATCTTCTTAGGGTTGTGTCCAGGTCCGATCCATGCCATTAGCTTGACCACCTAACCTAACCTAACCTAACCCATGGTACGATCAACTTTAATTATTAGGGACTCACCACTCATATTATTATCATAAGGAGTACACAATTTATTACTTTGTCGATCAAACTATATATATATATATATATATATATATATATATATATATATATATATATATATATATATATATATATATATATATATAATGGTACTCAATTTAAGTTTTTATACTTCGTATATATATTACTCTGTACTATATAAGTTTCCTAGTCGTCGTATTTTAATCAACAAAGATATAAACTCTTATAAAATCTTTTTTATATTAATATATCATGGCTTGAATCAGTGCAGATCCCCCGTTGACACATCAACAAGTTATAATATTTGTTGCATATTTTATTTTTGCAATAGGCAAGATGTCATCCCGTGTATGGTATGGTATACAAAGTGAGACACAAAAATGGGACAGGAGATCTGCATTGGACTTGAATGAAGATGAGTAATGCCAAATGGGCAACACAAATACTCCCGCACATTATTTAAGCATAATGGCTCAAACTTTGCTTATAAAGGGGTAAAGGTAGCATGATACTCGTATATAGAAACAAAAAAAATTGAAATGGATGCGCATATTTTCCTCAATGCAAAACCATGTGTTACCCTTTCATTCATTTCATCGATTACCTTTTAAAATGAATATATATCCGTTTCAAACATAAAATAAATCGGATGGATAGATTAAACAGAAAAAAAATTGAATATTTAAAGAAAAAAAAAAATCACATCTATCTATTGGTATATAATAATACTTGCCCATTTATATGCTGATACGGAATATATAATTATTGTTTTGGGGATCATGATAGATAATTATATGCTCCATTTTTATCTCATTTAATTAAAATACTCTTCACAAATAATGATAATAAAATGGGGTAAAAGATTATGAACACGAAGAGTATTATTTAGGGTTTGATCACTTGACGATGTTGTACGTATAAATTGCACTAACACAATTAATTAAGTTTCGTCCATATATATCATGAATTTCAACGAGAAAGAAGGAACTTGATTCCTTCTTTAATTTGCCATAATAATTTTCAAAGATGATTATGAACGGACAAGCCAAATTGTATTTGGAATAATAATAATAAGCTAGGGCCATGACGACTCATCATGCATGTAGTGGAATTTTGATTAGATTTTCCTCAGGTACTTAGATAGGTCATTTTACTTAGGATTCGAGCTACTCAATTCTTGCTTTTGTAGAATATGTTCATTGTCTTTTTCCCCTTTTCTTATTTACGGAGTATTAATTAATTACGACTATTATGATATCATAACATATTCACATATAAGGTAACCAACATGCATGATGGGCCACCTCGGTCCCGTCCCGTCCGCCACATCGGCCCGATTTTTTGGCCTCCCATCTTAGGTCCCAATGCAACTCGGGTTTGACGATTCAATGACCCCTTCCCTTTGGTGTAACGAGGTTAGGCTTGCGGAAAAAATATATATAGTCCGGTCTGACCTAGTTGCTGCTTGCCCAAGCAAAACACTCATAGGATTGTGTTAAAGCCCCAATCCTCGCCTCCTCGAGCTCAATCCATCCCCGGTCCATCCCATCACCAATGTAGTTATGCTCGGCCTACACCGAGCCCAACCCTTGGGCACCTTTACATACCGTGATACTAGTTATGAGCTTGTCAAATGAGTTAGATAGGTCCAGATAATGCACGAATCGAAGGATTGTCGACATATATGTTACCTCGATCATTTCATCTAACTTCGCCTCCTTATTACCTCGAATAATACTAATTAATCACACTCTAAAACCGTTTTACCTATCATCGGGCTCAATCATAAATTCATAACCACTTAAATTAAACCATATAGTAATACCGAGTATGTATCAACATAAAAACAATCTTAAGTTTACAATTATCTTCTGATTTTCGATGAACAATTCGAGTCTATAGTAAACCGGATAAGGTTAGAAATAATGATTTGAATGACAAATTATTCAATCAATTTTACCAAGTACCACCCTACCACCTTAATGACGCAATCCACTTGGATGGTGCTTGGTTAAAAAAAAAAAAGGAGAATATTGAGAGTTGAGGGCATTTTATTCCCAAAATAAATAAATAAATAAATAAATAAATAAATAAAATCCACTAAACTTACTTTTACCCAATTTTCGTCTTGGAACTTTTTACCACCTTTCTTCATATGGCTTTCATTATGTTCCCCACAAACCATTATTATATGTATTGGAGTATTATAATTACGGCTGTTAATCAATTTTCAAACATTCTGAGGCCACAAATTAAAACCAACCTATCCAATTATATGTTTCTTACCTTAGAAGACACAATGTAATTAAGGGGTAATTAATTTGTTTTTAAATGACCCGAAAGCAGCTTTCATATATCGGTTTGTCTAACGTGAGTTCAATGAGCACATGTTAATATTTTAATTAAGTAATGAATCATCATTATGTTATCTAAGGAATCGTAATTAAGAGTTAGTATTTTAATTTATCCTGATAATAAGTAATCATTCCTTAATTAGTACATTAACGTATGCCCACTGGACAAATGTTAAAAAATCCATTCATATATTTTACAGTACTTTATTTTCAAATTCATAATCATTTTAGGTTTTACTCATAATTATTGATAAGGACTCAAAAGTCAAGAACCAACAAAAATAAAGTCATCCTATCCATATTCATACTACTCCTACAGTCCTACATACGTTCATTTTTTTGTCTTCTAATTTCACTATTATATTCCTAAGCGTAAATATCTTCAAAGTTATAGTGAATTATTATTATTGTTATTATTATTGTTAATACATTTACATTTCAATAAAAATCAAACTATCATTCAAATCAGTTAGTCTTATTTAAAAATATATCATTCGTACTATAAAAAAAGAATACGAAGTATATCATTCAAATACATAATCTTATCACCAAATGAAATTGAAATAAACTTTTGTTACGAACAACTTAATCTATCAATACAAATGTTTGTTTGTGACATAAATTATAACATGTCAAATATCATCACATTGGTTGATAAAAATAAAGCATTTGTTATTTTCAATGCGTTCTGATTGTAATTGTGTTAGTGATATTTGACCCATTATTATAATTCTGTGACGAATATACTCATCATAATAGAGATCAATTGTACTCCATCCGATTCATTGGAATCGCAACATTTACTATTCACATAAAAAATAAGGAAAGTGAATTGGTGGACCACAATAGTGATGTCATGTAAGATTAAGTAATATAATAATATTAGATTGAATATTTTGGAATATAGTAATGAAAAGTGAAGGGTAGGTTAGTCATTTCATAAGAAAAATATGGTCCAAAATGGAAATGTTGCAAACCTGATGAATTTGCCAAAAACGGAATACGTTGCGAATCCAATGAATCGGAGGGAGTAATAGTTATTCTCATTCAATCCATGAATCCATTTTTGTGAGAAGAAAAGTGGACTCTTTATCTAACTCTCTACCATGTTTCAAAGAAAACTCACTTGATTTCCCCCTTTAAAGTTTAATACATTCCACGTTCATCAACTATACTTTCTTTCTGCAATATTGATTATTTACTTGATTTGATTTCTTGAATTCATTCAACAATTTATCACCTTCTTTATATTTTTCCTTATTAATTTTCTTAATCAATGTACCATATACAAGTGGGAAACAAAATCAAAGTGAAGGAGAGGAAGTAATATACTACATCCGTTTAAATCCAAAGGATACGCTTCCCTTTTCGATACTATTCACAACTCAAAGATAACACAAAATCGTTAATATTTCCGACAATCTATAAGTGTAAAAAATAAACATATTCTTTGAATTCGAACGAAAAGAATAATTATCTTGCACAAAAAAGTGGTAGTATGCAAAGATGACCCAAATTAAACAAGAAAAGTGTTGGCACATGACATATTGACGCACTCCACACTATATTACTCCCTCCTTCTTGAATAAGCCCATATTTCTTTTGGATATTTTGTTGGGTTAATTCCATTTCATTTTAAGGAAATATTTTTATTTTTATTTCTCAATCATCAAATGCATCATACCATCACTTTTCTTTTATTTTATATTTTTTTTAAAGTCCGTTTCAAATTCAATGAGACTAACTCAAGAAAAATGAGGAAGTAGTACTACTAAAACACCCACCCCAACACCAAAACACAAGTCACAAGCCCCTTCCTCCCTCACTCCCTCCCACTTTAATTACTACTTCCTCACTCAAACTCCAACTCCATTCATCCATCCCTCCTCCCTCACCCAACTCCCCCCTTTCCCTCCCTCCCTCCCTCCCTCTCTATGGAAATCACCTCCAAATTCAAAGACAATATCAACAACACTACTTCTCCCCTCAACTCCCCAAGCAGCCATGGAAGCTCCTCCACATCAACCACCACCACCTCTAACGGCCCTGGCTCCGGCTCCATACCCATCACCAGATCCGACCCGAACAGCCCTTACCCCACCACCTTCGTCACTGCTGACACCTCCTCCTTCAAACAAGTTGTCCAAATGCTCACCGGATCCCCAAAACCCCAACACCAACCTCAACCCCAACCCGACCCGAATAAACAACACTCTCACTCCAACTCCCACTCCCACTCCCACTCCGACCCGAATAATAAACACCAATTCGTCATCCCGCCCATCAGAACTAACCCCAAAAAACCTGGGTTCAAACTCTATGAACGTCGTAATAGTCTTAAACATATGATGATTAGCCCCTTAATCCCCAATCCCAACCCTAACCCTAATTCTAATCCTAATTACTCATCTTTTCCCCCTAGGAATCACTCTAATCACAATTACCACCATTTTAATCACATTAATAATAATAATGTTAATTATAATCATAATTATAGTAATAATAATAATAATAATAATAATAATAATAATGCGCCGCTTTCGCCGAGTTTATTGGATTTTCCATCGTTGACTCTAAGTCCAGTAACGCCATTAATCGTTGACACCTTCGATAAATCCTCACCCTCCATTAATGGAGGAAATGGAAGCTCGTCGTCTGAAGAAGATAGAGCCATTGCTGAAAAGGGTTTTTTCTTGCACCCTTCTCCTCGAGATTCCAACCCACAGCTGTTACCTTTATTCCCACTTTCTTCGCCTCGGATTTCCGACCCCTGATTTGATTCAAATACCAAGAGTCGGAAATGAAATATGGATAAGATAGACCTGTCAAACGGGTCAATCGGACCGGCCGACTCAATTTGTAAGCTCATTTTTAAAAGGTTGGTACCTTTTGTTGTTGTTGTTGTTGTTGTTGTTGTTGTTGTTGTTGTTGATGTTGGTGTTGTATTGCTGTTGTGGCTGTTATTGTAATTGTAACATTTGGGGATTAATGTGATTTGGGTAGTTTTTTTTTTTATTATTATTATATAAAATGGAAGTATATTACTATGAATTTATTAATATAAATATATAATTCCTAAAGTTTGGTGATTATGTGAATCTTGATTCATTTGAGCAATGCGACACTTTTTTTCCCATTGAGATCTATAGTCATTCACAAATTCTTGTTTGTGACGCATATAACTGGTATCCATCCACCTCTAATCACATCGATAAATGAGATGTCAAAGATATTTGGTAAGACGGTTTTATACTATGGGAGTACGAGTATTGGGTTTAATTTGCATAATTTTAAGTAGACAGTTTAATGACCAAGAATTACTCTAGTTTTTACACTAAATTTGCATGACCTTGGTTGAATTATTAGTCAATTGGAAAACTGTTCCATAGACTTACAAAAAAGAAAAATGCGAGTAATTAAATGTTAAGTAGGAATCTAATTCTACACGAATTAGTTGCGTTTTGAATTCTGGTTCCGCCCCTTAATGCTCCTAAAGTTATGATTAAAAATCCAACTCCAGATTACCTTTGTACTAGTGGTAAGAAACAGAATCACATTTAGGTCATCTGCACTTATTGTAATATAAAAGGAAACAAATTATTGAGACGGAAAAAGTAATCCATTGAATTTGTTTAAAGGTCCTTTTTACCCAATTGAAATACCATTACTCATGACTCATGAGAATAAGATTATACCGCCTCAAAGTTGTTAGAGCTTTTGTGTATACTCGGTGGGTGGTAAGTTTTTGAATTTGAACATTTATGTTACTCCTTTAATTTTCTTGAATTAGTTTCATTTCTTTTTGTGTGAGCGGAAAAGTTCACCAATGGGCTAATTTAAGAAAATATTTAGTTCGACAACTTTACACAAAAGTCAAAAGTTCAGAAAGTTTACAACAAGCCTCGAAAACTTTGTGATACGGAGTAACACTCAAACATAAAACTGAAACTGTGTACAACTGATTATATAATCCACTCGTTGCATTACTCATTAGTTACTACTACTCCATACTTATATTACGTATTTTTTTAACGGATATATTCGTCTTACGACACACCAGTGATGCTAACTATTCCTTTGAGGGTCGGAGCAATTTTTTTAAAATTTTGAAGGTAAAATATTTTGAAAATTTGAAGTTTGAGATCTGTATATTATTGAATTGAAGTGGAATTTAAAAGGAAAAAATAAATAGGTGGGGGATGTTTTTAGGAGCAGAGAACAGCAGTTGTTTGTGTAGAAATTAATAGGAGGGGAGTACAAGTAGAAGTGAGTATTTTTGTATGAAAAGGGCTCTCAATTCTGAGTCATGAGAGCTATTGTGAAAGTGACTTGAGTCCAAATTTAGAAGTTTGGGTAATTAATATGATCTCAGTCACCAAATTAAATTTCACCCATTTAAACATTGGTATTGCTATATCTAATTACACTGCACTTATTCAAATGTCACATATGTTCTTTGTCTTCTACACTACTAATTTCCTACTTACTTATTGGTCCTACCCTACTTGTAATAAGTTTATCGTGAGATTTCTCACATTTAAGGGAGTTAGTTTTATTATTATTATATTCCTATTAGTAGGTCTCACGATAAGTTATCGCGAGACGTTCTCACATGAGACTAGCTAGAGATCACAATTTCTTTTATGAGACGGTCTAACATTTATGGACCTCCAACCACTGCTTTAATGTTTTGGTTGAGTTGGTTCACCTCCACTCCTTTCTAAAGTGGAATTTGGCGCCAGGTACGACGAGGCCTGAGTTGCATCTACACTTCAAGTTCAATAGACATTCGTATGAAGGGGGCGTATAAGAGTATATAAACATTTCTGTACCTCCAACCATTACCTTAAAGTTTTGGTTGAGTTGGTTCCAAACAACCCGTTACGAAGCCAACTAGGTGGATTTTGTTTTCGAGTTACTCTAATACACTAATAGTTCACCCTTGGATAAAGAATGAACGATAAATCCTGGATCCGTCATTGAGTAGTACTCCCTCCCCACCACAATGTTCTTCCCACTTTGACTTGGCACATGGATTAAGAAATGGATAATGAAAGGTGGTAAATTGTTTGGTGGGGTTCAAGATGTCAAATCACAAAAAGTAACCAATAAGAAGAGAGTATAATGGATGAATAAGGAAAGTTTTGAAGTGGGAAAATCTTAGTGAAATTTCCTTTTAAGGAAAGTGGGAAGATCTTAACAAGGGGGAGGGAGTACCAGTATTCAACTTGAGTGTGAGTGATGCATGTAAAATGAAAGATGGGTGCAGTGCATGAATACTACTGTAGTATTGCATTGTCCTGATTGAAGTAGTGAGTTGAGTTGAGTGAGTGAGGTGGGAGTCTTGGACACTTCACTCAAGGCTGATGCCTTGTTGGTTTGTGTCCCCACACACCCAGGCCCAGGGCATTGGCTTCATGACAAAATTATTCAGAAACTTGGAGTCTTGTAAATTTAGTTGAGTCATTCTATCTCTATTTTTGAGTGTGTGTGTGTGTGTTTCAGTAGATTTTTTTTGTACTATCGGGGAGAGATCATTTGGGAGTTCATCAGCAGGACTTTCACCAAATATTCTCTTCCTTGCGTACTCCTCCCTTTGTTTTACTCAATAATTATCTATTTTGTATTAATCTTTTCACCCTATTTCATGATTATTTGTGAGAAATATTTTAATGAAATAAGACGAAAAATAGGGAATGGAGGGGGACTACTTTTGTATGAATATCAAAGTTCAAGGAAGAAATAAACATAACAACTTGCAAAAATTAGAAATCCATAATTATTGAATACTCCGTAATACACTCAAAAAGAGAAATAGATTATTATAATATCGGGACGAAGAAAGATACCGTCTAAATTTTATTTTGGAACGATCCAAGTCATCCAAAGAGAAATAGTGGGATTTTTTTCCACTATTTTTTAAACCATATGATACCGTATAAATTTTGGTCACTATTGTTTTGAGCATATACACCACCTTTTCACTATGGTTGTAAACCGAAGAGAAACAATAACTACATTTAGCTTCAAAAATGAACTATGGAGTCCTAGACTCCTAGGACTCCATGGTCTCCATCCCTTCGACTCCACCCATTTGGAGTTTTTGATACTATTTCTAAATCAAAAGAATATTTAAAATTCTATCTAATCTATAACATAAAATATTATCATGTGAGATATTGTTTGATTTGGATTGACGAGTAAAATAAGAATATCAAAAAATTACTCGTATATGTGAGATATATTTTAATTAAAGAGGAAGATCTTTGTGAATCAGAGGGAGTACAAAGTAATTTGTACCCTAGTGAAAGGTAGTAAAAAATGCATCTCGACAAATGTACATAAATAAATAGGTAAATTGAAATTTGAAAGGAGGGAGTACTATTTATGAATTGTGATTGATTGACTACATTGATAGGTCGAATCTAGCAATGAATGTGGTATACCGTATACCTAGTTTTTTCTGAACTTCGTTTCGGTTCACTTAAATTACTAAGTACTCGTACTTCGTAAAAGTTTTTTTTGTTTAATTTAAATTACTTCTAGTCTACTTCGATTCATACTTCATAGGACTTCGCTCTTATTAGATACGGGGTATGTTCATGAATATACACGGATATACTCTGTATTAACTTAGGCGAGTTTCCTTCTATCAACGAGTACGATTCCTTGATTAATCTTCGATGAGCCATTATATATTAATATCGCCTTTAAATAAAAAAAAGGTTGAAATTAGGTAAAAGAAAAAAAAATAATAATAAAAATGCCATGGGTTTAATAGTGTACTCATCTAAAGTCGTAGGTAGATTAAAATGTACTGGTAGTCCTGTACTCAACTAATTGTAGCAGCAAAGCATCTAAATTTGTAAGAGTAAAATAGGCAGCAAAGCTGGCTACATGAAAGGATGTGAATGAACCACCTCGAATACTCCAACACATTATATTATGATTATTATGATTCTTTTTTTTTTAAATGTTTAATGTTTGAAGTCATGAATGAAGGAAGGTGGTTGGTTGGGAAGCAGGTCCAGGCTTCACCTCTAGCTTCTTTGCTTCCATACTATTTACTCCTTGTTCTTTTCGGCTTAATTTCAAACCAGTTCAGTTTAGCTCTAATATTTTTCGTAAAATTATTAGATAATTTATATAAGAAATTATTAGTTTCAGCTTCTATAAATTCAGACCAACTCAGCTCAGCTCAGCCTTGTTTCAGCCGAAAAGAACAGGACCTTACTCCGTTCCATTTGGTTGTTTGTATTTACTTTTTGAAAACTATTCATAGATGAGTAAAATCGTTAATATAGTCCAGTGAGATTTTGTTTAAATTGTTTAATCGAATACGTTATAAATATCAAATTTTTATAATTTTTTGAAATACGTAACTAAAGATATGACCCTGTTTGGTAAACAGCTGATTAATATTGGCAGAAACAGATTTAAAAAATAGATTTGACTAGCAGAATTAATTGACAGTTTTGACTAGCAGATTTAATTAGCAGAATTGTTTTAATAGTGTTTGGTAATTAGCTGTTATAGTTATAGATTAGCAGATTGATTAATTGATTTGTAAAATGACAAAAAAAAACATAGCAAATTTTGATTAATTGATTGGTAAAAGGGGTAAGGAGATAAAAAAAGAAATTACAATCCGCTAAGTGAATATGCTGCTACTAGCAGCATATTGCAAATTGGCGGATTGGATTCGAATATATCATTGCAAACTAACGTTTACCAAACACCTATATTGACGGATTTTGTGGTCAAACATGCTAATCCATCCTAATATGCTCTTTTTTGGCGGATCCGTCGAAAACCAAACACCTAGACAAAAGAAAACGTGCATTGACAAGTTTAAAAAAGTAAACGCAAACAATCAAATGAAACGGGGGCAGTTTAAGTTGATTGGATTGTTACAACACGTTAAATATAATACTCCGTTTAAATCGCAACTACTTTTTACCGTCGGCGCTTTACTTCTTACTATCGGCGTTAATTACGTGAAATGACGACTTTGCCCTTACTATTTATTCTCAAAATAATATTACTTTTACATTTTATAGATTATCGATTTATTAAAACTCGATAACAAAACTGACTTCCTATATAGTTAATTACACAAAATGACGAGTTCTCCTTTGCAATTAATTCTCGAAATATTATCACATTTACATTTTATAGAGTATCGGTTTATTAGAACTCGATAATAAAACCATTTTTTCGATTATTGTTACGCCTCCGATTTTAAACAGTTAATTAGATTAATTAACGACTTAATACAATTTAATAAACCATAATTAACAAATACGAGTAATATGCAAATTAAATCCTAATTAATCTATAACAAGTCGACAATCAAGATTTATTATACAGATCGATGCAAATTAAAATAAAATAATCCGGAAATGGGTCAGGTCAAGTGGGTTTTTCGACTCATCAAGTATAATATAAATCTTTCAATAATCTAAGACATGAAGTATAAGGTGGTGAAATTGGTTACTTTGATAACCTTTCATACAAATGACCGGGGTTCGAATCCTCTTGACAAAATTATACAATTAACAAGGATCGAACCCCAGACCTAGTGATCAGGAGGCAAGTTACCAAACCACTACTCCACCATCAACAAACTGATATTTCAGAAGGCTGAAAACTATCTTAAAAGAGATAAAAAAACCCAAAAAATGGGGGAGTCGAAGAATTTTTTCGACTCTCGGATGGGGGCTTCGAAAAATTTCTTCGACTCACGGATTCTTCGACTCCCCCATCCGTGAGTCGAAGAAATTTTTCGATTCTTCGACTCCCCCATCCGTGAGTCGAAGAAATTTTTCGAAGCCCCCATCCGAGAGTCGAAAAAATTCTTCGACTCCCCCCCATTTTCCGGGTTTTTTTTCTCTTTTAAGATCGTTTTCAGTCTTTTAAAATATCAGTATGTTGATGGTGGAGTAGTGGTTTGGTAACTTGCCTCCTGATCACTAGGTCTGGGGTTCGATCCTAACCCGGGTCATTTGTATGAAATGTTATCAAAGTAACCAATTTCACAACCTTATACATTATTGAAAGATTTATATTATACTTAATGGGTCGAAAAACCCACTTAACCTCTGTTTAAAATCGGAGGCGTAACAATAATCGAAAAAACGGTTTTATTATCGAGTTCTAATAAACCGATACTCTATAAAATGTAAATGTGATAATATTTCGAGAATTAATTGCAAAGGAGAACTCGTCATTTTGCGTAATTAACTATATAGGGAGTCGGTTTGGTTTATTACGATAATCGAAAAAGACGGTTTTGTTATCGAGTTTTAATAAATCAATAATCTATAAATTGTAAAAGTAATATTATTTTGAGAATAAATAGCAAGGACAAACTCGTCATTTCACGTAATTAACGCCGACGGTAAGAAGTAAAGCGCCGACGGTAAAAAGTAGTCCCCATTTAAATAGATAAGGACAAAGTATTATTTTTAAGAGTATAATATTTTTTTTATAATATTTTTTTTAAATAAAAAATATTTGACATATTATAATAATATGACATATAAATTTGTGATTTTAAATGGAGTTTTAAAGTGTTTTGAGGAAGGAAGGGAGTTGGGTGGTTGTGGTGTGGTGTGGGGTGAGTGTGTATAGTCTTGATAGTTTAGCAGTCCTTTTTGACTATTTGTAGACCAAGCCAAGGCCCTCTTATGATTTACTATAAGTGGCTAACACATCCACATATATGTTTATATGTTCGTCACAAGTAAGAATTTGTGCTTATATAATTATCATTGTATAATATTTACATACTCCCTCCGGTCATTATTAATCGCCCCGCTCACTTTTGCACGGTAAATAAGGAATGAATATAAAATGATAAAGAAATGATGGTGGGTAGTGAAAAATGAATATAAAATGGTAAAGAAATGAATGGTGGGCCTTAAAAGTGTAAAATTCAATGGCATTTCTTGTAAATAAAGAATAGAAAGAAGGATAATATGGTAAAAGTTTAAGATATAAAAGAAAAGTGGAGAAGTGGGGCAAAAAATAAAAACCTTCCAAATAAGGAAAGTGGGGCGAAAAATAGTGACCGGAGGGAGTATTTTGTTAAATATATACACATTTAGATTGTTGCATCTCACCTCACCATCTTATAATAGTAAGATAGAGTAGAGTATTATGAGACGGTTTGTTTGACTCGTAACAATAATAACACGACATTTAATTTAATTCTCTAAATAATTGTTGTTATTCCAAGTGAAAAAAATCTTGATTTTGGACTCGTAAATATACTATGTTACAGGTGAAGGGTTTTGATTACGACACCAGTTTAGAATGATTCAAAAGTCACTTATTTAATTAATATGAATAATCCAATTGACATTACTAATTACTCCGTATATAGTACGTATATTAGTATGTGAAGGATCATATCACTTTGTTATGTTATGTTATGTACTTTTGAATAGAAGTGAACACTAATTCATAATTATTCGATCGATTATAAGGGTGAGCAAGACACGTTTAGACGATTGTGAGGGATAATACTCATGTTCGACTTCATATTCCCTTCAACATAGGACTCCGGTTGCAACAAAAAAACAAGTGTAATGTTTAATACGAAGTACGGAGTAGTTATTCATTACATAATCCAAAGGGAAGGAGGCCCATGCATTGACAAGTTGACTAGTATGATAACGATAATGATATGGATGGTTTCAAACAATAATAAAAGATAAACTGAGGAAACTATAAAATGTTGAACCAATTTAGTCCAAGAGTATCAACAACCCAACCTCTTTGACTAACATTAACATTAACATTAATTAGCCCCCTCAACTCAATCATCTCGATATGAGACCGTCTCATCTCAATCTGGTATTCTTAATCTACCCACAAAGACGAATCAAACAAGATTCCACCTGATTATATTTTCTCTTATAGATTGTCGGAAATATTAACGATTATCTTGAGCTATGAATAAAGTCCAAAAAAGAAGTGTACCCTTTGGATACGAAGAGAGGGAGTATATTAGAGTATTTTATCTAATCTACCTTATTTGACTCATTTTATATTTAAATGAGTACGCATAATTTTAAATAAGAATTTGCTATTTTTTTGGATGCATCCAAATGTGAATATAAAGCTACTCATTTTTTTAAAAAAAAAAAAAAATCTTACAAAAGAAATTATTAGGGAACATATTCAACATAACAATGATCTGTACTCGACAATTAAATGATCGACAAACTTTAAAGTTTTCAATTATTTCCAATTTTTGTGTGGCGTACTAATCTTATCCAATTTTTTGGGTTAAAAAAAAATTAAAAGCCGAAAATAAAAAAGATGTTTCTTTAAGTGTCGTCCTTAGATTAAAAGAGAGCGGAAAAAAAACAGCAAAAGAATAAAAATGCAAACGCAAGAAACCAATAATTTATATACCCATTATTATTAAGGTGGAGAAAATAAAGGATGAAAAGAAGCAAAACTTTTAATTTTTTTTTAGTGAATTGAGTTGGAAGCAAAAGTAGAGGCAAAAATTTAAAGAAGTTTTAGATCAACTTTGATCATATCCATATTCACAAATTATTCTTTTAAAGATACTAAAAATTTATCAAAAAAACAAATGTGATATACTAAAGCACAAAACATAATACTCGTACTCCATAAAATACTCTAAATAATTTAGAGGTGTTGATGCGTGACAAGTAACAACCCATGAAAAAACAGGATTTGACACGACATTTTCAAAAATATATAAGGGTCATGCACCTAACCGTCTTAGTGTCTTACACCCGCTAGTTCATGGGCCGAATTTAACACTTGGCCCAATACATGTCAGGTCCAAGCCCGTATATGATCATCACCTAATGACTTAACCCAGGCCAAATTGTTTGATAAACGCTTAACCGGTAACGATGTGCTCAGAAGGGAGAAGGGAGGGAGATTCAAACCTGAAAGACCGTCCAAGGATTAAGGTTACGGATATTTTCATTGAATAATTTAAATCCGACATTCTTAGCTCTTTTTCTTATTCCAAATCATCCTCAATTATTGGAGTAAACAAGAATACCAAATTACTGGAGTACTGTCTTCAACCTTGCTCAATTTTCATATCTCAGCAAAGGAATTCACTATCTTGAACCCATGGTTCTCAGGGAGCGGTCCGTTTCCAGGACGCACAGAAATTATGGCTTCAAGCCCTGAAATATGACAATAATCGTAACAAAAGTTAGAAATATTCTCGTATATCACTCCAAAACGTAAACAAAATGGTCTCATATAGAATACAGTAATATTTTTCATTTTCAAAGTTTGACATATAATGGGATAATGGAGTAGCTGTGAAATGAAACTTACCAGCTGCAGTTGCAGCGGTGGCCTCTTGATAAACGTCAGTTATGAAGAGAATCTGTGATGGGTTATCGACTCCTAGCGACTGGCAGATTTCTGTGTAGCTGCGTGTCTCTCTCTTGTTCCTGCCGTTTGAGAGCAAGAAATATCAGCAACTTGATTTCTTTGATCTTGAACACAACACTTACCCAACACTACAGCATCTGAGGCTTACCGTCAAGTCGTCTACAATAAAACAATTATATAAAAAAGGCATAATATTAGCACTTACCCAACATTGGTATCGAAAAATCCAGATAAATATTTCCGAAGATCTCCAAATTTTGTGTATCCAAAGAGAAGCCTCTGTGCAAGCCGGCTGCCACTTGAGTATATATAAACCTAGAACACGCACAAGACAGAATATACTCGTAATTGAATATCAGCGGCAAAATATAATTCTGAAACCTCTTTGTATAATGAGCATGAATATGTTACTTTTATATTTTAAATTTTAAACTTATAAATATGCCTAATTATAATCGAGGCCAATATTTCACATATTCGACCATAAAAAGTGGCCGGAAAGTAACCAACCTTTATGCCTGAAGCATGCCATCTCTCGAGAGCTTCGGGTACATCCTCGAAAACCACGCCTTCCAGTTCATTCTTCTGGAAACCAGTTCTCCATATATGACCCTATTAAATACGGAGTATTAATCATCAGATTTCAGAATTACAAGTATAAACAAAGCGTGCTAAGCTAAATACATTTCATTTTAGAATTCCTCCAGTTACCTGAAGCTGCTTTAAAGCAGTGATTTTCCGATCAGCTTTGATCATAGCTTCAACGTTAGCGACTAAAGCTGCAACAACAGCTTCTTTCCCTTCTTCATCGGAAGGAATTGAAACGGCACCTGCAACGCCTGCTTCCAGATCTTCCTGAACCTGTAATGCATTGCATTTGCACGTAAGAAGTACTGTGCATGGGAAGGACAGAAAGTGAAGTATTGGACTTTGTGAACAGAAAGTGAACTAAGAAGAATTAAGAACAGAAAGTGAGTTATTACTTGTGAACGCAATAGTTTAATATCGTCTTGAGTTTCTGGAGTCTCATATGTAGAACTCAGATGCCTTCCCACATTTGAACGAGCATACGGGAACAGAACATCGGTAACAAATGATATTGGAGTTGTTGTGCCTTCAATGTCGAGAACAATGCAACGCTGCAGAATAATACGCCAACGCCAATAATGAGAAAAAATGTCAACTAGAAAGTATATTTGAAGAACAATTCTAAATACGGAGTAGCTAATGGAATAAATGGCCCATAGAATTCTGTGGGAAAAAACTCAAAAAAGAACTCTTACCCGAGGCTCAGCAGGGTTTGAGCCAACAGTCCCGACTTTAGCGGATACAGCTCTATTTTCACTTCTCGAAACTCCAGCCACACTCTTTATAGGGCCATGAGCAGGAGTAGACCAATCCAAACCCATTTGATTTAGTTTAATGGCAGCATCAAATAGGTAGTGGTAGCATTCTGCCTGAAAGATCAATCACACATGCTACATTTAAATGAAATGCATTGACGATACAGCTCGGCCGAGATTTTTAACCATGCAACATCTGAAAATTTTAGCATAAACAAGACTGATATGATGCTGACCTGGGTTTTAGCACTGATCCAAGAGTCACCCCATACATAGATGCCATGGTTACGTACAAGTACAGCTGTTGCTTTGGGATATGCTTCCATCTGATAAAGAGATTATATACGTCCCGCTATTAGAATTAGAAGTATTACCGTGCATATAGCAGAAAACTTAAAGCAAACTTACCGCTTCAGCTAGCGCATCAGTCAGATCCCGCTCATGAGCAGAATTTTCGATGATTGGAACTACCAGCTCATCATAGTAACCATGACCTTTGATGCCTTTAATCATTTCCATGTGAGTGATCTACAACCAAACAGGGAGCAAAGAAAGTGAAGTCAAACTCTACGCTTTTTTCTTTTTTCTTTTTCCGGGTGAAGTATCACTCAGTCTGTGAAAAGGTTTATGCAGTTTCCAATGTGTCATTGGGAAACTTACTCGGAATTCTTTTGAAGTTGGGTTCATCATCGTTACAAGGCAACTTTCCATCCCGTGGCTGTGAATGACAGCTCCAGCATCACGCATGTGATACGCCTATACAAAAAGGGAATTTTAACACATCAAGTTTCACATACTTAACACAGTCTCAATGAAAATATTATGTGGTGAGGGATAGAAGTACGATAAGGATTTGGTCAATGACAGGGTCTCATGAGAAGTATAATCATAGCCACATTGCCTTAGACATTGTTCTTCTGAAGTAGGCTCAACCGAAGTGGAGTGAGCTGAAGTACTAAGAGAAAATGAACTTCTTGGGGCTCAACTAAACTGAAATGAACTAAACTAATTGAAGTGGGATGAAAGAAGTTAAAAAAAACAGGGCCTTACGACCATTAGAGGTCAATCCTGATTTTACGTTGTCGTTGTGTGAAAGAAACCAGACTAAATAACTCCTCCAAAACAGATCTGAGAAAATCGATATGGTAGAGAATTAGAATCAGAATGGAAGTGACCATACCTTCATGAACAACGGACCACAGTCCGAACATTTTGGTGGTTTATGAGGATATGGTTTTTGAGTTGGTGAAGATACTACTTCCCCATCCGATGAAAGCACGTACATATCCTCCGCCATCATCCTTTCCTTTTGCACTCCTGATCTCACACGAATCCATAAATGAGTTACATCAATCGGATTCAACATAATTGTAAAATTGGTTGATACTCAATACCAAATAACACATAATCAAAGTTGCCTAATTCAATATGAATGTGTAACATCTGACAAGTGATACACTCTCTTAATAGAGTGTCTGGCATACAGAGTTATATAAACACCGTGAAAGGAATGCACATGAATCAATTCGCAATTTTATAAGGGTTGAGCTTGAGCACATTAAGAAACGCTAGTTCAGAACAATGCAAGGAAGCAGGAGAAACCGGCAGATTCAAAGATCGAATCAAGTACATTAGTTGAACACTTAGATTACCAACACCAGCAAAACAGAAGTACAACACTAAAGACTGACAACATCAAATACCGACAAAAGCAGTCCAGTTTAAGTCTGCAAGAAACATGAAATACTAGGTCTTGATCTTTTGGACTGAATCAATATGAAGTGAAGTGAATTGAACTGTACTTATCTGAGAACAAACACGAACTGAAGTAAACCGAAATTAAGTCTTAGAGATCAGGGCTTTCAATGGCAATAACAAAGGTAAGCAATTTACAAGATTGAAGCTTTATCAACACATACAAACTACGTACACAATCAAAACAAACAAATAGAAGCATCATCAATCCATGATCAAATCCCCAGCAAAACCGAAAACAACCACTAAGATCAATACAGGCACCATCAAATCATCAATCAGAAGCAAGAACAACAACAACAACAACAACAACAACAACAACAACAACAACAACAAGAAGAACAAATCAGCAACACCCAGATGAAAACAAAGAGTACCCACATCACAAAACTACAAATAATCATCAATCAAACACAAAAGACACAAACTTTCAAACCAAAAACAGTAAAAAAAGACAAAAAGAACTACCAGAAGGAGACATAATAACGAGTTGCTGAGATTTAGGGATGGAATCATCATGAACTTTGAGAGTGATGCTACCACCAGTACCGCCAACCCAACCAAGATGATAGAACTGACGACATAATTCAGTGATTAATGCCTTTGATTCTTCAACTGGTTTGCTCTCTAAGTATGCTTGTGTTGTTGTTGCTGCTGCTGCTGACATTTTGAGCCCGTTTGTCGTGGCTGCGAAGATGGGTGCTCTTGATATAAGTGAGGCTATGGGTGCAAATGCCATGTTTTTGTGTGTGTTTTTTTTGTTTATGTACGCGAATGAAGTGATTCGGTTGAGGTTCACGCCACTTTTGGGATTACATTTTTGTTGGAGCCATCAGCCAATCATGGGGTTGGTGTTCTTTTGGGATCGGATGCTTTCAAGTAGACCCGGCAAATGCTCAATCGGGTTAGTATGGACTATGCATCGGGTTGAGCGCGTCTGATTATTTCAAGTAGAGTTAGATCGTATTCCAGGCAATTTAGGGCATTTGTGTATGTACAAATAAATATTCGGATTGAATTAGGTTAAGTCAATTCGGATAATAAGGCAAGTTTAAGTGTTCCGTCCTCTATTTCTTACTCGTATTTGAGTTTTACATTGATTTCATTTCGGTCTTAGGTAATGTTTTTGTCAATTTCTTTTCCGTGCACCTCAATTCAATTTTGTTCAGCCCAGTTCAGTTCACTTTAGCTCCACGAGGTTCATTTTGTTGTCTTAACTACTTTAGTCTATTTCATTTTAGTTCAATTTGACTCAGTTCAGTTCAACCTAATTTAGTCCAAAGAATCTGCCTAAAAGTTCTCTCTATTCAATTCGGTTTGATGATTATCATCGTCATGTAACAAAACAACAACCCAAATCTCAAAAACGCATATTAACATCACCATCCTTTCCATCGCAACATTATCAAAACATTAGTAGATACCAACTAAGCTAATTAGTAAAATTTAAAATACGATAATTCATAATTTGGTTTTCAAATCCCGTTATCATCATTCAAGACATTCATCGCCCTCCTTTACAAAATATAATCAAAACACACATAAAACATTAGCCCACTAGTTTGGGTCTGAAAATTGATCCATATTGGGCTGAAATTACATACTCCTAACACAATTTATCCCCAAATTTGTACCCAATAAAAAAAGTCTTATCTATAATCTCACTCGTTCATTTCTCCCACAATTTGACACTCAAAAACCATGTCGACCGGAACCCAAAAGCTGATAAACGATGTGAAGAAATTTGCAGATACTCAGTACAAAATCTTCACTAAACAATATGGTCAGAATGTAATCGACATCCTTGAGTTTCCCATAAACCTCGCTCTTTCCCCTTTCACTCTTGCTTTTACCATTGCTGGTTCCGCTCCTCGTGGCTTTGGCATCCCTGAACTCATCTCCAAAGCTTCTTATTCCGCCATTTTTGTGAGCTTACCCATCTCCTCTTTCTCGTAATTCAGCTTGGTTTTTGATAAAACTTGTGATTTTGCATTGTGGTTTATGTTCAATTGTTCATATTTTGATACACGTTTTAATTTCTTGTTATTTAAGTGGGTTTTGATGAAGTTATGATTTTGGTAGGTATTTTGTTCATAATTTGGGGGTTTTGCTGTATGGATTGTGTTGAATTGTTTATATTTTGATATGTGATGCCATTTTTGTGAGCTAATTTTAATTACCCATCTTATAACTTCTTGTTATTCAAGTGGATTTTGATGTAGTTGTGATTTTGGTAGGTGTTTTGCTTCTAATTTAGGGTTTTGCAATGTGGGTTGTATTGAATTGTGTGTAATTTGATTGAGCGAAGTTAATTGTTATGAGAATTCGATGACTTGCTAATTTTTTGAGCTTTTCTTACTTACCATTTTTAATTTTGTGGTAATTCAAGTGGGATTTTGATGAAGCTGTGAGTATGGTTGGCATTATGTTCATAATCTGGAGATTTTCTATGTGGGTTGTGTTGTGTTATGTATGCTTTAATGGGATGAAACTGGTTTGTATACCAATTCGACAGACGGGTCCCACATTGATAAAACGAGGAGAAAGTTTACAACTTTGTAAAGACCTTTACTCCTTCCATCACCAATTGGTTTTGGAATGAATCCTCCTTCGGGCTTAATCGGATTTTCTCTTCTCAGTGTGTGTGATTTCAAAATGATTGCTATTTTATTCATAATTTGAATTTTGTTTCGTGTATGGTTTCAAAATGTTTCTGACATTAGCTGCATTAAGCCGTTAATGTGTAATTTCGTGAAGACTTGGCTTGTATTTCGTGACATTAGCTTGCGTTTCTTAGATGGACATCATCCGTATCTTCAAAGAACAAAACCTTCCAGGTTACGCCTTCCTTATCCTTGTCCTTGCATCGGAAAGTCGGAAACTTGAAAGCCTCATAATATTAGGGGCCTAAGGCATGGAAAAATAAAATTAATCATCCTGTTTCGTGATTGTCATGTATGTATACTCCATGTGATCGGGAGACAAACTTTGGCTTGATTGTGTTTCACAAGCTAACAGTTACGGAGTATTATGTACTACGAGTAATATTTTTTAGGTGTGGTCTATACTCATAGTTGACTACGCTCTTGATCCCCCTTCTTTCATGTTCTAGCATGCTCTTCTAGCTTCTTTCGTCTCTGCATGCAACTAATTCCGATTAAGTTATTTCTTGGAAGATGTTTTTTTTAATATGTTGCTTGTGCCTAATTGCCAGTGAAATCAACATTCTATAGATCTAACAATTTTCCTAGAAGATTTTGCTTGCACCATGTCAATTTAAAAATAATTCTTAAATCTTACTCCGTATGAGCTAAAAGGTTCCCGAGCTGGCATAGGTTGTTGATAATTCTGTTCTCAATGATGTCAGCTTGTTTTTACTCTCGGAACATGGGATATCGCACTGGACATGGGAAAGAAAGTGATATGTCAGAGGTGCCTACAACTCTTGCTGCACCATAACGCGAGTCATACTGGTTTAATTTATCGTTTGCCCGCTTTGTTAAAATAAATCCTACGGAAATGACTACATAATTCTATCACGTCTAAAATTTAGATGCTTTTGAAGAAAATGACCTTACAGAGATGGATGAATTTTGCAGAGACTGCCGAACTTGTAGCGGATGGCAGGCACTACGATGCACAATGTGCAAAGGGATTGGCCAAGTACACTTTCGAGTAAGGCCTTTAGCTACAAAGAGGTAGGCCTTCCCTTGCATTCGTGGATTCTCTTTCCCGAACGGCATACAAAATCCAACAAAAAAGAAAAATAACTTATTTAATGAACTTCCTCTTTTTTGTATTATTACTCATTTAAAAAAAAAATCGATGTTGCTATATGCCATTTTACCATTTTTTTGAATTCGCCATTTTACCATTTTTGATGTATTTTTACATGTTCTTCTAATACTTTCTTAATTCATGTGCAATATACGAGTACTAAAATAACGTATAAGACGAAACAGAGGGAGTATATATCAATATGCCAGGAAAACCAAGCTGCTTTTTAATGTTATTAACAATTTATCTTTCATTTTCCTGTCAGCGGAGAAAAAGTAACGGCCGAGTCAGTTGCAGATGCAATCGCCAATAATCAGGCTGAGATACTTCACATTCCTTCGGCCATTGACCTGCATACACCATTGCCCTCGAAAGAATGCCCTACTTGTGACGGAACTGTAAGTCTTACACCCTCTAGAGGGCTACTGAATTATGTTGGATGCAAGCGTCGGACGTTAAGATACGTCATCAACTCAAAATTATATTGTTATAAACATTAAAATATTTTTTATAGTGAAATAGAGAAATCTTTGAGAAAGAAATGGCTTAAAATCTTCAATTCTAAGAATTGGAATCCTCTGAGTCGACAGCTCTAGAATTTATACTATTATGTTCAGCCCTGTTTGTTTGATTTTGATGTTTTGTTTTTGGTGGTTTTAGGGTGTGATGAAATGTCCAGAATGCAAGGGTAAAGTACAAATTCGAATTTCAGCTGATGATGTTAGTCCCTTATTTTGACACTCCATCTAATTCCTTAATTACACTGCCTTACGTCGTTAGAAGATGTGTGCCATACATGATACATCACTGAAGCTCTCTAATTTAATCTCGCATATCGTAACCTGTACTAGACTTTGCTGATGTTCTAAGTCTGACTTCACAGATCATGGATCCTCCATGGAAAGCCTATAATGTTTTGAAGAAAATGGATTATCCATATGAGGTAGACGGTCTAATATCTCGAGCCTTAATATTCAATATCATTAAAACGTATACGGAGTATAAAAGTTTTAAAATAAAACTGAAGTATTATTGTTGTCTTGTTTTTGTGGCAGCATATCGTCCACAGTATGAAAGATCCAAGCATTGCAGCGTTTTGGCTGCTTACCATGCCCCAAATTGTTGGTGGATTCAACTTTGATGACGAAGCAAAGCAAAAAATTTGGTGGCAGTACAAGGTTTGACCCTCTTCCTATTTATGTGTATTATAGAAATGCTTCGTTTTCTATCGTTCATACATTATTACTGTGTTTCTAGTTTATATAGAATACTTAATCATCGTTGTTATCATATTTCTACCCATGATTCGAAACTACACTAATGCCGTTCTTAGAATCATGCTATTTTTCATATCGTAACATTGCTTTTTAGTTTTATCTTCTTTGGTGTCGTCGATTCTCCCTGCTGTGACTGAATCTGAATTTCACAGGAGTCAAGACGCTATGATGAACTTCGAGATATGGTTGCTCAAAGACAGCCTGGTTGGGAACATCTACAACAAGTAAGGCTTTTCTTATTAAATGCAAGAGTCCAAAGTAAATTACTTTACAATCTAAAAGAGAGAATAATAAACAAAAAATGCTTATGAACAATTTTTTGTTAAATACGAGGAGTATATATTACTCCGTATAAATATGTGTCACAAATTTGATCAAAAAACACTTTTTTTTCTACTTCTGAAAATATAGAAATAAAATATAAGTGAATGGTTTTGCATATCATCTTTGTGACAGGGCTTAATTGAACTCGACCCAGAACGCGCTAGAGATGACCCTGTCATAGTCAAGAATGTCCCGTATTATAAGGCCAAGAAGGCATTGGAGGCAGAGGTCATGCAGCTCGACCCTCCCCCTCGACCACAAAAATGGGGTGTAAGTCGATCTTACTTTTGTTTACTGACTCCATATTTCATTTACTTGTATTCGTTTCCCGATTTCCTCAAGTTTGAGCCCAGAGTTTAATGCCATGGTCGTCACTGTTTGACACTTGCAGGAGTTAAATCTTCCATTAGATTCATCCTCTTGGAGCAAGGAGGATCTTAAAGATCCGAAGAAGTTGTACGAGATGACTGTTCTTCTTGATGCTCAGAGGGAGATGGCTGATAAAATTTTGGATGCACAATGGGAGGCTAAGTGGCGTCAAGAAAAGGTTCGTGATTTGCTGAAACCTATGTTTCTCTTACTCGTTGCTAGTATTAGACATTGCAATGTCGTTGTCTCAAATGTGACACTGCAACCGCCCATCCCGTTTGACACGTCTAGACACGATTACTCCAGCTAAGTGCAGTACCTAAGTAACATAATTGAGTAGGTCTTATTGCATATAATTTGTGATTCTCATTTATTTGTCGGTTTCAGTTGAACGATTTGTTGGAAGAGAAGGTGCGGCCATATATTCAGTACGCCGAGAAGGCTGGATTGTCGGAACCAATCATCATGCATCCGCCCAAGGAAAATAAAAAGGTTTCTTTTCTTTTTTTTTAGCCTTGTGTGAATTTCTTTCACTGTTGTTATTTTTACAAGCCGATCTTCACAAGGTAAATTCATCTGTGTTTCGTTTCATACTATGCAGAGAAAGACACGCCAGCGACGATGGTGGCTCTTCTGAAAACCGTCTTTTGTAGTTTCCATCTGTAGCATGCCTGTTATGTACTGTACTACTTTCTCTGCCTATGTTAGAATTTCTCAATTACATTATCATTAATTTCGTCAATTGTTGTCTATGTTTCGTGTTTTTGGTCTGACCGCAGCCATAAATCTATTTCCATATCTTTTTTGGTTCTAAACCTAAAATCGCATGCAATTTTTCGAGTTGTTGAACCTATCAGTTATTTTGAACGAATTTGAGCAAAGCTAGCTCATGTTTAGAAAAAATTTCGGATTGTCTAAAATCTTTTTTAAAATTAAACCATTACGGAGTATATTTGACGATCATGATCAAGAATAAAGCACAAAAAACAGTTTTACATCTTGAGATGCAAAGATGCACAAACAGCCATAAATAAGTTGTATAAATCCATCATATATTTGATAAAAATAAATAAATTACAAAGCGCAAAATGTATTCAGGGGTAAATTAAAATAATAACCATAAATTAAATAGAGATTTTTGACCTTAGGAAAACATGTTTGTACCATCTAATATTCACGTATAATATACTGATATTATCGTCATTATTATTCATATATTCAAAATAGATACGGAGTATATTTTATGTGAGCATGGTAGTACGAAACCAAATAATGTGGTAACGTTCTAACATTATCTCCCTTTGTCGAAGTAACGTTTTTGTTTGTTTTCTCAGCTGAGGTCGCGAGCGCAGTGGGTGATGTAGGTGCAGCCCCTCCTGTACGGGTTAGCCCTAATGTTGCCCCGACAGTAATAGTACGATTGCCCACGTTGATTGCATGGGACTCGATCCCTCCTCAATACTTCATTGCTTATGTACCTATTTCATTTGTTACATAAACCCGTTAATTGCATGCTGTCATTAAATGAGACGCATAAACTATACTGACGTACCATTATGGTTAACTATTAGTACTCGAGGTCAGTTTAAATTTAGTATGAAACAGTTTCATATATGGAAAAGTACCTTCTGCGTCCACGCAGTTGTCGACGAGCAGAGTCAGAGTCCAACAAGAGCTCCTCGTCGCCAATACAATCACCGACCCGTCCATTGCAGGAGCGCATGGCCGGGATCCCGCCATCGCCGGAGCTTAAGCGGGTCATTCCCCAAGTGGCATCATCATAGGTAGTAGCCTCGGCCACGATAACCACCAAGGCTAAGAGTAGACAAACTAGCCACAATTTAGTAGCCATGCAAAATTAATTAATTATGTTACTAATTTTAAGAAAATGAAATCAAGATTTTGCTCCTTTTTGTAAAGGAAAAAAAGGGAGAGAAGAAGAGAGCTAAATTTGTTGATTATGTATAATTAAGGTGTTTTTTTGGTTGGGTGGTGGTAAAGAGATAATTTGGGTGGAGTAATTAGCTAATTATAATTAGTTTTTTTTAGTTTTAATTAGTTTTAGTGTTTCTATTTTAGAGAAACTAAGATTGAATTGTGTGAATAAACACAAGTTTAGTTGGTGTATGGTTGTATACTTAATTGGTTGTATAATTTATTCCCTATATTTAGATAAATTTCTTTAAACAATCTAAAATATGTGTAAATTCTCGAATCTAAAAGTAATCTAAATAATATTCATATTGTTGTATACTTGACGTGGACGGTTATAGATAATTTCACGTTTTCACAGTCACATTATTTAGCATAGGACCGTCTTTGCACATTAACTACTCCGTGTAATGGAGTACTACTATTGATTTGGGTTAATCAGTGTATGGGTCTCATAGGAGCATAGAAAAGGCCTAATTTTAATAGATTCCATCAAGTTTTAATCGACTCCACTATTAATGCCCACTAACTTCTGATGTCTTACTAATTACTCGTATGTATTCATTGTTCTTAACGATGTGGGACAAATCAATTAAACCACGTAAATGAGGGGTAAAAGAAAGAATAATTACATTTTGTAAAACTCGTTCCTTCACGTGAATTAAAGACCACTGACATTGATCATTTACGAGAGCATTAGTAAATAGTACGAGTACTACCCATTAATTAAGGGTCAAATAATATATGTGTATCGCTTAAATAGGTAGAAAAAACCGTTCGTTAGTTTTAAAGCACATATTCCTTGTTTACCATATTAATCCTTTATAAATTTATAATAAATACGGAGTATACTTTTTCACGAATGAATATTGGTGTTCTTACTTTAAAGAGACATCCAACCACTACGCTTTGATGCAAAAAATAGTACAACTAATGAAACATCGCTATTTCATCATATGATCATAATGCGCTAGATATTTATATGTGTGTCGTGCATGTACTCCGTATTTGAATTATAACTTGACCCTTGAATTTGAACAAACGATTATGTGGTTGTTATATATGGTGGCTTAATCCAAGTGATTTAAGTTAAATTTAGTTCTATTTACGGAGTATCAAAATGTTTAGATGAGATTGTTCTATTTGTTTGCATTGAAAACATTGTCCAATGAAGTTGATAAATGGATCATCTCAATTCACTTACAAAATAAAGTTGTAACATTCGGATCGATTCGAATTTGACCTAAATTTGATGCTTAAAAGATCAACTAGAGGGTTTAGGTGGGACAGAGCTAGCCAATAAGTTGATCTGACAAGACTCACACCGAACTGGGTCGCTCTTAACCTTGTCCTTAACCAGCCCTGAGGTGGTCTAGTGGTCAAAATCTGGCCCCAGTCATTTAGGGTCGAGCAAGAAAGGCCCGATCAACTCGACTGCAGACCCACATGGTTGGCTAGATCCAATTGAGCGTTACAAACGGAAGACAATAATTCCGTTGTTTTGAACCAAATGCCGAAACTATCACATACTATCTATTACCACAAGTTTCACTAAATCGTCTTACACGCACAAAGGCCATTCAAGCATGTCGTCGGTCATCATAAAAGCCAAAAAGATAAGCAAATCAAAGTTGTATAGAGTCCATATATACTATCGATTGATGGCATAGTTGTTTGACTTGTGAGTCTACGTGGAGAAACGATCGATGTATTGGGGTCAAGTCGATTCATGTCCATTTACGATTTCGCATGGTTCATGTCTTTTTCTTGATTAACTTTGCCTTTATAACTAACATCATGACTCATTAATTACCAAAAAGAAATCTCATTAAAAAGATGACACGTTAATGTTTATAAGAGTATAATCAATCCTTTGTGTTTAAGATTCTCATGTGCTTTTGGTTGCCCTTGTCAATTTTTATCTTAGTATTGGGTCGTAATTTTACGTGTTCAAAGTTCGAACTTTCTACGACGAGGTTCCACACCAATAATAATAATGAAGTTCGATTTTGGCCTTAAGGTTATTAGTATATATAGTTTGACGACTCTTGTTAAGTTATTGCATTAATACAGTTATGTTGATAGGTAATATGTAAATACTACCGTAAATCTTTAATAAAGTTAATGATTTTCTTTGACTTTCAATGGATAAGGCCTAGCCTTTTGTTGGAAATATAGGGTCACTATAGGGGCGATATATAACTAGTAAATACACGTTGTTGTGTCGTGGTATGAAGGCCACTGAATGAGAAACGAAATCGCCCCGACTACGATACAAATCGGAATGGGCGTCGTCCCCCAAGGTCACACAACACTCCTAAAAGATTGTGTACTCAACCATTAGGAGTTGGAACTCGATGGTATACTCAGAATTTATCAAGATATTTGGATGAGGAAGTATTTGATGTATATCTCTTCCCCATTCTCATTCTCTTATATCACCTTATATAAGACTACATGAGAGTATGAGACTAATATCAAAGGGTATCCAAGGCTATTCATGATGGTAATGAATTGTCATTACTATAAAGATAATGATATTCATAACCATCATGAATATTGGTGTCAATGTGCTACTTAATGGGAGATACCTTACAATGCAACAATGATCAATCTATTGTCTTTGCATTATTTCTAACACCTTTGACATAAGTTGTTTCAAATGAAAAAACATGTTGGAAGTTTCGAGTTCTCTTTTTATTAGGTTATGAAGGTTAAAGCTAGTTAAGCATGTATAAGAAGATTTTGAGTATGTTTTAGGTTATCAATGTAAAACTATATGGATTTTAGTTGTGCGAAAACGTTGATAGGTCATAAATGCAATACTTCGTACTCCGTAGTAAAGTTCCCTTTAACGGGTGGATATATTCGTTATAATCTTGAAATTAATCGTATAGTACTTGTATCACTTATGTGGATAGATAAAAAATATTAAAAGGGATGAAATAGTAAATTATTTATCTTTATTTATCAACGTGGATTGGCATATTACATGTATACACAAATTGGTACTCCGTAAGAGATATGTGAATCACATGTACTCCTAACTCAATTGCATGAACGAACATTAGCCTAATTTCCAAAATTTGTGTTAAACCAATTAATTAGTAGGATACACATACACAGTAGTGTCTTATCCTCTGCCGACACTACTCTTGTCAATTACTGTATTTAGACTGCCCTTTTGAGTTTTGAAGAAGAAAAAGCCTAATATTAATTCCAGGCCACCAAACTATAATAAGGCGAGGCCAGGCTTCACAATACTCCACTTCTCTCATATTCCAACAAGTGCCTCCCAACTTTTCGACTGCATTCTGTGTGCTTTCTCAATTTACTTATTTACCTACCTACTCCTATGAATCACTCCTATATATTTTTTCCTTTCTCCACAGTTTTTTTTTTCATTTGTAACGACTAACGAGTAACGACATTATTAATCGTAAACGATAAAATTATAGGATGGTCGAATATATATCAAATGATCAAATGACAAGTACGTTAATTGTATAAGAAATGTCAATTTCTTTTTAATTAGTCTCATATGTTGGCTAGTATTTGATCCATTTATGATTTAAAACGGACAATTCATCTTTAGGTAGTACGAAACTACGAAGTATAACTACAACAATTAACCTAATCTGTACAGAGTATTTTTTTAAATAAGAATTTGTGCGGACGAATTTGATAATATTCATGTTGAATATGTAAACGTATACCAAGCAAGTTAAGTATTGTTGCGCTTGTGCCCTGTCATTATCAAACCAAGTTAGTGATAACTGATAACAAGTGGCTGATTAATCGACAAGTAGTTTCTTGAATTTTATTATGCTCAATCGAGAATTTTGAATAACACGGTATCATAAACTTCGTAAATTAGTATCGCGTATATCATTTACCATCAACAACTTTGAATAATATTATGAACTCCGTAAATTAGTATGGCATATACTCCTCATTTACTACCTTAGTTTCAACATATATAAGATGCTTCGATTTACTATTTGATAAAAACAAGTTTAACTAATCGCTTGCTTTTGTAATGCTGATTAAATATCCAAAGAAGATAGATCGTTTTAATACACGAATAAAACCGTCCAAATCATACAAGAATTTACTCTAGAAATAAATAAGTATAATACACGCAGTGGTAATTAATTATTGATTATAAACAAAAATGACTGTCCGAATCACTAAACACGTACAGAGTATAATGAGTAACAGAAGTAGCCAACTCTACGAAGAACACAGAAGAAGAATGGCACAATAATAAATAAATTACAGTACAAAAATAAATGGGGGAGAATTAAAAGAACAAGGAAATTAATGCAAACATAACCGACAAAACTCCCATACTACCAGTAACCCACACTCTCTCTCCTCCAGACTTGGCGTCAGCCGGTTTATCGGACGGTGACTTTGCAGCCTCCGACGGTGATAACCCCGGCGCCGATGCCCCCGGCGCCATGCCCGGCGCCGGTGTTACCGTCGGACTTACGTGACTCATCGGCGATGTCGCCGGAGAACCTGTGGCGGTGGATGGTGACGTGGCTGCCGCCGTGGGTGAGCCGGTAGGTGACGTGGCGGATGATGGGCCTCCAGCGGAGGTTGGTGGCATGGCAGTAGGTCCGGAAGTCGGCGATGACATGGGAGAGGACATCGGTGCTGACGTGGAAGGCGGGATGCTGGAACTTGGTGACATGGTGGGTCCTGGAGTAGTGGAAATCGGTGACGTGGCAGGACTTGCTGCTGCTGTGGTAGGTGACATGGCAGGAGCAGGCATCGCCGGAGTACCCGAAGTCGGCGACGTGGCAGGTGCCGGCATCATCGGGGTAGGAGCGGCCGTCATCGGAGTGCCCGAAGTCGGCGACGTGGCAGGTGCCGGCATCATTGGGGTAGGAGCGGCCGTCATCGGAGTACCCGAAGTCGGCGAAGTGGCAGGTGTCGGCATCATCGGGGTAGGACCGGGGGCCACCGGCGGCGTGGCAGGTCCACCGGCAACAGGCGGTTGTCCGGCAATAGGGGTGACAGCCGGTGTGAGAGCGGGTGCGGAGGAGGGTGGAAGAGGGGTGGCAGCCGGTGTGAGAGCGGGTGGGGGTGTTGGCGGTGGCATTGCAGGTGGAGGGTGGTAGGATAAAACCTTAACAATCATCTTTTCACCTTGATCACACCGAGTGGTATTTCCACTGATGAAATAATAAGGACCGGAGTGGGTTAAACTAACTTCACTTTCACCTCCTTGTTGTTTCATGATTGGATTGTTTGTGTTACATGAATTGTAATCTTGCTCGTTCACTTCCAATACTGAATCATCTTCCTTGTAGTAACTAAAATCTACCATCATCACAACAAACAACACTCTATTAGTAGTTTGTAATCGTAATTAATTACTTCGTACTACTTCTCCTTAACATATTATATTCCTGATCTTACTCTATCATGATATCGTAATACTACAGTATCCTTTATCAGCGAGCAGAAAAAAATGTTAAATTGATTATTGTTTTTTTTAAATATTTTAATTGATTATTCTAATAAACTGCAAAAGGTGGAAGCTTAGACCTAGTACAATTATAAAGACATGATTAAAAAGAGTGTGATTAAGGAAGAATAATAAGTGATTTAATAAGTAAACAAAAAAAAAACTTAGAGAAAGTGTGATGACTAATAAACCGTACACCAAAACCCAAAAAACTTACTCCTACTTGGTATTGGTTTTGCACTAATTACAATAACAAAATGAATTAACATGATTAATAGAGTGTAATTAAGGGGAAAATGAGGTGATTAAGTAGAAAGAAACTTACAAAGAGTGTCATTAACAAGGAATCGATGAGCACCAGCCCATTGATTGTAACCTTGGGTAGGATTAGGAACCCAACCTTGTCTACCATTAACATAATGTCTAATAGGCTTGAAAATGGTGGCATTAGTGACAGTGATTAAGGATGTGGTTAACAAGATCATTAGTACACCACATAGCCTCATCATAGAAGCCATGGATGATGATGATGATGTAAATTTATTTACTTATTTATGTGTTGTGTTTTTTTTTGTGGGGAAATGAAAACGAGGAGAAAATGAAATTGAAAAGAGAAAGCATGCACTATAAATAAAAATAATAATGGTGGGGATTACTTAAATATGTGGTGTGTGTTTTGTATGTAAGGTGACTAGGTGAGTGTCCTCTTCAGGATTATCTGTCTATTATTAACACGGTTTTCCTAATCTTTATTTATTGGACTAGGTGATTAGGTGTTAGTGGACACATGTTAAAACTTTAATTAAAAAAGAATTATTAAAGATATTATCATGAAAAATTGAAATGTTATAAAAATCGTTGTTATTTGTTAAAATGGGTAAACAATTACAGAATACATATTTAGTTAGATAAAAAGATAAAAACATTGTTTCTAGGTAATACCAATACTTTTGTCTTTTTTTTTTTTTTTTTCTTTTTTTTTTTTTTTTAACTAAACGGATAAATATTTGACGTGTTATAACAATATGACAGATATTTCCATCACAAATAATAATTTGTCCGGTAATTATAGAAGTGGAGGGTTCAAAGGTACAATGGTATGAAGGGTACATATATTCATGATTTCGGTTTCACAACTTTCTACTCCATCTCGTTCATAGGTTTAATTATATCAGTTGCACTGACTAAGACAAACTACTATACTGAAAAAGAATGTATATTATTGATCGGAACCGAAAATGAAGGGGAAAGAAGAGGATCCAAGGGAAGATTAATTGCATGCAATTAATTATGGCCGACTAATATGTCGACTTGTTTAAGTGGGAATTTAATGTGAAGCAAAGAGGTTTGAAACTTCTTTTTTTTTTTTTTTTTCGCCAACGAAGAAAGAGCATTGGATTAGATGCTGTTTAGATTCTCAGAACCCATATTACATCCTTTAATAAGCATAAAAATAACATTATAAGAGGAATAAAGAAGAAGAAGAAAACGTATATGAGACGTGTTTTCAAACCATTTGGAAATAATGCAAAGTAGTACTGTATCACTTTTTGGGAAGTCATACTGTAATTGATTTGATTTCTGATTCTCACTTCCACTAGAGAATGCATACAACTTGTATTATTTGATACAATTTGAGATAGATTTGGTTTTTTTGGTTGTATATTTTAGAGTTGACTAAAAGTCTTTAGTCAAGATTTTAAGCCCAACGTATAAGTTAAGCTAAATGGAGTGATACGATTCATATGAACCAGAACAAACTAGAAAAGTAGAAAGTAGAAATTTTAGATAATCACGAACTTCTTTCGTTCTACTGATTTTACATTTTTGGGCGTGGAATGAAGAGTAACTTTTTCTTTTTCTTTAAAATCCTAGGAAAATATGAGTGTATATATTAGTGATTAAATCATTTGATTTGTTTTTTTTTTGAATGAAACGCAAATTTAGTCGCACTACAATTAAAAAAATCGTTATACTCCAACAAGTAAATTGTAATTCATGGCCTATCGAATTCTTGCATTATAGTTAGTCTCTCGTAAAGATATTATGTTTACAATTAAGAAATTTCTCATACAAATAAATCGTAATTCATGACCTATCGAATTTCAAGAGGGAAGTAATATAGTTACAACTTACAGTACAAACATACTTTTTATACAAATTTTGTGTATGTACAACACCTTTACACATCCTTTGCGCAAAAATACTCGTTTCTAAGATGCAAGCATCTATGAGTACTAATTACCATATTGCATACTCCGTACAAGCTAAGTATTAGTTTCACTTGAATTACATAATGATATTACTAATGAAGATAAACTTCTATGATAGTAAACAATTTGTTTTATCTAAATGAAATTTACCTAATTCGATTTTCGACAAAAACGGATATATCCGCTTTAATGGAGAACCATTAAGCCATCTTACTACTACTGCTAAGAACATCTACTGCTCCATGATCTATTTACTACTTCTAGGACTTCTAGTAGGCACATCTTCACGGTCATGCGTAGAAAAGTCAACGGCGGTCCATTTCTTGAGACGTGTTACTACGAAAAGAGTCGCACCTTGTGACCCAAGCCCACATATTAATCCGATCCATAGACCCTGACCAATCACATTACGTATATCCATCCTAAATTTAGACCCGTCAAATGAAAAATATGAAAATAAAATAAAATAGTTAAATGTGGTGTTATTTCATCCATCTATCTATATAATCTATATAATAATATAAAAAGGCAAACTAAGAAGTCTCCTTTCTAATAAGCCGACATGTGGCATCATTACAAGCCAACACGTGGCGTCACCGCGTCACTACAACTCAATCCTTAAGCTACTAAATGAAGGTGTTTGATTTTCTGTTTTAGAAAAAAAAATTCCTTTGATAATAAGTGTAAATGAAGGTGTTTGATTCCTTTTATTCATCACTACGGAAGATTAACAAGTTGGTGACTTCGAAGTATCTTTGTACTTTTATCTATAAATATAATCAAAAGATAATATGTTTCTATAAAAATATTTTTTTAACTTATTCTAATTCTAATTATAAAATACCAAAATTTAGAATTTAGCATGTTCCTTTTAAAATGACGACATTAATTACACAAATGACATTTATACCCTTCCCTCCTAATTAGTTTCTAATATATTTTTTAACTTAATAATAAAGACGATAACGATAATTAAACACATAACTAACGATGTTAACAATTTAAGCGGAAAAATATCAATTGATAACCAACGACGGTAATTAATGAGATTAACAATAATAAGACACATAATTAACATTTTACAATTAAACGATCATGACGTAAACTATAACTAAACAATTATTTAACCCAAAATTTAATCATTTGCATAAGTGTAAAAAATATTTAGACAAAATAATTAAACAAGTAATTAACGATTTAAAGATCTAATTTACGTCTATTATAAATATTAATAAAACCTCAAAAATTGTCCCAGACCTCTTCGAGACTATATAGAACACTTCAAGGCTAAAACAAAGGGGATATAAATTCTTCTCAACATAAAACAAACACGTCCCGTCCGTTTGCACGAGTGAAAAAACTAGTTTTAGATTAAAACTGTTACGTTGTCTTAAGAGAGATCAACAAGTAGGTTATAGATGAATTTAATCGAAAACTCAAATGATTGGACAAGGAAGAAGAAAATGACATAAATTACCTTAGCATAAAGCTTAAATTTGAAGGCAAGCAACCAAGCTATGGGCATCCCAACTCCATAAAAGGTTCCTAAGTTTATGAACATTGTTAGATGTTGCCATCCACATCCTCTGATTACTCCTGTTGTTCAGTTAAAAGATAGTTAAATTACGACGACACTACCTCAGTGCCGTTAAAATATTCAATTCTTTTGCGTTACAATTACAATTTTCAAAACGTCATATAAGAAACATGCATGAAAATGTTAGTAATAATAAATGGATTGGGATAATTGAAACCTGATAAGATGCCTTGGATTGAATCCAGAAAAATGGAAACACAAACAAAAGGTGTAATTGAGGCAAATGCCTTGATTATGTCGGGCTCGTTGCTGAAGGAGCGAACCCAAAGATTATGTCCAAACCCTAATGCTAGAAGAATGATCGAGGTTAGGAGCACCGACAACTTCAATGTCACGCCCATAGCGTGCTTGGCTTTGTTCGGCCGCGTTGCTCCTAGCTCATTTGCCACCCTTGTGCTACATTACATTTTAGAAGAAAACCTCTGTTTTAACTTTTAACCACTTGGGTGAAAATTCAAGGCAATTATTGTAGGAGTAGTAATTAATTAATTACCTGGCTGCTGCACTCAGTCCATAGGTGAAATTGAATGCAATGGCTTCAGTATTTACACTGGTATCATTAACATAGGAGTGTGTCGAGTAACAATAAGTCATTCCTGTTACTTAGACTCGATAGTAAAAATGACTGTATTTATTTATGTGAAATATTAAAAGTGTGCATGTTGTATAGTAGTGTCAATCTGTCCAGTTAAAATGAAGAATCGAAGTAATATAAATAATCTGAACACGAAACCCGTCAAATGTACTTACCATATAGCAATAAGAGAGGTGCTTGCTTCAGAGTTTGGCATTAGGCCAGCCATAAAAACAAGGATTTCGAAGGCCCAATACTCCAAACTGAAAAAACACAAGTAAAAAAAAAAATATAATATAAATATTATAGTTGGATCTCAACGTACAATCTAATTGAAGTAAAAATGAAAAAGGCAGGATATACTAACCATACCGTACCAGCAGAGGGCAAAGCTAACTTGAGATTAGTAGAAAGATGACGAAACGAAAGCGATTTCAAGGAAAAGCCGCACCAAGTTCGGTCCAACTCCTTAGCGGACCTCATATACATCATCAGAATAGCAATGGCGATCCAAAAGACGATTGAAGTAGCCAAAGGGGCGCCTCTAAAGCCGAGAGGGGTATGATAGACCAACAAATAGGCCAAAGCGATATGCAACATAAGCGGGATCAAAGAACATATGAGAATGGGGTAAACCACAGACTGAGTCTGGAGAAACCTCAAGATGTTTTGGAGGATTCCAAAGGCGAAAATGCTCGGAATCAGGTATCTCATATAGGTAGAGGCTTTCTTGGAGATGTCCGGTTGTTGATCAAGTGCTATGAGGAGTGGCTCCGTGTGCCACCATAGTACCGAAATGAAGATGGAGAACACCAACGATATTGCACATGATGCTTGTAGGTAGATGCCCAACATGTTGTATAGTTGTGCGCCGTACCCTTGTCCACATAGTGTCTCCAGTGCACCACTTAGCCCTACCATGAAGGCGAAACCCGAGACTGTGGCCCAAGAATTGGCAAGAGTGGACGCAGCGAGTTCAAGCTCACCAAGGTGACCCACAAACATGACCGATACAATTGGGATTAGGTAGTAGAACACGTTGGTTAGTACCATGGGCAATGCTACCATTATTTGTCCCTTCGCCTCATCAATGTCTCGACTTCTTGTCCCTGACCACACCCTCGCTTTCTGCATCGTCGTCCCTTGTCCCACCAATGGCTCCTCATCTTGGAGGTCGTGTTCGTCGCCCCTCTTGCTTATTTCCATTGATTCCTCGCTCGCTCCTCCTGATCCTGCTTATTTTCGAATTATACAAAATTACAAACTCGACTTTAACTTTCTAGTCATCCAAGTATTGGAATGATATAGATATAGACATAGATATAGATAGAGATTAATTTAATTCATTTCGTATGAAAATAAAAATAAATAAATTCAACGTAACACCTGAAAAATGGATGGATATTAGATATGATGATAGTGAAATTAATGAAAATGATAAGGTATAATCAGATTAATTCATATTAATTAATAAATTGAAGAAGATAACGAACGTATGTAGAATCATTTAAACCAATAATGATTGCATGTAGTATTAAAATATCGTAAATGTTAAGCGAATAATTACCAGCAAAATTAAAATTTGAGATAGATACCGGCCACGTTCGTCGGAGAAGCTGATCGGAAAATTTTATTAAGGATTTGAATTAATCGTGAATTTAATTATTTTTAGTTAATCTTCAATTGGTTATGCATGCATGACACATTGAGACGTGATTATTTCCTAATAATTAGGGATGTACGCCATATTAATCTTAATTGTTGAATCAAATTCCCAAAGTTTTTTTTTTTTTTTTGGGTATGGCCGTATGAGTACGTACTAACTATTGGTCGAGTTTAACCAAAATGACAATTTAGAAAAATGACGGTAATACTTCGTATCTTATATTCTTATAGTGGTTTTAAACTACTTCTACCAGACCTGAGGTCCGATCGATTTAACCTATTTGATCAAAGAATTCAAGTGAACGATATTAAAACACAAGAATAAATGTCAGAACTAATAAAAAGAAAGGGGACAACTTTGTTGTTGAACTCGGCCTGGTAATTAAATAAGCGAATATTTATAGAATATACAAAGGGTCGAACGATTGACCCGCTTGTCTTTGAGCCAAAATATAAGCACCACTATAGGTCCACCCCGGTCGAAAGGCCGGGTAAGACTAAACCGGAGGGACGGAGGGTTACACAAACAAATACTTACATCTTACATGTAAATCATTTTTTTTTTACAATTTAACGTGTGTCCAGTGGGCACATGTTAGAAAAATTGTATATATATACTGCTCAAAGAAGTGGGAAATCCTCGATAGTTTGCGCTTCTTCTGAATTTACTAATCTAACCTTTTCTAACTCAATTAAAGAAGGACCATCCATATAATTATCAGCCAACTCAAATGCAGTCCACTTTTTGAAGTAGGTTACTAGAAAAAGGGCCAGAGTTTGAGATCCAATCCCACATATTAAGCCAACCCAAAGTCCCTGAAATTAATAATTAAATCAAAATTATTAGTGCATACCTAAACAATAAACCAAACCAATGCCGTAAAAAAATTATGGTTTTTCTAAAGTAAATTATATTACATACAGGAATATAGTAAATATGGCGGATAATTTTGTCAATTTAGCCAACAGATATGAATTTATTTAGCTGATAAAGTTATGAGAAGGTGATACTTAGGAATACGGTCGATGAGTCGATTGTGTGATATTTACCTTGGCATGAAATTGGAGCTTGAAGGCAAGTAAGCAAGCAAGTGGGATGCATATTCCAATATAGGAGCTCAAATTTATGAAGGTTGTTAAATTTTGCCATCCACTTCCCCTACTAACTCCTACCAATTTTAAAAAAATCATATGGAATAATCACAAATTTAATACTGTACTTAATAATAAATAATTAATGTGTGTTATTGATTAAATTATAAAAGACACGATAAAAACAGCACGAACCTGATAAAACGCCTTGTATAGAATCCAAAGATATCGAAATGCACATTAAAGGAGTCATTGAAGCAAAAGAGTTGATGATGTCGATGTTATCGCTGAATAAGCTAGCCCATTTCTCGCGTCCGAACCCTAATGCTAGAAGTATAATTGTTGTTAGCGCGATTGAGAGCTTCATGGTTACACCCATGGCATGCTTAGCTCGGTCCGGTCTCATGGCTCCAAGTTCATTTGACACTCTCGTGCTACATCATTTTGATTAATTTAACAAATTAACAATTACAACTTTTGCAGGACGGTTTTATGATAATGTAATATAAGCAACCATTTACATACAAATACTTACGATATTTGGGAAAAAAAAAAAACATATGCACGTATGTATGCATGACATGTGTAATTAAGTTTGAGATTCTAGATTAATTTACCTTGTTGCTGCACTTAAGCCATAGGTAATGCTGTAGCTAATTGATTGTGTACCTATACTGTTAGCATGAAAATCATTATTTTCAAAAACCATTGCATTAAATCAAATTGGTCGGTCTTAAAACGGGTATAATAATTTTAAAATTAAACGCGTTCAACGGGAATTGATTTAAGTATTCGTACGTACCTCATTGCGACAACGGATGTGCTTGCCTCTGAATTTGGCAAAAGCCCGGCTACCAAGATTAGAAACTCGAATGCCCAATACTCTAAACTACAGTACATAGTATATATTTTACAAAACTTATCAGATAAAAATTCACAGAGTATTTTTATCAAGAGTAAAATTAGGAATGTTGTGACCATGACGTGTCATTATAACACGTCTGTCACATGCATTCAAGTCATATCTAGTAAAATTAACTCGAATCCTTAATTAATACGAGTACTTCAATAAATTATTATTGTTATTAGGAGTATTATAATAATTACCAGACCATAGCAGCAGAAGCGAGAGCCAACTTCAAGTTAACAAAAACATGACCAAAACACTCCTTACTCAATCCCCTCCAAGTCCCCTTCAACCTCTCAGAACAACACACATAAACCACCGCCATCAGAACCGAAATCCACAGCGAGACTGAGATTGCAACCGGAGCTCCACGAAACCCTAGCGACGTGTGTCTTACCAAGACGTAAAGAAGCCCAATATGGGCCATCAATGGGATAGTTGAGCAAACAACCAAAGGCCAAACAACCGATTGTGTTTGAAGAAACCGCATTATATTTTGAAATGCCCCAAATGCAAAGATCCCTGCAATTAATATATAATGTACGAGTAATTATTATACTGTTATGCGTGTATTATAGACCCCGTTTGACAAACAAGCTTATTTAACCAAAGTAATTTGATCCTAATTATTGTTTCATACCAGGAATAAGGTGTCTGAGGTAAATTCCGGCTTGTTTCGAAACATCAGGGTTTTGATGTAGGAAATGTACAAGGATTTGCTCAGTGTACCACCATATTATAGAGATTATTATTGAGAATGTTGTTGAAATAATGCACGATGTTTGTAGATATATTCCCAACATTTTGTAGTTTTTTGCTCCATATGCTTGTCCACATAGTGTCTCTAATGCTACACTTAGCCCTGTCTACATCCAATTTTAATAATAGTTACAACTCATAAAAAATAAAATACCGATATCTGAAACATAAGAATTCATGTAAAACCGTTGTATATTTGTATCATGGCTTTATTTCGTGTTATTGGCCTTATTTAATTTAACCAATAAGTCAATAATGTTAATGATTCGGATGCATGATAGGACAATTTCGATTATAACATTAAATATATACTCTGTCGAAGGCTAATTATGTTTGAAAATAAAGATCATAGACTACCAATTAAAAAAAAAAAATCATACTCCGTACATCATTATTTTTTATATAAAAAAATCATTATATATAGGATGCTATCGTATGTTTATAAAATAAATTAAATTGTTTTACTCTATACTCTTTAGCGAATATGCGAAATGCATGGTTTATTTGTTATCGATTCTTTTGAATTTATAATGATGGGTCGACAAGTCCAATGAATTTTAGAATAATACCCGAACCATTTTATATTACTAGTAGATCTTTACTCTTTTAAGCCTGTTTTATTATATAGTACGTACGGTCTTATAAAAGGGTTTCTCATCTTCATCTTATTACGTGTGATCCGTGACTACTTGTTTTTTTTTGTTAATCACATAGATTTGAAAGTACGTAAAGCGGTTGAGATTCAACCCGAAGGAAGATGTCAAGATGAAAATGAGGAGGCTAACCATGAAAGCGAACCCGGTAACTCCGGCCCAAGAATTGGCAAGAGTGGAGCCAGCAAACTGAACCTCGCCTAGGTGTCCGACGTACATGACCGCGATCAGCGGGAACATGTAGCTTGATACATTGGTTAGCACCATTGGTAGCGCAAAATGGATCTGCTTCTTCGCCTCTTTCACGTCCACTACTTTGCTTAACCACCCCATGATCCCCGTCCGCCCGCGACTTCTAGTAAAGTCAACCCTATTGACCTTAACTGAGCCCCACAGTACAGATTCTTGTACAAAACCGTCTTCCAGCACTGTACTGTCAATTCGTTGACCTTAACCTTTACATAACTTTGCACAGATTCTTGTATAAACCGTACGTCTCCAAGAAAAGTAAACCCAATTGACGTGTTAGCCGAGTTTTGCACAACTTAGCTTGTTGTATAAAACCGTCTTCCAGCAAAGTTTAAACGCCCGGACGTCTTTAATTTGTGTCGATTTTGTTGGATTTTGGGTCACGTATTGGAGGGAAATGGTGCATGCATTCTGGTTAAATGTATTTGATCAAAGATATATATAGATAGAGGATGGGTTGTATGTTGAGATGCACACAGTTTCTATGTACTGTATATTGCAAGGCAAGTCATCCAACTAACTAAACCAAGGAATTATGCATTAGAATATTAATTATTTAATTCAATTGGTCTTAGACGATAAAATGATTAAATAGAGCCGTCTTATAATTAAAACGAATATTTATACAATACTACGGAGTATAATTTTTTTAATATAATCCTACGTCCACTAACATGATCGGTTATGCAGTGCTATATAGTCGTTTATCTTAATCTTAAAGTGTTGACCTATAATTAACGTCGTTTATAAAATAAAAACAACGCGTATGACATTCCTCGTATTCAAACTAAAGTTCTCATTGTACTACCACATTATATTTTTCATTCTTTGTCCGATTGTCGCTTGTGAATCCGTTCCACTAGATTGTTTACAATCCTTATTTTATACACGAATAACGAGATAAAAAAAGAAATAATTTAAATAATAGTACTTCTATAAAATTACAAGTTGAGACGTGTCGAAATCAGTTGAAACAAGTTATATTTTTTATTTTATATCGTGAGAGAAGGCTCTAACCATCATTATTAAGTATTTTCTTCCTATCTACAAAGCTGGACCAAAAAACATTCACAAAAAAACGTGGATAATACACTACAATTTGAGGCATTCTCATTCGACCGAGATAAGTTTGTCGCGTAGTTTCACCATCAAATGTTCTCTATTGGAGCTAAATTTCCTGGGGCGTAATATACGGACTAGGTAACACCCCGTAAAATTTTCGGCCATATTTTATTTGGACTCCAAATTTGCAAAAAAAAAACGTGGGTAATACACTTCAATTTGAAGTATTTTCGACCGAGATTAGGTTATCGCATAGTTTCATCATCAAATGTTCTCTGTTAGAGCTAAAAAAAAATTATGGGGGCGTAATATACGACCTAGGTAACATCCCGTAAAAGTTTTGGCTATATTTTTTTTGTACTCCAAATTTGCAAAAAAAACGTGGATAATACACTTCAATATGAGGCGTTTTCGACCAATATTAGTTTATCGCGTAAAGACAATCCCAAATGTTTTCTGTTGGAGCTAAAAATTTTTGAGGGCATAATATACGGCCTAGGTAACACCCCGTAAAATTTTCGGCCATATTTTATTCGGATTCCAAATTTTCAAAAAAAACGTGGATAATACATTTCAATTTGAGGCGTTTTCGACCGACATTAGTTTATCGCGTAATTACACAATCAAATGTTCTCTGTTGGAGCTATGATTTTGTGGGGGCGTAATATACGACCTACGTAACATCCCGTAAAAGTTTTGGCTATATTTTTTTGAACTCCACATTTGCAAAAAAACGTGGATAATACACTTCAATTTGAGGCGTTTTCGACCGACATTAGTTTATCGCGTAATTAAACCATCAAATGTTTTCTTTTGGGGCTAAAACTTTTTGGGGGTGTACTATACGGCCTAGGTAAAACCCCGTAAAATTTCGACCGTATTTTATTTGGACTCCAAATTTTCCAAAAAAAAACGTGGATAATACACTTCAATTTGAGGCGTTTTCGACCGAGATTAGTTTATCGCGTAGTTTCACCATCAAATGTTACGCAGCTGTCAATGGATTCTGTGATCGAATGCTTGGAGCTAAAATTTCCTGGGGGCGTAATATACGGCCTAGGTAACACCCCGTAAAATTTTCGGCCATATTTTATTTGGACTCCAAATTTGCAAAAAAACGTGGATAATACACTTCAATTTGAGGCGTTTTCGACCGAGATTAGTTTATCGCGTAATTACACTATCAAATGTTCTCTGTTGGAGCTAAAATTTTGTGGGGGCGTAATATACGGCCTAGATAACACCCCTTAAAATTTTCGGCCATATTTATTTGGACTTCAAATTTGCAAAAAAAATGTGGATAATACACTTTAATTTGTGGCGTTTTTGACCGAGATTAGTTTATCGCGTAATTACACCATCAAATGTTCTCTGTAGGAGCTATGATTTTGTGGGGGCGTAATATACGACCTAGGTAACATCCCGTAAAAGTTTTGGCTATATTTTTTTTGGACTCCAAATTTGCAAAAAAAATGTGGATAATACCCTTCAATTTGAGGCGTTTTCGACCAATATTAGTTTATCGCGTATAGACAATCTCAAATGTTTTCTGTTGGAACTAAAATTTTTTGAGAGCGTAATATACGGCCTAGGTAACACCCCGTAAAATTTTCGGCCATATTTTATTCGGATTCCAAATTTTCAAAAAAATGTGGATAATACATTTCAATTTGAGGCGTTTTCGACCGACATTAGTTTATCGCGTAATTACACAATCAAATGTTCTCTGTTGGAGCTATGATTTTGTGGGGGCGTAATATACGACCTAGGCAACATCCCGTAAAAGTTTTGGCTATATTTTTTTGAACTCCAAATTTGAAAAAACGTGGATAATACACTTCAATTTGAGGCATTTTCGACCGACATTAGTTTATCGCGTAATTACACCATCAAATATTTTCTTTTGGGGCTAAAACTTTTTGGGGGTTTAATATACGGCCTAGGTAAAACCCCGTAAAATTTCGACCGTATTTTAATTGGACTCCAAATTTTCAAAAAAAACGTGGATAATACACTTCAATTTGAAGCGTTTTCGACCGAGATTAGTTTATCGCGTAGTTTCACCATCAAATGTTCTCTGTTGGAGCTAAAATTTCCTGGGGGCGTAATATACGGCCTAGGTAACACCCCGTAAAATTTTCGGCCATATTTTATTTGGACTCCAAATTTGCAAAAAAACGTGGATAATACATTTCAATTTGAGGCGTTTTCGACCGAGATTAGTTTATCGCGTAGTTTCACCATCAAATGTTCTCTGTTGCAGCTAAAATTTCCTGGGGGCGTGATATACGGCCTAGGTAACACCCCTTAAAATTTTCGGTCATATTTTATTTGGACTCTAAATTTGCAAAAAAACGTGGATAATACACTTCAATTTGAGGCGTTTTCGACCGACATTAGTTTAATTACACCATCAAATGTTCTCTGTTGGAGCTATGATTTTGTGGGGGCGCAACATACGACCTAGGTAACATCCTGTAAAAGTTTTGGCTATATTTTTTTTGGACTCCAAATTTGCAAAAAAAATGTTGATAATACACTTCAATTTTAGGAATTTTCGACCAATATTAGTTTATCGCGTAAAGACAATCTCAAATGTTTTCTGTTGGAGCTAAAAAATTTTGAGGGCGTAATATACGGCCTAGGTAACACCCCGTAAAATTTTCGGCCATATTTTATTTGGATTCCAAATTTTCAAAAAAACGTGGATAATACATTTCAATTTGAGGCGTTTTCGACCGACATTAGTTTATCGCGTAATTACACAATCAAATATTCTCTGTTGGAGCTATGATTTTGTGGGGGTGTAATATACGACCTACGTAACATCCCGTAAAAGTTTTGGCTATATTTTTTTGAACTCCAAATTTGCAAAAAAACGTGGATAATACACTTCAATTTGAGGCGTTTTCGACCGACATTAGTTTATCGCGTAATTAAACCATCAAATGTTTTCTTTTGGGGCTAAAACTTTTTGGGGGTGTACTATACGGCCTAGGTAAAACCCCGTAAAATTTCGACCGTATTTTATTTGGACTCCAAATTTTCCAAAAAAAAACGATGATAATACACTTCAATTTGAGGCGTTTTCGACCGAGATTAGTTTATCGCGTAGTTTCACCATCAAATGTTCTCTGTTGCAGCTAAAATTTCCTGGGGGCGTGATATACGGCCTAGGTAACACCCCTTAAAATTTTCGGCCATATTTTATTTGGACTCTAAATTTGCAAAAAAACGTGGATAATACACTTCAATTTGAGGCGTTTTCGACCGACATTAGTTTAATTACACCATCAAATGTTCTCTGTTGGAGCTATGATTTTGTGGGGGCGTAACATACGACCTAGGTAACATCCTGTAAAACTTTTGGCTATATTTTTTTTGGACTCCAAATTTGCAAAAAAAATGTTGATAATACACTTCAATTTTAGGCATTTTCGACCAATATTAGTTTATCGCGTAAAGACAATCTCAAATGTTTTCTGTTGGAGCTAAAAAATTTTGAGGGCGTAATATACGGCCTAGGTAACACCCCGTAAAATTTTCGGCCATATTTTATTTGGATTCCAAATTTTCAAAAAAACGTGGATAATATATTTCAATTTGAGGCGTTTTCGACCGACATTAGTTTATCGCGTAATTACACAATCAAATATTCTCTGTTGGAGCTATGATTTTGTGGAGGTGTAATATACGACCTACGTAACATCCCTTAAAAGTTTTGGCTATATTTTTTTGAACTCCAAATTTGCAAAAAAACGTGGATAATACACTTCAATTTGAGGCGTTTTCGACCGACATTAGTTTATCGCGTAATTAAACCATCAAATGTTTTCTTTTGGGGCTAAAACTTTTTGGGGGTGTACTATACGGCCTAGGTAAAACCCCGTAAAATTTCGACCGTATTTTATTTGGACTCCAAATTTTCCAAAAAAAAACGTGGATAATACACTTCAATTTGAGGCGTTTTCGACCGAGATTAGTTTATCGCGTAGTTTCACCATCAAATGTTCTTTGTTGGAGCTAAAATTTCCTGGGGGCGTAATATACGGCCTAGGTAACACCCCGTAAAATTTTCGGCCATATTTTATTTGGACTCCAAATTTGTAAAAAAAACGTGGATAATACACTTTAATTTGAGGCGTTTTCGACCGAGATTAGTTTATCGCGTAATTACACTATCAAATGTTCTCTGTTGGAGCTAAAATTTTGTGGGGGCGTAATATACGGCCTAGGTAACACCCCTTAAAATTTTCGGCCATATTTATTTGGACTTCAAATTTGCAAAAAAAATGTGGATAATACACTTCAATTTGTGGCGTTTTTGACCGAGATTAGTTTATCGCGTAATTACACCATCAAATGTTCTCTGTAGGAGCTATGATTTTGTGGGGGCGTAATATACGACCTAGGTAACATCCCGTAAAAGTTTTGGCTATATTTTTTTTGGACTCCAAATTTGCAAAAAAATGTGGATAATACACTTCAATTTGAGGCGTTTTCGACCAATATTAGTTTATCGCGTAAAGACAATTTCAAATGTTTTCTGTTGGAGCAAAAAAAAAAATTAGTGCGTTATATACGGCCTAGGTAACACCCCGTAACATTTCCGACCATATTTTATATGGACTCAAAATTTGCAAACAAACGTGGATAATAATACACTTCAATTTGAGGCGTTTTCGACCGACATTAGTTTATCGCGTAATTACACCCTCAAATGTTCTCTTTTGAGGCTAAAACTTTTTGGGGGTGTAATAATATACGGCCTAGGTAAAACCCCGTAAAATTTTCGGCCATATTTTATTTGGACTCCAAATTTTCAAAAAAACGTGGATAATACATTTCAATTTGAGGCGTTTTCGACCGAGATTAGTTTATCGCGTAGTTTCACCATCAAATGTTCTCTGTTGGAGCTAAAATTTCCTGGGGGCGTGATATACGGCATAAGTAACACCCCTTAAAATTTTCGGCCATATTTTATTTGGACTCCAAATTTGCAAAAAAACGTGGATAATACACTTCAATTTGAGGCGTTTTCGACCGAGATCAGTTTATCGCGTAATTACACTATTAAATGTTCTCTGTTGGAGCTAAAATTTTGTGGGGGCGTAATATACGGCCTAGGTGACCTCTTAAAATTTTCGGCCATATTTATTTGGACTTCAAATTTGCAAAAAAATGTGGATAATACACTTCAATTTGTGGCGTTTTTGACCGAGATTAGTTTATCGCGTAATTATACCATCAAATGTTCTCTGTAGGAGCTATGATTTTGTGGGGGCATAATCTACGACCTAGGTAACATCCCGTAAAAGTTTTGGCTATATTTTTTTTGGACTCCAAATTTGCAAAAAAATGTGGATAATACACTTCAATTTGAGGCATTTTCGACCGACATTAGTTTATCGCGTAAAGACAATTTCAAATGTTTTCTGTTGGAGCAAAAAAAAAATTAGTGCGTTATATACGGCCTAGGTAACACCCCGTAACATTTCCGACCATATTTTATATGGACTCAAAATTTGCAAACAAACGTGGATAATAATACACTTCAATTTGAGGCGTTTTCGACCGACATTAGTTTATCGCGTAATTACACCATCAAATGTTCTCTTTTGGGGCTAAAACTTTTTGGGGGTGTAATAATATACGGCCTAGGTAAAACCCTGTAATATTTTCGGCCATATTTTTATTTGGACTCCAAATTTTCAAAAAAACGTGGATAATACATTACAATTTTAGGCGTTTTCGACCGAGATTAGTTTATCGCGTATTTTCACCATCAAATGTTCTCTGTTGGAGCTAAAATTTCCTGGGGGATAAAAAAAGAAATAATTTAAATGATAGTATAAGATTACAACTTGAGACGTGTCGAAATCAGTTGAAACAAGTTATATTCTTTATTTTATATCGTGTGAGAAAGCGCTAACCATCATTATTAAGTATTTTCTTCCTATCTACAAAGCTGGACCAAAAAACATTCGCGTTTTAGAACAATTTTTAAAACTCTCGAAAGCAGTCGAAAACGATCGATTTTGAAGGTTATTGTCCACGTTTTTCGGCCTTTTCGGTCCCGGAATGAAATGGGTCCATATTCGCGCTGAACACTCTCCTCACCAAATAAAATGTCATGGTGTATTATAAGGGTCATTTGGTCTTCCATAGAGACATTTAAATGACATAAGATTGCAATTAATTGAGACGTGTCATAATCAGTTGAAACAAGTTCTATTCTCTATTTTATATCGTGTCAGAAGGTTCTAATCATCATTATTAAGCATTTTCATTCTATCTACAAAGCTGGAGCAAAAAACATTCGCGTTTTAGAACAATTTTTAAAACTCTCGAAAACAGTCGAAAACGATCGATTTTGAAGGTTATTATCCACGTTTTCTCGGTCTTTTTGGTCCCGAAATGAAATGGATCCATTTTCGTGCTGAACAGTCTCCACACCAAATAAAATGTCATGGTGTATTATGAGGGTCACTTGATCTTCATAGAGACATTTAAATGACATAAGATTGCAATTTGAGACGTGTCGGAATCAGTTGAAACAAGTTCTATTCTCTAATTTATATCGTGTCAGAAGGCTCTAACCATCATTATTAAGCATTTTCTTCCTATCTACAAAGATGGACCAAAAAACATTCGCGTTTTAAAACAATTTTTAAAACTCTCGAAAATAGTTGAAAACGATCGATTTTGAAGGTTATATCCACGTTTTTTCGGTCTTTTTGGTCCCGGAATGAAATGGATCCATTTTCGCGCTGAACAGTCTCCACACCAAATAAAATGTCATGGTGTATTATGAGGGTCATTTGGTCTTCAATAGAGCCATTTAAATGACATAAGATTGCAATTTGAGACGTGTCGAAATTACTTGAAACAAGTTCTATTTTCTAATTTATATCGTGTCAGAAGGCTCTAACCATCATTATTAAGCATTTTCTTCCTATCTACAAAGATGGACCAAAAAACATTCGCGTTTTAGAATAATTTATGAGGGTCATTTGGTCTTCAATGAAGACATTTCAAAACCATAAGATTATCTTTTGAGACGTGACGGAAACAGTTAAAACAAGTTCTAAACTTTATTTTATATTGCGACGGAAGATTCTAACAATCATTATCAAGCATTATGTTTCTATCGATAAGTTTTGGCCAAAAAATATTCATGGTTTAGATCAACTTCAATCCTTTCGAAAACGATCGATTTTGAAGGTTTTTTATTCACATTTTTCCGGTTTTTTTGGGTCCCGAAATAAAAGGGGTCCATATTCACGCTGAATAACCTCCACACCAAATAAAATATCCCGGTATATTACGAGGGTTATTTGGTTTTCAATAGAGATATTTCAAAGCCATAAGATGGCCTTTTGAGACGTGTCTAAACAGATCCAATCAAACTACAAGAATCGGAGGCTACCAACATCATCATCGTTGGCATCGGCCACATCATGGTGAAACCGACACCAGACCGATACTATCTTCAATCACAACACAATTCTCAATATCGGGCCCCAGAATCATACTCGTAACACTTTTACAAACACGGTTTTACGTGGGGGACAGATGAATTAACTATATAACCAAAAGACAAATACTCTGGATCGGTCGAAAACCGTCTCATATGAAAATAGTAAATCACAACACAATTCTCAAAAAGGGAATCAAACATACAACCCAAATTACATTTCTGCATATATGTATGATCTTTATTACAGGAATGCTAGCACATTCCGGTGCATTATCATCGAAAATGTCATAATCATTAAAAAAAAGGGAAGAAAAAAAACTTACACATTGCATTGGTTGGTCACTAAGTAATGAACAGGACATCAATCCTTCTTATCGGCTGCAGGCGGTGGTGCAGGAGCAGCAGCGGGTGGTGGTGCAACAGGAGCAACAACTCCTGCACCACCGCTTTTCTTTTCCTTCAGTTCCTTTGGTTTTCCCTTCTGAGGCTTCATGAAGCAGAAACACGAGCAACACGGACACTGAAACAAAAACTTCATCGTGCTGTTAAGTTTTTTTCGGTCAATTGATCGAGCTTTTTTTATCTGTCTACCCAACTTCAGACTCGAAAGACAAAACTTTATAATGGTAGACTCACTCCCTCTCTTTTTAGCATGTTCTTTCTAGCATTATCTTCTACTCTACTTTACTCCAACAAGTCATTTCTTTGGGCCAACCTGGTCATTTGCCTTTGCATAAACCCATTGGATCCCATAAACATCGACATCAATCAAAGCCCCACCCCCACAAGGAAAACTATCAATCATTTCGTAAATTTTCATTTGTTACGGTCACAAGTACTATTTCAAACATCAAAATACAACCATTTTATGATAAAAAGTTACGTGGTACTAAAATGATCGGGGTTTTTTAATGTGGTGGTCACATTGTATCATAAAATGGTCATTTTTTCCTCCTATTGTAACTTATGACCGTCACAAGAGAGACCAAATGCAATGCAAATACTCCGTATGTAATACTGCAATAATTTCAGCTACCTAAGTTGGTTGTTGCCCCGTGCCTGTGGGCCTATTTTTCTGCCAAGATCATAAATTGCTGATTTTAGGGATTATGTTTTGTCCAATGAAATCTAAAATGCACATTCTTTTTATTCTCTTGTAAAAAAAACAATTATTTTAGCTGGCTAGCAGCATCTAATGGACTTTTCGGCTACTTCCGACGTCCAATCGCATTATTTTGGCTCTAATTTACTGTTTGGGAATTTTCCGTTCACATTATAATTCTAAAATTTGACAAAACAATCAAAATTTGAAGTCATATACGACCTTTTCGTCTAAATTGTCCCCGTTTGACTTAAGTGGTCAATCCACATCAATGTAATAAAAGTAACTACCGTGTATGTGAGAAAATTTACCATAGAAGAATTAGTGATACTCGTACGAAGAGATAGATTGTGCTAACCTTAGTTTTGGACGAACCAGACACGGGATTTTAAAGTCTTGATGCCTTGTTGGTTGATGTTGGTGCATTCCGGTAGTCATACACTCCAACACCGGATTTTCTTCCAAGACGACCAGCATCGACATACTGCACGAGAAGTGGACACGGGGAATACTTAACGTCCCCTAGTCCGGCATGAAGGACCTTCATTATCGATAAACAAACATCCAGGCCAATAAAATCTGCGAGCTCCAACGGACCCATTGGTTGATTTGTTCCTAGCTTCATGCCTACATCGATGTCCTCCTTCGTAGCAACCCCCGTATACAATGTGTAGAAAGCTTCGTTTATCATGGGCATAAGGATACGATTTACTATAAATCCTGAGAAGTCGCGGGAGCAAACTACCGTTTTACAGAACCTGACAAATCGGAAATGTTTACGTGTAAGGTTTGACTTGATTGAATATCATAAATGATGTGCCAAAAACCCTTCTCGGAAAAATTAGTAGGTCCTATCCAAGAGCCGAAGTAATACTCCTAAGATCTTTTTTTTCATAAATTCAGAATTTTGAGACCCAAAATTAAAAATAAAAATAAAATCAAGAAAAAAGGATCCTACTCCGATATATAACTAGATGGTAAAAGGCGGAAACCCTTTAAACAATGTTGCAATAATTGAGTCCGTTACTAATGAATGATAGAGTGGACAAGATTGATCTAATTCATGGACAATGATCGTGAATATCGAGAAACTTGATATACCATTTCCCTACACATGAAAAATCGGTAACTGCTTACCTCTCTGCTAATGACTTGGTTACAGTATAAGTCTCGTCTGACGTGTCTGCACCCTTTATAATCTCAACCAATGCCATTACTGGAGGAGGATTCATAAAATGCATTCCAATGACCTGCAATAGCAAAATGTTTCGAGTCATTCTTCCAAATGATGAAATTCAAGAGAGGTTGAAATCATGCAAGAGGATTCAATCTCGTGAAATGATCTAGTAGTCAATTACTCGAGGCAATTTTTATGTTGCATCATCCAAAAACAGCATATATGTTATGTACATTCGACCCTGGTGTCAGTTTGCACTTTGCAGAGACGAGGACTTTGTTGCATCGACAACTACATATCATAATGTTAAGACAGTAGAACCCACCTGTTTCGGCCGGCTTGTGACTGAAGCAAGTCGTGTTATGGAGATTGAACTGGTGTTTGATGCTAATATGGCAGATGGTTTGGTTAACTTGTCGAGGTCAGTGAATAGCTTTTTCTTAACAGCTTCTGACTCTGCAATTGCTTCAATGACAAAATCTGCAGAACGGAAATCCTCCAAACTAGTTGTACAGTGTATACGCTTTGAAACATCGTCGATGGTCGCCTAACAGGACAGAAAAATGACAATCAAAGGAATTCAAATTTGGTAAACTCCAATCTATCAGAATATAAACTTCTTTCATTGTCCATCTCCAATTGACCCCAAATCAACTTCCAACAGTCCAACCAATACCCACAAAAAACTGTATTTGAATCGTCGAGTATGGATTCTAACACACAAAAGTTTCTAACTTTGGATTAATAACCAATGCAACTCTAAGTTGTTATACCTCAGAAAGTTTGCCCTCTTCAAAACCCGACTCCAATTTCACATTGAATCAAAATGTAACCAATGTCCAATGCCCAAAACATACAGCACAACTAGCATTTGCGTGATCATTCATGATTCTAAAACATAGACTGAAACTTTGAGTTAATAATGAAGTGGTCTTTCTTGATCTCGTACAAAATCTTATAAACCACCATGTTGAACACAAAGTCAAATTTAATAATCAGGTATTGATTCTAACACACAGAAGTCTCTAACTTTGGATTTGATAACTAGGTAATTCAAAGTTATGAAGTTTGATTTTTCAAAACCCAACTCCAATTGCACATCAAATCAAACCTCAACCAATGCCCAAAATCCCAAACACACAAAAAAAAATGCTTGGATGATCATATCTTGATTGTAACACATACAAGACTGAAACTTTGGATAGATAAGTCGATAACAAATTAAATTCTGAGTTATAACACCAAAGGAAGTTTGCCATTCCAAGCAATACCTAAAACAAGAACATCAAAAAAACCATTGTTTGCATTTATTATAAATTCATGATTCTAACACACAAAAGACTAAAACTTTGAATCGATAACAAAGTAATTGTAATTTCCAAGTTATACTCTCTCCGTCTCGTTCTTTTGTTTGTCTTTGATTAAAATACGGTTCACAATGAATATAAAACACAAACAAATGAACGGAACGGAGGGAGTAATACCTATGAAGTTTAAACCAATTGCAAATGAAATCAAACTTCAACCAATACCCAGAACAAAAACATACCAAATACCAGTATCTGCATGATCAGTTCTTGATTTTCTAACACACAAAAGATCAAAACTTTGAATCAAAAACAAAGTAATTCCACCTTTTTCAAAACAAAAACATACAACAAAACCAGTATCTTCATGATCATTCCATAATTCTAACACCAAAAAAGATCAAAACTTTGGGGGGAAAAAACAATCAAAGTAATAGGAAATTAGGGTACCTGAGGAAGTTTGCCTTTGGAAATCAAACGTTTGATAGAATTGTTGATGTTATTGGTAGCCCTTTCAAGAGCTTTTGGGTCAGAATCAAGAAGCCATACATGGAAGCCATGAACTGCAGCCAATTGAGCAATTCCTGAGCCCATTTGACCTGCACCCACCACTCCAATTATCTCTAATTTCTCCATTTTTAGAGATAATTTTCAGTGATTTTTGCACTATGATCAACCCTTTTGTAAAATTGGTTGCGTTCTTCTTTTTTTTCCTCTATTCTCAGTTGCCCAATTGAAATGTCGAGTATAAAAAACTCGTTCCTGAAGTGCTGGCTAATCGGACCGTATGTCTTAATCTTTAATCCACTGGTTATGGGACCTAATCTGCCTGACAAGTTCGATTTCCGAGTATAATACTGTATTATCTTTGTCCCAAAGAGATCGACTCATTTTCTTACTATATGCGATGAGTATGTTAAAAAAATGGGGAAATCTTAGTGGGACGGACGGAGTATGGTTTATTGTGCTATGTTGTACCAAAAAAACATGGACAACCCGTCGAAGAAATTCTCGTGACCGAAAATCAAAATTCACACGTGAACAACTTATTACTGATAATATTTTTGTTGCCTTTCAAATATTTTAGAAGCTAATGGGCACATAGGCTATAGCTATCAAGTTAGATAATACTCCGTACTCAATAAGATGAAGGATTTTATTTTAGTTACCTTGCATTATATTCCGTTTATATTAATTGTAAAGACAAATAATTATCATTAATGGAGTTATTATTTTCATGAAAATAATTATTTATATATCATAGAGTAACTTTTTTCCAGAAAAAAAAAAAAAAAAAAAAAAAAAACAATGTAGGAGATTTATCTCGAAGGTTAAAAGCGTCGATGATATTGAATTATTGATACAAACGCTCATGCCCAATATTTTGTATTCTGACATCCTACTTTTGTGTTATCCGACGCATAGCATATCATTATATCGTCTATTTTTAAGTTTTGTTACTAAGATTAATAAATGATGTAACATGGATTCTAAAAACACAAACGTCGATTAAAGTAACTTTGTTTTTTTAGGGTGGGTAAGATAGGAGTCCGTATTGTATTGAATACGGAGTGATCGTAATTGGATTTGGATATCATATGATAATATAAAGTCCAAAAGAGTGGATGATAATTGGATTCACATGGTACCACCTCCATAAGTCCACAGTCCAGCCCAAGTATTCTTATTACCAGTTGACCCAACTACTTTGTCTAACTTCCACACGGACTAGGAGTAGTAGTAGTATTCCCTTCTATTATTCCCGGTTTTCCAAAAAAAGTCTTAGTCAATTTTTTAAAAAAATTAAACAAAAAATATTTGCGAAAAAAAATATATCAATGAAACAATTCAACCAAAACTTTGAGACGATGTTTGGAGATCCAAAAATATTTATTATATACCCTGACAGGCTGACATATAGTCCCTTTTTTGCATTTGGAAACATAAAAAAAATTATTATATCGTACCAAAAAAAAAAAAAAAAATATTATAGACAATTTCTCAATATAATAAACCCAAATAGTCCTACTAGGTAGTTTCAAAAAAAAAAATAGTCCTACTGTACTAGTTATGGAGTATCAAGACAATATATAGTCCCACGATCTCTTTGTATAAAAAATTATTCATTATTTATCATATACACCCTCCGTCCTGGTCAATAGGTTACACTTTTCTTTATTGGACGTGTTAGTCAATAGTTCACACCTTTCTTTTTTTTTTTGATAAGTTTCACATCCTACCTTTTGCTTTTTAATAAACTAACGATAAAACTTCTCCCACTAACTTTGTCACCTTATTCTTTGTAATATAAAGCAAATGTAAACTATCTATTGAGACGGAGTAAACATGAAATAATGAATGCAAGTTGTGTGCAAGTATTTATAAAAGTGACACAAATACTGTACTTGTTTGTGACGGTCTTATCCGTCACAAACGTGTGACAGGTCACGTAAATGACGTAATTTATACAAGACAAAAACCATAATGTATAAGAAATATTAAAAAAAATAAAAATTATCATTATCTATAAAGTACATTCCATTATAAGTAACCTTGTAACAGATATCCGTCATAATTCATAACTCATAAGGGTGACTTGCTACAAAAGTGAACCGTGTGATCGGTAGTCCAAAATAGGTGGGCTGACTTTGAAGTAGGAGTATTTAGGATTGGTACAGGTACAGCTGCACTTGACTTGATCATTAATTAATTACTCACTTAATTGTTGAGTTGATTGCTCGTGACTTTCGCATGTATGTATGTATGTGTCCGCACTTTGACTACACATTTCCTTGTCATTTTGCTCTCTCATTTCTGCATTTCTCTTCACTATATTTACGTCAAATAATTGTGTCAAATTATAGATCCTTTGATACATTAACATCAACTAATTAGATACACATTTTTTTTTATCGTAGCATATAAGAGTAAAGTTTATCACAAATTATATAAGACGGTCTCACATCGTCACACGTGAAATGATCCGCTTATGTGAAACACACAACTTTATTTATTATTGATAAATAAGTGAATTGTTTATACAACAGGATCGTTTATGATGTGAAAGTGAAAATGAAAGTGTGAAACCATCTTAATTACGCAATAATTGCTTACGAGTATTTGTTTATTTTGGCCCATTTATTAATTGATGTTACACTATTCATTTCTCCCTAAAAGTGTACTCATTTTTTTCAATTTTTTTTTTTTAAAAAAAGTCGTCTAAATGACATTTTGACCTTATCTTTCTACATTTATACTTCATTATATTTATCGAAGATATATTTTTTTGTGAGCTTTTTTTAGTAACAAATTAAATGTAATTTATTTATCTAACATTCTTATACGGAGTAACGTACTACACTTGCTCTATTTATTCATTTATCTGTCTTTTATATGCTCATTGTAAGAAGTATTTTAACAAAAGACAAATAAATATATTTAGTGATGACCTTAAAAGTACTAGTTACTCAAGGGTGAGAATAATTTCAAAAGCACCTGAAAAAAAAAAACTATACATGAAAAAAAAATTAACGTGTTTAAATTAGGCGGACCACCGATCCAAGACGCATTCATATGTTGAATTTGCAAATATATTGACCAAATGAAGGTCGACTCATGAATTCCTGAATTGATGTGGGGTTATTCATTGACCATTCACATTTCTAAATCATGCAGCTATAATTTGACTATGTGATTAGAAATTCAACTACATTATTTTATATATTTAATAAAATAACGTCATTTATGATCTATTTTTTGATTATATTTTGATTTTTGAATTTCAATAAAATAATTGAGATGGAGAAAATGGTAAATCGGGTCATGAAATCGAGAGTCATGAATTCAAGCATCCACCTCACCTATGACCTACTCCCTCCGTCCTTTATGTTTCTTCCTGTTTTTCTTTTTGGGCCGTCCTTTAAGTTTCTATCTTTCCTTTTTTGTACACCTAATTTTACCCTTTTGTCCTTATTGGACCCACATTCATACCTTTTTGTACATACCCACTACCAATATTTATTTATAAACAAATTATTTTCAAAGCCCATCATCCATTACTTTACTGCTTTTTATTCAATTCCTTATTCTACGTGCAAAAAGAAATGAGAAGAAATTTAAAGGAGGGAGGGAGTATAATATATATCACTCTCACGAGAGATATGATGTTCCATATAAGGACAAGTTAATAGACTTTGACAATTACTATTTGTAAGACCAAAATCAACTTACCTAAAATGAGTCCTTCAATATTATTGTGATTTTTAGCAACAAAGTCAGCCTATTATAGTATTATTATGTCACCATTTTGGACTTTAGCAAGTTTTACTATACTTGTTATCCGTCATATTATTATAACGAATCAAATATCAGTATTACTTATTTAGTTGAATAAATTTATTTCGTCTTAATTAGTACTCAATAGTTACATATATTGCTTTTGGAATAAAATTTAAGGAAAGAATAATGGGTAAATTAGAACCGCACAAAATTCATTTGCACAATCCCTGGGACAGGTGATCTGCTTTGCCACAACATAAACTTACCAAAACTAAAAATAGATAACTACTGAATAATCTTTGAGGATACTCACTCCGTACAAAAACTTATTAATTTTTTTATGATTTTTACTAATGCAAAAATAAAAGATATCGATGATGTAAAACATATCTCGACAATAAAGAGAGAGTATAATATTATGATGAATATGAGTAGCACTTAAACTGCTATGTAGTCTTACAAATTTATGACAGAAATATCGATTGAAACCGGGCATTTAGTGGGAAAAAAGAGGAAATCCCAATATGGAGTGAAATCTAAGATAGGGATTTGACCCTCCTTTATTACTACTTGCAAGTTGCACCCAGTGTTCATGTCCATATAGGGTAGGGTAGTATGGTATGGTATGGTTATCTTCCACCATTAAGTAAGTTTAAGAAGTAGCAGTTAAGCTTCTTTCCATAAAGTAGTCTTCTTAATCACATTTTCCCCTTCTTTCACAAGAGTTTGGTTGTTGTAAAAGGATTAAAGTAACACCCAACACAACACACACCCTCATCCTCCTCCTCCTTCTCCTCTTTTTTCTCTCTCTCTCTTTATCCCATTAATTAATTAATTTATACAATTACACCTCTTCTTAAAACTTAAAAGCCCTCTTTTTTCAACAGTTATTAACTCTCAAGTTCTTGGGATTTGTTCTTGAAGTTGGGATTGGTAGCAGTTGTTGTCACTTGTCACTTCAATTGCAAGTTGTTGTTAGTTGAGTTAGTGAAGTGAGTTGAGTTGATTTTTGCAACATTGGGAGATGTGCTACATAGGAGTTGTTTACTGAAGTAGTAGTAGGCCTACTGCCTTTTGTTTTCCTTCATTTTTCAATGCTCTTGCAGATCTCAATGGTGTTGCAGTTGCAGTTGCAGTTTTACTAAATTCATTTTTTTTTTCTGGCTTGCTTCAATCTCAAGTTGCTGAATTGAAGGCATGAAAAAAGGGTATGTATCATGTATCATGTGACTTTTTTTCACTCTAAAAGTTGCTTAATTTAATCTGCAATCTCATATTCAGTCAATTAAATTTCTGGGTTTTTGTGGGAATTGGAAAAAGGTGGGAACTTTAGGGTTCATGAATCAAGCTTTCTCATGGTTTGATTGAAAAATTCCCAAATTGGCAATTACTGGAGTGGAAGAAGAAGGTGGTAACTTTTAGGGTTCATGAATCAAGCTCTCATGGTTTGAGTCAATTAGGTATTTGATTGAAAATTTCCCAAATGTTAGTAGTGATGGAGTGTTTGTCAATTACTTTCCTGAAATGGGGTTTCATGGTTTGGTTGATTTCTTCTGTTTTTGGTTCTGAAACCCTAAGTCAACCATGTGATTCTAGTGATCTTTTAGCATTGAACCAATTTGCTGGTCATTTGACAAATAGGGAAGTTTTGTCAAATTGGGTTGTTACCAATGCCTCCAATTGTTGTTCTTGGGATGGTATCGGCTGCGATTCGAGTAATGGGTCATCCCCAAGTAGGGTAACCAGGTTGATTCTTAGAAAGAAGGGTCTTACAGGAATTATTTCAAGTTCTATTGGTAAACTGGATCGCTTAGAGATGCTTGATCTTTCGAGTAATAATCTCCAAGGCGGATTACCACTCGAGTTGTCAAACTTGAGACGTCTGGTTTTCCTTGATGTCAGTTACAACAGGCTAACAGGATCAGAAGGGGGAGTTTTTTCGGGATTGAATCGTGTTCAAACATTGAACCTTTCTAGCAACCTTTTCAACGGGACGTTTGCTGATTTCGGGGTGTTTCCTGATATATCTGTGTTCAACGTAAGCAATAATTCATTCCACGGGGATGTGGATTCTCGGCTTTGTAGGTCAAGTATGATCAAGACCATCGACATCTCCTTGAACCGTTTCACGGGTGGACTCTTAAGCTTTGAGAATTGTACTTCATCTCTCGAAGAGCTTCATGTCGATTACAACTCACTCTCTGGTGAACTTCCGAGCTTCATATATGGAATGCCTTCATTGGAGCATCTCACCGTCTCTTGGAACAATTTCTCGGGCAAGATTAGTGAAGACATTAGTAAGATCTCGGGCCTTAAAACCTTTATTATATCAGGAAATTGCTTTTCTGGCCCTTTTCCTGATGTTCTAGGTAACTTGACCAAGCTACGGCATTTTGCTGCGCACTCAAACTCATTCTCCGGGATGTTACCTGCTAGTCTATCAAATTGCTCGTTTCTTCAAGTTCTTGATCTTGGAAACAATTCTTTCTTGGGGAATATAAACCTCGATTTCACCCGACTACCCCACATCCGAGTGCTTGATCTTGCTAGTAATCATCTCCATGGTCAAATTCCAACATCAATTTCCTACTGCAAGGAACTTCACACATTGAGCATTGCAAAAAATGATTTAACAGGCAATGTTCCCGAAAGTTTTAGGAACCTTATCTCTCTTTCGTTCCTCTCTTTGTCGAACAATACCTTATCCAACTTATCAGGAGCATTAACAACTCTTCAGCATTGCAGAAACCTAACCACCCTTATTCTTACTAGGAACTTTCATGGTGAAAAAATCCCAAGAAATTTATCAGGGTTCGACAACCTGAGGGTTCTGGCACTTGGGAACTGCGGACTTTTTGGTGAGATTCCTGATTGGCTGCTGCATTGTAAGACATTAGAAGTTCTCGATCTGTCCTGGAATCACTTGAATGGTAGCATTCCGCCGTGGGTTGGAAAAATGGAAAATTTGTTTTACTTGGATTTCTCTAACAACACGCTGTCAGGTGAAATCCCGCAATCTATGATGCAGCTGAAGAGCCTGATATCTTCACATATGCATTCATCGAACCCTTTCACAGCAAGTGGCAGCGGTATCCCTCTTTTTGTGAAGCGGAACCAGAGTTCATACGGATTGCAGTATAATCAGGTCTCCAGTTTTCCACCTTCCATATTCTTAAGCAACAACAGACTAAACGGGACTATACCCCAAGATATCGGGGGGTTGAAGCAGCTTCATGTGTTGGATCTTAGCCGAAATAACATAACAGGAACCATCCCAGACTCTATATCTAACATGGAAAGTCTGGAAGTTTTGGATTTGTCGTACAACGACTTGTATGGATCGATACCCCCTTCTCTCAGTAAACTCACGTTCCTGTCGAAGTTCAGTGTGGCTCATAATAATCTACATGGTCAGATACCGACAAGTGCTCAATTCCCGAGTTTTCCCAACTCGAGCTTTGACGGAAATCCTGGCCTTTGTGGCTCGACCCAGGCTCATGTTTGTACCCGATCCCGGGATGCTGGGTCGAATCTGGGACATCCTTTTGGACCAAGCTATAAAGTGGGTAGAAGCCGGATCCTAGGGATAACAATTGGTGTTGGGGTTGGTGTCGCATTGTTTTTAGGGTTTCTTATGATGAGAATGTCTCGAAGAGAGGCTGAAGCGTCTGTGAATCAATTCGACGAGGAGAGTTCCCATCCCACAACGACACTGGTGCTTTTCCAGAACTCGGAGTGCAAGGATCTGACAGTAGGGGAGTTGCTGAAATCAACAGATAATTTTAGTCAAGCGAATATCATCGGGTGTGGAGGGTTTGGCCTCGTTTATAAGGGTACCCTCCCGAACGGGAGCAAAGTGGCCATCAAGCGACTTTCAGGAGACTGCGGGCAGATAGAGCGAGAATTTCGAGCAGAAGTGGAAGCATTATCGAAAGCGCAACACAAAAACCTTGTTTCCTTACAAGGGTACTGTCAGTTAGGAGACGACAAACTGCTGATCTATTCTTACATGGAAAATGGGAGTTTGGATTACTGGTTGCATGAATGCATCGACGGTGTGTCCTCTCTCGACTGGACTACAAGACTCAGGATCGCTCAAGGATCGGGACATGGGTTAGCCTACCTGCATAAGGCCTGTGAGCCCAATATAGTCCACCGCGACATCAAGTCGAGTAATATTCTTCTAGATGAGTTATTCGAAGCACATTTAGCTGATTTCGGACTTTCGAGGCTGCTGCACCCGTACGATACCCATGTAACGACGGATTTAGTCGGGACTCTTGGGTATATCCCTCCTGAATACGGGCAAACATTGACGGCTACCTTCAAGGGCGATGTGTATAGTTTCGGGGTTGTTTTGCTGGAGCTTTTGACAGGTCGAAGACCCGTTGAAGTGTGTAAGGGGAAAAATTGTCGGGATTTGGTTTCGTGGGTTTTTCAGATGAAATCCAAGAAGAGGGAAGAGGAGGTGATTGATACAGCGATATGGGACAAAGATCGAGAGAAGGAGATATTAGAGGTTCTAGGAATTGCCTGTAAATGCTTAAGCCAAGATCCGAGGCAAAGACCTTGTATTGACCAAGTTGTCTTATGGCTCGATGCTGTTGGTGCCAGTTAGTCGGAGAGGGTGATACCGTTATTCTGTAAAGATATACGAGTACTATATATATAAAATATAATATAGCAGTGGTGTTGTATCGAGGTCGAATGGGTAGTTTTCAGTTTTCTTTTGTGGACAGTTTTACTGTATACCAACAGGTTTAAGATTTGTATACTACAGCCATTTTGGTTACTTTATTCTCTGAATCTTCTCATCTGTTGATGTTCATTGAAAGCTTGATGTTTGGGTTTTCAAAAGTCGGTTTCTGCTCTCGATAAGGAAGTGCATATATTGATATATAATGACCCGATCTAAACTGCTCAAACTCACAATTCATGAATGACCCTTTTATCAGGTTTAGTTACATGATTCATTCAATAGAGGAGGTTCATAATTTGGTCCAAACCTAGGAGGTACTCCGTAGTTGATAAAATATCGTTTAAATAAAAAAAATACCTCAAAATATTGAATCGAAGCATAAGTTTTTATTATTTATGTTTAGGGTTTTTCTACGTTGTATCCTCCTGTTTTTCCGTTTTCTACCATGTATCCCTCCTATTTTCAAAACCCTCACTGTAAGGCTGTAATTGATTAACTTCATAAAACATGACCCAATCACAATTATTCGTCTAATGCTCCGTTAATTAGATGGCATGACAGTGATTCTAGACTATGACATAACCAGTTTTGATGACCTTGACTTGTATTCCCTCCATTTTCCCCAATTTTTTCTCCATTTCATTAATTTTCCCCATTTTTCTCACTTTATACGTTAACTTCTTACTCCAATTTTACCTAATTGATTTTCCTCCACTTTCCTGCCAACTTATTCTTTAGCTTAAAATAATAATATTTTACTGATTTCTAATAAAATTAATTTAATTGCATTAACAAACAAAGCATTAATGTTGCACTTAAAATAAAGAGTGAAAGAATTATGATAAAATGAAGAAAAAAATCAGAAATTATGCATGCAAAATTAGAATTAGAGAAAACATAGGAGACGGAGATGGAGATCAACTAGAGTTTTTGAGTAGAATAATTGTAATTAGGTCACGTTTAGTGAATTTAATCCATTAAAGAGGTATAAGTGAGGGTTTACAAAACAGGAGGGGTATATGGTAGAAAACGAAAAAATAGGAGGGTACAAGTAGTGTACAACGTAAAAAAACCCTCCTGCTTAATATCGGACAAAATATAGGTAAAAAAAATTGATCTGATATTTTCGGAATTCCAATGCCATTGAGTGATGAGAACATATTCGATCAAGTTAGTAAGATTGTGTACCCCAAATCCCAAAAATGAGTTAAGATAAGATTCCTTCTTAAGATGTTAGTCGTTGATAGTAACATTCACAACTTTTACAAGAACCTTGATGTTCACAAACTGACCAAACATACGCAAGGACTCATCAAAGTTTTATCACAAAGATGGTAGTGCTTCAACAATATCCCTTCCTCCAAATTTTATTCTTTGTTCAATCATTCATCGAGTTTTAACCACCTGTTTACATTTTTTTTTTATCGAATGATCCTTTTATGTCAGGAGAAAATAGAGTTGGACATGGGTCATGCGGCCCATGTCATGTGCGCACCAGTCAGTCTAGTCATGGGTTGGGCTTAAGGTTAGCTGAAGATCGAGTATGGAGAAGATAGACCCTGTTGACACACACACTTAGACCTAGCAAACTAACCCAATACGAATGATTGAGTGAATGAGTCGAACACGCCCTCAACTAACATCGATTTGGTTGATCCGTTTATCGAGTATAGATGGTGGCCATGCTTGCTTTTGTACAAAGTGAGTAAATGAGTGGAGAAAGCAATAAAAAAGAAGTGAAATGATGAAGGCGCATAGGAGTAGGAGTAGGAGTAGGAGTAGGAGTAGCATTTAAGTGTCGCATCAAAATGTCGATAACATATTAAGAATGGTCATTGTTGAAAGCGTACATAGTACTACCACTCTACTCTACTCTACTCTACTCTACTCTACTAGTACTACACATTCACTGCACATTTAAAATAAAAATAAAAGACGTACGTAGCTACAACAACCAAGTGTACAACCTCACATACTCACATTATTAAGACATGTCCATCTCCATGTCCATGTCCCTCTCTCAATTCTCAAACCACTGTCTGTGTGTTTTACTCTTTCTTTGCTAACAATAATTACCCCTTTTACACCACACTTTTACCCCATGCCCCAACTGATACTCTATCGACCGTTTTGTGGTACGATCAAGTAAAAATGATTATTTTACAATAAAAAGTGATCGGTTATGTTCAAACGTGACAAACGATATTAAAATATGGTCAATTTTTCTTTGATCATTGAAAGTTGTTCAAAGTTAGACGAAGATTTAAATGTTGTGTCGTGTCGTGAACTCATCACTCATGCAGTAACGGAGAATATGGAGCTAAGATTTGAGGGAGGTGGTGGGAAGAAAAAAGGTTCAAGCAAGATTTTGAAAACAGCAAGGTGTAAATTATTATGACAACTCTCGAATTTTCATCGTCCCTTTTAGCTTTAGCTTCTCCTTCTTAGTGTTAAAAGTGTTAAAACAATAGTTCTTGAGAGTGCTGTTTTTCGTCGTTGACATTTCAGCCACGTTGTCGGCGCTTTTTAATGTAAAAGATGATCTTGCCCTTGCCTTAATTAGATTAGTTAACTAATGTTATGTAATTTTAGAAGTTATATTAGTTATTGAAACTCGTTAATGAAACGGTTTTTAATTTTTCAAACCGTTCCGTTATTATCTTGTTCTTATTATATATCCACTTAAACTCCACTCACCATATTTAATTTTATTTTCTCTCACTTAAAAAAAAAGCGTCTTTTCTTTAGAGAAACCCGACTTTTCTAGAAATTAGGTTGTCGGCGGTTTTTAATGTGAAAAGACAACAACGTACTTCCCTAATTACATTCACTAACTTTGTTAATGAAATTAAAAAGTTTAATCATGTTAATGAAACTCGATAATAAAATGGTTTTTTTTTTTTTTTTGAAAACCGTCATTTTATTATGTTACGGATTATGTTATATTATATATCCTCTCTCACCCACAACAACACTATATTATTAATAATATTAAAATTGAATTAATAGGCGATTTTAGGGGATTTTAGAATCAAATATAATTAATATTTTAGTAAAGTTTATCAACAATGTTCAATTAATTCAGTGGTAAAAAGGCTCATTTGTATTCGAGAGGTTGTGGGTTCGAGCCTTGATAGTTACAAATTTCAGTAATTTTGCATTTAGGCGCGGGCGCCAAGGAGACCCCCCGGGCGCCATTTTGACTTCTGGGCCTGTTTTCGGGTTTTTTTTTAGTTTTTGTTTGACATTATATGTTACGATATCGTATCTTTTTTTTAATATCGTGACTCGGGTGTCGTTATTTATAATTATTATTATGAAATTATACGAAATGTTTATATGATTAGGATTATTCCCGGGTTACATTGACACACGTGTCTCAAAAACCGTTCAAAAGTTCAAAAAACCGTAATTTCAAATTAGTCGGGAAAATGATAATTACATTAATTAAGAAACTTAATTACATTCATTAATCACAATTACAGAAGGGTAAAATAGTTACGTTGAGACACGTGCCTCAAAAACCGTTCAAAAGTACAAAAACCGTAATTTTAATTTCGTCGGAAAACATTAATTACGTTAATTAAGAAACTTAATTAATATAATTAATCACAATAATGGAAGGGTAAAAGAGTAAATTCACGTATAAAGCGTCGACGACCTGGCTGAAATAATGTCGACGACGAAATGTAGTAGTTGTTCTTGATCAAAAGTGTTAAATTTCATGGTAATCATTAAATGTATATCTGATATTGAAACGAGGCGTGCGAAATGATAAAGATCTAGAAAAACAACAAATAAGGGATTAGAGTGTGGCTATAAACGAGTCTTTAAGTATACGATACCGTTTTATTATATTACGGAGTACGGAGTATATGATATGGTATAACACTTTCAATCATATGAATTTTCGGATATTCGATACAATTTTTTTGTAAACTCGTATTGGGTAAGGTTCAAACTAAATACTTGTATACAGTTTTTGATCCGATTTTTTTATTAAAAAATTCATGAATACCTAAACTCTAATACGAATCGTAGAATCTAACAATTCTAACACTTACAAATACTCCGTATCAATTAAGAGGATTAAAAACAAAGCTCAACCCATGACTTAGTGACTGACTCACCTCCATACATGTGCCGGTCATGGTGCAGGGTGACCAAGCTCGGTCCATGACCGGACCAACCTAACACCAAGAAGAACATTATTAAAATGAACAAGAAAACAAAAACAAAGAAGTTGTGTTACATTTTTTTTTTGAGTTTGGACCAGTAGTTCACCCTTACATAAATTTCTTGCTTGTGATGAATAAATCTTGTTACGGGTCATATATTACTCTTTTTACACATATGAATGATAGTTGGTATTAGACCATCCCCAAGCAGAAGGTCACCTTAACTGGGTCATCAACCTTAATCAATAATTTATATTTATAATTCATCTCCATGACCTCCAACCATTTACCCTCTCCCAAGTAGGAGGTCGTGACCTAAGTCATCTATTTCATCCTCACTCTTTTTTAGCTACTCTTAGTTGCAACCAATTAAAATAGAACATGTGTTAGGTAAAAGAAGAGATTAAGTAATGAGAAAAAGGTCAATGGGTGACCTTCTTTAAGAAGGGTGGATCTAATTTTTTTTGTTTAAGTACATCATTATTCAGTAAGATGACATTTTTCCACTTGATCTCTCTATTCATCGTGCTTGGAATAGTTTTATATTGACGGATATATACGTCACAAGAAAGATGGAGTGAAGGCAATGGTGTATTTGCTAGGATTATGTGGTCCACCCAACCACCATCTCCCCCAATCCTCCCTCCCTATCATTTCACTTCACTTACACATTTCAGTTTTCACTCTTCCCTCTCCCCTTCTTTTACTTTGTCCTCTCTTCTCCATAAACCCACCACCACCCCCACCCCCACAACAACATCAACAACAACAATGAGCATGTTCATCAAAGAAAAACCACAACAGTCAGCAACAACAACAACAACAACAACAACCCATCAAGTAAAAGTTGAAGAACAATTATTTCCCAACAACAACAACATGGTTTTTGAAGAAGAAGAGAAGAAGCAGAAGAAGGCAGGCAGCAGCAGCAGCAGTACTGGAAGAAAAAGCGGCGGCGGCGGTGGCGGTGGCGGTGGTGGTGGATGGGGCGGCGGGATCGGTGTGTGCTGCCAAGCTGACCTATGCGGGGTGGATCTGACGGAGTCGAAGCGGTACCACCGGCGTCATAAGGTGTGTGAGATTCATGCTAAGGCCCCCTCTGTCCTCATCTCTGGCCTTACCCAGCGCTTCTGCCAGCAATGTAGCAGGTACTCCACTCCATCTTTTTTTTTTTTTTTAACCACTAGACGAAGATATTTTCGATGATCCATCGTGTGTCTTACCTCCAACCCCAACTCGACTTAATTAATTCGTGTTTTGATTTACATGTGACACGAACTCAAATCAGAACCATCTGTTTGCTTGCTGCGTCTATTAAGAATATACTAATTGACTGACCACATTATTTGCGGACTAATAATTATTCCACCCAAATTTTTTAACCATAATTCCTTAAAAATTGAACCATCAATTTAATTACTTACGGAGTACGTACTTTCTTACAAACATACGACTATACGAGTACTAATTAACCCGACCCCATCTAAAATAAAACGATTTTTCTAACCTGCCTTCACTGAACATACGTTAGTAAGCTAATTATAGCAATATTATCATGAAATTGTCTAAATAGGATAAATAGAGCTTAATATTTCAATTTATATATCATGATAATATCCTTGTTAATATTGCTATAATTAACTTATTAACGTTAGGAAAAACCGAAAATAAAAAGACATGTACTTTTGTGGCTAGCTCTGTCACGCAACTTTTGTTTAATCTGGTACGTTTAGTTTATTTTAGTTTTAAAACGAATATATAATCATCTTAAGAATGTTTTTGTTTGGTGTTAGTTTCATTAATGATTTACGTGGGTGATATAATTTTTCACGTGAGTAATTTTTTAAAATTAATTTTGAGCTTTTGGCTCGTGTTGGTGGAAAGGTCTGTTTTTTTTTTTTTTTAGAAAGGGGGGCACGCATGATTTGACATAATCATATCATTAATTAGGATGACAGTCTTTGTCATTAATCTTTCTTTTTACATCATCATAATTAACTAAAGTTTAAACTCATTAATGTACTCTACCCACTCTAACTAAACATCAATCATATATATCCGTCACAAAAATATAGTCGCAACAAAGTAAATTAAATGACACGGTTGTTGTATGTTACTGTTTTGTACACAGGTTTCACGAGCTGACAGAGTTTGACGATGCAAAGCGAAGCTGCAGGAGGCGTCTAGCCGGGCACAACGAGAGACGTAGGAAAGCCTCATCGTTAGAGCCACACAAAGAAGCCGCATCAGGAACGTCATCAAGTAGCCGAACAAAGGCGGCCACTGCCAATGCCACAGCCACGGCAGCTAACCCACAGTGTAGACCAGCTGATCAAATGAGCACCGCACACCCGGCTTCAACGACAACTCCTACCAACTACAAACCTTATGAGATCCGATAATAAGCTTAATATCTCATATTATTGCTCCCTCTCTTCTGTCACTCTACAAGGACTACTTAGCTTAATTAATCTACTTATTAATATTAGTTTTATTATTATTATTATTATTATTATTATTATATTATTATTATTATTATTATTATTAGCAGCCTAGTAATTATGGCATATGAAGTGTTAGTTGAAAGCTCCTTGTATATGCGAGCTAGCTAGTACTCTTTAGTCCAAGACTCTTAAGTTAGAGCCGGAATCTCGAATTTCAAATGACTACTACTTCACGATCTTCCTTCCACGTTGTTACTAATAAAATATAAATATAATAAATAGACCTCAATCATCACAAGGTTGTAACTGAGTTGAGCCAGCGTGACCAACGAGTTTGCTCCCACTATCTCCGAACTTTGGTTGAATTGGTTTTCGACATAACCTAAACAAATGTATAGACCCCTACCGAACATAACTACAGCTGGCCAACCGTGCTTTAGCTTGGACAAGGGTACGCGTCCTGACTCACGACTCACGAGTCCTTAAAACCGTGATTCTTTTCTATTGGTTATAATTTTTTTCCCATGATGATTTAGTACTAGCATGACCATGATGATGTGATGCAATGTGGCAATGTGGTGGGTGGGGAATAAAGAGGGGATGAAGTGCACAGTGTACGTAAAAGTTGAGGTAGGAGGGAGACGGTTTAATGTGCAGCTAGAAAGGGAAAACATTACCTCCTGCAACAAAACACACAAGAAAGACAAGTTGGTTGCATCACAATCACAAAAAGTAGATTACGAGTACGATACAAAGCTATGCTGCCTATGCAAATGCAATGCATGGATCGGAGTATCATATATGTGGTCCATGACTCTTCCTCCTCCTCCTCCTCCTATAGCTTGTTTTTCCTGAAAATTAGGCCTACATTTCCTCGATAAAGGGTGGATGGTGTCAGTCCATAGCTCATTTAGGTATTATCCACCTTCCTTACTACACTCAACATATACATTACGTATGCACCCAATGGCCCATGCCCAACCAAGTTAAAACCGACATCATTTTAGTCAGTTCGGTTTGGTTACTAAAACCGAGTAAAAGGAGTGAATATCTAAAACCCGATATTGTTGTAGCTGGGTGACTGGGTCGGTCCGGTTACCTAAAACCGTATAAAAGGGAATAAAACCCGATATTGTTTTAATCGGCTTAGCTATAGAGACGATGGAAGTAAAGGTCTAACTCTTCACTTGAAACTTGAGATTGAGAAAACTAGTATGGCCAATTTAGGGTCTTTTTTTGGACTGAATTACGTTGAAGTGAACTCAAAATGAGCTGAGGTAGCGAAGACGGAGACAAAAACTAAACTGAAGTAAGTTAAAAAAAAATTGAAAAGCTCGGCCTCCCAAGGCAACAATATGTGGAAGGGTGGCAAACCCAAGCCATGCTCGGTTTAAGTCTGGCCAGGGCCCTGTGCACAATTTTTTTTTTTCAAATATTTTGGTAATCCTGGCGGGTCGAGCTGGACTGACAAACGGGCTGACATGGTAGGCATAAATGTATAACGTGGGCCACATGGTCGGTCGGTGGGCCTGGCCAAGCTCCAGACAGGTTATCCATGATTGAATTTACTCTTGAGAATGTCAATTCAGCTAGCCCTCATACAGTCATACTCAAGCTGTTTTTCTTCTGCGGATTATACTCCTATCAGCTATCGTGTTGGGTTGGGTTGGGTTATTCAGGCTAGGTCGGTATAGGGGGAGAGTAAACCAAAGCGGAACTGGAAGTTCACATTAATTACAATTACCAACAACCATTAGGAAACTATACAAAGTCAAAGATTCAAAACAAAGATGCAGAGAGATGACAAGGTAAGGTAAGGCAACAAACCAATTTTACGGTTGTCGTATCGTCTAATAACAGACAAACAGAAAGGAAGCAACAAATCGAACCTCAAATTTCTCGAATTCAATGAAATTTTACGACAATAACGGAAATGTCGTCTCCGCTATTCCTTTTGAGGGCTTCCTCGATCAAGGCTGCCGCTGCTGCTCGTGCATCCTTGATGTTGCGAACGCACTCCACTGCTTCTTGGTTGTTCATCACCTGTATTATTAAACTCCCAAGTGTTAGTTACACCTAAATTATCTAAGATGACGGTCCGAGCAATTAACAAAAAGGTTAACTAAATAACGCGTTGAAAATACAGTGTTTAAGCAACGGCCTCACACTTTACGTGTTCATATATAGGGATTGTTAAGGACTCACATGCCAAATTCCATCGCTAGCCAGGATGACAAACTCTGCATCGTCGTCAATCATCTCAACCACGACATGCGGCTCAGAACTAAGGTGGTCTTTCATATTCTTATCCCCAAACGCACGGGCCACAGCCAACTGCCCATCAACTCGTGCCACGTCCCCTTAAGCAATCACAAATTCGTAATGAGTTAAACTTCAGAGCCCATGTATTGCATGAGTTAATTAGTAAACGACATTAATGTATATGATGAAACTGGACATACCAGGAAACTTGGTGACGAACCCACCCCTTTTCTCGATATCCTTCCTTTCAGCATCCGGCTCGTGATCAATTGACAGTTGTTTGGCCTTACCATTCCGGCAGAGAACTGCTCTAGAATCTCCGAGATTCGCCACAACCAACTTCTCACAGTTAATTAAGATTGCTGTGACTGCAGTCGAGCCACCTTTACCCAAGACAGCTGACTTTTCTAGAATCGTGTCGTCAGTGACGTGGTAAGCTCTCCTGATCGCTTTCTCGGTCTCATTCCAAAAGTCAGGCTGCTCATTATGGAAACGATTAGTATGTATTCAACAAATGGACCTGACAAAACTGATCCAACCCGACATACACCCAAAACCTTCATTAACCCGACGCGACCTGAATACCTAAAAACTTGATACATAAAACACCCGAAATGAACCGAACCCAACCTATTTTCTTGTAACACAACTAGATTACAACCCGGTTGACCCAACGGTTTGCAAGGTCCAGACACAGCACAATACTATGGAAACAACATTGAAGACTAAGAGTTGTAAAGCAATACCTCGTTTAATATATTGTTGAACAAATTAGCCTTGAGATAATCGGGAACCTTTTGGCTCACATGACCGTCAAAGATCGCAAAGAGACCAAGTTCATTACCATCCACCTGTCTAAACTCTGCAAACACGAAATCCTCCATGGGATGAGATGCTTTTCCTTCGGCGGTATGATAGCCATGTGTGACGTGTTTTGATATCTTGCTTTTTCCTTTTCCGGTTTCTGCTGAAGGTTCACTCGAGCCTAAGCCAACTTTTTCCTGCAATCAAACCAACAGTTCGTCAAATAGTTCCCACTAAACCAGCAAAGCAACTTCAGTTGCATTACATACTACTTTCCAATGTACCAACAAGGTTATTCCGATTCTTCTATTTCCCGGGCATTAACACCAGTTCCTCGAGTGTCCTACATTGCATTGCCAGCTAGCTAGCAACATAGCTTACATAGTAACCCATTGCATCTAAGGCATATCGATGGAGAAATTAATATCCTCACACAGCATACCATTACCATAACTAGTCAGACTATATACTCCCTCCGAGTTCCTATTATAGATCACAAATGAGTGGCTTAACACAGCTCAAAATGGGAATAGGGAACAAAATAGTACTCCGTAACTCAGAAGAAGTATAAGAAAGACAATCCTTACTAAATACGGAGTACAAAAGACTTATATAGCTTATCGAATAGCACGATTTAAAGTTTCTTGAGGAATCCAACACATTAAACATTGAGATACACGAGTTAGTTATACCCAACAGTATGACAATGAGATAACTGGAAATCTGGAATCAACAACCGAATCTAAGTGAATCAAATCAATAGGCACCCCAGAGTGTATCTAAGGAATCAAATGCAACCAATCAATCAGCTGAGTATTGGAGTAGCCATCATCACTTATTCAGATCCCCCTCACCTCACCTCCTCTAAATCTACACTCCCAATTTCAACACTTTTTTGTTATTATAAATGTAATAATAATAATAAGATAAGATAAAAATAGCAAGACAAACTTATAAAAAAATAACAAATGAGGACCATACAAACTAAATCGGGTATAACTCCATTAATTCATCCACGTCTCTATCATCATGACTAACCTAAGATCAGAGGCTAAGAGTAAGACCCACGTATCGTATCGGTCTCAAGATTAAAACTAATACGATACTCCGTCGGCCGAAGTTAGGGTGGGATAAGAGTAAGAGTTGAAGTAAGTCAAGTGTTGTTGATTGATTAAAAGTTAAAGAAATGAAAGTGAAGAATGTAATACCTTGACTTTATGGAGAATCTCTCTACCAGTCATGGTGTGGCTAGCTGTAAACTCTAGTAATGCAACAAGAATGGAATGGAAGGAGGAAAGTGAAGAGAGGGAGGGGGGGGAAAGGATTTAGGAAGGAGAGTAGTATGAAGAAGATTGAAGAAGGAGTGGGCTGCCTGACTTAATCCACCGCAAATAATAATAATAATTCAATTCAATTTATTGGATGATTGCGACACCTGTCCTTTTCCCTCCTTCAGTCAGTCCTTCCCCTTTAGCTTCGCACCACTCTTCGATTACGATAATATCTACTATATCTATGCACCCAATCTTCAATGACACGGTTTTAATAATAGAAGGAGTTGTTATAAGAGGTTAGGTTGTCATCTTTGAGGTTGAAAGTAAGCCAAAGGAATTGAGCCGTTTTTATACTTATTAATGTTGAGCCGAGATAAGTTTGATATTTTGTTAGAGTTATATGGAACTGGAGTCAAAATTGAGTTGAAATGAACTGGAGTGAGGCGAAGTCAATTTAAATGATCTTAAATAGGTTAAAAAGAATAGGATTTGAGTTAGTTTTCGTAAGAGAATTGTACCAAGTATGAGATTGCCGTACATATATGATGATAAAAAAGTTCTATTTCCTAGAAGCCGAAACATTTAACTAAATAACCGGGCTTTTAAATTGATAGTCTTCTCTTTTAACTGTGTGATGTTCCTCGTTAGATCTATTACAGTATACTACTGGACCGTTTTAGAGAATTTCTCATTTATTTTAGAATTAGAATTAAAGCTAGTTAAATAATTGGGTTAGAGTATTTGGGCCTTGAGGCATTAATCTATCAAGAAGAAGTTCAATTCTTCAGTATTTAATACGGTATCAGCCCACAACTGTACGAACATGGGGACTTCTCCAACAAGGCAAAGGGTTAGGCCCAAATCGATGTCAGGTTCATGAGGTTAATCAAGTACGGAGTAAATAATTGGACTTTTAAGTACGGAGTAATATGTTGGCCTTATGTGTACCAAAAGGTCTTATGTACACACAAATTTTAGAGAGATACGGAGTAGTTCTTTAATAACGTCATTAAGAACCTCTCATAGTCATATCATATGATGAGGAGAGAGAGTTATTTGATTTTAATTTGTGATGAATATATAGTTCTTGCGTTTGTAGGTTATCACGTTTGTATAAAATGTAGCAGAACAGTCAACTGTGTCTACTACTCATGAAAAATGTACACAATGTATAGGACTAATTATGTTACTGACGAATTCACGATTTCAACAAAAGTTTGCGTAAGATTGAACCTTAGAAAAATAAGGTCTTACATAGCAAAATCTCCAAACTCTAAACCTCCTTCAAAGACACATCATAAATTTAACATTTATGTGCAAAAACATCCAAATACTTTTATGGATTAAGTTTATTTGTCTCATGTTTCTTTTTGTAGATTAACAAATAACTTAAGTTACTCTTTCAATTGAAATAATTAAACTATCAAAATATCGATCTATTTTTTCTATCCTTACATAAAAACCTCCAATTATTAGGATTTTTTTTTATTAAAATAAAAATAATCTTAGAGAGTAGGTAGCACAAGCAGAATGATGTGAGTCAAAGATGTTAAGGAATGTTCCCCGATTTCATTCCAAGCCATTAGTTCGATCGGCCGATGCATTGATTACACTCACATGGGCCAACCCACTAGCCCACTACCACATTACTATGTGATTGTGCGCACCATACATCACATTTACTAACTTTCGTATATGGACTACGGAGTACTCCCTCCCCACCACTAAGATTTTCCCACTTTCCTTAAAAGGAAACTCCACTAAGATTTTCCTACTTCAAAACTTTCCTTATTCATCCATTATACTCTCTTTCTATTGGTTACTTTTTGTGATTTGACATCTTGAACCCCACCTAACAATTTACCACCTTTCATTACTCATTTCTTAATCCATGTGTCATCTATAAATGGGAACATCAATGTGGTGGGGAGGGAGTATATTTTTTGGGTGTATATCATTCGGTTTATTCAGATTTCAGTCAATAGAATAATAAGGACGATAATTACCTCCTTATGAGTTTAATACGGACTAATTCTGAAGGCGATCAAACGCGACATATGTGGTTAGATTGAAACATGTCTTATCAGATAATTTAAGTGCTTATGGAGTTATGGGTATAATTTGTCGCATTATCATCCGACATCAGGTTTATTCGGACTTGGGCCAAGTAGAACTATATATATGGACGATAAGTCACATCCTCACAAGTTTTACCGCCATTGTATTCCTAAAACTCAAACTTTGAGAATTCTTGTTAAACGGTAACAACCTCATATATTTCCTATATATATAAATGTATGGGATTGGGCCTAATAGAACCTAGAGATCTTAAATTCTGGTTTAAGACGGGTATACCGGTCATTATGACGGGTTAAATAATTTATAAAATGGATAAATCCGTCACAAGTAAGACTAAAATCTGGATCATTTGTGGTCCCCAGTGCATAATGAGGTGGATGGGTCCCATTGGTTTATTGTTTAACACCAAAGCGGGGACAGGAGAAGTATAGTTTAATGTGGTTTGTCACCCAGATTTAGGGAATGTCCTCAAATCATGAGGGATGAGTGTCGATTAATCCGAGGGTATATCATGAATTAGGCTGCTCTTAAAGTTTTCTTTTGGCTTTTCCATTTGCTTTAATTCATCTACCACATTACTTTCACTAACTTTTAAACTTATCGTTACTATTATAATAATAAGTCACTAACTTTGTTAAAAACAAGAAACTATTTCGTACATTGTCATATATCGTCATGGTAACTCCGAAAATTTTTTTACCACCTATTTTCACATGTGTTGCGTAAAAGTTTATCCTTTTAATGGTGCTTACAATTTGAATGAAAAGGGGCTATGATAAGATTTGGTATCACCTTGGACCAGACGGGATCATCTCATTTTTAAGAGTATAATACAAATCTATAAATTATAACATGGCAAGAAATATTTTGAATGGATTTTGCAAATAAATTTTTACGTAGTAAAATATAAAAAATGAAAATAAATGGATTTTGAATGACTCAAATGATAAATTTTGCAAAATAAAGCACATAACGCTTGTAAAAATATAAAAATGGATTAGGACATAGTACTTCTAGACGTTCTAAAATGTTGTTAGTAGTAGAATTTCACGCTCATATTCATTTAGTCATTTATTTCTTACGAATTCTTGTTTAAGTCTCATTTTAAACACGAAACAGATCAAATAAATGGTTGAAATAAAGTAGAATAGGTATAGATATAATAAAAAATAAATGTGGGCCTGAAGGGGAACACAAATTAACAGTGTTTTTACATGAATTTTACATCTCAAGTTGCAAGATACTGTAGCTAATAGGCTTTTAATTAGTTGAAGTACTACGTATTAATTAATATTAATAATGGTATTAAATGTAGTTAGCACATGGTTAATCAAAAGATGTTTCATAAAAGGATGGCTTAGATCGCTTAACATGCCATAAACCACCTGTACAAACTGCAACACACTCCCTGCACAATTAACACACACCCATATCAATCAATCATCTCCTAGCTATCACATTATTCTTTAAATATATATACACATTTTCTTAAAATTAAAAATAACTGATTTCTTATTTATAATATTGGAATAGTCATCTTAATCTTAAATCGGTCGAATATTCTTTATATGATAAGATAAAAGTCATTTACTTATGACTAACGGAAAACGTGCTCAGCTTATAATATCGAAATAAAGTGATATTCAGTGCTGGTAAATTTTATGCATTGACTTAATTAGATATGATGAAATCAAATTATCATGTACTCCGTAACACCCAACACGGGATATGTCCAAAAACTAATTCTCAAATGAGTGAGGTATGGATATCATTTATATTATTAAACTATCTAGTAACCAATAACAATAATAACATAATACTCCCTCCGTATCTATATGTTCGTCCACTTTTAATATAATACTCCATCCATATATTAAACTTTGTGGACGAACATATAGATACGGAGGGAGTAATATTTATTATATTTTTATATCAAATAATCACTAATTACAATAAAAATAACACAATTTTGTATACAAAACATTCTGAAATTTATTACAAAGACCCAAATTTGTTACAAAAAAAACATATGGATAATGAAAAATGTGATATTCTTAATCACTTTACTACATAAACATAATACTCCATAACTATTAACTATAGATGACCTAGTTAATGATTCGATATCAGGGGCGTCTTAATAGATTTGGAGGCCCAGTTCGAGTTTCGAGTTTGAGACCCTTGTATGGATGTAATATTAAAAATATAAAAATAGAATTACATCCACCAAGGTTTGAACCCGCAATCTTTTAAGTAAAGGGGTAGACTCAAACCACCACACTACAGACCACATGTGTAGATATTTTTTCATAATTTTATATATAGAGTAACTACTCAGAAAGAGGATTATGAGGCCCAACAAAATTGGAGGCCCAGTTCCCCCTGCTCGCCCTGAACCTCTTCTGAGCCGCCTCTGTTCGATATCATAAAGACATAAAGCTTATTACACGAGATTAATTGGGTTTGTAATCTTTAATAATTAGGGAGTATTTTGTTTAAGCATGCTAAAGAACATTAAGACTAGCTAAGCAAACCAATAATAAGATGCCAACATGGTAAAAATGCATGAAATCACACACCAATGTTACTACTCGTAAGACTTACGACGACTATCATTCATTCCATTATTCCTTGTTTGAACCGGCCGGCCCAACATTGGACCCATCTCACTTTCCCTTGTTCCCCGGTCTCACTTATACTACTCCCTCCGGACACTATTTATTGCCCCGCTTTCCTTATTTGGTAGGTTATTTTTTATTGCCCCACTTCTCCACTTTCCTTTTATATCATATCCAAATTACCAAATTATCCTTATTTCTATCTTTTATTTACATTATATGCCATTGATTTTTACACTTTAAGTCCAATCATTCATTTCTTTATCTTTTATATTCATTTTTTTACTACATATCAAGGTCCACCATAATTTCTTTTACCATATAACATGCAAACCTTATTTTCTGTGCAAAATTTAATGGGGCGAAAAATTATGTCCAGAGGGAGTAATATTTTCCCATTGGCCCCAACTAAAGTCACACCCAACTTATAACACACACCACGTAGTCGTAGGAGTAGTATATAAGACACCTCCACACATAAACTCAATCAACCCCAACTAACTTATTCTCGTAACTGATACTATTGTAAAACCGTCTTATATAAAATGGAAAGTCTTCGTCGAGAATTCCACCCTACAGACACCAAATCCCCGTCCCCTGAAATGTTCTCATTTCCGGGGACGCCAGCCGAGAACGACGGGGACGGGGATACTTCAGAATTTGAATTCGGGTCATGTGTAACGCCGAGTTCCCCCGTGACACCCAATAGCACCACAAAGACCGCCTCACCGGCCGATCAATTCTTCCTCAACGGCCGCCTGCTCCCCCATGATTTCCCCACCGTGCCCTCGAGCTCCAGGGCATCGTTCTCTGGCACCGCCACCCCTGCGGCTGCCGTAGGGGTGGTGGTGAACTTGTCCAGGGGGACAAGTGTAGGGAGTAACATGAGCATGATGTCATCAAGGAGTAATAGTAGTAATAGTAGGGGGAGCAGCACGTGCAGCACGTGTAGTAATGCGAGGACCGAGGTTTCCGAGAGAAAAACGTTTCATCAGAGGAGTAGGATGGTGCACATGAAAGGGTATTGCAGGACTGCTAGTGTCAGGGATCAACGAAACGTTTCAGGTTCTGGTTCGGGTTCTAGGTTGGGAAAATATTATTATTATAATAATAATAATAATAATGGAACAACGTCATCTTCGGGTGGGTCGTCATCAAAGAGGTGGCAATTTATTACCTCAGCTCCCGTGTTGGGCCCCAGCTTATCCAGACGGAGTGTGGGGTCCAACATGAGTCCTAGGAAAGTCAGCATCAGCAGCAACAACGACAACAAGAACAATAAAAGTAACAGTAACAATAACGGTAATAGTAATACTAATAGTAATAGTAATAATGATGGGGGATTTTTGTATAAGGTATTGAGATCATTTGTGGCAACATGCAAAGCATGCCATGCAATGGAGGGTAAGACTAATGAGTTTGATGTGGATGAAGGGAGTATTGTGGGTAGGTGACATGAATATTGCACCTCCTTCTTCTTCGATCATTTATTTACGTTTATATTCTTTGTGAGGAGTATGATCGAGACAGATAAGAGGAGAATTATGTCATGTAATTTGTTTGTTTCTTTGATTGATTGCTTATTTTTGAGTGGTGTTTTGGTGTAGAGGATTGGTAATTGGTATAGCCGTAAACAAAGAGTATGCTTGAAGAAATGGTTTTAAGGGAAAGTTAATTGTAATTTGGAAGTGTTCATGATTAATTTGGGATCATGTTATACTATGAAAGCACTCCGGTTATTATTGGTTTCATGATGATCGTTTGACTACCAAATTAATTACTACCCTTAGCTTTTTCTATCACCTTTTTTACCGTCGGACTAAATTTTATGTTTAGGACCACTAATTTGTAGTCTAATAAGATAACTCCAAACTACAGTACTATTTTTACGGTGCGTATACATGATTCAGTTAGTAAACGGTTGTTCTTATTTATAGTGAAATGATAATGTCAAAGAAGAAATGCTTGCACCACTTGTTTTGTGAGTAAAATTGTCGATAGATTTCTTACCAATGTTATGATAACACCCGTTCATTGATTTGTTCCCAAGTTTGAGAAATGAGAATAATACAAATATGGTAATTGTATTCGGAATTACTCCGTGTAAAATACTACCTCCGTCCCACTAAGATTGTCACATTTTATTAAATACTCCCCACATATAATAGGCAAGTGGGACAATTTTTTAGGGACGGAGGGAGTAATATCTTTACACCATAAATTCGTAATATTTGTCCTTTGTTTATTGTACAAGTAATCCTAGACTTATCGAAAGAGGCCAAGATTACTCGCAGTGTAAAAAAACCTACCGACAATAATCTCTAATCTATAATCCCACTTTCAGAATAAATGAAGAATGGATGAATGGTGATGTTGCACACCAAATCAATTTGGTGTGTTAATTACTTAATATTATCTCCAGGAGGAGAAGTCTAGACTTTACTAAAGAGAAAAGTAGAGGCCACTCCAGCTCCAGCTCCAGCTCACTTGCATCATTCTCTCAGGTTTAAAGAATGTAATGTAGCAGGGCACTGAATTCGGGGGACATCGTATTTTATACTCACAAAAGGAATATGTCATACGTATTTGAGATGACAATCAACCGGGTGTCCAATAAGAGCTACTACTATACACCATTCCCCCCAACCGATAGATATATATTCCTCACAAGTTTATAATGAATCAAATATCATATATATACGTGGATAAGGACAAATCATTTGTTATTCATTCACCAAGCATCATCTTTTTTTACTTACTTTTTTGTTTAACCCAACACAAATTTTGATATGAATATGATCATTACAAACAAGAATTCGTGACTAGTATTAACTACTCGTACAAGCTACGAGTCTATATAGCCTCCCTTTTTTTCTACCTCTTAAAACCTTATGATCCTCTTTCAAATTTCAGTATTTTGACCTTAAATCAATATATATTAATAAAGTAGGAACTTTTCGAGCGATGTGATTGGTCGAAATTTTTTAATATAGTTTTTATGTTAATAAAGAATATAAAAATTTATATATGAAAAAAAAAATCCTATTCCAACTCAGACTTGATTTTTTTTTGAAATTTAGATAAAAAAAACATATGAAATTGTATAGAAAAGAACAATCCTACTCCATTTAAGATTAAAAAATTATCACTATATAAACCGACGATTATCACCTCATAAGACAACAAAAGTTGGACCTCATACGATTATAAACTTAAGTAAAAATATCCTCTCATCAAAAAATTATAATCATTATAAATAAGAGTAATAATTTGTTTTTAGATATTAATCCGTAACAAACAATTTTTTGAATCTTAAAAATAATTCCTAACATTATAAAGTTAAGTAAAAATTATCCACATCGAAAAATTATGATGGGCAATGAAATTCTGTATTATAATTAAGAGCAATCATTCGTTCTTAAATATCAACTAAAAATCTTTTTTTGAATATAAACTTAAGTTAAATTGTCCCAAATTGTAAAATTATAATATAATAGGATAGAATTTTATTATATAAACAAGAGTAATAGTCCTTCACTTTTAGATATTAACCAAAAATCTTTTGAATCTTAAAAAATCTCTTTATACTATAAAGTTAAATAAAATTATCTCACATCGAAAAATTATAATGAAGTCATAGATTTCTATTATATAAATAAGAGTCTTTTGAGTCATAAAATGAATTTAAAAAGAATTTTTAAGACTATAAACCAAAAATCTTATACTCCAATTTTTTAGAAATTCTAAAAATATAAAATTAAAATTTTAAAATAATTAATAATAAAAATAAAATTATCATTATTATTATTATTTTTTTATTTTTTTTTATGAACTGGAGCTTGCATTAATAACTAAACAAATTACAAGAAGTTAGTGGGTAACCGAGATACTATCTGGGCACCCACGCCCTTAGCGATAGAAAAACTAAGACGAGTAAAAATAAAAGCAGCTGCGCGGGCTCCCGCGTCCTGAGAGATAGAGAATTTCTGAATCCGCTTGAGTAAAGCAGCTGCCTCCGTGTCAAGCTCTCCTAGAGAAGAGAAAGAGAAAGGTAGGAACCCGTACCCAGTCTTGGTGCACAAATCTTCATACTTGGCGCATTTACGCTGAGCAGCATCAGCGACCGCGCGGCCAGGCAGAAAATCAGACATCGCGGACTGAGTCAAAGGGGACGACCCTGTCAGATCGACACGCACATCACGCCCCCTATCCCAGGAATACAGAAGTAAATCCGCCGGGCGAAGGGGCTTGTCGTGCCCATCAATCAAACCGATATCCACCTCCTTACCGGCCGAAATTATTATTATTATTATTATTATTATTATTATTATTATTATTATTATTATTATTATTATTATTATTATTATTATTATTATTATTATTATTATTATTATTATTATTATTACTTTTTTATATTATAAAAGTATTATTATTTTTTATTTAATTTTTTTTTTATAAAAAACGGAACTTGCATTAAACACCAAAACAAATTACAAGAAGTTAGAGGGAAGCCGAGATACTATCTGGTAGATATTATTATTATTATTATTATTATTATTATTATTATTATTATTATTATTATTATTATTATTATTATTATCCTAATACAGGTAGATATATTTTCTTTTCCTTTATTTTATTATGATAAATAAAAGTAATCGTTCGTCCTTATATATATCAACCAAAAAAATTAACCCACATCGAAAAATTATAAGAAGGTGATGAAATACTATCTTATAAATAAGAGTAATTGTTCGTCCATAGATATCAACAAAATTATAAATATGAAATCGTAATTTTGAACTTTACTATCATTTCAAATGTATTTATAATTGTACTATTATAAATTAAATAAGCAAAGGTATGCATCGTTACTCTAAGCTCAACATTCATTATAATAACTTATGCGTTGATGATGATAAATTTATTTTTTATCACATGTTTCATCGTTGCTGACGGTAATATGTTCCCATTTTACCCCGTGGATATTTATATCTACGTATATTTATGTGCGAGGAACTTCGATTAGTCTTTTATTCTAATTACAACGCACCATATATAATGCCTATAATTTAATTTGATCTTTATAGTATATATTATCTCTGATGGCTTGAAACACATTTAGGCATATGGATAATATTTCTTTCTGACTCTCTACTGTTGTTCAGTTTCACAAATTTATACAATCATTCAACTTGGTATTCTTATCAACCTCACTAAAAAGTGGCCCGTGCATCGCACGGGCTTTACATCTAGTATCTTTAAAATTAAGATGACTTACCACATCATACAATATATTTATAAGAGACATCTCACATAATTAGATGGTTATTACTTACTAATTTGATTTGGAGGTAATTAATGTGATATTTCATAATAACTTATTGTAAAACGATTTTTCAAGAAGACTTGTTCTAATCTATACATCATCCCGAGAAGAAGGGGTAAACTCAAGTGCTAAAAGCTCTTATACTCCGACTGAGAGGTTGAGGGTTCGATTCTCAGCTATGACGTAGTGCGCTGTTCCTTAGACCAAAAAAATCTATATACCATCCAAAAGTCTGACAAAATAATTCAATGCACAAAAAACGTGGTTAAGGTATCAACATTGAGTATTAATTAGGTCGATCGTGTGACTAACAAGGAAAAAAAGAGACCACGCTCTATGTAAACGAAAAGTAAAAACAGCATTAAAAGTCAGAATATCACGAAATCACACTAGATAAAAAGTGTCAAATGTGAAATCATCCCTAACATAATGGAAATGATTACTCACTAAAATTAACATGACAAATACATTGCTACTTGTCTGTGAAGACAAATTCTTGTTTGTGACGCAACATAAACAATTAAACACAGAACAATGTTACAATAATAATGCTACAACACAATGTCGTTTATTACGGAATATAACTGAAGCTGTGACTGATTGCTTTTAACTGTAGTTGCAAAAAAAATTCTCGAGCGCAAATGATAATAATACGCTAGTTTTCCAAAGGGGGGGGGGAATCAAACATGGAATGGAATGGAATGTTATGTACATAGTACACTCAATATAATACGGAGTAGAAGATTTGCAGCAACAAAACAATACAAGCACAACAAAATGCGTATGTGCAAAAAAACGAAGAAAAACATCCTACGTTGGTTTTACATCACGAGATGTTTGTCCATGCCATCTGCAAATGAACATAACAATTTGGTCGGTTTATGAACGATTTGCAGATAGTTAAGCAAAAACTCCAAAGCTAATCCCAAAGAAGTACTCGTATACTTTAAGCTGTGCAAATCACTTGGATTCCCAAATGATTTGTATTAGATGTACTGTAGTATAAAACGCTACTGAAATCTTCGCGATGAACCATCAATCACCCTATATGCTAAAACACGAACCAGGGGACCTGCCTAGATCAATTCAAATATTTCAATACCTGTGTCTATATTTTATTTGTAAATAAAAAACAAAAATGTATGTCCCGCAAATATAATCAGCAATTTTAATAAAAGAGGAAATTAAAAAACAAAAAAAATTATTTTTAACAATATTTTATTTATAAATACGATAAATGTTTTACTCCATAGGAGTATATATTAATTGATCATTCTAATATACTATGTCCTACAAATATAATCAGCATTTTTTTAACAAAATACAGAAATAAATAAATAAATTGGTGTGGGTTTGGCCTAGCCTAGTTTATATAACAGCGAAAACAAAGGTTAGCGAGGGCCGAGGGTCATTTTTCTCTTGTTCCGATTAACCAATCTTGAATCTTATTTTTGGGAAGAATAGTTTTTTTTTCCTTTTTTTTTTCAAAAAAACAGCGCCACTACAACCTGACTGCCTCAAAGGCTCCCGTCTAGAGTAGGGTAACGGGTTTAGTGGCCGACACCCTTTAAGTGAAGCCAGCTCTCAAGACTCCACAGTTTTGGGTGCAATAATGTAAATATCTGACAAATCCATGTTAAAATACTACTTCGTAGAATCTATGATAAAAAGAACAGTCTAATGTTCCAACCTTGAAAGCAGAAACTCGTATAAAAGAGGTCTTTACCAGAATAAAGATTTGACGCCGTTATTAATTTTAATTTGGACTAAAAAGTGCTTACTTTTCACCATAAAATTATCAAATTTTGCTTCGTCGCAACACACAACGGTCGCACACAAGACCTAACCCAGCTAATGACCCCACAAGATTCCTGACTACACAACGTCGCTAGATCAGAAGAAATAAGCTTTAAGTTGTGAACCGTGTATTTTGATAAGTGAAAACAGAAGGGTTGTTTCTGCTTGATTCAAAATGATTTTTTGTCCACAGATTAAAGGGGAAAAAGAGACATGGCACCAACCTTGAAAGCAGAAACCTTGCAAGAGGACTCATGTTGGGGTTTGAAAGAAACTCTTTGCTCTGAGGCTTTTTCTTATTATCGGCATCTGACATTGAATTGCTCTGCTCAGCAGTTTCGTTACTGCTTGTTGAGAAAACGTGGACGGCCAACTCTTGCAAATCCATCAATGAGGGATCCCTGGAACTGGTGAAAATTTAAGATTTCTCATTTCCGTGATAATTGACTGCAATAATTTCACACGATTTACATCTGATAAATACCTTCCAAGCCGATGAAGCAGCCTACTGACAAGGACTTCAGAAGAGCCGGGTTTTCTCCGTTCCATATCAATAAGGGCATTTCTCACAGTGCGACCAATCCCTTCCGAATCCTCAGCAATCACCTGATTCATGGATTTACAATATTTATATTTCCATGAAGCTTCTCACAAAGAATGAAATATAAAATTTGAGCTGTGTTCACAAGTTTATGCACGCACATTTGTTAACTTTTCACAACCTGACATCTCACGGTAGACTGTCCCTAAGCAGCCTAGATATTTAACTCTTACAGTGTTTCATGTTTAGGTTTTGAAATATGACGGAATAACATAAAAATGGCTAAAAATGTTTGAGCTTCTTACAGTGTAGTAGCAACTAGCAAGTAGCAAGTGATCAGTGCAATTTTGGGTATTATTTTCATTATGGGTCATCAAGAAACGGCCTTTATACGTTTTCATGGGTAAGGCTGCATATACCATAGGATAATGTCCCGGTTTAGTAACCTCAAATAACACTGCAATATTATTTCCTTGCAGACTTATGTTAGTTGTCCTACTTTTCTTAAAGAAGTGTCCGCATAAGACAATAAATAGGTATCAGGTATTGTGGTTAAGACAGAGGTATCGTGGACAATCAGGTTCGATTTACCCCTCAATATTTATGCAACTACGTGCACGCTTCAATGGACCAAAAAAAGGGACAATAAATAAGACATGATTTGAACTAACCTCTTTCAGTGAAGGGATAAGCAAAGCCGATAATGTAGTAGAAGATGACACAATAGACATCCTGGCATTTTCCTCATCGTCATTTTTAGGCGACCTAGAGATAGCTTTCGGAATGTCCAAGTTTTCACGACTCCGTCTACTATAGAAGCAAAAAGGAACGAGTTGAAAATTGTACAAATTAACAAGACATAATGACTTTTCCTACAAGAACATAGCAAAAAGCTCTTTGCGATATACCTAGGAGACTCGAAACTATTTGCCGTTTGATTTGATTTATCATCCTGAATGTCTTTACTGACTCTGTTCAAGACTGGTCTTTCACGAGCAGAACCTTTCCTCAACCCTTTTTGCATGGCTGCCTTTGCCTGTGAGAATTAGCACAAATATCAGCTAACAATTACTCAAATTAGCAAAAAGCGAATCAATTTGACACTACTTTATTGTGATAACCACAAGCCCAGAACCAAGTCACGTTCTTCTACACAAGTATCAGTCTTCATGCAGCTTCAAATACGTTGATCTGGGAAAAAAAAAAGATGACACAACTGCATAAAAGTACCAAAAGCCAACCTCTGCCAGGTTAGAAGCACTGTCTTCATATGAGGAAGAACTTCTTTCTTCAAGCCCAAGTCTAGATTTAGGAGTTCGGGGAGAATCAGGTTCATCATGTTGACCACGAACAACAAGAGTTCCACTGGATGAGGTGTCCTCCAAAGAAGCATATGTGCTGCTAGACTGCGATATGACGGGAGAAAACACAAATTAGTGTGGCAGCTAACTAAAATTTGGCACTAATTTACAAATAAACAAGAGTCATACCCTAGTGCTTTGATTACTGCGTAAGGATGATGACTGCCGTCCAGTAGGAGACCGTACAACAACTGTTCCTGATCCACTTTGAGAACCCTCATCCTAGAAAAGTACAGAACAAATGACACGGGAAGTTAATGTTGAGTAAAGAAACAAATAGAATGACAAAAAATGTTTCTTATATTTTAAAGATTCCGCTAACATGTTATACCTCATCTTTGGAAAACCTGCCAAGGGAAACTTCTGAAGATTCAAAAAGCCCATTACCAGCTGCAGATAGCCATTGGCTATCGCCATCTATGGGTTTTCTTGGAGCCATTTCATTGTGTGAACTTTCCTCTCTCTTAGACTGAACTGGAGGTGGCCTCACAACACTTCGGACTGTGCCAGTACTCTGTGATCCACCATGGCCACCAATGCTGAAGTCCCATCCTGCATTCCTAAATGTTTTTCCCTGATTACTGAGGTGATCAATGTCAGTATACTCATAAGCAGAAAAAGTATGTACTACTAATTTAAATTTTCAGCTCACCTAGATCGGACAGTTCCATCGCTTCTCGGTTCTCTAGTCACCTTGACTGTGTCAGACCCCTCACCATAAGCTTTAAGACCATTCCGGACATCTTCAATATCTTCCTTTACTTGATACTTGGGCCGTTCTCTAATAACATGGTAAAGAGCATATAAAAATAATCACTCATATAATACTAAAGATTACTCTGTATTTACTAAGCAAACATTGTTATGTATAATACAAGTTTAAATGGCTTGACTAAAGCGTTCTACTAAATTTTCAGGAATCTCAGAAGAAGAAAAAGGCACACAAAGATTAATAGAAATATTATAACTAGGTGAGACATACTTTATTCTCTCAAGAAGTCTAGGACTTTTCCTAGCATTCCTGATGAACCTGAGCTTCAAAAGTTCCTTTGCACTAGGCCTCTGAAATCAAAGAGAAAAACATGCCCAAAACAATTAGCCATTATTAATGGGCATCATGTCTCAACCGAAAGCTATTCAACCAAAATCCAATATAATTAAGTTACTTTGCCTCTTAAAATTTGTTGCCATACACACGTTCGACACAAAACTCAAGTATATGGATATGAAATCCTCACCCGATAATTGCTAAATGCAGAAAGAAACACTGCATGACAAAGGTAAATTGTGGTATATGAAGCAGTTTGGACAGTTGGGAGTCTTATGCTTCGTACATCTTTGCATTTCACTTTATATTCACTGTATCACATTTAATCATTTATGCTTCGAAGATGCGTCTCCTACCCAGGTCTACTACATACCTATGTCGAACACCTGTATGGCTGTATACCGTCCAAGTGACATTGAGTATAAAAGAGAAGTCCTCGGGACAAAGAATTTCAGAAGGCTGTCCTACAGATTTTGGATATTCATTGAAGTTTGAACATAAGAAATGTAAATAAACTGGGCAATTAACATGGATCATCTCCGTACTTCCGAATTGAGTAAAAAAAGTTGCAACTATAACTTACTTTTAATACTATTAAACTCAAAATTACATATTAACATTGGATGTTTAATTAATTAATATTGACCCAAATTTATAGGTGGAAACTCAAGGAGTTACATTTTGCTCCTATATTAAGCCATATATCTCGAGTGGCCAGTGCACTATAGCCCAGCAAAAATATATTACGTAATCACTATGCTATGGCCAGCCAGCATAAACATACACAAAATATTACGGAGTATGACATACACCGAACTCTCAAGGGTCAAGCCTTCAAAGAAAATAAAATTGACAATTCTGAACGAGGGTGGAGAAATGGGTTCTCAGAGATATCTATAATTATTTAAATATGCAGTTACATATAACATGTCTGATGTCCCAGTAAACTCAAACAAAGAAAACTAGCTCTATCTATGACAAAAAGGTATCATAAATCCTGGCAGTTAAACAAACTTGCCTCAGCGGGGACTTTCCGAAGACATAATGAGACGAGTTCCTTCATGGGGCGAGAGAAATGCTCATCCAACTGCGTGCCATGAACAAAATATCATCTTTCTATTCCAAACATTACAATCGCTCGAGGGTTGTGTAAAGAGAGAAAGTGAGCAGCCTCATGCACTAAAATGAAAATGAATGCTATTCCATCATACAAGTATAAAAAAGAATCATGGGCAAACCTGCGGCGGATTCTCACGAGGTATGATAAAAAGCACTCTCATGGGATGAAGATCTGCAAGTGGAGGTTCCCCCTTTGCCATTTCAATTGCAGTTATGCCAAGAGACCATATATCCGCCTACATCAAGAAAATGCAAGTAAAAACTAAGCATTCTTGGTATCTATAAGAGAGATGGATGAATGAAGACGTCATACAAGAAAGATGATACATAAAAGAGAGATGAGATGTTGACAACTTGAGTCACTTGACACTCCCAATGTTTTCATATGAATTACAAAACATGATCAGATAGAGCACCTTCTCATTGTAGCCTTCCGAATTCTGGATCACCTCTGGAGCCATCCAAAATGGTGTTCCAACAAACGTCTAGCACAAATAATACATATGAACAGAGTTAACAATCTACATATGGAATCTACAAAGAAGATATCACCGCTAAGCATAACTGCATAAGCAATGCCTGTTTATGTTCTGTATGACAGCACAAAGTCACAGACTCTCAGGTGTTTTCCGAAAGTGAAAAAAAGACAAACCGAAATCTATCAGTTGCTTTTATGCTATAACTAAGCACACATTAACGAGCTTTTGGCCACATGGAGGGCCAGTGGCCACTATCATTTCAGTTGATGCTTCCACAATATATATATATATATATATATATATATACCAGACACAAAACCTGTTCAAAACACGTAGAACGAGAAGTTCTCTCATGTGATAATAAAAAACAGTAGATTATTATAATGTCAGCGACACAAATTATGCACCTAACTTCAACGAGGCTTCCGGTTACACTTTGTGCCATATGCCACGACTCCAAGAAACCTATTGACGTGGTTCATCCCCATGCCTTTTGAAACAATGCAGCTGAGGAACCCCCATGAAACCTCCATATGTATAAAGAGAACATTGCACACTATTTTTTATTTTTCCTTTGTTAAAACTAAGAAATCTTAACCCTCTGTTATCCATTAACAAGTTAAAAGTATATTATCTAAAAAAATCTATAAAATAAAATAAAGTTCATCATTCACACTAAGTATCTAGAGTTCTTCGATTTTGGCATTAAAGAAAGACCCAAATAGCCATTGTCATAACATCAGCTATTAAAGTAGGTTAACAATTAGATTGGCGGATACATCGTGAATCAGATTGGTGGATATACCTTTCTGCGAGATATTGTCTTTGTCAACTGCGCAGAGACGCCAAAATCTGCAACCTTAACCAAAGACATAGCATAAGGAGAAAATTAACTGGCACACTAATCTCCATGCTTCAGGAAATATGCACTAAATCCAAAAGGCCTATAAAACTCTTTATGCTCCCATACTGATAACGATAATGTTGTATAACATGCATCACAGTCACATCTATACAAGATTATAGGTTTCTGAGAGCTTGATACCTTAACATCGCCATTCTCAGTCAACAAAATATTTGCAGCTGCAGAGATAAAAACGTATTGTCAGTAAAGAATACATATTGTCACAATATGTGGCTTAGAACATACACAAACAACCTCAACGGCTCAACCCATACAATTTCCAGAATTTACATCAAAAAAGAAAAGGAAAGAAAGCATCCACAAGAACTTTCGTTAATGTAAGGCAATTGACAGGGGTTTCACCTTTAATATCTCTGTGGATTTTGCCTTCAGCATGAAGATAATCAATGGCATGAAGTAAATCACGTAATATGCAGGCTATCGATGTTTCTTCAAGAGGATGGCCTGGCTGTAGCTGTGCAGTAGACATAGGCAATGTTAAAAAAACAAATACAACATTCGCCAAGCATGCACTATGAAGGGGATTTACAAAGGTACAAGTTCAACACAAATAGCAGAAATACACAAGGCATGAGTGCATAACTACATGAGATTTACCCATATCAAACCCACAAATTTGTGAACAATGTCACAATAAAAAGTGGAAAAGCCTTTGTAAACTAGATTAAGTAGGACAGATCTATGATATATTACCTAGAGAGACCCTTGTTTGACGCAGCCTAAAGCACTTTTGTACTGTACTCAGAGATGTCAGACATCGATAAATCATGTCCAGCTTATATGAATCAAAGATATATTCTGTTTAGTTTGAATATAAGTGGACACTCCAAGAATAGAAATGCGATAAAATATTCTAAATATATGACGCATAACCGTAAAGTCATAAACTACCAAGCACTAAATAATTCCTCACGGATACAGCTGAACCATTCAAATAAATTCAATGATATGACAGATTAGGCACCTCAATATAATGTGATAATTAAAGGAAATAATAAACTTGCATAACAGCTTTAGATCAAAAGTCAGCAATTCATGTTATGCATCCTATGTAACACTAACACGTCACTTAGGTCTTCCTGTAGTGTGCTCATAAGGAGTTTCTAAAATTTACACTGACAATGAAAATGCAGCGGTATAATAACGCCACAAAAGTTGAAACAGATAGAGCAAAAGAAGGGGGGGAAAGGCAAGAGACATCAACAGTGACATACAAGGTCAGCAACTGAGCCGCCAGCCATGTATTCCATTATTATCCATAATTTTGTTTGGTGTAGATAAGAGCCATAGTACTCAGTGATGTATGGCGATCGGCATTGGGACAAAACTGAAATTTCCTGAGTGAGCAGTAGATTAAGTTCTATTAAAATTGCCGCAGCCAATATCAGGTAGAAATATATTTGAGCATCTGAAAAGACATGCCTTTTGAATATCTTCAATTTCATCTTCACTGAAAAAAGAGGAACAGAATAAATAGACCAAACAGTAAACATGAGATTATCATTTCAAGAGGGGGCAGGGGTACTACGGATGTCATATAGAGCCCTAGATATTGTGTGCAGAGCCAAATCTTGACTAGTAATTATAATAGTATATAGTACTTCGTAGCTATCAAGCAACGCAAGCTGGCAATTAAGGGTCCTCTTTGAACTATTGAATCAGAAGGGTAAAGTTGCATACATCCGACCCCATTAGAGCCATAGGCCCAAAACTTTGTGATACCAGGGGTAATAGGGCAATGGTGTACTTAGAACAGAAATATTTCCAATGTAATAACAGACTCAGATAACAAAAAGCAATCACAAACTCAGCAATAAAGGTATACTGATTTAGAGAGTAAGGATCCACTTATACAAAGATGTCTCAATTTCTTTACAGACAGATTCCAGGAGTAAAATGAACACAAGAGTTCCGAAAAGATAAATGATCGCTTCATGTTCTCAGACATGAGAATTCCCTCTATTTTCCTTACTAGAAGCAAAATGAGATCATGATGGTATTTTATCAGCAAGCTCCAAACTATTGTTTCCCGATATAACAAGCTCAATGGACAATGCAGCAATAGTACGTAGAGAGATCAAATGACCAACCGCATCGATTTCCCATTAATGTCATGCCAGGTTTCAGCAACAAAAACTAACTTAAAGCAGTGGATCTATGTCATATTTGATGTTTTGAAGAAAAAAAATCACCTATATCAAAGCTACATTTTTATACTAATCAGCTTCTGCAAGTGACAGGCTTAGTATATACGGAGTACTCTTTACCATTGAAATAGAAAGGAAAAAAAACGCACACTGAAACAATGAAAACAAACAGAAGTCAAAGAAGTCATGAGTATAGATACTCACGATTCCTCCAAGTCAATAACTTTAATGGCAACTACTTTGTTGAGCTCCTTATCAAAACTGCAAAAAACGGCCAAAAGAACTAAGGATTCAGATGAGAATACGGACTTACAACAACAAGTGCAATGGTTGCGCACCACAGCGAGCAAGAATTACCATCGTTCATCTCTTACTGAATCCTATCATTACTATAACCACATATGACACCACGGCACACAGTGATATTCCTAGAACTTCACTCTACCAAGCTCACACTTTCTAGTTAATAATAAAAGACTTAAAACATAAAATTTTCAAAACAATGGCGGCTTCATAATCAATACAAACTCATAAGTACAATAGAAAGACATAACTCAACCTCAAAACATAGTCATCACTTCGGAATTTGGATATACATTCATTCTAGTAAATTAAAGCAAAAAACACAAATGACCATAACCGCAAACACATGTTATCGACCATCATCATATTTATCAAGTCATCAAATTTCAGCAGTTACGTGCTTGAGTTCTTTACTCTAAACCAAAAATTATTTTTTCGAAAACCAAGCCCCTTTTCCATGTACATTAAAGCAACAGTTTACAGACCATGGATGAATAGCATATAGTTCATCACTTCTCATATGGCAAAGTAAGCTTATTACCCTTTATAAACATCACCAAAGGAACCTCTTCCAATGAGCTCCAAATTGTCAAATCTCGCCCCAGCCGCTTCCATAAACACCTCCACATCCGCCATTTTCTACCCAAAACAGCTAACCCTAACTCGGCACGCTACAATTTATCTCTGCAATCACGGATGATCACACTCTCAACCCCTAAATCCAGCTCAAACACATCGTACCTCTTCTTCAACACCTCGACCACAAGACCTGTCATATTATACACACATAACAACAACAACTCACATTAATTAAGCTCAAATTATCACATAACTTCAATCCAAAGCATAAATCGACATGCCTAAATCCAGCTCAACACACATTGTACATCTTCTTTAGCAGCTCAACTGCCAAAACCTGTTAATTACACACAACAACTCGAAACAAACTACACTATAAAACTAACACATAACTTGATTTCAAAGCATAAACCTACTCTCTTATAAGGTATCTATACCTCTTCTTCAACACCTCAACCGCAAACCCTACTATATTACATACAACAACTCGCATTAAATTAAGCTAAACTCGACACATAACTTCAATCCGAAGCATAAACCGACACGCCTAATTCCAGCTTAACTACATTGTACCTCTTCTTCAATCTTCAATATAACAACTCGCATTAAATTAAAGCTAGAATTAACTTGAATCCAAAGCACATACGCTTGACTATCAAACAATCCACATTTCAATACATACAACAACAAAAGTCTTTTCAGCAGTAAAGATCAAAATGAATGATCCAACGAACTTCGAAATCGACGCGCGAACAACAATTCGTAAGATTTCGATAAAATCTAAGACAACGACGACTCAAGTTGACGAATGATTCTCCATTTCTCCTGCTATAAATCTGCTGCGAACTTAACGATAAATTACAAAATTGATACTACTGTGTAACGATTATTGATATTAGTATGAATTACCTGCTTGAATCGAATCAAATCACGAAGGAATGGCGATCGAAGAGTTGAGTAGGAAAGAGAGGTGTAGTGTGTTGAGGAAGTTAGTTAAGGAAATGGAGACGACATTGATGAACTGGATTGAATTGGATGATGGAGATCTTCTTCGTCTCTCTCCATAGGGGAAAAAATCAAAGATGAAAGTTGGCTTTTACACAAGTACATCCAACTTGGATTTATTTTTATTTTTTAACTTGAAAAAACATTGTTAAAATATTTCGGATATTTCATTTCCTATCGTTGTGTTTTTCATATTCTACGTTGTCCCTTTATTTTAATCAAAATATCTTTGATCTAACGCTCCGCTGTGAATTCCAAAAGAGGTGATTTTAAGCTCAAACCGAAGATCTCATACAAGTATACAACCGATCAATTTGGGGAAAAAATCATCACTTTCGGGAACTTGTGAGAAAGAGCTATCATCGGTCAAGATTTATTCGACTAAAAACGTTTAATGGAGCATAACTTTTAGTACAAACTTCAAAATTGCAAAAAATAAAAACCTCAAATTGAAGATCTTGCAAAGACGATGAAGTCTAGGAAAATATTGTCAGCAATTATATAGGTAGGAACTCAATAAAATTAATATGAAGTGTGGAGTAATGTCACACCACATTTGATTAACAAATACTTGTATGAGACGGTAACTGATGAATTATATATTTGTTTTTAAAAGGAAAATATTTTTAGCTACCACCTAGTAATATTGATATATTTAAATTAATACTCGTAAATAAATAACTCATGAATCATAAAACTAGTTGATCTTAGTTGAAAATTTGAGCAACAATTAGTACTCCCAAGTACAAAGAAATTGTTGGCTAATCCCTCCCAACTTATCTTATCAAACGATATCTATTTAACTTGTTTTAACATTAAAACGAATATTGCCCTTTCTAAATAAGAATTTGCTTTTGCGCAAGATCAAAGTGTATCAGCTTTACACCAAGGGAATACACACATCTTCCATCCAGTGACAAAAACCGGCCTTCAAATTCCGAAGCATTATTTACAACCAAACCTAATAGACTGAGTGCACCGGGCATCTCACCTCCGTCTTCCCTTGACAGGCTGCTTGGCCGGAGTGAGCTTGCGAAAAGATGCATGCATAATTAGGACTGACAAAAAAAGGTGGAGGCATGAATCAGTTAATTGAGGAGAAATATGAGCCAAACTAAGATAAAGTAACTCGACTTTTTTTGGTGTTAAGGGAGCCAAAACTCACAAGTGCTGATTCTGAAACTCGAGTTTTGAACTAAGAGTTCCGAATGTAAGTCATGATTACCACCACTTAATGATTTTACTGCCTGTAAATCAAATTTGTTACTAGTAATCAGTAGACTGATTACCTGCATAGCTGACAGCAACAGTACAGAGAACGGCCGCTTGAACATTGCACCAGATTAGAATGACTGCAACTCCTGCATAGAATAACAAACCCGTTACAAATATGGACTAATGTACCCCTGTCATTCTGTAAAAACCGTGACACGGACCACTAGGCAGTCCTAATGTACAAACTGCGCATAAGTGCAGGAGATACAGATATAAGCACAAAACAATAATTTGACAGGAGCTCGCTTCACCCTGAACCCCAACGAACCACACTCCCCATCCGCCACCCAAATAAAATCCATCACAGACATCATCATGATTCACCTCACACTCAGCTTTAAAATGAAATGTCGATAACCGTCACAAAATGCAAAATGAGTCTGATTGTGAAATTAGTCAATATAAACATCATCACGATTCAAGACTAGAACTTGCCAGCATAAAAATTAGAAAAAGTTAGTCTGATTGCACTATTTCATAGAAAAACAGTGAATGGATCAATGTAACAAACACAATAATCATGTCACGGAAAACTTACCACATTGGCCAGCACGAATTAAAACTTGTCGGCTAGAAGGATATAGCTCAAGCGTCCATTTAGCATCGCAAAATCTCAAAAGCTCCCATACTGCTAAGCATGATAACAGTCCAAGGAAAGCAAGTGGCATCTTGTACCTAGCATCCAAGAACCACAGTTCATAAGTTTATTTTGTTGTTTTTGCAATTCAATCAATACACTATCAAAATTAAAACAAAAACCAGCAATATTATCATACTGAAATAAAAGTAACCCTGTTGAGCAAACGTGAAACGAGACAGAGGGCAAGGAACAAGCTTGAAGAAAACATACAAAGAGCAACATAATAAAACTCTTAAGCTTGCAACACAATTCAATTAACACTTACCGGAAATAAATAACCACTTGATAAAATTCAAAACTAGAAAAACAGCAAGGAACAAAAAGAGAGCATCTTGATAAGCAACGAATATAAAGCTAGCAAGCATAATCAATCAACAAACTACTAAATATTAAGAGCGAATTTTATTAATAAGCAATGGAAATCGATCAAGCTAAACGGCACACTTCACATCACTCAACTTAAATCAAAATGACATTGAGCAAAAATAGAGTAGCTAAGTTGAGAAATTTAAATACTATTAAGAGCAGTTATCAGCAAAGAATGTCAAACAAGCAACACTATTCGATTAACAAACTACTGAAATTTATCAAAATAGAGTAACCAATTGACAGCATATACAGTAAAACTGGAAAAGGTTAATCATCAAAAGTTGTAGAAGACGCACAAAGGTCCTATTTTCGACTGAAGCGGGCTTAACTGAACTTAACTAAACCGGGGTGAGTCCGACAAAATGAACCAACATAATTCAATTAACAAACTGCTGAAATTAACCCAATTGATAAAAGGTAAAACTGGAAATAGGGTAATCATCGAAAGTTGAATAAAACATAGAAAGAACAACTCCAGAAGCAAAGAATAACATGATTAAATCAAGAAACTGTTGAAATTAGAACGTAATGTAGCGAAAATCGAGAGCAACCCAATTGAGAATAAGTGAAGTTAGAAAAAGGGTAATCATCGAAAATTGAAGATAACATACAATGAGCAAGCAAAGAAGACGAGGGACAAAACAGCATATTGTCTCGCAAAACGCTTAACATTCTCATGAACACGCATTCTGGCTTGAGTAGGAGAAGATGGGAAAGAATAAGTATCAAAAGATCCCAAAAACCCAGAATTAGTCCAATTCACTGAATTCATAACACTAAAATTCGACGCAAAATCGGAGGAATTGAGCTTCGCAAAGGGGTTAAGCGCGAAAAGAGAGAGAAAAGTGGCCAGAGAGGAGATAAGGGACATGATGAGGGTGTAGGAAAGGGCGGTTATGGTGGCGGTGGTGGTTCGGGTGGGCGGGGCGGTGGGGGGTGGGGCAGTGGTGGTGGTTTCGGCGGTGGATGGGGTGGAGGCATGGAGGTTGTGGAGTTGGGTGGTTCGGTGGTCGAGGAGTTCGAGGTAGCCTGAGTCACGGAGCCAGGATTCGAAGTTAGGGTCCGGGAGGCTTAGGGATAGGGGATTTGGTGCGAACGACATGGTGTCGTGTGACGAGGGGTGTTTGGTTGAGGGGTTTGGTCTCGACAATGGTTAAATGTGGAATATTGATGTGTGTGGCGTGGGAAGTTGTGTGCTTTTGTGTGTGATTTTGATGTTAGAAATTTAGGATTTTGGGTTTTGTGGTGAAGATAATGCAAGTTGTTTTGGTAGTTGAGAATTGAGATAAGTTGACTTGTTAGAAGTTCTAAACTTGTTGGCTTAATGTACCATGTACTGTAATTGAGTAATTAGAGGTGGACACAGTTGGGCTCGGTGCAATTCGGGTTGGCCCGGCTGCTGGGTATGATGAGCCACTCTGGCATGAGGGAGCTGGCTAGATCGAGTTGGTTGCACATTCTGGTTTAACGATAGTTAGATGTGCATACATACGTGTCGAAAATCATCTTTAAGTGGGGGCCGAATCAGGTATAGAAAGCCCCTAACTGAAGTCGGAGTTGGTTTGTGGGGATCGTAATGATTCTCATCTGCCAAAGAAGATACGAGTAGTAATTGTCTCTACAGTGTTATATTCCGAGGGTCTCAACCTAAAAACATCTTGCATTCTTGCTAACCTAGATTGACTCTCCACTGGTTGATGTACAAGATCACGGAGAGGGTCGTATTCGTTTGCCTTGGCCTTCACACGAAGATCAAGTCATATTCGTTTTCCCAGCTTTCAGGTTTCTTTTCTTTCGCACAAGTCCATCTTTAAGGAGATTAATTGTAGTTTTGAGAAGCCTCCTCGAGTACATTTTATACTTCGTAGAAGTTAAAAGACAAAATGTCAGAGAGTATAAACTACTCAGCGAGCAATTTACAGTGATAAAACCTAGTCATCTGCAGCGGGTTGATCATCATCCTCATCGGGTGCATCATCCTCTGCCTTGGCCTTCCGTTCTTGCCATTTTCCCCACGCCCACTTCAGGACGATGAATCCTCCAAGAGCATATATCTGTCGAAAAATTCAAACGGTTAATCGTACATTCCACATTAACATTAGAATTTCGGTTACCAACTTATAGCAAGTACAGATCCTAGATGAGTAGATCACCATAACTGATATGGGAAGGCAGAAACCGTGTAATGTACTTCTCTTAAATCATACTCCAATTCAACATATCCTCAAGTCGTACACACTACACATCGACATAGTTTTTGAACTCAACAACCTTTTCTATGGAAAAATCTAACAAGTAAACACCCTTCCTAGGCTTCCACAGTTAAACTTTCATTATCACGAGTAATATATTAACAAATTCTTCTACGAAACAATCTAACAAGTACCTGAGGACTTGAGGTGGTTACTTCTGATCATCTTATACAATCAACTCATCTCATAAAAGATCAACTATTTGAAGTTCTAACTTTGAGCATTGAAAAGGTAGCATTTGACAATCCAATACCATAATCACACTTGGTATAATCTATGACTCTATGTTACACTTCCCTTAGGAGCCGTGTCACCTTAGACTCAAAAATTAAAAATTCTCCTAAAATAGCCATACCCGACACCTCAAAAAGTGTTGGGCACGAGTCACATGATACTATGTTGTAGAGTCGGAGTAACACAACTTATAATTTCACGGAAGACAACCTAATCATTACGGAGTATTAATGAGGAATGAGTGCTTTCTACTGCAGAAGTGAAGAATCATATGCTCATATCCGACACTAATGAAACTGTTTCCTCCAATTAACACAACATGTACTAAACACAATCAAACACCCCACCACAAACAGTCTCGTTTGCAAACTTGTAAAGATTGAATCTTTCTTTCTAGCATCAACTTTATTAAACAATCAAATGCCTATTAACACAAGGCAAACAAGCTCATATGCAAAATAAACCTAACAAGATGGAATCTTTCCAACATCAAGTTTATCAAACAATCAAATACGCATGACACATTATCATAAACAACTTCATTTCGCAAAATAAGTTCAAAATTATTGAATCTTTCAAACACCCAATAACACAAACAAGCTCATTTGCTAAATAAACTCAAAAACATTGAATCTTACAAACATCATCATCACAAAACTCAAAAACCCCAATTACACAAACAAGCTCATTAGCAAGGTAAACCAACCCGATCAGTTCTACCGTTTTCGCTAAAGTTAGTACGGCCAGAGGCTGGGGCGAATCTAAAATAAATAAAAAATTGGTAGCGAGTTCATTATATTTGCTAGGGCATATGAAAAACTCCCATCTTTACGAAGTTTGGGTAACAAAAGTCGATAATTTTAGTCATTGTTTTGTAAGTTTGGGGTAGCGAGTGGCCCAGGTGCTACCATTTGCTACTACCTATATTCCCACGATCAAAGGTCTCTCATTAAGGCTAATCATATACCGTCTCCTCTAAGTTTTTGTGAAACCACAAAGGATTTAATCTTTCAAGCAAATTTAATCCAAGCTCATTTGCAAAAAAAAACAAAATCATTCAAACATTTATTATCACACAATCAAATACCCAATAACATAATCATTCTCATTTGCAAAATAAACATACAAAAATTGAATAATTCAACAATTATTACGTATCACACAATTAAATACCCAATAAAATTGAATCAATCCCAAAATCAAAAATCAAACAAGATTAATCACCTGCCAAAGTATGATAGGGTTAGTATCCTCCTGAACATCTTCTCTCTCGAGCTTAATTGGAGGAACATCTTGTTTAATCCAAGGAAATTTAACAACATCTGGGGTAATTACAGAGCTTTCTTCAACATCAACAGATTTTTTTACAGTTTTCTTCTCGATTTCTACCTTGTTTTCTGGCTTCTTATTGAGGTTTTTGAGAGAATTAAGTAGGAATTGAGGGATTTGAGTCAAGAACACAAATGGGTTGCTTGATGGCGGTTGTTGCGGCGGAGTTTCTGGTTGTTCTGCCATCTCTAGTTCTCTATTGTATCGGCTGGAGTCGTGAAATGGAGTGGAGTACTACGGTATGTTTTTGTCTTGTTTGTGGGCTTTATTTTAGAGATATGGAGCACGGGTCACACGATTATACGATTAATGTCCTGAAAGACGGTCTTAATTTAATTAGCGTAATTAAGAACAATATAATAGGGTGCCCTAATTAATTAGGGCGTATAATGTAAGATACTAAAAAATTAAAAATAATACTTTCGTTAATTCCTCCTTTCGTTAATTCCTCCTTCAGGATTGCCATCTATCAATTCCGGTAGTGGACTAGTGGTAACCCCAAATTTTAATCTTTATCGTTAATTTTAAGTAGTTTCTTTAGATCATGAATTGAAATTTGTCCCCATCAATTGAAATTTTTTGTGGGGCTGTTCTCTCTTTTGGAGGGGTTCAACAATTATGTACAAGATCATGGGAGCAATGAAATTTCTAGGTAGGGTGATACAATTGAGATCAGATCTCAGTCTACTATTTAACAAAATAGAGAAAGTTCATCATTCTGAAGACCATATCATCAGATCAATATATTTCTTCTAGAAGGCTGTATCAATCAACAACGATATAGAAGGCTATGCAGAAGCGTGTTATTCTATTAGTGATCTATATCTCAAGGATGTTCTTTATTTATTTTGTATAGAGATTAAGTACAAATGGAAGTGGTACCAAACCTAATAGAAGTAGGTACGATTAACCTAACAGAGTATACAAATATAAAGAGGATACGCTTCTTATGAAAACAGGTACAAAACAAAGTTGTCATTTACGGGTACGAATAGAACATAAAGTGGTACTGAAGAGTGGTCTCTCAATAAGTTATTGAGAGACCGTCTCTCCCAAGAATTTGTGATTTATTTTTTACAAATTTGTATTCAGTTCAATTTGATATCGTTAGTAGATGCCGTATGATTTATTATTAATGAAATTGATCTTTCACTTTAAAATAAAATAAAATAATAATAATAATAATAATAATAATAATACTTGTATAATCGAGTAACGTCTTTCGTCTTATAATATTTTAAGTAGTACGAAATACTCCATATAAAAAACAATCATTATCATAAGAAAGAAGAAACTGGAGAAAACCTAAAGAAAAAACACAAAATAATTATCTTATCATAGAAGCTTTCATTTAGTCTGGATCATTTGTTTATCTATCTCATTTTAGGTGTCTTAGTCAGTTATTTACATTTTCATTTTATTATTGTTTTCCCTCGTCTTTCATTGGTCTTTGTATCAAAACCAAAGGTAAACAAAATAATCGGAAAAAATGGAACAATTAGGGAGTATTTTTAAAAATATCACAAATCAGTTTGACATAGAATGATGAGCATATGAAGTCGTCTTAACAACATATTACTTCGTATTATATGTAGTAACAATTTTGCCAGAAGTTATGAAAAACACATTGGTCTTTCACATGAACAATTTTTAGGGGCTGCTTGATTCAATATTTTGGAAAGGAATGAATTGGTATATGAATCCACAGTCCACACAAGTATGACCGTATGGGTTCTAACTTCATTCCATGTACAACTTGGTTCATTGGTTGGTTCATCAAACTCTATATTACTGATTCATCAAAGTTAAAAAAGTAAATAAAAGAATGAAGTTGGAAAATCAAGGAGAATCGAGAGGACTCCATCAGATATCTAATTACAGTACATTCCAATGTACTTAACCAAACCCCCTATGAGTCTAAGTCATAGACCTAGTCGCCTAGCCAATTGAATGGATCGATTTGACTCGTAGTGGCGTGCATTTCGATGTGTTTCAGCGTTATATCATAAAGAGATTAATTGGGAAAAGTACATACCTTCGAGTTTCGAATCATAGATACGGAGTAATAAATAGGGAAAATACAATTTTATTCAATATTTTTTTGTAAAAAAACATGCCTAGCTTATGAAGAATATTCTCTAAGAAATTAAGAGTACTCCGTATCTCTTTATTTAAATTTGTTAAACTCGGTCTTGGTATAGTGTTAATAATTCGTTGATTCGTAATCACCCAACAATGGTGTTAAAATAAATAAACCGCACTTTGTAATCAAAGAAGCGCCCATGGCCTAATGGATAAGGCGCTTGACTTCTAATCAAGCGATTGTGGGTTCGAGTCCCACTGGGCGTGAAATTTTTTCCCATTTTTCCCGAAATTTGTTATGCTATATTACGTGTACCAAAAAGAGTAAGATAATTTGGGTACAAAACATGAGTAGACATTTTGCTTTTGTCTTATCGACCCACATGGATGATATTTAGAATTTGTGTTAATTTAATTCAACCTCCTTTTTTTTTTCTTCTTCTTATTTTCACTTCTCCAAAACGGAGTACTACACACTAGGAGTATTTTATTGAAATACTAGTAGAAGACAATAAATTTATACTTGGAGTACTACTGTAGTTCTTAACAAATACAGAGTACTTCTTTACACCGAACGAAATTAAAGGTTGAGGCTTGAGAGTTCGATTCTTACCTACGACGTAGTTCATTCTTCTGTAGAAAAAAAAAAAAATACAGACTACTCCGTATTACGGATAGAGTACAAAACTAAAACGAGTATTATTTATCTAATATCAGAACTACTTTTTACCATCGGCGTTTTACATCTTATCGTCAGCGTTAATTACGAAATGACGACTTTGCCCCTGCTATTTATTCCCAAAATAATATTATTTTTATATTTTATAGATTATCGGTTTATTAAAACTCGATAATTAACAGTCTTTTTTTATCATCGTAATAAACCAAAACCGACTTCCTAATTACGTAAAATGACGAGTTCTCCCTTGCAATTAATTCTCGAAATATTATCACATTTACATTTTATAAAGTATCATTTTATTAAAACTTGATAATGAAACCATTTTTTTTTATTATCATATTAAACGGGTGTTTGATCGACTAGATTTTTCGACCCGCCGATGAATGAGTCGAAATATCTAGTCGACCCAGAGATGGAGGGTTTGTTTCATATGGGCTAATGTGCTATTGGGCTTTACAATAGTTAGGTGCCTCCTCCGGCCATTGTGAATGTCGTTTTAATGGCCCCAAACCCGCCACTCCTAATGACAGATTTATGTGTTAATTTTTTTTTTTTTTCTCATTTTATATTTTTTATGACCCGTCATTCCTATTGGCGGGTTTACTCCGTCCGAAATTGAACTTACTTCCGAACCTGCCTCAGTTTCATTTTGTTAATTACTCCCTCATTTTCACTAACATCTTCTTCTTTTCTTTTTTGGTATATTCTCTAAGATCTTCTTCTTTCCATTTTGATACAAAATACATGCCAATATTAACCCAAATTTTCCTTCACTCAACTGCAATCAAATATTCCCCTTAAATTTTGTGCCCAAACCACCAAGAAGATTATAATGAAAAAGAATGAGTAGTTTAATTTTAAAACCGATCCAAAATGTTAATTAGTTTATTTTTCAATTTATTAGATTTATGTTTTATTTTGGACATCAAATTAAATTAGAAATAGCAAGAAGAAAAATGCAAGGTGGAGAGACGATAAAGCACCGTCCAAGATAAATGCAAGAAAGATAGAAATGCCGACACCCACGCGCCTCACTCCCAAAACATAGGGACCCAAACGTCAAAGTCAGGGACCAAAGTATCTGTCTAAACGCGGCGTTTCATTATCATGAAATAGTGCTTCAAAGTCCACGTGAACTCTGACATGTGTCCTTTTTTAGTTGGTATGGACCTCACTGGTTCACTCCTACTCTTTGTTCTTGTTGCGAAGACTCTATCTATCGTGAATTCTATAATGTATAAATACTTCGTATATATCAAACTACGGAGTATATGATAAATTGCCTAATACGGAGTAAATATTACTCCCTCCATTCAAATTTAAATTTTATTGGGGAGTAGGCACAAAAATTAAGGGTGAAGTGTACTAGTGTAGTGTGTGGTGAAAAATGAAAGTTGAGAGAAAATGTAGGGTCAGAAATGATATGGACCACAAAAATCAACCAAAAGAGGAAATATTGTAAGTAGGAAGTTTAAAGATGGACAATCCAAAAAGGAAAGTAGGAAGATTAAAAATGGATAGAGGGAGTACTCATTATCAAATATTTTGTTGGTATCATGTGCTAGAATTTGACTCATTTTAAAGTCTAAGACAGATACTCAATTTCAAGCAAGACTAACTTTGTGACGAGAGTGATAACATTGAGCAAGGCGGCCCTTTATTTATTCATCGTCCTAAAGAAGTCGGTTGAGTTGTATTATTAAAGGGTATGGAAGTGAATTGGAGTTTAAAAGAACTAACTCAATTGAATTTTTTTTTGTGTTAAACGAACTGGACTCAACACTCAAGTAAGTAGATCGTTGAATTGAATTGAACTAAAACGAAACTAGTCTTCTGATATTATTGATTTATACTCCTATAGTATAATTTATTTAATCTGCAAAAAACCGCACTACAAAAAATCACAAAGTAGCGCGACGCACTTAAACGTCAACGAAAAATCAAATCCTCGCAAAACTCAACTCACGACGGACCAAGTTGTTCTGTAAAACCCTCCGTCACTTAAAGAAAAATCAATTAATTCAGTGTCACATCGTACATTTCAATAACCTTTGTGTCGATAATTAGCATTTATCATAAATTTTCAGAAGTTTCCCAACTACAACTATCCTTCTTAGCTTCCTACTCATCATCCAAATCCGCTCCTATAAATCTATAATGCGATCATTTTTACCTTTAAGAACGATTATCTTTTAGTTTCGAGAACCGTAACTAGAGCTTATTAACCTAATAATCACTTTCGCCATCATTTTACCATGATATAATTTGGTATCATTGAAAACGGTTTGTCTAACACATGTTTACTAGACACATGTAAATAACCTTAACTTAAATTAATCAAGATATGATTATCAATCAAATTATCATAATAAATTAAAATGTTCACTTATAATTATCATGTATCGCTGAACACAGGTTAGAAAAATCGTATTTAAAATAATTCGGATGTACTCGGGTTGGAATGAGTCAAGGTATGGAAGATGTATAATAAGGAGACAAAGTGGGAAATGAGGGAATGTGACACATGAAACTTTGGTGGGGGAAGCATGCATGCATAGTCCATGGACATGAATAGCGGCGCGTCGCCGACTCTTTAATTTGCGCTTTCATCTCTATTCACACGTGTTGCCCTGTCCAATTATACCGTACAATCAGATAACCGTCGTGTACTACTTCATGCTCACATGATTTCTCTCACATCTTCATCTAAACAAAGCAATAGATGGAGTAGGGTATTAGTCACGTTAACTATCATCTTAAGATTTTGATTAAGATAATTCATTTTATATTAAGTATATTATCTTATAACAAAGGTTTAGATGTGCTCCGTAGTGGTAAGGATATTTTTGTCCCGTTTTAAGAGAATTTCTACCTGAAATATACGTTTCTTTTAATAAAAAGCTTAGACACATATCATCCCTAGTAAATCGTGATTGAACTAATATTTTTTTTAGAGTAATTTCAAGATAAAGTTGTCTTAAATCTAATTTGAATTAACTTAAATTTTGGTTTCGATAATTATTATATCACACAATATTATTATATCACATACTCATATACTCGTACTGTGGTTATGATGTGTCCATGTAAGAGGTCTCACGATAAAATTATCGTGAGACGGTCTCACCTGAGAGTTACTGTTTTTCTCGTGATAAAGTTGAATTGCTTTTTAACGCAATCACACAGGTATTAAGAAAAATTGAATTGGATATGCAAGTGCACATCTATCTCTATAGTTGCAAAGTTAACAAAGTCCCAACAATGTAAAATTTTGCCCTTCCAATAAAAAAACTACTTCACCTATTTATTAAACTATTCCTTTCTCCGTTTTCTCTACCTAAATTAAAATAGTATTGAGATTTTAAACGGAAAAAAATAAAAAACTTAGCCCTCTAAAAAAGAAATAGATCGGGGTTAGTTGAATCAAATGTAGTACACTTCAAGCTGAACTCGAGTCTCGAATTCAAATTTTGTGAACACATTAATATTAAGATTCACGAGGCATAGATTTAATTTACTGCTCTAAAAGTAAAGTCCGACTCGACTCAAACTCGACTGAATGGTTTACATCTACAATTTATAATCTCAAGCAACTTCCTGAGGTGGGGCCAAGTTAAGATCAAGATCAAGGGTCAACCTTCTCTGACCCTGATCCCCATCAACGGCCGAGATTTCATCTTGATGACCTCGACCCTGACCTTGACCCGGACCCGTCACACCATTCCTACACTTAACAAACGCCTTCCTAATCTCCCTCACTTTCTCCGCCAACGCCCCGTAAATTAATCTCTGACGATGGGGCCCACTAATGGGATAACCGTAAACCTCACGCGCGGGTCCAGAGAAAAGTGTAAGTTCCAACGGAAGCGGCGCGTCAACGCACGCGCCAAATGAGTCACCGGCGGCGGCGCTATCATCGTGACTAGTTTGGTTCGGGTCGGGTTGATCGGGGTAGGCGAAATTGGTCTTGGCCTTGCACCCGCGGAACTCACGTGCGGCTGTGTCGTACGCACGCGCCGCCTCTTCCGCAGTGTCAAACGTCCCGAGCCAGACTCGGGTTTTCTTCGTGGGGTCGCGTATTTCAGCAGCGTACCGACCCCACGGCCGCTTCCGGACTCCCCGGAAGCGGATCTCTGCGGTTGCTGATACAACAGCAAACGCGGCCGCCGCAGCAGACTTAGATTGTTCCTTAGAGTTAGGAGCCATGTTATTGTAGAGGAAGATAGGGTGAGAGTGTGAGGAGAAATGTGGGAAGAAAGTGAGGCAAAGAAAGGGAGTTAAATAGGAGGGGAAAGCGGGAGTCTTGTGTACTTTGGTGTGGGATGAGTTAGTTGACGCTCTTGGGAGGCGAGTGATGAGATGACGGTGTAATAATAATAATAATAAGGGATCATGCATTGGTTGGATTTCAATGAGTATAATTTATTCATACTTTAATGATAGAGGATATGGTTTCGAAGTTATGGAGCGTGGATCAAATTAATTTCATGTTTCCATGCATCCGTCCGTTACACACTTAAATGTCGTTGCATGCTAACTTCAGTAATTCAGTTCCTACTCACAAGTACAACATCACGAGACGAAGGTTCTGTTTAGGTGGTTACAATTTTTTTACTCTAGTCTAAATGCGATTATCATTTATAATTGGGTGTGCTATTCTTTATAGTACTCCCTCCGTTCAAGTTCAAGCTTCCCTTTTATTTTTTCACGTTTGCCAACGCGCATTTTACATCGTTAATATCTTTCGTAACATATTAGTAAAAATTATGGAAATTGGATATTAATAATCTACTTTTAAAGACGAATCAAACAAAATCCCACATGCATATATTTTCTCTAATAGATTGTCGTGAATATCGAAATTTATCCGTGATTGCAAATAGTGTCTAGACAAGGAAGGGGAAGGTTGGAATTGAACGGAGGGAGTACCAAAAAAGGCCAAGTATAAAATCAATCTTAACTATTACTGTATTACGATATCACTGTACTAATCTGGTCGGTCTCTTTACTTTGAAATCTTGTCTTTTCTAACCAAGTGACATTAATTGACCTGTCATCAATTTATAAAGAATATCTGTCAAGACTTACTAATTATACAGTACGTATAATATAGAGAAGAAATTAGGGAGTAAGATTGAATCCAAGTCATAATGATGTCGCAGCCGAAGATAAGAAGGGTCACCGCTAGAGTTAAAGACAAAGGCTAGGGTGGTGTGGAGAGTATATATACGAGTATGTCGTAAAGTAACGTGTATAACCAGATGTGATATACTGATATCATATGAGTCGGCCATTTATTTCCCTACACTAAGGAGGTGATCATAAAGGAGGCGCTGAATTTACACCTCATCCTCAAATTCAATGCCAATAATCACTATTCTCACCTTTCATTTTTCTCTGTTGCTTCAATGCAATGATATGCATGGTTTCTACTTTTATACAGTAATCTACTACGAGTAGCAATTAACTCTCAATATTTACTGCGTGCTCCCTAGTAATATACCCCTATTATCCGCATATACGGAGTAGTACTATTTGTTAATTACGTTTATTAAATTATATTAAGTCGTTAATTAATCTAATTAACCATTTAAAATTGGAGGCGTAACGATGATCGAAAAAAATGGTTTTATTATCGACTTCTAATAAACTCACTCTATAAAATGTAAATGTGATAATATTTCGAAAATTAATTGTAAGGGAAAACTCGTCATTTTACGTAATTCCATATACTAACTATATAGGTAGTCGGTTTTGATTTATTACGATAATCGAAAAAGACGATTTTTATTATCGAGTTTTAATAAACCGGTAATCTATAAAATATAAAAGTAATATTATTTCGAGAATAAATAACAGGGACAAAGTGGTCATTTTACGTAATTAACGCCGACGGTAAAAAGTAACCCCAACTATTTGTATACGGAATAATTGATCAAACTTAATACAAAAATATATTGTATTCAATATTAAAATATATACCCGTATTCACCATCCCGGATTTTTTTTACGGTACATTTTTACAAAGTTTATTTTAAATAACATTCTCACAAAATTCTACATCTTGTACGTAGGTCCGCCCGGACTATGGTGGTTAATAGTAACTCATGTACTGTACATAATTAGAGTATATGCCTTTTTTATTTAGTAAAAAAAAACATACTCACTGAGGAGTGAGGAATGTAGATTAATTTAATCCGATTATTTTATAAGAGGAAAAAGGATGGGTGGGTGGATGACGTGTCATGTGCACAAGTAATAGCGATTCATTTGTAGGAAGTGGGAAGGAATCTAGTAACTGCCGCTTTTCTGTACTTGCTGCCTGCCCTGCCCTGCTTCCTTCCTCCCTCCATTCCCCTTATTTTAATACAACTCCTGTACGGATTACATATGGATAACTATCAACTACGACTCCATAAGATTAGTGTTTTAATCCACTGATTAAGGTAATGTGTTTTGGGATAGTAGGTCTCGGGTTTAAATTGTCTTCTTCGTATATTATACAGAGTAATGCGACTAAGTGCACTCTTCGATAGACAAAAAAAAAATCAACTATTCCCTCCCCTTCTTTATGATGTTTCACATTCAGTTGTGGGAAGAAATAAGAAAAGGGATATATGTAGAGGAAAATGAAGATAGAGAAAAGGAAGTGGGCTCAAAAGGAATAGGAAACCACGAAACATTTACTAAAAAGGAAAGTGGAACATCTTAGTGAAGTTTCCTAAAAAGAAAATGTGGAAGATTTTAGTGACGGGGGTACAACTCTACGAGTATCAACTATCTATCTTCTATTCAATTGTTATCTATATTTTCTCTTTTGAGCACGGCTATTATGAGTAGTACTACCTCTTATCTACCCTCAAACCAGTATTCATTTGACTTTTTGCGGTTTACGAGGTTACACTTTGACCGTACTTTTCTCCATTTGTATATTACGAGTATATTTTTTGTTGACAATGTTTTATTTTTTTTGTGAAACCTTACTTTATGATAATATAAGTATGTTTTTGTTATATTTAAATAATTTTTATTTGATTTTTTATTGTCGAGTTCAAATTTTAGCAAGTTTTATTTTAAATAGTGTGAGTAATTTGAAGTGGATAGAGGTGGATCCAAATTCTTTTCTTAAACATTGTTTCAAAAATGATACTCCGTACTCCATAGATAACAGTTGAATAAAACGGAGGGAGTATCAACTAACGATAGGGGTGTTCAAAAGCGAACTGATCAATCTAGATCGAATTGAACCAAATACAACTTGATCTGCTTCACAAGTCAACAAAATATTTTGGCAGTCTTTGATACAGTTTGGTTCTAGCTCAGAAAATACACAAAACCTTTATAGTCAGCCCAAATCCAAAAAACACGGATCCAATGTACCCGTCCGATCTAGTATAATCTCCAACTTTGATTCTTGGATATGGTCCGTCACAAGTTTATTTGGTTCCAAAATCCAAACTCAAACGGGTGATACATTACAATAGGACGATGATCCAAACAATTTAATGTCAGCAGCGATATAATATCAGTCGATTACCAAGAAACCAAGCAAATTACATTTAATTGGGTTTACCAGAATACAACACGATATAACAAAACGAAACATTTGGGAAAAGCTAAAAAACAAGATTGTCGACCGAAAATAATCCTCACTTACTATTAACACTGGAAAAAAATGCAATAGGTTCTTATGCGGGGGTTGGATCGAGAGCAGGAGTGTACCAACCATGGTGGATCGCCACAGCTCGTTTGTTTCTGGCAAGTCTAGATTTACGGTTGGCACCCGTGTTTCTGTGAAGAGTACCCTTTCCAACTGCTTTGTCAATAGCAGAATACGCTTCTGCAATCAGTGTTTCAACTGGGATAATTTCTTCGGGTGCAGCACCCGTCTTCTTCTTTAGCACATCCAGGGCCTCCATAACCTGGTATTATTCACACTAATGAAGATGAAGTAACAGGAATATTTGGTTCAAACTGTATCAGTCAGCTGACTCGTGATACGAGCTGTCACGCAAAAGAATTTACCTTTCTCATGCGAGTTCTAACTTCAGATTTGCGAGCCTTGTTTCTAAGACGCCGTGTCTCTGCTTGACGAGCTCTCTTGACTGCAGAATCAGGCTTCTTTTGGGTTGCAGCCTCGCAAACAACGGAGAAATTTTGGGGTCGACGGATTATGGAAAGTGACTGGTGTCCTACAATAATAAAACACCAAATAAAATGGATTTTGTTAACGATCTTATTACAATAAAATCAACTAATAAAACTCAAATCGTACACACAAACTGTCAACATTTCCCCGTATTTTCAAGGCTCCCTATGTCTATGTTGGAGATATCGTTTCACACATATGATGAACATTGCATTGATTGACGATGGAATTTCATGCATCTTAGTGTACCATTTGGTTTGTTCCATAATATTACAAAATTCTCTTATAACCCTTTTCACCCTTATCGCCCGTGTTCAAATCTTCTTGGCACATTTTAATATTTGCTTGAACACATCAATTCACACCATAAGAACTGAATCACACCACCACAAAGATCAAGTCCAAGTTATCAGCAAACTAAGATCTTGTTAATTCATCTTGAATGAGACATTTTCATATTGATATAATGTAAAACCAACACAGTTAATTTAAATCCTATCGACATACTCATTAACCAACTAAAACCAGAGACTAAAAGAAAACTAATAGACTGTCATAAGAGTCACGCTCACGCTCACAACAATGTTAAATTCAAAGTGGTCATTTTTCACCATAAAACAATCTGTTTTTCACTCTGTCGCACCCTACGAAGGTCGGGAAATCACCTAAATGCTCAAAAGTCAAAACCAAATCTCAATTTGCATTTCAGTCACATGTTCACATAGACAGTATAAATTCAAGAACAGCATCATTAATGGATGAACAAAATCCTGAAATTCATGACAATGGAACTTGCATGACATCAAACAGCTAACCTAGTAGTAACCTTACACACTTGAAACCACAAAACAAAGAGAATTCAACAAACCAATAGAGAACACAGAAGAAATCCATCAAAGGTGCAAACTTTATAAGAAACAACATATTCAAAACCCCTTAATCAATAAACACAAGCAACTAAATAAACATCATTTAGGGCTCATTTGGGATGGAGGCAATGTATCGGGGTAATAGAGCTAAAATGAACTAGAAATGGAGGAAATTGGTGCTTGGTTGTGGCATTTTATAGTGTAAAGGAGATAGGAGGGAGAAACAATTACCCAATTGGGGGAGTAATCTTTTACCCCAATAGCCTATATTACCCTCATTTTCTCCATTTCCGCTAAGCATCATCACTACTCTCCGTCATTTTCTAGTTCATTTTAGCTCTATTACCCACCGATACATTACCCAATCCCAAGCGAGCCCTTAGTCTAATATTGTTAACAAAAATGTGCAAATGAAGCAACCCCAACAGAAAATTCACTAAAGATGCAAACTTTATGATCAACAACATGTCCAAAAACCCTTAAACAATCAACAAAAGCTACTAAATACCCCTAATTTAGCCAAAAATTGTTAAAAAAGTGCAAATGAAACAAACCCAATAGAAAATATAGAAGAAATTCACTAAAGATGCAAACTTTATGATAAAAACATAACTAAAAAACCCCTTAAACAATAAACACAAGCTACTAATACCATAATTTAGCCAAATATTGTTTAAAAAAAATATGCAAATTGAAACATACACAATAAAGATGGTAATTTGTGAATTATAGAACCAAAAAATCCCAGAAAAATCAAGAAAGAAGTGAAATTGTACCTTGGGAAAAGAAGGATTGAGAGATGTTGGAAGAGAAGGTGAGAGGCTTGAGTGAAGAATTAGAAGAAGAAAGAGATAAGGTTTTGAAGTTAGATGAAAGGGATAAGCATTGAGAAGTGAGACATGCCATGTTTATGCCTGCCATTATCTTTTTCCTCTTCTTTCTGGAGTTTTGATTTGCAGGAGCAGCAGCACTAGCGCTGTGGAGGAGGTAAACAGCGTTTCTTATCCAAACCCAGGAAGACAGATGAAGTAGTATGAAACCCAAAAAAAAGGGTAAACGGGTTAGAGTTGTTCGGGTCAAGTTAGATCGAGTGACTTGAATCGTTTTCGGGTTTGTAATTCGTATGCGGAAATAAATATTCAGATCGACCTAATTTGATTGCTTATAAACACACAATTATTTAATGTGAGATATATCCGTTACAAATCGGTGACGAATTAAATAATACAGAGTATCACTTGATTAGATAAGACAACACCAGGGAGTATCAAATTTGTTGTAATTATCTACTCAAGTGGAGAATAATTGACCTGTTGCACAGTTATAACGGATATGCTCGTTAAAAACAAGAATTGCAAAAATTTGTCGAATCATTGTCTCAAACTCTCAATGAACGATCCAAGACCATGTCCTTTGAATCGAATAATGATAAATTTAAATCATATAGTAGCACTCCGTAAGAAGTTAAATACTCGAGTCAAGACCGCCACCACCAGGCCGGACTCATGGTCGAGAAGGCCCACTGTATATGTTGGGTGGCTAGCTCTAGTCTCAGTTGCCAGTTGCCATCCATTGGACTAATAACTATGAGTCCAAGACCCTGAGGCCTGATCCATCAAGTTCAATGGTTGGGCTCTATGTCTATAAGATGTAAGCTTCAAAGTTCAAACCTTATTGTTTCATTGGACTTGGGCTGACCATGCATCGGTGTTAAATATTTTGATTTTGTTTTATATAATCATGTAACCAAGAGACGGACCGGAGGGGGTGGGTGCACAAGTCCGCAACTGCACCCCCATTATTTTGATAGACTCGTTATAATTTTGTGACGAATGTGAACCCGTTATAAGGAAGATCAACTGTATTTTAAAATTAGGATTCACTTGAGAAGCCTAAGGATGATGATGATGATCATGAAAATGGTGATGCATCACTTGGGAAATTGGATTGGATTGGATTGGGATTATTGATGCGATGACACAAGAAAGTAGAGTACGTAGTTTGTAGAAAGTGAAGTGTGGAGCAACACCAACATACTACTCCCTCCGATTTTTATCTATTTTTTGTTGTTTCTTTATTTGGCTGAAACATCCTTTATTTCCTATTTTTATTTTAGGCCATCAATCTGTGGTCTAGAATCATCTTTATATTTCTTTCTCTTCCTTCTTTTATTTTGAACCACATATTCTTACCCCTTATTTTCTTCCCAAAACCAAAAAAGATAATAAAAAATTGGAGGGATTACTCCATGTGATGATGCATTTGCACATAGCAAATCCACGGCTGCGAACCGAACCAAGCATATACTTACAAAGCTACAAACAGGGACAAATAACAACCAATAAACAAACACCCTCTAGCTAGCTATACTCCATGCCAACTTCTTCATCATTGCACTTTCTTACCTCTTTTTTGCTACAACCATTGTACACCCCTCTTTCCAAATCCCACCTTTTTTGTATTTTCCAATTTAACTATATTTGCATTAACTTACCTTTATTTCACAAACAATCTAATACTAATGACTAGAATGAATGAAGCGATTACGGAGTACTATTATTTAAGACAAGTCGGTACTCTCATACTTTGCCTAATGCTAATCTTAGCTTACACAAGTCCGTTAAAAGATAAAGGATTTATGTCGGACCGGGTGAGTGACAGTCGGTAGTCAAAACCCACATGGAACTTGAAAAAGGTAAGCCAAATGGTAAAAGGTATAGGTACTAGGTACTGGTCTTGGATGGCTGAATTAGACATTTTTCGGCTCGTACAAAGTTAATTAATATAGCTAGGTGAAAGTTATTAATTACTCCATTTGAAATAAGGCTATGAAGAAAAAAAAAATGATACGGAGTATATTTTTGTATTCATTTAAAACTTTAACTTGGTCGTCTAACAATATGGACAGATAGACAATACAAAAACAAAAATGTCTAATTATCAGCAAAAGGCACATCTTATATTATCAAATTTGGTTATTTATTTAACCGATATTAATCTTAAAACGAATGATCGATTTTAAAACAGCTATCAAAATATCAAATACAAATTGCTATCAGATCAGAGCCAGTGTGATCAATGGTCACGGGTTTAAATCTTGACATCCCCAATATCTTTAATCTCGACGGGCATTCGAATGAGTATAATAAAATATAAATATAATAATTAGACCTCAATCATCACCTTGAAATTTCAATTTTTCATATACCAATCTCGAACACATGACCCCATCGAACACATGTAATGTAGGGAGTACTTGTTATTCACATCCATCATTAATCCAACGTCCAAAAGATTACTCCTATTCTTCCCATATAGGGGGCCACTCAAAACCCTAATAGTGATCTAGTCCAAAAATTGCACAAAATTGGAAAATGGGCGTGCATGGCATCCGAATTCCATATACAATAATACAAGGAACGTAAGTGAGATTGCAACACCGACGACGTATGTAATAACGTACGTACGTACATAATGTAGACATAGCATGCGGTCCACATTATTTTAGAAACCCTAATAAAGCAAAATATGAGATGGACCACCCCCTGTATATATTAAAACCCTAATCATTATCCCACATTATATACTTATCATTATTATCTTTTGTATATGATTTTCTGAACCCTAGTACAGTACTCGGGTTTTTTTTTTTTGTCTTTGTTGTTCGATCATTAGGATTTTTAGAGTACGATTCTTTGAAGGTAATGAACCATGATGAGCACTGAAAAGTATTGAATATTGCAATCATTTTATTTGCTCACCAAAAGACTGCTTTACACTAAAAGGATTGTGTAAAAAAATCAAAGATTTTAACTTCCTCTTCAATTATTTGCTTGAATTATACATGATGTCATTCAATAATCTAATTGTTTGATTGTTAGAGTTGATTGCATTTTAGAATGAGTAGTTTAGAGTATCACTTTGAATCTAGTATTTGATATAAGTATATAACTACTTGTTTCACAACAGATATCTTATTAAAAATAATACGGAATAATGTGTAAACGGAAATATATTGTTTAAAATAATTAACTAAAATGTTGTAAAAAAGTTAAAGGTAATTAAGATAAAATTACGGAAGGAACACGATTACATAGTCACGTACAGTACAGTTGTGTAAAGCAAACGATTTGAACTTGTGTGAACAAACTAGGTTAAACTTGTTCGTGTGTTGAACCAGAGTACACTACAATTACTATGAATGTACGGAGTAGTATATTTGATTTGATATAAATCCGTTAATACATGTAGCAAATCTATTACTCTGTACATAATAAGATGTTTAATACTTTGGTCGTGAAAAATGGAAATACACATTTTTATAAAGTTTGTAATAATTCACATAAATCATACTGGTACTCCATTACTCAGTACTTCAAATCGAGTACGTATAGATAGACATTGAAAATAGAGTTTTTTGTCAAAAAGCACCTAACATTTACACTTTTTCTAAAAAAGGCACCTAAAGTTTTTTTTTTTTTGCCCAAAAGCACCTAAAATTCTCAATGTTTTGTTTAAAGGCACCAAATGCCACTTTCCGTTTAAAAAAGTACGAATACAGGTTAGAATTAACGGATGTACGTATACTCTTCTTAATACACTAAATATACGTATACATACCCTCATTCTTCCTCCCATAATCAACTAATACCCAATTCATATCTTCCTTATTTCCCCCCAAAAAAAACTTTCCTCTTTCTCAATCAAACTCCATTTTCCTCTTCCTTAGGGTTTGTTGTTGATACTCGAAAATTAACAATAATTAAGCCATACTTCAAAATTATACTCGAAAATTAGGGTAGCTAACCTAAAAAATGAAATTGAACTCAAAAATTAAATTTGTTTTGTTGATGATTCAGGCGATTATTTACTTAAGGATAAAGAATCGTAATAGAGACTTACCGATTGAGCAATGGAGTTTGATTGAGAATTCTTATGAAACATGGAAGTGAAGAGGAAGGGTTTTTTTGGGGGAAATTGGGAACAATAGTTGATCAGATACTGGTTATTAAGGGAGGAGTTAGATAGAGTAGAAGAGTGAGTATACGTATATTTAGTGTATTAAGAAAAGTATACGTACATCCGTTAATTCTAACCTGTATTCGTACTTCTAACCTGTATTCGTACTTTTTTTGACGGAAAGTGGCATTTGGTGCCTTTAAACAAAACATTGAGAATTTTAGGTGCTTTTGGGCAAAAAAAAAAACTTAAGGTGCATTTTCTACGGAAAGCGTAAATGTTAGGTGCTTTTTGACAAAAAAACTCTTGAAAATATACATCAAAACTATGCAATAGGTTTTCTTAAAGACATTTTTGGATATCGGATTAATCTACTATGTAGTATAAGAACAACCCTCGCTCTTTTAGTTTAACATTATTTGATATGTTGTAAATGCCGTAAATATAAGACTATTGAATAATAAGATAGAGGCCGGATACAAAGGTATAAGACATATGAAGTATATGAATAATGAATGCTACTCTCTCCATCTTTTTGAATTAGCTCTAAATTCTTTTTTATGGACTTTTTTTGAGTAAGTCCCATTTCCTCTTAAGAAATATTTTATCTCTATTTCTCTCTCATCACATGCACCATATCAACACTATCCTCTTACTTTTTCACGTTTTCTTAAACTTCGTGTCCAACCTCAATGAGACTAATTCAACAATATGGAGGGAGTAGTAGTACTTCCCGTCTAAGTTATTTATTATGAGTTCCCTTTTATCGATAACCGGAAAATAAATTGTAGGTAGATCCACCAATATATGTATATATAGGATGTGAAGTGTGAAGAGAATTGGATGAATAGAATAGAATAGGATAGGATATATGCAAAGGGGTTTGTCCAACCCCATAAAATGTGCTGACAAAGAAGAGATGAGATAGAAAAATGAGGTGCAATAAGGGAGTTGAGGTTTTGCATTAAATGTAGAATTTGCATTTTACATTTTACAAGTGTGTGTATATGTAGTACTCGTACTAGTAGAGTGGTACGTAGTAGTAGCTCAATTGTCCTTTCAATTCTAAGCTAGGACCCTCATCTCATGCTTCCTTTTCCATCTAACTGCCTCCATCCCTACTACCACTACTTAAACTTATCAACGCTCTACGTAACATACACCATTTTTTTTCACTTACAAGATAAGGTTGTTCATATAAGAAGTTAATCCGTTATCCAAAAATGTCTTAGTCGCTAAAATCTCATTCGGTGTAATGATCAGCATTAAAAGATACACTAAATTGTTTAAAGAGGTGGTACAAAAACTCGGTATCATATATAAGTACTTGTATGTCTTCTCCTGTGAGATTCTCGATCAAGTAGTAATCATCTGCGGAGTATAAGATTTCTTATAGTAAATGATTATGTAAGTAGTTAGATATATAAAGATCTTACAAATAATTTAACAGGGCTGGACATCGTAACTCATAACAAAAAATGAATGAAAATAGTTGGACTGCTATCTTACATTTCCACGAATATCATTTTATAATATCATCTTAGGTAACATTACAAATTTGTGCTAATAAAGTCATGATAATATATAGGATAAATCCCGTCAAACAAATTCGATTTTTTTTTCATGATTTGGGTAGACAATTGAGGGCAATGATCATATCAATTTCCATGTTTGTTCATTACTGCAATAGTCACTTAAGAATATAAATAAAGAGGAATATAAATGTAAGTAAGTAATGAAAGTGTAGAGTTAAATGTACTCCCCTTCCTTAACGTACATGTTCCATATTTCCGTTTTAGGTAACTTCATTGAGATGTTTTACTTTTCTTTTTACTTTCTACAACAATCTAACATTTCCCGCTTGATTATTTTATAGGAAAATGAGTTGGCGCCACCCGGTGACGCCTAATCTCTGCGCCATCGGGGTTATTATGGTAATTTGGATATATATATTTTAATTTTCATCTTTTAAAGTGTGAATTCAAACCTAAAAAGTAGTAGAGGATAGTTTAGTAATTTCAATTTTTAGTTAGTTAGAAGATAGATTTTAAAAAAATCTCAAAGAATTACTTAAGATTTTGTAGGACTATTGGCCGGTACATAGACTTATCAAAACTTGATCTGACCCGCAAACCTACCCGACCCGTTGTCGTGAACTCATTTTTTCGACACGTGACCTGTAAATTTAGGGTAAAAATATGATCCGTCAAGTTCAACCCATTGGGTCAACGAATTTATTACAATTAATAAAATATTTATATTTATATACTGTATTTGGATTATGATTAAAAAATTATTATTTTACTATTTTAAATTACAAATGTAAAAAATATTCAATTTAATATAAGTTTTTTTTTATCATTTAATAAAAAATAATTAAAGACTAATGATAATACTATAAAAATAAACTATTTTGTGCCCCGTATTCTAACCATAAGCCGACCCATGTTCAACCCGTCCCGTTTGACAAGTCCTGACAAACGGTTCAACCAGGTCGGGTTTGGGTCATATAGCTTCGGGTCGGGTCACTTTCACAAATGTAGCATGCAATATAATCCACTATATGTTATACTACATACTTATTAATTATCTTTAATATTTTCTAATGTCAATGAAAACGCCTCAACCCCGTGAATTTTCATGGGTTAGTACACTAGTTCAATTCAATTGATGTATTATACGGAGTATATGAACATAAATGTACTCCGAGTATTGTTAAAACGTTAACAATAAAAATAATAAAGTAACGTATATTGGGATATATTTGTGTTAAATCTAGGAAACATAAATTTTAATTTTTTGATTTTATTCTAACTAAATAGATATGAAATTACATATATCCTTGTGTATTTAGGAAGAAAAATGAAAATTCAATTTTTATTTTTGTATTTTTCTTATTTTTTAATAATGGTGGCGTCGAGATTCAGCGCCACCTGGTGTCGCCCTATCACTGTCCTATTTTATATCTCTCAAATGAAGATTTAATGGGTAGATCTTAAAAACTTGAAGGAAATGGATCATCTCTATTACTTTTTCTCTCCATTACCTTTCATTACCTCTAATATAACAATATAATATCATTAATCATACTCCACCTAATCAAAACCGATCACCGTTGGATCGTTTTGAAACAAATCTAATCCATCCAAAAGTAATGGAAAGCAATGGAGAGAAGGAAGTAATGGAGAGGAACTTAACTGATATACTTATGAAGTACGTATCTTTTTTTGGTTTACATTATTTGTTACCCCACTTTCTTTTCTCACGTTCATTTTATTTCACATATTTAACCCTTCTTAATTTTTTTCTCTAAAGTTAAAGTGAAACATCATTAAAAATGGAAGGGAGTAAGTGACTGGTTAAAAAAGTACTCTTATCCCTCCGTTCAAGTTCAAACCGCCACTATTCCTTTTTCGGGTCGTTCAAGTTTAAACTTCTCATTTTCATTTTAGTCATTATTTTAATATTAAACAAATACTTCAAATCTTACGTATTTTGAAAAATGTCACTATTTATTCTACTTTTAATATTAAACAAATATTTACCCGTTACACATTTATACCTTTAATAATAAATAATTACGAGTAGTTTCTTAAAACTTACTCGAATATGTTAAAAGCAAATCGATAGGTTAGCTTCTAACTTGAACGGAGGGAGAAGGAGTAATAATGAGTAGCACATAAATGATGAAAAGGCTATGAAAATACTCAAATATTAGTGGTATAGACTAAAAAGAAAATGAAATGTTGCATCATATCAATCCCATCCAAATAAAATAAATAAATTTAGTGGGATCTATTGTTTTGATGTAGAGAGCCTACTTCACTAGGGCTTCTGCCCTATATATTTTGATACGTACATCACTCTTCCACTAAAGTCAACACAAATCCATTTCATCATGCATGTGCGTCTCGTCTCCTGCCTTTTTTTTTACTGTACTCACCATTAATTCCAAGGTAGCTAGTAAATCCACCGTAATTCTTCTTTCCCTGTAATTACTGTGTTAATTAGGGAGTACTGTACTGTAGTAGTAGTTTACTGCGGAGTACGGTTTTTTTTGGTTGAAAACAGAGCTCTATGAATATACTCTAATACTCGTACAGACTAACTCATCAGATCAGATCATGCTTAATTATTGATTGAGAGTGTATCCATAGGGATCGGAGGATGTACTACGGAGTAATTTGTTCAGAACTCTAGCTATGAATGAATAAAAGCGAATGATAGACGGCCATGCATGAAAACAAGGGGAATTGAAAGAAAAAACAATTTCTGTAAAATTTTAACCAGAAGTGTGTGATCGAGTTGCTTCAACCTCCACATTTTGTAGCTACTATGAATTGAAGGCATGAAATTACGCTGCATAAACCAGCAGTTTTCGTAATTTTACTACTCGTACTTGTTTTCTTAACTTCACGAATACGGAGTAGTAAAAGATTGTAGGTAAGGCTACTTTGTATCAAAAATATTACGGAGCATTCCATATAAATTTGAATAATAATCAAAATATGAACCTTTGCATGTTAGTTCGAATTCAAAATTTAACATACGGAGTACATTAAAATAATCTATACACGGATAATGTGTTTATAACGAGCAAGTTCGGAATTAAGGAATAATATTAACCCAACTTGCTTAAAATCATTGACGATGACAATGATTAGTCGTGATCATCGTCTACTAAAATACTACTCCGTACTTCGTAAGAGCGGATATGTAAATACCACAATTACTCCCTCCATAATACAACAAACATAATTATTAATTTAACATAAACATATAATTAAATCCATAAAGCTTCACATATAGAAGCATACATAAAAGCATCAGTCCAAGATACCTATTACAAGTACGTCGATTACACACAACATTAATCTAGATAATTACGTAGATCAGATTAACTAACATAAAGCAGTCTACTAACCTACGTACACACACAAACACGTACGATTACATTATTCATAGTACGTACTTAATTCCTTAAACATTTTACATACTTAAAACACCTTAATTAAACACCTTAATTATCTTTATAACTTCATAATATTAGTGGCTGCATGGCATGGGGAAGTCAGTAAGTCCACATGCCGTCAAGCTCACCACCACCGCTGCTGCCGCTACCACCACCACTGCCGCCAGCCCAGCTTCCCATCATCGCACCAAGCTCACCACCACTAGCGAACCCACCACCATGCATTTGGGCCGGGCCACCGATCCAAGGCAGGGTTAGGTTTTCTTGAAGTGACCTAAGGCTAGGAAAGGCAGGGTTAGCAAAACCCATCATATTGAAATTGGTAGAATTTCCATTCCTTGGTGTACTTGGTTGAAAAGTCAACTCAAAGGGGTTAAAGTTGCTAATCATGCTATTATTATTATTATTATTATTATTAGAATTAGGGTTAATACTAATATTAGGGTTGCCAACAACGTTGCATGGAGTAGAGTTAAGGTTGTTGATCATGGAGAAACAGGACACGTGCTCTTTCTTGATTGGTGCTGAGGAGTCATTAGAGGGGTCGACGTTGGTGTTGGTGTTGGTGTCGAACGAGCAGCAGTCGCCCCCGTAGGGCGAGGAGTCAAGGAGCGGGGGCAGCTGTTGGGAGACGGAGGACGGGGAGCTACACACCTCCCCGCTGTAGAAGCTCATCCCACCTCGGACCTTCTTCTGGACTGACGGCCCAGCCGACCCCGTTCCCGGCCCGATCTTTTGAAACACCCTCGATATCACCCACTCATCCTATATCCAAAAATATTATCGTCAAATAAATTCTAACAATTCTAAACCAGGATGAAAAACACATATATGTTCATCTCTTATTAAAATCGACATTAGATCTACAAAAAATGTTAATGGGAGTATTACATAGTCATGTGATAATATTAATACTTTTAGACAAAATGTATTTTCTATAGTTTGTCATAATAAATATTTTGAGCATAAAGGGGCATATCACATAAGAGTGGCAGACATAATTGCGCACATTCTTTATGTTCGTAACTTCATTAATTGGACACACAACTTAGGATACGTTAGAAAAATGAATTTAATTCCACATATCATTTTATCATGCAACATAACCGTATTAACTAACATCCATTTGTACATGTATTTAAGTCTTACACTCCAAATAATTAATGCAATTGTACTTTAGATATACTAGTTACATAGATCACTTAAGACCTACGTACAATAAGTCGATACTACTCTTCAAATTAATTTTATACGGGTTATTTGTTTAATTTTGATTAAAATAGTAATCATAATTAGGAGCATTAAAGATAAATAAATGACCGACATGGAAATAATACAGAGTAATAACTAGAAAGTCATTTGTTTAGCTTAATTATGTTGAAACGATTTTTACATGCAAACACGAGATTATTGTTAAAACAAAAGTGGGGTTATTACCTTGGAGGATCGAGAGAGGTAATGATAGGCGAATTTACCCTCGAGACGATACTCGTGCATAACCCAATTACTTTTTTCACCCTTAGGAGCACGACCACGGTAAAAAACTAAGGTTTTCTTCATACCGACAAGTGAGCTGGTCTTTGAGCTGTGGATTTCCCGGTCTTTTCCGGTTGCCTTCCAATAACCGGCTTCAGTGGCCCGGTTTGTGCGTAACCCGGTCGGGTATTTCCGGTCCCTTAGGCTGAAGAAGTACCATTCCTTCTCCCCCATCTTTGCTTTCTCTACATTTGGGCAAAAGTAATGAAATTAAAATTTACCCACTATTTTATTGTGTTAAAAATTGTCATTAATAATTTGTGGTATAATAATGTTCATGGATGAATTTATTAGCAAAATTAAAAGTTACTCATACACAAAATTGACTACATACTGATACTCTATTTGTTGCGTCGATCATTAATTTATCTTTGATCGTACTTCATACATATCTATATATTTGTCCACTTTCAATATTATGTTCAAATATATCAAACAAAATGGATGAACATATAGATACGGTGAGAGTAATATTAATCAATAATTACAAAGAATATATAAAAGTAAACAAATAACCAAAACTACGCGATTATACGAGAAAGATCACTAAAACATTAAAGAAATTAAGCATTTATTCAACATTATTTTATGACATAAAAAAATGTCGAAAATATTTTATGCTATACAAAATTCATTTTTGGAAAAAAAAAGAGAGAAAAAATTGATTAAAGTGTTACGCATAGTACTCCTTAGTGAATTAGCTTTATTAGAATATTATTAAAGTGTTAGTATTATGATTATCCATATAACCCTAATCTCCTTAATTAAAATGAGTATTGAACGAAAAAATGATTAGTCTTGTGTAAAATCGTTATTGTATTGGTAAATTTGTATGATGTACACCATAACATTAATTATCTTTGATTAATTAGGTATATAAGGAGTATATAACATTAAAAAGACTATTTTAAACAAAAAAAAAAGGTTCTATGTATATTTAATTGATTAATTTTTACCTAAGTACATATCTTAGGTAAATGGAGTAAAAATAATCACTATAATAAATACGGATCAAAAGATAAACAAATGATTGCAACGGAAAATGTAAAAAAAAAGAGTAAAGATTTAATAGGTCATGATACTCAGAAAAAAGTGAAGAAGGGTAAAAAAAGGAAAAGAAATTACCAGGAAGTTCCCAAGGCTCACACTTGTTAAGATCAACTTCAGCAATGGCACGACCAGTAAAATTACCGTCAAGGACTTTCTTGAGAAGATAGTAAGTGATGAGTTCTTCATCAGTAGGGTGAAACCGGAACCCAGGCGGTAAATTTGTTTCACTGTTGTCAAAGTGGAGAAAAAATGGCTCCATTGAACCAAGAAGAATAAGAAGAAAAAAGCCGAATTTTATTTTCACTAAAGGTAAAAAAAGTTAGGGAGAGGGTTTTCTGAGTTTTGTTGCACAACTTTACAGTTCACAGTTGAGTTTGTAGGGGGGATTTAAATGATGTGCACCATGATATAAAAAGGTCGGTCCAAGCCCCAATAATAATAATAATAATAATACGAAGTATGTGTGATCTCGTCCAAGTAACCTACCACTTTTTTTATTGGATATATAGTGTATTACTCCCTTCGTTCAAATTCAAATGGTATGTTTTACTATCGGATACTATTTACAATTCAAGACAATCAGTAATATTCCCAACAATCTATAAGAGAAAATATGGTCATGTGAGATCGTGTTTGATTCGTCCTTATGAATAGATTAACAATATCGATTTTTTATAATTTTTGTTAATGTAAACTGAAAAATATTGACGATTTAAAACGTGTCTCAATAAGTGTGAAAAAACAAACGTATCTTTTGAATTCAAACGGAGAAAGTATTTTTAAGCTACGACTTCCGGGAAAAAAAAGGAAGTACTCCGTAAGTTTTTATTATTAAACTGATCGTTTATTTTGTAAATCTTTAGTCTAAAAAATAAATATAGTGAGTATTTTTTATTAAAAGTTTCTTTATGGTTAGAACTTTAACTTCTCAAAAATCTCGGTTATAACCTCCTAATAAAAAAAAAATTCCCTTTAATTCATGGTCTTTATTAGAAGATTTTTTTTATTGGATTTTGTAAAGTTCAAATTTATATCGCATCATGAAATGTCCGGTTAACCATCGTTAATTTAGTAATTATTATACGAGACATATCATGAAAGGGTCCTTTGTACAACAAAATCATTCATTTATAAAAGAAATACTCCACAATTCATTATCCTTTTCCCTAACAAAATCATCTCTTACGGTATATCTTCTTACTTTTTACATCACCCTTATTCACTAAATTCTACCATTTAATTAAATTACTACTGTACTCAAATACAGGAGTATTCAATTTACAATAATTTTGAATAGTTTATATACTCCCTCCGTTTCTTATTTTTTCACATTATTTTTGGGAAGAAATTACAAAGGTGAGATATGTCGAGAAAAATAATTAAAGTGAAAAGAAGGTAGAGTCACAAATAATGGAAACCACAAAATATATACGAGTACTAAAAATAAAAGTGAAACACCTTACGAAAATACGAAGTAGGAGTACGAAGTATTAAAGTTTCCTACAACAGAAATGTGAAGGGAGTAGCTGTGTGTGTAAAAATATACTCGTACTTCTTAATACTTATCTTAATACTCCGTATTGTTTTTGATTCGTACTCGTATCTACTTATTGATTTTACATTAATACTCGTACCTATTTTCGAGACATTGATTTTACATACGAATTAATTACTAATCCATAACAAAGTTACTCCAATAAAGTCATAATTCTTGTGAAATCTTCCAAATCAACAAAGTAAAAATACAGATAAGTGTATACGTATAATCAGTTGATCTTCTTTAAGATGAATAATTAATTTTAAAATTATAACGGGTCAAATATCATCTACTGTGATGAGATGAGACAAATATTTCACTAACTTTTATATGAATTACTGTATTTTTTTTTATTACATTCACTATTTTTCTATTTGATTCATTATAAAATTACGTATCCGTCACAACTCACAACTCACAGGTATAACAAGGGAATAATAATGTTACATAATTAGTGAGTAATCCGTAAGAAGTTGCATTAAAAATTGAGGCATTACTATTAGATTTGTTTATTATTTTTAAGTATTTGATTTTGATAAAGCAAGTTAAGTTAAAATATTGGATTATTTAGAGAAGTTTTGTTTTGTTGTATAGTGAAGTGTCCAGTATCTGTATCTGATATTTTATCTTCCTTTTCCTTTTCCTTTTCCTTGTGGTTGCAGTAACAAATCTCTCTCATCATTTAATAACACACCAAGTAATTTTGATAGGCATGATTTAAGAGAGAGAATTTGGGGGGTTGGAGTTGGAGTTGGAGTTGGAGTATTGCGTGCGTGCGTTGGGAAATTTGCAGCAGGCTAGTATTCCTTTGTCAGTAAACATTTCTTGGACTACTTCCATTTTCCATTTTACATTTTTTCAAATGAATCGTACAATTAATCGCATTGTAATATAAGAATCGGGGAAGATTCAAACCCGTGAACTGTTATCCATAATAATTAATCATAAATTCATAACCACTAGATTAAAACATATTCGATACCTTTTTTTTCTATTACGGTCCCACTAGAATAACCAAATCCAAGTTATATTGATTGCCCTGATATGGTCCGACCACTCGAATGTTACTATTACATACGAACCAGTACCATTAAAAATGTTGATGATGAATACCCTGAATACGACACGATCCTAACTCAATTATTCAATCCAAACCAGGCTCGATCCACCCGTTACCCTGGTAGGGAGTAAAGGGATGGAAATGAGGGGAGGGATTTTGCCATGAATCGAGAAAGCTGAAATAATATCTCAAAATGTCAGCATAGTACAAAAGATTTTTTTTTTATAGGCAAAATAAATAAAGAATTAAAAAATAGATTAAACAAAATAATAATAATATTGGGGGTGAATCTTTTGGATGGCAACAGAGAAAGACAGGCTAGGGTAGAGTGTAAGAAAAATATGTAAGCTATTGAAATGAGGTAACTTGGTAAATTATTTGATGATGGGTGAATGTTCTTTTACCTTTCTTTGTTTTGGTGGAAAGGGGGAGTAGATGGGTAAGATGAATTATTATTGTACTTGGTACTTACTTTTTTAGTATAATAATAATAATCATAATAAAATTTAAAAAATTGTCCACCAATTTCTTGTAAAAATTTGTTGTTTTAATCTCTCAATAATAATAATAATAATATATTATTATTATTATTATTATTATTATTATTATTATTATTATTATTATGGTATTAATGAAAGTTCCGTTTATAAAAATAATAATAATAATAATAATAATAATAATAAGATGCGATTGGGTATAGTTTCTTACCTTTCTCCTTCTCCTCTCTCAGCGAGCTCGACACGGATATTGTTTCTCTGCTCCAGCGGATTCGAAAATTCGCTTTATAACAAGATGCTGGAGCGCGTGCCGCAGTTCATATTTTCACTAGAATTAGTTTTGCAATGGCTAAGGGAGTGGGGCCCAGATAGTATCTCGGTTTTCTTCTAACTTCTTGTAATTTGTTCTGGTGTTTAATACAAGTTCCGTTTTTATAAAAAAAAAAATAAAAAAAAATATAATAATAATAATAATAATAATAATAATAAGCAAAGTGAGTCGTCGCCCAGATAGTATATCGGTTGCCTAAATACATCTTGTAATTTTATTATCGCCCAGATAGTGTTGGACTTGGGAGAGCACGCATCTAATTTTAATTACTCGACTTAGATTTCGCTATTGTTAAGGGGTGGGTGCCCAGATATTATCTCAGTTGCTGATAAGTGTGGTTTGTAGTGCCTATTTCGTAGTGTTTTGGTCCCATTTTCCTTGTGAAATCGCTCCTTGGGAGCGGTTTATAGGCTTCTTATGCTTCCTTTAGTTCGTTTCAGTTTCCCGAGACCGATTTGGAAGAGTTGGAGCGATTCCGACTCGATACATACACATTTTGGAGCCAACGGAGTAAAGGAACGATGACTCGATGCCTTGGAATCGACCCCGAGACCTTGGGACCCAATCCCGAGCCTCCGGGACCCGATCCCGAGTCCCGAGAATCGATGAGAAACCCATGAGAAGCAAGGAGGGACCGAAAGAAGCTTAAAGGAGGCCTACAAGGCTCAACCGGTTCCGGTTGAGGTGCACAAAAGAGAGGTGTTCTGTGAAGGGTCCATCCGGAACGGGACCAACTCATCCCGAACGGGATGAGCCCTTTTCAGGCCGCACTCCTTTCTTTCTTCTCCTTTCCACTTGTAACCCTATATATACTCTACCCTTGTTATGTTAAGCTTAGGCACTTCATATTAGACTAAACCCTAGATAGTTTTAGCATAGATTAGCATAGATTAGTGTAGATTAGTCTTTAGATTATCGTTAATCTTAGATTAATGCTTGTAATTTGGGAATTCTTCAAGATCTTCACCAAGCTTGACAACCTTGGATGTTTGTTTTGGGATTCTTCCATTTATGCAAGTTTCCTTCTTCCTTTCATCTCTAGTTTGGTATAATCTTCTTTTCTCTTCTCCTAATCTTTGTTTTATCATTAAAGTTTGATTCTTTGTTCTTGTTATTATTCATAGTTCATAGTTCTTGTTAGTTTCTTCTTGTTTGTATTAATTGCTATGTTGATCCATCTTGTTAGTGTTAGTTTTAGATTAGATATGTTAGAGTAGACTCTTGCTAGAGTTAGTAAGGTGATTAGGGTGTTAATGGGATGATTAAGGGATTGTTGGAGATGTTGGTGGAAGATTTGGGTTTCCTCTTGGTTTGATGCACATCACATGTTTGTAGAAATGCTTGAATGACTAAGTAGTTATGAATGCTTGTTTTTCTTGCCTTTCTCTTGTGGGTGATAGTTGTTTGTGGGTTCGGTCCCCTCATTAAGTTGCGAGAGCCCGGTGAGGACGACCCCTAGGTCGGTCTAAGTTGCGAGAGCCCGGGTTCGACCTAGGCCTATAGCGTGCTAGTAACCCCGATTGTGTTGTGTAACGCCGAGTTGGGTTTTAGGTGGAACCTCTAGGTGAGTCTAAGTTGCGAGAGCCCGAGCATTACCTAGATTACCCTACTTCCTCCTTCACCTCTAGTTCTTCCTCGACCATTCCGTTACCCCTTTGACCCCGACCTAATCCTAGCCCGTTTCCTTTGATTGTAGTCCTAGTTTTAGACCTAGTTTAGTCCTTAGCCTCCCCTTTAGAATAGTTTGTCTCGAACACAGTCCTTGACCGTAGCATACCTTAGTCCGACCTCCCGTCCCTGTGGATTCGACCCGACTTACCCTAACTACCTTAGTTAGGTTTGCCGGTTTTGTTTGACGGTTGGGATTCACGACAAATCTCACCCATCAGTTGCCCACCAATTTATTGTACAAGTAGTAACTTTTTTTTATTCAACAATAAAATTCCGTTATACTCCGTAGTAATCATAATGTTAACTTTAATGTTAAGATATGAAGTCACATTAAAATTTTGTCGCTCTATAAAGTTTAAATGGTGTTATCTTGTGAGAAAACTCAATCTCCGTTCGTCAACATGGTATCAGAGCCAGAGGTCACGAGTTCGACCCTTGGCAGCCCCCAATATCTCGAACTCTGAAGTGGAATCTCAGCAGCACACGGTACGGGGAACCGGTGCCCACTAACCACTCTTCAAGCCCAAAGGGCATTCGAGTGAGGGGGCGTAATAGAATATAAACGGACCTCAACCATCGCCTTAAGGTTTTGGTTGAGATGGTTCGTCAACATGGTATCAGAGCCTAGGTGAAAGACCTACCTCGACCATACAACTCCGTCAACACACCGACGTTCGAGCGTGCCGCCATCACTGCCTAGCCTCACGCGAAAATGGCCGGAGACGACACGCCTAATCCCCCAAATCCTCAAAAACTACACCCCATCTACACCGTCTCAAGTATTCAACAGCGAATACGAGTGCTTGACGGTGTCAAAGTCCCGTATGCAATTTGGTCACAGTTGTTCACTATCCATGCCAAAGGACACAAGGTGCTTGCTCACATCGACGGCACCGAAAAACCCACTGATGAGACCGAACTTGCTGCGTGGAACGAAATTGACTCAGTAGTTGTCCAATGGATTTACGGGACCGTCAGCGACGAGTTACTCCCTCGGGTCATGAAAGAAGGTTTCACTGCCCATGATGCATGGAATCGTGTTAAAGACATATTCCACAACAACAAGGGAGCTCGTGCGGCCTCATTGGAGCACGAGTTCATTAATTTAAAACTCAGCTCCCTGCCTTCTCTTGATGCCTACTGCCAAAAACTCCAAGACTTGGCTGGCCAACTCAAAGACGTAGATGCCGGAGTCACAGACCGGCGTCTCGTTCTTCAACTCGTCCGCGGATTACCAAAAGAATACAACACAGTTGCTTCATACATAAAACAAACGCTCCCGACGTTTGAGACCGCCCGAAGCATGCTCGAACTCGAGCACCATCGTCAAGCGGTCATCCCGGAGATCGAATCTCCGACCGCCTTGGTCGCACCAGTCACGGCCTCTGCCGCTGCTGCCGTCCCAGCCGCAACCGGTCATCGTCATAATAAGAACAACCGTCGCCCCAGAAACGATCGTCAGGTCCCACGACAACCTGACCAGCGTCTGTACCCCAATCAACAGTGGGGTCACCCTCAACCACCTCAGTGGTACAATCAATGGACCCCGCCGCCCTGTCCATACCCGACCCAACCAGGGTGGACAAACCCACACACTCCTTGGTCGCAGCCCCGTGCCACGGCCTCTGCCGCCACACGTCCATCCTCCTCTCGTCACCAAGCTATTCAGGCTCATCTAACGGAAGTTGCCCCACTCCAGACAACAGATATCAACAGTGCGTTCAACACCATGTCGTTACAAGGACCACCTGACACTCAGTGGTATATGGACACCGGAGCATCCACTCATCTTACTTCCGACCCAGGTACGTTGACCGCTCCATTTAATCAAAGTATGAGTACTTCTGTTTATGTCGGAAACGGCAATAGCATTCCAATTCAGTGATCCGGCTCATCCCATATACCCTCGTCTGACCGCACCCTTAAACTCCGTAATGTCCTTTATGCCCCGACCATCATCAAAAACCTAATCTCCGTTCGTCAACATGGTATCAGAGCCAGAGGTCACGAGTTCGACCCTTGGCAGCCCCCAATATCTCGAACTCTGAAGTGGAATCTCAGCAGCACACGGTACGGGGAACCGGTGCCCACTAACCACTCTTCAAGCCCAAAGGGCATTCGAGTGAGGGGGCGTAATAGAATATAAACGGACCTCAACCATCGCCTTAAGGTTTTGGTTAAGATATGAAGTCACATTAAAATTTTGTCGCTCTATAAAGTTTAAATGGTGTTATCTATTTAAAAGTAATCGTTACCGGGAACACTAGTTGAAGAAAAAGAACTATGAATACCTTCGTTAATTACGTACAAAATAATTTACCTTCTTTCTTCCTTTTCTATGGAGTAGGAGTACTATTTTTATAAAAGTAATAAGATTATCTATTTATTATCATCCTTGCAATAGAATTCGTCTCTAACGTTTTACATAGCTATGGACTTATAATCATGAATTTTCATACTCCGTATATTTTAAAAATAACAACTCACCTACATATTATACACGAATATTGAAATTTAATACTTCGTATTAATAATTTTTATTTCAAATGAACGCATTATTTATAATATCTAAACCGTTTAACGTCTAAAGTAATACGTACTTTAGTACATTAGAGATTTAGAGTAATGATTGGATCTTTAAAATCAAGATAGTGTGATCAAATTTATCCACATTTAGGCACTATTACTAGCAAGTACTCCCCACATGTAAATAGTTATGAACCTCTTTGTGACAAATGGATGGGTTAAATAACATCCCATAAATAAATAAAATAAAATAAATTTATAAAGTAGTTACTTGTTTGTTTTTATCTTATCCACTCAAGTGAATACAGAATACTCGTATTTTATTACAAGTAATATTTAACTTCTTACTCGTACAAATTTGTAACGAATATTCATGTGACAAACATTTAAGAATGGGTGCTTTTATAACTCGCTCTCTTCTCCCCTTCCCATCTTTGTTTTCTTCTCATCTACTTTCGGAGGAGTAGTTCAGTTATGAGCTTCGTACTAACTCTATTGTCCTCCAAAATGATATTATGATGCATTGGTTATGGACTAAGCATATGTTATGTTATACGGAGTATAATATACTCCCTCCTAGTTTGAGTATTCCTCCCACTTTCCTTTTTGAGCTTAGTTTGGTTTTCTTCTCACTTTCCTTTTTTGGATGTATTTTTAATCATTCTTTATTCTTCCTCCATTTCTTTATTCTTTTCCTCCACACCTAACCCCAACACCTTTTCACTTCATACCTCACCTTTTACACTTTATACCCAATGTATATATACTATATGACTATACTCTACCCTCCCTATAAGGCTATAATAGCTTAATAGGTCTATTTAATACTCTTTTCATTCGTATCCAAAGGATACGCTTATCTTTTGCACAATGATTAAGAAAATAATAAAATAATATTAAAAGTACAATAATTAGGGATAAAATTATATTTAATTATCCAAAGTGTACTTTTGTAATGACATATTGTGTAAATATGTTAGTAGAATAAGGGTAATTTGGTCAAAAAAATTGGACTAAAAAGGAAATGAGTCAATTGGATTTGAACGGTCCAAAAAGAAATACGTACCCTTTGGATACGAACGGAGGGAGTAAGAGTCATACTTTATCTTATTGTGACCATTTCGTTTATAAGAGTTGCTTGTAATTTCTAGTTCAAAAACACCACTCCTTCCATACCACTAAGATTTTTCCACTTTTATTCATTTGTGAGGGATATAATATTGAAGTGGGAAGATCATAGTAGTACGGAGGGAGTACATTAAATCATTGAAAATTTACAATAAGACTAATTTTTTTTTGTGATAATACTCAAAATTACAAAAAATAGTTGTATATATATAGAGTTACGTATATCCAATTATAATCTACTAATACGATGGACTAGTTAATACTAACATCCTAAATAACAGCATAGGTACAAGTGGTTATTGTATTGCCTAGTGGTAAAAACTTGTTGTCATCAGTCAAAAGGTCTCAGATTCAAGCTCATGCAATTTAATTTGATCATTCCCTACTTAAATAAATACTCCGTATTACTTCATTTGACTTGTTATAATAAAATGACGGGTAACTTTTTTCTAAATATACTACTCCGTAAGTCCGTAGTATCATGGTTAGAGCAAAGCTACGGCCTAGGGGAGATAGAGTATGAGTTAATAGGATGAGATGGAGTAACACTGGTACCTAATTGTATTGATCAATCAAAATCAAATCGTTAAACACAGGAAATAATAATAAATATAATGTCCAGCTAGAAAAAACTTGCATGGCTACACCTGATTAGAAGTTAACTAAATGACAAATAATAATGCAGATTACATCTTTTTCGGTAATTTAACCATCCACTGCTCTGCTCTGCTCTGCTGCCCTCCCTCTCTATCTCTCTCTATCGTAAAACATCACTGTCCCACTTGTAGTACGGTGTATTTCATAATTACACTTTTATAATTACGGAATATGTAATTCATTAGTCTTACTTTATTTCCCATGTTACTCGTATTATATATAATTCGTCCTTAGATTCTTGTTTAAGATAAAATATAATATGAGTATTAGCTACTACTGTGCATTCCATTTTGTTCGAGGACAAGTCACTCATGGATTCCTAAGCGTAACACATTCAACATAATTCTGCAAATGAACACCTCGCTGATTCTTTAATTAAGCCTCTGTCGCGTCCGTGTCTTCATCCTCTACTACTCAAGATCGGTCTGCCCCTAGGAACGTCGCTAATAGAGTACTACTCCTACATCGATAATACTCCGTATATGACTACATTCTTGATACAAATCCTATAATATCAATGTATCATGATTCATGATGATACTCATTGATCCAGAAGACGGAAGTGAGCCGAATCAAATTCGACAAAAAGTTGACTTGAGTAAAACGTTTCATAAGCGATTGAAACCCGACCTGCCAATAGTCAAAACCCAATAATGACTCAATCAAAATCCGACCCGTCCGTCCGATTACCACCTTTAGTATCGGATCGTCCGATCTTATATTGACTTTTCAGTTTTCACAATTAGGAAGTATAAAATGACAAAATGTAAAGAGTAGTTTTTGTTTCACAAAAAAATAAAATAAAACTCCATGTCCATCCATCCATCTTTCACACCCATCACAGCTTCAGAAACCGGGATTGATGGTCTGAGATTTTCAATTAATTTGTACTACTGTAGATGATTATTTTAGTAATTTTAAATTGATTAATGCAAATATTATGGTGTACGTATAATTATTAAATATCAACAATCCCAAGTCAGACCGCAGGCTTTATATCAAATCATATAATCAATGTACATACATGTTCTTGCATTCCTCACTCAATTTCAATTTCAATTTCATTGTGCGCTGTCTTCCATTTCCATAATCGTTTCAATTTGTTCGCAAATTCTTCTACGTTAGGGTCGTATCCGGGTCAAGTACTACGGATATACTCTGTATAAGACAAAAAAATAATAATAATAATAATAATAATAATAATAATAATAATAATATAATGCCTAGTTAATAGAATATGATTTGTCATTATATATCCACATATAAAATTTGGAAAGTACGTAGGGAGTAAGAATTTGTGATATTTGTTAAACACTAACAACGAGCCTATCAGCCTAGACCATACAATCAAATCCAAAAGGACAGGAGAGAGTTTACAATTCATATCCAAAATGTCGATTCTAAAAAAGGTAAAAACAATTGACAATAAAATGAGTGGTGATTCTCCTAGCCTTGTTATCCTCTTCTATGATTCTATCTACATAGGACACTTATCTTTACGGTTGAACTTAACTAATATAGTACTCTGTATAAGCTAATGATGCTTAAGTGAACTAAACGAATTAGTCTGAATCGAAGATAGTGTATACTGTATAAGTGTATAGGGCTAGTGTGCTTTACATGTTTTTGTTTTGGCAATATTTAAGAGCTCTAGGGTGCTTTCCTTCCGTCTCGTTCATTTGTTGCCTATTTCATTTTAAGTCGTCTTAGTCATTTGTTCGTCTTTCTATATCAATTATTTTTTTTTACATAGACATCACTTAGTTTCACATGTCACCCAATGACAGGGTCCCACCCCCTTCCTTGATCTTTATATCAAAAATAAAGGCAAACAAATCGGGAATATAAGTTGGAAGGCAAAATGCAAATTAGAACACTTAAGTACGAGTATCTATTACCTATATAAAAAGGGGGAGGAGTTTCATGGGATATGTTGCGTAACTTTCCTATTCCCAAACTACCCCTCCCCATTGTCCTGTACACTCCTAAGACTCCTAACTTTGCCAAGCTGCTACCACTATTATTAATATTTTTTTTTTTTAAAAGGAACTTGTATTAAACATCAGAACAAAGTACAAGAAGTTAGAGGGAAGTCGAGATACTATCTGGCCCCCCACTCCCTTATTATTATTATTATTAAAAACTTTGGTTTATCTATATAACTACAAATTCGTCAAATGGGTCAGATTAATAATAATGTAGAACGGGTTATACAAATTACAGGTTGTATTAATACTAGAATACGTATTCGGGATATATAGTTTCTTCCTCCTTTTTTAACCGTGATTTAAGTTGGAAAATATATACTCCGTACTCTACATCAGATACTTATTCTATTTCGATATTATTATTATACTCATTAATTATCATATTTATACAGCTGTACTTAAGCAGATTTATGGATTGGTTATTGATTTCGATCTAAATTAGAAAGGAGTATTCACACACCCGGGAGTAAAAGAGTTGTAATTGATTTTTTTATGAAAATTGAACCTCTATATTATACGGGGGTATATTATAAACTTTGAGATATGTGAGTCGATGCAATAGTATATCAATGTAGGTACGTAATCAATATGTGACTTGTTAAAAAATAACGGTAACAATTAATACCTTTTTAAAATCACGCATCTAAATAAATCTATTTTAACGCAAATCAAAATGTTAGGGCCCGAGCAAGGCCGGGCACACAAACTAGTTACCTAAAAAGATTATAAAATAAAAAGGTGCATAATAATGGAAGTAGTTTTTTTTTTTGACACCCTTTACTATTAATAGCTCCACTGTAACTCTGAACTCTGCCCTATCTCTTTTAACTCCTCTTACTTTTACATGAGCCTCCCTCCCTCGTCCACTGCCTTAATAAGTTTGCGTTAGATACGCATATTTATGTGACATACACATACATCAATTTGTGCAAACTACTGCTCTTTACAAAATGTTACTCCCTCCAATTATTTGGGTTTGCAACGTTTACTATTTGCATCAAAAATAAAAAAAACAGGTGTGGGCCACTATGAGTGATGTTATTGTTAGATTAAACAATATAATAATAAAAAAAAGTTACATATGTAAAAAATTAGTGAATATTTTGGAATATAATAATGAAAAATGAAGGGTATGTTAGTCATTTTATAAGAAATATAAAGTCCAAATTGGAAATGTAGCAAAACTAATTAATTTGCCAAATATGAAATACGTTGCAAAAACAAAGAATCGGAGGGGGTACTCACTTACTCGCTCTATCTCACTAAGAGAGTCACCTATTCTTTTTGGTAAAGGTGAAAATATATGGTGAAAAATGAAAGATAAGAAAAGATAAGAACATACGTGGAGTCAAAACTAATTGGAACCACATAAATCATAATAAAAGATGAATAAAACAAAAAAATGATTCTTTTATAAAGACGACCCAGAAAAGAAGGACAACTCTTCTAGATAAACAAAGTATTACTCTTCAAATATACTCCCTCCGTTCCATTTGAGTTTTTACGTTTGCTTTTTCACACTTGTTATCCATATCGTGTTATAAAAATTCGTATCTTTAGCTACATATTTCTAAAAATTTTAAAAATTCGATATTTAAAACGCATTTGATTAGACAATTTAAACAATCGCATGACTATATTTTATCTATCAACAATTTCATCTATTTATGAATAGTATCCAAAAAAACAAATGTAAAGAACTTATTGAAACGAAGGAAGTACTGTCACAATATCACCGTCTCACTGTCTCGTATATCCCACCTTCCCTTATTACTACTCCGTATATACATTCCCCACTCTTCGTAACTTGCGCAAATTTAGTATTGAGTACATTGCTATTGTTTTCAGCTTCACTTATTATTTTAGTGAATCTCCCAATTATTTTCAATTTTTTTTTAGACCCTAAAACATTAGTTTTGATATTAAAATTTGTTTTTAATATAGGGTATGGTAATGTTAAATATAGTTTTAATGGTTATATTTAAGTATTTAAAATCTTCACAGATTTAGTATGAACATGGATATTGAAGTACAAATCACGAATACACGATACAACTAATACATACCTATATTTCTTCATTTTATTTATCTGTTTGTCGTTTATATTTATTGTGAAAATTATTTTAATCAAAGATAAACAATTGAACAAGACGAATGAGATTAAAAGATTATTTCTTCTTTTGATGTCTCAAATACTGCCCTAAAGGTCGTATATATCATTTCCCTATATAATATAGGTAATGTTTAACGAAATATTATACTCCCTCGTGCAACCCAAAGCTTCGAACAAGATTTTTTTCACCATTGTTAAGAAAGTAGTACGGAGTATTTGTCTGATATTTAAAGTAAAAATATGAAATGTATAAATTAATAGTGACATTTGTTGTAACACAAATTCTTATTTGAGAACTGTTGTTGAAATTTACAATCACAGAGAATGATAAATATTGAACCGAGATATTTTTTTATGGATAAAATAACGCAATTCTATTTAGTATGTAAAGGCCAAACATAGTTGACTTTTGGTTTACAAAATTTCAAGAATATTATACGGAATACGAGTAGTTTGCATAAAAATTTAGGATCCGTTTGGATAGAGTAAAATGGAGAATAAAAGGGATTACTGGGTATAATTTGAGAAGTTGGATGTGAGAAGACCGAAAAGGGGTGAGCTCGGGGATCGAGACAAGTCACTGTTGCTTTGCGTAGATATTGCAATGACAGGGGCTCAGCTCAGCAAAGCCTTCAAGTAATCGGATCTGATCACCAGCCGCCCAATGCTTGGTTGTGCGAACCAAGTATTACTACCAATTTAAACTTTTTAGTAATATTGCGTCAATCGATACGGGTTGAGTCATTATCAGGTTAAGGGTACGTAGAGTCAATAATATCGATGTTGAGGTGAATCAAATATTGATTTCAACTTCAAAACGCTCAGGATGCATGCATGGCGCATCATGGTGTCGATGTCGATCTTAGCGGCCTTGTTATTTTGGATCGAAGTAGATTGAATTGAACTGAAATTGACTGAATTAGCTAAGACAAAATGTACATCTTGGGAATGAACTGAACCGAAAAGAAATTGAAAATAACAGGGTTTTGGTTGTCAAATACTCTTGAATACTCGTAACTATTTTAGGTCTTATATCCGATCTAAAACCACAAATCAAACAAATCCAAAAGTGATTCAATTTGGTCCTAGACTCAACATCCATGGTCCAAAAAATAAGGCGTCGGGTCTCCGGTCTAGACCAATCTAATCCATAGTGGGGGTAAAACCGAAAAAATGCTACTCTACCTTATAGTAGTTCTGTTTGATCCCGACTTGGGTTTGAATCCCGTCAATATGATATTTACCGACTGGATGGGATGGGGTAAATTGTTGATTAGTTTGAGCCCAAATGAGAGGTGAAATAAATTAATGTATTGAGCCCAAGAGCTGGAAGAAAAGCCCAAATGTATTTTGACAAGGGAAGTTGATTGATCTGATCTGATCCAACGGCTGAGAGGAGGTATTGTCATTGACTCATTGAGTTGTCTGCGTCAATCCGTTTCGTCTGATGAATGACAAGAGGTTTCTTGTACACTTGTATCCTTCCACACTCATTGTGTTACTGTATTTGATTTTGATTTTGATTTGCATGCAAAGTATGCAATTAATTATAGACTACAGTACATAATTAGATATAATCATGATTCCAGGTGAAACCAAAAGTTTACCATTTGGCTTCTCTATGACTCTACTCCTTTTGTTTTCTTTCCATTTTCTCTCGAATTTTATTGTGAAAGAGCTAACGGAAAATAAGATTCTACTGTATTACTGGATGTACAAGAGCATTACAAAATCGTCCTATAATATACTCTCTTCGTCTCAATGGATGATTCACAAAAAAGGAAAGCGTAAACTATTGACTAATACACCTAAAAGAGGAAAGTGTGAACTATTGACTAAGACAGAGAAAATAACTATTGTACGACTATATAAGTACAATATCCATTCGTCTTATTAGAGAAGTTATCACTCAGTACGGAGTATTTTTTCCCAAGCTCATTCAATTGTGGAATACTCTATTTTCATACTATTAGGGATGTATTTTTTTTAGTTCAACGAAGCGCGCACATAATAACATTATAATATAGGAGAAAGTTTAGGATACCCAATCGCATTTCTTTATTGTTGTATCCAAAGAGATAACTAGTTCGTATCGACTTATTATCGACTTAATATATTTGGACTCATTTTACAATCTTCTAATGGCTACTCCCTCCGTTCTAATGAATTCTTTACGTTTCTTTTTTAACACTATTCATGAAGTAAAGTAATCTTTGATATAATTTATAAAATATAGTCATATGAGATCTTTTTTGAATTGTCATAATATTTATTTTAAGAATATCAAACTTTTAGAATTTTTAATAATACGTAAATAAAGATATGAGCGAAACAAAATATGCATCGACAAGTGTGAAAAAAAACAAACGTAAAGAATTCTTTGGGACGGAGGGAGTACAATTTAATGCAGCACAAATTCTTGGGAGAGACGGTCTCTCAATAACTTATTGAGAGACCACTTTTTCATTACCACTCTATGCCCTATTCGTACCCTTAAATGACAACTTTATTTTGTACCTGTTTTTATAACAAGCGTACCCTCTTTATATTTGTATCTACTTCTATTAGGTTTGGTACCACTTTTACCTACTTTCAAATGAGATACCGTCTTTCAAGAGACAAACTGCTTCTAAGACCAAAAAAGAGATCGTTTTATTATTGAACTTCATGCTGCCCCTACAATGCTGTCAATATTCTTCTCTTAAATCTTGTCGAATGTACATCTACTAGAAGTGTGACGGGGTGGATCTATCATTTGTATTTGTAGATACTTCATACTTGCCATTTTCAATCTAAACTTTTACTCCTACAAGTTCACATGCATCAGAATGAAATCGGAAAAATAACGTGGAAACGACAAGCCAAGTTACAACGCCAATACCGTCTAAATATAGATTTACGAGTTGATAATCTTGCAGTAGTACTCCGTAGTACCTGATACCGATCCTACTTAAGCAAAACCCATATACTCCGTAACAATTACCAATTACCAATTACGAATCACTAATTACCCCACTAATTACTATACTATTCATAAAACAAAAGAGAGCCCTTCACAAATTGCCAAAGCAAAACAATACCATATAGTTAGGCTAACGGATCGACTAACCCCAAAAACTGGCTCCAGACTTTCCAGAATCTACAGCTGAAAGATTACTGTCACTCGACGACATCAACCAGCTCATACTCAACTAGAGAGACATTGTTATCCTCATGCACGCTGAAACTAGCAGGCTCAGTCACCTCGATACGACCCCATTTGTCAACTGCAAGTCTCATCGTATTCTTGAACATGTCGATTTTCGCATTCCGGAGGATGACAGTTGTGCCAGGCTTCAGAAGGTCAACTGTGCAATAGACAAACAACACAACATGTAAACAAGGCAAAAATATGCCTAAAAAAACAAGGCAAAAACAGAGCAAGTAACTTTCCGAAATATAGACCAACATTGACCTTAAGGCCCGGATGAAGTGACCTTAACTGAAGTGAAGTGGGCTAAACACAGCTGAAATGAACTTATTGGGGCTGAACTGAAAATAACCGCGAAAGAATAGGCCCATTAGGGTCTAACAATATGGAGGATGAAGCACCAACAATTTATCGTTTTAAGAGATCTCGGTTCATATATATAAACATTATTATTTCATTCAACATTATCACAATATGAAGAATGCAGCATCAATAATTTATTGTTTTCAGAGATCTCGGTTCCTATATATAAACATTATTTCATTCACTAGTAAGGAGTAGTTCTTTCTAATAGCGTTCTCCTTAATATCCCAAATTGCACAAGCTATGACTGGCAAGGCGGCAAGCCAGTAATGCATAGAAATGACAATGTTACCTTCACTTAACCAGCTAAAAAGAACTGGCATTATGAGAGGAAGCCTTAAATCAAAAATCAAGCAAACATTTCCGCAACTTCAAATCATTCACCGCACTCATATTCTTATTAACCACAACCATACATCCATATATCATGTACCCCCCACCAAAACGACACAACATTTTAAGAGTGATCACTGATCGCCACACTCGCAGGTAACGCCTCTGTCGAAACCACACTAATTAACTGCTCAATCAAACATCATTTCATTGAATTCTTCACCTCCAACCACCACACATGATTTAGTGATTTACAAGCAAACAATAGACAGTGCAAAATGAGAAGAAATATTGTTTCACTTACGAGAGAAAATGGGAATATGATGAAGAAAAATATCGAAAATAAACTGCAATATCTCAAAGTGATAGAGAGATTACTACCCATGTTACCCAATCTGGGGTAAAGAATATATAGAGCCAAAAGATAGTCGTATATTCTATATTTCCAAAAGATAGTCGTATATGTTTGACATATTGAGCAAATAACAAATTTTAACAAACGGATTTTTACCTATACAACACATGGCGAGGTAAGCGGAATTGGATGTAAACATGTTAAAGCACACAAAATTTTCGAACTTTCTAATGTCATTAATCTAAACTGCCAGATATAGCAAAAGGAAACTTGTTTCCCAAGCTCAAGAGCCACACACTCCTTTTAAAGTGTCAAATGTTGCATGTATCATTCAGTCAATTGTTTTAACCATCATTCATCACACTGAAAGACAACCAATTCAGCAAGGTTTCAAATTCTGCAACCGCATAATATCATTCAGTCCGATATTGAGCGCATTAATAGTGAAATGAAATAAATCACACTAAAATGAGGCTTAATACTATTATCCAAACTATTCACAAAAGTAGTACCTAAGCTCACAAGGTCGATCACTCCACCACTAAGCGATGATTATCGAGTAATCAGTCAGTTGAGCCAACAGACTGTGTTACTTAGACACGCCTAAAACCAGGCGTGTCTCGTGTCCGACACGACACGCAGTAGACACGACACGTGACACGTGTCCGACACACCAGATTTGGACACGACAAACACATCCAACATGTTAGCCATAGAGGCCCTAATCTTCACGTGAATTTTATCTCCTTTTTGTGAATTTGTTCAGTTTTGTAAAATATATAGTTCCAAACGTTCATAACTTTTGTAAAGTGTGACGTGTCATGTCCACTTTGTTCGTCAAAACGTCGCATAGACCGTGTCCACGTATTTTAATTTTTTTGAAGTTACGTGTCCGACACTCCGACACGTGTCTGACACGTGTCCGTGTCGGAGTGTCTGAGTAACTAAGCCAACAGATACCATTTAAAAAATGAAATCTTGACCATTGTTATTCGAAGAACTTACCATCGAGTTAGGGACTAGGGTCATACTAGACGATATCAAAAAAACAGAGAAATACACCAAAAAATTGCCAAGAAACAATTTTTCCCTCTTCAAGCAAAATTATCAGTCATCACACAAATCACCCCAACGAATAACACCATACAAATAACTACAAACACAGATAGGATTCTTCAACAATTTAACACAACTCACCCAGTTTCTGATATATACAACATACAGTTAAATACAAACACAATTACAGATTCCGAACAAAACAACTCAAATGACCCAAAATTCCAGTAAAAATCAACAATTTTCGGGCACACTGGTACCTAGAATTCTAGAAACACCATTAAAACTCCCAAACAAAATATACTCTCTCCGTTACAATCACTTGTTTACCTTTGAATAAAATTACCCACAAGGCCGCAATTACCCAATGATTCGTTTAACAGCGCTTAGAATACCCAATTGGCTGAGATGGAGGGAGTAGAAATCAACAGCCACAATTACCCAATGCCCAACAACAATCAACAGTTCACTGCTCACTACAGCCACAATTACACAATGATTTGTTCCGCACCCCATTAAAATACCACTCACAAAGAATCGATAAAGACAGAAGGAATAAAAAAGCTGAATTCTAACAAGAATCAAAACTATACAGCTAACTACAACCACAATACCCAATTATTCATTTTGCACCGAATCAAATGCCGAATGGACTGAGACAAAGGGAGTAGAAATCGCCGGAATTTCTAACAACAATCAACAGCACAAAGCTAACTATACCAACAATTGCGGTTTCCGGTGACATAAAAAAAGGGAGAAATAGAAATGAATGATACCTTGATCATTACGAGCAGTGAAGATTATGGTACCAGTTTCATCCCCAACGATGCACTCAGCGATACGAGTGTTACGGATATTGAGCGCAGCGGTGCGAGTGTTGCGCTGGAGAACAGTGGTGGATGAGACGACTTTGACGGTTAAAGTGTTGCCGGAAGTCATGGGTTTCAATTGCTCGATCTTAGTGAATGTCGGCTTTCGCAATGGTGGTTTTGATTGTTGTTGTTGTTGTTGATTTTGGGACGCCATTGTTGTTGATTGTTGCAGGATGAAGATAAACCCTAATTCCTGAAACTTGGGAGAAGTGGCAGAATATGTTTATGTTGGTGACTTATCGCTGCTTTTATACTAAAATAAACTAATGCAAAACACGCATTACTTACGGTTTTTCATTTCTATATTTCATTCCACGGTGTTTCGGTGTAAAACGTAAAGTTACCCAAATATAGAAAAGACCCCTCTAGGTTTTCCTTGGGAGGGAAGTGGTCCCTAGGGTTCCTAGGGTTGATACCTGCGGTTGTGGGTTTTTGTTTCATCTTTTTAAATCAATCATTGTTCTTTTAGACATTCGTGCAAGTTTTTTCAATTCGACGTAGGGTTGCGTACGACGGTCTTCATGGCGCAGCCCAGTCAGTTACCAGTTATAAACCTTAACGAGACGGTTCAGGGAGTGGGGGACAGCGAGGAAGAGGCTATACATGGAGTGGATCTGGAATGGGCTACGGATGGTGAGGCGGCGGTTGAGAAGGATACAAAGAACTGTATTGTAAGTCGATTGTACACAGATCGTCACATTAACTTGAAGGCGGTTATCGATACAATGTGTAGGGTTTGGACGGTTCGAGCACAGGTCGTTGGAGAGGTGATCGACAAACAACAAAAAATCTTCACATTCCAATTCAATGATGCTGCGGACAAAGCTCGTGTTTTGACGGAACATCCATGGCACTTCGAACGCCATCTTCTCGTCATGGCTGACCTTGAAGGTGATGCAATTCCATCAGAGGTACCGTTATTCTTTTCTCCGATCTGGGCTCGTATCTACGATCTACCCATTATGGGTCGTGATAATATTGAGAATATTGTGAATATGGGTAATACTCTGGGGTCATTTATTGAGATGGACAAGTCTGTCAATCCCGCCATAAATCGGTCGATGCGCATTAGAATTGTGATTGATGTGCGTAAGGCATTGACGGACTCAATTACGATGAGACAGAAGGGGGGGGGGGGAATTTGGAGGGCTAGAGTTGCTTATGAAAGTCTGCCCCTATTCTGTTACGTATGCGGCCATTTGGGACACGGGGAGAAAGATTGCAAGGAGAGGACTGGACCGGTGGGAGAGGGCAGGAAATTTGGTGAGTGGTTGAAGGCATCACCATGGAAAATAGGTCGGTCAAGCCCTACGAAGTCTTCGAAAACTGCCAATTGTGCGAGAAAATTATTTGAGGAGGACGACGAGGGTGTGAAGGCTGAGGAGCGAGAGTTGAGTAAAATGGTCGACATGCTTCGTGGAGTTTCTTTAGATGGGGCAGGCAATTCGGATGCACCAAAGCCAGGTAACGTACCACGTTTAGGGGGGAAGGAGATTATAGTTCAAGGGCCTGTAAACGACTCAAGCTCGAATGCTAGCCTCTCCCTGTCTGACAAAAATCCGCAGGGGAGTGCTGGCAGACGGGATAAGCCATTCAAAGCAGTGAGACAAAGTAAGGGTGACGGAGTAACAGTACATGTTCCATCTAAGAATGGGAGTACAAGCGGAAGGGGACAAAAGAGGGATAGAGACGTGGAGGGAAACCACGATAATAGTCCTGAAATAATGCCAAGATGTAAGGTAGGGAAGAGTAGTGACGATATGGTGCTGGACGTCAACCAGAAAGTAGCGGAGGTCGTTGTTGAACGGCCCCGCGAAGGGCAATGAAAATATTAAGCTGGAACTGTCAGGGGTTGGGCAATCCCCTGACAGTGAACACCCTCCAAGATAGGTGCTGGAGGGAGGGCCCAAACATCGTTTTCGTCATGGAAACGATGGTTCAGGCGGGAGAGTTAGAGAAAGTTATGAATAAATGTGGTTTTACTAGGGGTATTTGTGTTAGTAGTGTAGGAAGAAGGGGGGGCATCGGGCTATGGTGGAAGAACATTGAGGCAAATTTGGTTACCTATGATAGCAACCATATTTGTGTTGATATTAAGGTGGGGGCTGATGGCAGTAGTTGGAGGGCAATCGGCATTTATGGGTGGCCGGGGAGAAATGATAAATGCAAAACTTGGAATCTTCTACGTAACCTTTGTTTACATGATGACATTCCAAGGGTTGTATTTGGAGATTTTAATGAAATTCTAGGCTCACATGAGAAAGACGGAGGAGCAGTTAGGAGCGACCGGGAGATGAATGCGTTTCGCGACGTGCTCATTGAATGCAATCTATTCGACTTGGGGTATTGTGGAAACTTATATACTTGGCAGCGAGGGAGAGTCGTAGGTCGTATAATCCGAGAAAGGCTAGACCGTGCTGTTGCTAATGTTAGCTGGTCCCAACTTTTCCCGAACTCGAAGGTGTATCACCTCCCCATTTATGCTTCCGATCATGCCCCAATAGTGGTAAATACGACGGGGAGTGAGCAATGGAGAGGGAGGAGGAAGCGTTTCCGGTTTGAGGCCATGTGGTTGTCTGAACCTGAGTGTCGGGATGTCATTAAGGATGCGTGGGGTTCTACAGAAGATGGGCGGGTGGAAGAGCGAGTGGTTTGCTGTGCCCGACAACTTACTATATGGGCTAAGCGTACCTTTGGAGATATTAAAAAGAAGATCAGGACAAAGGAAGAAGAGCTCATGTTCTGGCAAAAACAACTTCCCTCCGCTGATATGTTGGGGAATTGTCAGCGTCTTACGTCCGACCTTGATTTGTTACGAAGACAACATGAGACGTACTGGTACACCCGTGCACGGAAAACAGAGCTTAGAGATGGTGATAAAAATTCAAAATATTTTCATCACAAAGCTTCACAACGTCGGAAGAGGAACACAATTGTTGGCCTAGAAGATGATCAGGGTATATGGCATACTGAGTTGGATGCGGTATCGAACATAGCTACATCCTATTTTGGCTCTTTATTTCATTCCCAGGGGTCTCAGGGGATAGAGGAGGTTGTGGCGGCCGTGGAGAACAAGGTCACAGAGGAGATGAATATCGGTCTACGGAGTCCCGTCTCAGATGAGGAGATAAGACAAGCCTTATTCGATATGCACCCGAACAAAGCTCCTGGCCCAGATGGTATGCACGCTCTCTTTTACCAAAAAATTGGGATATTGTTGGTCCGGATATTTGTAATTTTGTTCGCTCTTGGTGGGAGGGAGGCCGTGAATTTGATGCTATTAATGAAACTTCGGTTGTTTTGATTCCCAAAGTCTCTGAACCCCGGAAAATGACGGAATTTCGACCTATTAGTTTGTGTAACGTGTTATACAAAATTATATCTAAAACTCTAGCTAATAGATTGAAACCACTCATGAACTCGATTATAACGGAGGAACAAAGTGCATTTATTCGGGGCCGTCTCATTACGGACAATGCTCTGATTGCATTTGAGGTCTTCCATGCTATGAAAAGAGGTGGTGAGGGACGAACCGGGAATATTGCGCTCAAATTGGATATGAGTAAGGCATACGATAGGGTTGAATGGGAGTTCCTTGAGGCCATGATGTGGTCCTTGGGGTTCGAGGAGAGTTGGGTTCGAAGGATTATGAGGTGTGTTACTTCTGTAACGCACTCTTTTGTCATTAATGGCGATCTCAAGGGACGAGTTATCCCGAGCCGAGGTCTGCGACAGGGCGACCCCATCTCTCCTTACTTATTTCTTTTATGTGCTGACGCCTTCTCCTATCTGATTAAGCGTGCTGTTAGGGATGGACATATTCATGGTCTACGTGTTTGTCGTGGTGCACCTGTTATTTCTCATTTATTTTTTGCAGATGACAGTGTTCTTTTTGCGAGAGCGACCTTGGCTGAATGCTCGAAAATAGCTAATATTATTAGCAGATATGAAGGAGCTTCGGGACAGAAAATTAATTATGCCAAGTCGGAGGTTGTTTTCAGTAAGAAGGTTACGGGTCCTGCGAGACAAGAAATTGGGAATATGATGGGTGTACGCGAAGTTGAGAGACATGAGAAATATCTGGGACTCCCCACTATTATTGGTAAATCCAAAAAAGCTGTGTTTGCAGGTCTGAAAGATCGTGTGTGGAAGAAGATATCGGGTTGGAAGGAAAAAATCCTATCCAAACCCGGTAAAGAAGTGCTAATAAAAGCGGTTGCCCAAGCCATTCCGACCTATATGATGAGTATTTTTCATATTCCTCAGGGTGTTATAGATGAACTTCACCGATCGATGGCTCGTTTTTGGTGGGGTTCATCCGACACCCGACGAAAGCTTCATTGGATGTCCTGGGAACGCTTATGTCGAACTAAACGGAAAGGAGGAATGGGATTTCGGGACCTGAACGTTTTCAATCAAGCATTATTAGCAAAACAGCTCTGGCGCCTATATACCACTCCCTCGTCCCTTGCTGCCCGCGTCCTAAAAGCGAGATATTTTAAGAATTGCTCGGTTCTCGAGGCAAGGAGAGGCTATGACCCGAGTTTTTGTTGGAGGAGCATGTGGGGGGCTAAGTCACTTCTTTTGGAGGGTTTGAAATGGCGAGTGGGTAACGGAATTGGTATTAATGTGTGGTCGGAACCGTGGTTACCGGGGCTGAGTGCAAAGCGAGTACCCGCTGTTAATCTCGAGGAAAGTGCTGATATGGTGGTGGGCGATTTAATCGACCATGAGAAGGGTGAGTGGGACGTTACGAGGTTACGGGAGGTGCTTGTTGATGACGATGTACTTGGTGCCCTGGAGTTACCCATTAGCCTAAAAGGGGACCCGGATGCTTTGTATTGGTGGCCAACACAAGATGGAGTTTTTACTGTTCGATCCGCATATAGATTGGGCATGAATGGATTTGCGGCTGATCAGGAGAATGAAGAGGACGGCCAACGGAGTGCGTTATGGCAGGGGATATGGAGTTTGAAGATACCGCCCAAGCTTGCCCACTTTACGTGGAGGGCCTGTTCGGATACCTTGGCTACCAAACACCGTCTTTTTACTCGACATTGCATTGAGGATCCAGTTTGTGGTTTATGCGGAGTTGAGGTGGAAACAAGTAACCATGCGCTTTTCGGGTGTGCTGAAACCAGAGGAATATGGCAGGGGCATGGCTTCGATGATATTCTTGCGGAGGCACCGATGACGAATATTCCAGCAACCTTAGCGTGGGTTTTTGACAAGCTCGATACGGAAGGTAAAATTCGTTTTCTTACCTTAGCTTGGGTCACTTGGTCCATAAGAAATTCCAGGATCTTTGAAGAGGATCCAAAACCACCAATTACCTTGCTTTTCGGTCTGACACGACTTGTCGAGGACTACGGGAGATATATGGGGTGCATCCATGGCCCCTCTTATAGTTCTGCTCCTAATACCGGCAGCAACTCTTGGTCCCCACCCCCTCTTGGTCGTGTTAAGCTCAACGTAGATGCTGCGGTTTTGGACAATAATGAGGTGGGGCTTGGGTTCGTTATTCGAGATGGGATGGGCGTTGTGTTGCGGGCGGGAAGTCGACGGGTTTTAGCTCGCTGGAATCCGGAGGTGGCTGAGGCGAAGGCGGTATGTTTTGGACTTACTAAGTCAATGGAGGGCGGGTTTCAGGAGATTATTTTGGAGACCGATTCCTTGAGTACGGTTCAGAAGATGAAGCATAAGAAAGAATGGAGAAGTCCAATTGGTGTTTGCGTGAGTGATATTATGTTATTACTAAGTCAGTTCTTGTTTTCTAGTTATAAGCATACGAGACGTAGTGGAAATACAGTTGCCCATTGGATGGCTAGATACTGTAATACAGTGGGTACTGAAATTGTTTTGGACTCTAATTTCCCACAGACACTTCTGGAGCTGTCGGGACTTGATATGATATAATACACTACGTTTTCTCCCCTCAAAAAAAAAAAAAAAAAAACGTAAAGTTACCCTTTTCGAGTAGTATTCAATTATGTTGTAAAAAATTAATTAAAGTTACCTTTTCGAGTGCAATGGTAGATATAAAAGCATTTCAATCTCACAAAAACATACGGAGTATTTTTCAGGTACGGAGTATCGGTTTAGGTTTGAATCCCAATTGCTGCATTTTTTGGATAAGGGATTCGAACCCAGGTCTGTTGAACATAATGTTGATCATGTAACCAACTTTACAACCTCATACTTAATGTCATAACTTAATGAAAATTTCTATATATTATAATTAAACTATTTCTCAAAACCTTCACTCTTTTACTTATAGATTATTCACTACACGTTGTAAATATTTGTCTTAATTTTTTCCTATATAATGTAATTAGTTTATTTAATTTGGTAACGATTTTATTAATCGTGTGATAAAAATATGATTTAAAACATATATAAGCATTTTTTTACAAGTCTCATTGTTCATTATTATATAGAAAAAAATATCGTAAAAAAATTTTAAAATGCAAAAATGTCGGAAAAAAAAGGGTGGTGCTTTTTCATAGGTGTGTATTACTCATTTGTACTTGAAAATTACATAACTGCCCTCCCCATTTCCTCCTCCCTCATCATTGCATTATAGAGAGTTTTGAGAAAATTCTCAAAAATTCTAAACGTTCCAAATTCCATCCACCTTCACCACCTCCCTACTCCGGCTGCCGCCACTCCGGCCACCACTTTTTTTTTTTTTTTTTCGATTTTTTTTTTTTCGTTTTGAAAAAAAAAAATATTAATGTTATTATTGTCAAGTTTTTTTCTCGGAAAAAATGATTACAATACGAGAATTCGAAAAATAACACAAATCAAAATTAATAAAAATTACAATAGGACAAATCAAATTCAAAATATAAAATTACAACAACAAAATGAAATTATACAATAATGCAAGAATTACAATACGAGAATTACAATCGCACAAATCAAAAATAATTCGAATAAAATTCAAAATAATTAACACAAAAATTTAATTACAAAATACTATTTTCAAAATCTAATAAATAAACCTCAAATTAATAAAAAAAAAAAAAAAAAAACAAAGTACAGCATGATGACACCACCTAAGTTAGAGAAAAGAAAAAAACCACACCACCACCCAGTGAGCCACCACCTCACCACCCACTCCATGGCTGCCACCACCCACCCTCACCCTCCCTCCTCCTTTTCCGGTCGTTGCCGCACCTCCTCCGGCGCCGCCTCCTCACACCACCCTAAACAACCACCCGCGCGCCCTCTAACACCGCGCACCCTAAACAACCACAACCCTCTAACACCCGCGCGCAACCCTCCCCTCTTCTCCGGTCGCCGACGCCGGTGCCACCCCTCTGCCGTCGCTGACTCGCTGCCCCCACAAATCCTCCGGCCACCGCCATCTATTCCGGCAATCTCCGGCGTCCCAAACCCTAAACCCTAAAATTCTAAAAACAATTAAAGATACTTATCAATTAAATCATAATTTGCAAATAAAATAAAAATATTGATTACCGATTTGTAATCCATAGCGAATTCCAAACTAGCGATTGATCGATTGTCAAATTTGACGAGATTTAAGAAAAGAAATTTGATTAAAGATGGCTTAGAAAAGAAATAAAGAAGTAGGTTTGAATAAGCATGAAAAATTATGGGGAGGGCAATATAGGAATAATTAGGAAATTTTAGTGATGATTGAGTAACACGCACCTATGAAAAAGTAATTCCGAAAAAAAATAGTGCCCCTAGCGGAAAAATCCTAGGTCCGCCACTGTATAATATTGTGATTTACCATAAATAGAATATTGTCAACAACATTTTGGTTTATTATTTCATCCTTTAGTTTTCATAACTGCTGAGTTCGTGTGTCGAGGGGAAAAAATTGATCGAAGGAAGAACAAATACTCCGGAGTTGATCAAAACTCAAAAGTAGTGCATGAAAGTCCCCTCTAGATTTCCTTAGGCAGGTTTAGCGACTAGGGTTTCCGACTTTCCGTCGTGGATCGGATGCGGATATCCAACAGGTTTAGGTTGTTTTATTATTTCAGTCATCATCCATTCATTTTTCACGATCGATGGGTATGTTCTCATTGCTATCCTGCCATACATTGAATAAAATACGTAATTGCTAAATCATATACAGATTTTGCGTAAACATGTTTTATTCTAATTGCAAACTTCATGATTATCGAATGCAATTCGGATATGAAAATATATCCAAATCAAGAGACAATTGGATTAACCCTAAACCCTAAACCCTGCAAAATTGAAAATAGAAAAATCGAGAGATGTTGAGCTTGTGTTGCAAATCCCGCCTTCAATCCCTCTGTTATCTGGGCAATTTCCAGCGGTTTCTTCTCTATTCAACTGCATCTCCTAAATCCCCAAATCAATTTTTCTCTAATTATTTGGTTGATCATCTGGGTTTCTCTCATCAACAAGCTCTCTCCACTTCCAACAAGATACGCTCCAAGAACAAGGTGAATGACTTGGATTTCTCTTATAATGCTAATTCTGTTATCAATTTCCTTAATGAATACGGTTTCGATAATACCCGTATCAAAAAGATTGTAACTTGTTACCCTAAGATCTTAGCTGCTGATGTTGATAAAACCCTAAAACCCCAATTTAAGTTTCTCCAAGATCAGGGATTTACCGGGTCTAATTTAGTCTCTGTTGTTGATTCTAACCCTTCATTTGTGGGTAGACATTGGAGTCCTATCATCCCAGATCTTTGTGTTATTTTGGGTAGTGTTGAAAATCTGATAAAGCTTTTCGGACTATCGAATCCGTCCTTCACATCATCATCTGCTCTGCAAAATATTGTGTCGAATGTTGAGTTCTTGACAAATGAGTATGGTTTGGGTATTGATTCTGTTCGGAGGAGCATTCTAATGCAGGCTGCTTGCTTTGTGAGAAAACCCGAGTATTTCCGAAATGGTTTGGTTAGGGTTGAACAGGAATTGGGGATTCCTCGATTCTCAAGGATGTTTTTCTATGGCGTGTTTTTGCTGTCTTGCTGTAGTAAGGAGTCCATCGAGTCGAAATGCCAGCTTTTCAAAAGCTTTGGGTGGACTGAATATGATGTTCATAAGTTGATGAAGAAACATCCTAGTACTTTCCTACATTCTGAACAAAATTTCAAGAAAAAGTTGGCTTTTTTGATGACGGAGATGGGATACGACCCTCATTTCTTAATTGCGCATTCTGCATTGTTCACTTACAGCCTCCAGTTGCGGATGCTACCTAGACTTCGTGTTTTGTTGGTTTTGAAGGAAAAGGGTTTGTCAGATTACAACTTCTATACTGCTGTCATCAAAACGGAGACTCGTTTCTTGAAGGCGCATATTGATCCTTTTAAGGGAGCTGTACCTGATCTTCTTGAGCTTTACCAAAATAGCAAAGGTTGTCCAAAAGTCGACATCATTTCAAGTTGATGCTAATCTTTGGTGCAGAAAAGATGTTCATCTTAGGTATAGACAATGATCGGGCCAGTTTTAGGCTAGCACTCAAAGCTGGTTATGTTGTCGCCTAGCTGCTACAGTCTATGCTAAAAGGGTAATATTTGACCAGCTGATTTTAGAATGGTTATTTGATTTGTTTCTGTGTCAGGTGGTATTGTATTGAACTATTCTCATGATAAATTGGATTAACCCTGGGTGAGGCTGTCTCGTATGAAAATAAATAAATTAAAGTGGTTATTCTCATTGACACCGTGTAACTAAAGTTAAGTTATGAGATGTAAATATGAAATTGTCATGATCCAGGTTCAAGTTCAAATCCTGTAAGCATCAAATTTGCTTAAGATGATTTCTTTATATTTTGATGAGACAAAATCTCGTTTACGTCGACTGCAAAACTCAAATTAATCGCGGTGTTTACCAAATGATGCTTAGACATTACACCAGTAGTTCCGTTCAAGCAACCTAGCAGGCCAGAAGAGATCTTGATGTTGACGAGTTTTTGAACCAAGATTATACGTACCATCTAAATGACTTTACAGTTAGTGCAATGAACATCTGCATTGCCATCTAACAGCATCAGACCAGTAATAATTTTCTACAGAAGCTGACAGCAAAAAAAAAACCACCTGAAGTCTTCACAAATTCATGCATTACAGCTTATTTTCAAGTGCAACCAGAACAGGCTTCTCATCCTTGTGCATTGTCCTAAGAATCATAGTAACCTGCTTGACCTGCTCTTCGCTAGAACACGACGACAGTAACACTTTCGCTGTCCCACCATCCGGAAAACATCCATCATCAATCATTTCCTCAAATATTTCCAAACACACCTTGTACTGTTTCTTTCTTGAGTATGCTCCAAGGCGTGATGTCCATGTTACAACATCAGGCTTCATGCCTTTTGCTCGAACTGAATGAAACAATTCCTCCATTTTCTCGAAATATCCGGCTCGTCCATACATGTTGATCAGTATATTGTATGTGCTTAGATCAGAACTGTATCTCTTTTCCTGCATTGCATTCAAGACTTGTTCCATTTTCTCAAACTGCCCTAATCGTCCGTATAAGTTTAGCATGCTGTTCATTACATATGTGTCGGGTTCTGTTCCTGACTCTATCATCTCGTTTACAAAGTCTTCACATTTGGCAACGTTCCCGGCTTTTGAATAAGCACAGAGTAAGAGCATGTGGGATTTCATTGTCGGAGTCAGGCCGCGTTGCTTTAGCTGCAGGAACATTTCTTCCGCGTCTGAAAGTACAGTACAGTACAGTACACAGACGCGTGAACTAAGAGCAAAAAATATGATTAAAGGACTAAATTTCATTGGGTTAAAGACTTAGATGCCTTGTTAAAGACAGATTATACCCTCAACTAAGCCGGCTCTTCCATAAGCATCAACCATGATATTGTACGAGGCTCGATCTGGCTCACATCCCATGTGTTGCATCAGTGAAAATATCTCTGCAGCGCCGTAAGGGAAGCCTGTACGACTGTAACAAGTCGAAGGTGAAATTTCAGGGAACCTGTAATTCTGTTCACTTTTATAGAAACATGACTTCAGTACTTGTTTTAGGCATTGACCTGTAAGCTTCCATAAGTGCATTATAAGCATAAACATCAGGCTCAAAACCGTCTTCCTGTAACAGCTCGAATATTTCTTCCGCTTTCTCACAGTGTCCATCCCTTGCATATGCATTAATTAGAGCAGTGTAAGTGCAGATATTTGGCTTGCACTGCAGAGTTCTCATCTCATTGAACACTTTGAAAGCCATATACGATTTATTTGCCTGCACATTGCGCAGATTTTGATTATGACTCGATAAGTCGAGATATACTAGCCTACTAGGTGTTGTAGTCTAACTAACCTTGCCATATAAGTTGATCAACATAGTGAAAGTATCTGTAGTTGGCTTGCAGTTTTCTTTTTTCATCCTCTGGTATATCTCTAATGCTTTTTGGGTGTTTCCCCCTTTTATCAGTCCTTCGATGTATGCATTGTACACAACGGCACCTAAGAAGAACAATCACAGTACTTCAGACTTCAGTATCGATTTAACCACACTGGTTTCGTTTCTTTTGCAGTTGAAGACACAATAAGTTGCCTGATTTTCCTACAAGAAGTGAGAAACATACTTGAATGAAGGCCGAACTTGCGCATTTCAGAGAAAATGGCTTCAGCCTTTTCAAACAAACCAGAAGCACAGTAGGTTCTCAGCAGAATCGAGTATGTATCTTCAGTAGGAACACATCGAGCCTCTAGAAGTTCCAAGTAAACCGACTCTGCCTTAGCATGCTCATACTTTTGTCCAAATGCGTCCATTATCAAATTGTAGCACATGATATCGGTTTTGAAGGAACTCCTCTGCATTATCCACTGACATAACTACAATGCACAACTATTCAGACTGTCAGCTGAATCATAGCATCAGTATCCACTAAAATAACTGCAATGCTCAACTAGTCAGACTGTCAGCTAGATCATAGCATTCAGGAACTCCTATGCAGTATCCACTGACATAACTGCAATGGACAACTATTCAGACTCTCAGCTGAATCACAGCATCAGGAACTTGTATGCAGTTTCAGACTGTCAACTAAGTCATAGCATTCAGGAAACTAGCTTTATATGAAAGAACAAAATACAGTTTTCTGCATGAACGTTTACCGACCTCTAGAATTAGATCCCATTTTTTGTTCAAACGTAGTTGGACAGACACGTTTATCAGATCGTCCCAAGTGTTATGTGTCGGAGGAAGCGTGTCGAGGATGCTCCAAATCTTGGTTCTATCTGTTTCCTGCTCTAGAAGTTCGATAATTTTGTGTGCAATAGGACTCAGCACAGGGAAAATTCCGTCAATGAAACCAGAACCGAATTTCCAACCTCGTCCCCTCAAACCACCACCTTGTTTATACACACAAAGATATTACAAATACTCAGTCAAGTTTAAGTTCAAAAATTTCTCAAAACCAAAGCCCAACGACTTGTCGATTTGTATAACAAAAGGGTGGAGGAACATACATCTTTTCCTAGACAACTTTTTGGTGTTAAAGCTTCTGAATTTGCCTCGTTTGTCAACGTAGATGCTATCGCGCTTAAACCTCTTAGGGATGTCGACATTTGAACATGTTACTTTTACATTCGAGTGTCTATATCGACCAGCAGAGCTTCTTAGATTAAAGTATATACTGCATTATTAATAACGTATTGTAAAACCGTCAAATTGTTATTTACTCCAGAGTGAGAAAGCAAAGAGAGCAGGCAGTGGAGTGAGTACGTACCAGTTTCTAAGTAGAAGAGATGAAATGGAGGTCAATATTGCAGTAGAAGATGGGTCGTATAAATTTGGTAGCCTTGTTACTAATGAATTGCATGTGTCCATCATCACAATGCACCAAAATCATAGGAATATTAATTTTCCAGTGTTTTGATGACCAATTAGCAGAGCTATAAGGAGTTTAAACCACCAGAAATGTATGTAGAATGTGTATTGTTGATTTAGATAAGGAGGTGGATTTGAGAGGGGGAGAAGTAGTAGTAGTAGTAGTGGGAGTTGCATGAAGACAAAGTTGCATAGGAAAATGAATGGTCCTATACTTCTGCACTCCTATTAGGGGCAGTTTGGTTGGAGGGTTTCGGGAAAGGGAAAGGGAAACAAGCTTACCGATTCCCTTTGTACATGTTTGTTTGGGCAAGTTAATGAAACTCTTTCCCCATTTCACCTATTTACTAAACCTCATATCCATCTAAATTGAAAACCTCACCCCCCAAGGGTTTACAATTCCCTTTCCCTCCCGTTACCCCATCCCTATATCTCCCTCTTATATCTCCCTCTTGACCTATAACGTTGCTCTCATAATTGTCGTTACGCCTCCGACCTCCAACCTCACACCTCCCACCTCCCACCTCCGATCTCCCACTACCAACGTCTATGTCTCACTGCGTGTATAGGTCTTGACCTGTCAAATGACTCGACTCGGAAATTCTATTCGCATGAACCATTTTTTTAGGTTATGAACCCATTTTTTCGACCTATAACCCGTTTGATCCGAACCCAATATGACCCGTTAATTTAGGGTTGAAACCCGACGCGCCTGGGTTGACCCGTTAGATCAACGAGAATTTATCAAAATTAATAAAATATTAATATTTAAATATTATATTTATATTTATAATTAAAAAAAATAACTTTTAATATTTTAAATTACAAAGATGAAAAATATTCAATTTAATAAAACTTTTTAATCATTTAATAATAAAATAATTATTAAAATAATTTTATAAATTAATAATATTTTTTAATCATTTAATAATAAAAATAATTATTAAAATAATTTTAAAAAATGATTTTAATATTTTTTTGAATATAAGCATTATAATTAAAGAGTATAATAATACATTAAAAAAAATATTAAATTTTATTTTAAATATGTTATCGTCATAATTAATTTTGTTGTTATTCGATATGACAAGAATATATGTTGTTTTTAAAATATTTTTAAAAAAATTAGTAGAAAAAAGTTGGTGAAAAATAATATTGAAAAAACAAGGTAAACCGATATAATAAAGAAAACATGTTAAAAAAATTGATTCCTAATTGTAACCAAACGACCACAAAGGAACAACGGGTAATATCATTCCTTTCCAAGACTGAATCAAACAACAAGTTAAATTGAGGGCAATCCCTTTTCTTTCCCCTTGTTTCCCTTTCCTAATCTCATTCCCTTTTCCCTCTGCGAACCAAACGCCCCCTTTAGTCTATTATCACTTGGGTCGGGCATCCTATAATTTACCCACGTTATTGTTTGCGACGATCATATCTGTCATAAACTTAAAACTTGTGATCGGTGTAATATTATCCTATTGATAGATGAAGACAAAGCATTATTCTAATGCATTCTGATTTTGTCTTATTTAACCATGTGGGTGATATTTGACCTGTTATAGTTTTGTGACGAATACTATCCGTAACAACTCACAAGGGAAACCACCTCATTAGTTTATCATCGACTTTTAAGATATTTTTGTTCAATGACATCGTTCAATACTCCCTTAAAAATTAACGTATGTTTGAGTTTTTTTGGTGCCTTAGCTTGAGATAAAGAGATACGGAAAGTTTAGGTTGTTTTAGGAGAAAAAAATCATGAGTGACTTATTTAGTATACAAAATTTAAAATGTTGAGCGTTTTCCGACAAAAAATCTTTAAAAAATAATACTTCCTCCAGATACTATTTTTTTCCGTAATTGAAAATCCGGTCAAATCGGTCCAAGCTCGTTGGCCGCTTCAACCCAACACAATCGGACCCAGTGCGGCCGTGCCATAGGCCGTACTTCGACAACAGAGAGCAATCGGGTCGGACCCATGCACGGCCTGAACCAATGGCCCGTAGTATTAGTATATCCCGCCAAAAACAAAACCCAATAATTTTCCCTCCAATTGAAAAGAAACTCAAACTCAAACCCTAATCGAATTGATCGACGAACATGGCGTCGACATCCGGAGCCCACGGAGGAGATTTACTGGCGAAAATTCGTAACGCAACTTCTACTTTGTCCTCAGATAATCAACCTCTTCTTGCTGTATGTTTCCGCTTTCTTCTTTTCTGATTTAATCATAAATTTACATCGATTTTCTAGTTAATTTTGAAGTTATTTTGATGATGATTATGTCTTGCTGCTCGCCATTTCAGGAGATCAGGAAGACGATTGGTAAAATGCAGGAAATTGCTGTCGAAATGGAGAAACTCAATCGAACTCAGGAGGTGAATGATTAAATCCCTAATTCTTAGGTTAAATTTCTGTTGAATAAGTTTATTTGGTAGTTTGTGTGCTTTGTTTAGTTAAGATACAGTGTTTTGAGATGATTTAGCTTGGAAAATAATGATTGAACATCGCTATTTTTTGGTACGAATGTATGATTAATTTCAATTGAAGGTGTCAGTGAATCGGTTGAGCTAGTTCATCAAGTGAATGTTCACATTTCAAGCTACAAAATTGTAGCAGTCGTTTTCATATTTCCTTTGTATATTGGCATCATTAAGTAATGATCATGATTGTTGTGTTTTTAGAATGTTATACAAATCGTGTTAGCCACGTTTGGGTAGATATTAGCATCATTGAGTAATGATCATGACTGTCGTGCTTTAGAATGTTATGCAAACCGTGTTAGCCACATTTGGGTAGATATTAGCATCATTGAGTAATGATCATGACTGTCGTGTTTTAGAATGTTATGCAAATCGTGTTAGCCACGTTTGGGTGTATATTGGCATCATCAAGTAATGATCACGAGTGTCGTATTTTAGAATGTTATGCAAATTGTGTTAGCCACAGTTGGGTGTATACTGGCTTCATTAAGTAATGATCATGACTGTCCTGTTTTAGAAATGTTGTACAAATTGTGTTAGCCACAGTTGGGAACATTTTGACTGCTTCAAAGCTAAACGGTGCATTGATTTGCAAATTAACATGGAAATTTGCGAATAATCACAAATTCTGGTGTTATCCTCATTTTCTCCTCTGAAATCTCCGCGTTTTTTATGAACATTACTTCGATTGTTGTTGTTGAGGTATCAAAATATCTCTTGGAACACTTTAAATGCAGCTTTTAACGTGTAGACTAAGGGCAAGGTGTAAATGCAGGTAAAAAAACTTGAAGATGATGTTTTACAATTATTGCATGCTAACAAGGAGTGCCAAACTTTTTCCCATGTAATTCAATCGGTTGGGGAAAACTACCAGTCTGGTCCAGAGGTAATGGAGCTTAACCATATTCACTCTTGAATGGTATTTAGTGTACTCTGTACTTATTCAGTGTTTGACAGTTTCTTTCATTTATTCTTGTAGCTAACTAATTTCAAGAAGCTGCTCGATGATGAGAAGTCTAAAGTCATGAGTCAATCCACTACAAATTTTCAAGATGATCCTCTGCTACGTCGCTTTAGAGAAGCCATTTGGGTATGTTTGCATCAATTTTGCGAGATCTCTAATGTGTTAGTTAATTTGATACGGAGTATTTTGTAGTATGAAGTTTTGTATGATGTTTCTGCAATTGGTAGAGGGAGAACGAGAGATGCAAATCATATGGTTGGATGTCTTGGAGATAGAAATATTGTGCTTAGATACATCCTCCTTACATAATTTTTAGTTGCTAATCCACTGCTTAACTTGAGATGCGTATTGGACTATTGGCTATATAATGGGTTTCTTGAATTGGATTTGCGTGTAGAATGTTCATCACGCTGGTCAGCCAATGCCTGGCGAGGAGCAGGAAGATGTAGTAATGACTACTACCCAAATTGGTTTGCTGAATACAGTTTGCCCGATAACTGGGAAAGCTGTCACTGATTTGAAGGAACCAGTTCGCAGGTTCCTACTCGATCTTGTTTTTGATATCTGTAATTTTGTTCTGAAGCAAACAGAAATCTTAGTATGTATTGCCTAGTTGTGTTTGTCCAGTAGTCAAATTTAATGATTCATCGAGCCAAGGGTACTCCCTGGATCGTCTAGCTTATTTTTAAACACTGATAAGTCTGTTACGAAATCAGAGATTGTGAGCATGATCGGAAATTGAAAAAAAAAGGTGTTTTAAGCTTATTTTTATTATAGTAGTCGCCGAGGCAGTTTGATGATGAAATTGTCAAGTGTTTCAAGTGACGGATATAGAGAAAAGATGTTAGAATAAACAAATACTGGTTCATCAAACGTTCCATCCTCCCATTTGTTGATGATTTCCTCTTGATCTTATATATGTGCTTGACGAATTTAGTTATGCAATATGGCTCTTGGCTTTGAAACTGTTAAACCTGAACATCTGGAAAAGAAACAACCGTCTATTCACAAATGTATCCGTCTTTTGCCCTATCTTACTTGAACTCTGCATGTTACCTCGTGAAGCCGCAGACACTCCAGTATCAGTAGGACACTTGGTCACTTCTTTTTAGATCAAGAACACGATGATTTTTCATAAACTAGCTCAATCCAATTCTTTTACACATCCATGTCGTTTACTCTTAACCATGTTTTAGAAGTCTAGCATTTGCTTCTCCATTAGTGATTTTGTTAAACCATATTTTTTGTTACAGCATGGATTGCAAGCATGTCTTTGAAAAGGAAGCAATAATGCATCACCTCCGGGTCAACACTAAATCAAATCAGTGCCCAGTAGCAGGTATTTCATATCCGCTCATGATTTGGTTTCTGTCCATTTGGTAAGCTATCTGGCTTTCATCGCTCTACTTTTTACCTCATTGTTTCAGGCTGTCCGAAACCATTGCGTGCTCATAGAGTGGTTTGTGACACCTTGTTGCCTGTGGAAATTGAGGAAATGCGCTCACAGAACAAACAAACTGACACACATGGTGTTTTTGAAGATTTCACTGCATTTAGTAGTGACGATGATTGACAAGTAACTTCTTCCTAAATGTTCCAAATTGTAATTCATGAATCTTGGAGCTCTTATAAGGTTTATTAACTGAATGCTTGTCAAATTTATGAGCGCACTTCGTAAATTACAAAAAGTCTTACAAACATCGAGCTAGAAGAACAAACGACATTCTCATCTTCTTGCAGCCGAGTATTCCCAGTTGTAAAAAACCATTAGACATTTAGACCTTGACGATTTCAAGCTGCTGTAAGTCTGTAACATAATCGATTCTGACTTGATGCAGCCAATTATTTGCATGTGAACTGAAGCAGTAGACTGTAGACCGTAAGGATCTTAAAGCTTGCACAATTTTTTGGTTGAGCAGTGATTCCTAAGATGATAATTAACCTAATATTTCCTCCTAGTTTCTGTTTTCTTCCATCTTTCCTAGGCTCGGACTGGCTAGGTTTTGAAAGTGTGGCACGATGTGAGTATGGTTGTGTCGAGCTAGCACACAGTGGGGAAATTCGACCTGTTCTGGGATAGTAGGTCTTTGGTAAGTTAGGTTCGAATTCCCCCCATGTATTGTAATGCGATTAAATGCGCTCTTCGTTGGAAAAAAAAAAAAACTAAGAGAGCAGAGAGTACTAGAGTAGGTGATTTGGTGAAATTTGACAAGTAATAATCCGAGAAAGATGACCAAACCTTTGAAAATCAGGAAATGTGTAGAAGGTTAGTTGGTTGATGCTTGTGAATTGTGAGCTGTGAATCGTGACAAATCAATTACGGAAACTTTCCCATAACTTTGAAAATATACGAATTCTTGCTTAACTTTGATTATCGTTTTCACCGTCACTTTGATTAAAACTCTCCTTACACATAATATAAAAAATAAATAAATTATTGCGATCTAAAAAGTAATACAAAGTAATTGTTTTAAACTTAGAACATGTTAAATAGACGAGAAACTCTTTTTAAGATCGTCATATATTGTAGAAACATGATCAATAAGAAATAGCAAAACGTTAAAGCGAGAAATTATCAATGTAATTGAGAGTTATTTAGTTAAATGTTTTAACTTTTAAAAAATTGACTGATTTGTGGTATAAGGCGCTCTTATATACCCTAACTATTTGTGCAAATAGATGTGATAAATGTAAAATGTTTATGGACTAGCTGAAATAGTATCTTATTTTGGCCGTTTATTTATTTATGATATTGTTCGTTAAGTATCGTGGTAAAAGTTAAATCAATTAATAAGATGAAAGTATATTTATTTAAATATTAGTAGGTGGCTAAAATACATTTATCTCACGTCAAATGAAATTATCATGCAAAAAATTAATTACAATGCATGACAAATTTTATAATATTAAATGTCATTATCATATTTTTAATGTGAATAACAACTGTTTTAAAAATAGTCGGTCTTACAGGCACATATATCTTATTATAGTGATTAAGATGGAGATATCTTAGACGATAGATCTCAGATTCGATCTCCTTCCCCACTATTATAATGCGACTAATTTGATTATTAGTTGGAAAAAAAACATTAGTAAGTATGAATGACTTAATGTTACCGTGTTATAATTGTCATCATTGGTATCATTATTACTTGTACTGTTGTTTATAGCCTTTATCATTAGATTATGTTGCTGCTGGTTTTCAATCATTAATTACTTGGATTCAATTATACGTACACCACAGTTTACTTAATTGCAATTAAGAGTATTTAATGCACTTAATTTAGGGATAATCCACCAACGTTAATTATTGTAGGTAGGTACTCCCTGCTATACTATAATTAAGACTTAAGAGTACTCCATTTGATGCTCATAATTTGTGTAAGGATACACAAGCTCATATGATTCAATACTTAAGGGCAATGTTAAATATTGGTCTGAAGGTTGTAAATCAGTATGTAGGGAGTAGTATTTTTCAAATTTGATACGTATATAAATCGGTTTTTCTAGCGTGTGTCCACTAAGCACACATTAACATCCTAATTAAAACAAGATTCATAAGGATATTGCCTAAGTATCGTAAGTACTACTCCCTCCGATTCTTTAGATTCACAACATATTCCATATTTGACAAATTCATTAGGTTTGCAACATTTCTATAATAGGTAGGTTTTTGTTTTTGTAAGATTTTTACTGAGACCCACCATCTCCACTCACAACCTTATTATTTGTGCAAATAGTAAACATTGCGAATCTAAAGAATCGGAGGGAGTATAAATTAATATTTTAATTTCTCGTGATAATATCCATACAAATCTAGCTCTGTATATAAATTTAGAGATTGAAGATTAATTACCTATAGATTGATGCAGTTAATAAACTCTATATGTATTAAGAATCATTGTAACTTGTAATTATAAATAAGTCCTATACTCCATATTACGAGTACTTATTATAAAACCGTTTTCTGGAGAGTACTTGTACTTTTGTTTGGTGGCTTACAAAGCAAAAAAAACGAACGGCAAAGCACATGAGTTGTCAGTTGGCATTGCCTTACTATGCGCTTCACTTAGTCTCTCATTATTCCTTCACTTGACAAAAAAAACATATACTCTCTCATTATTGCAACTCCAAATCTTATCCCTATCACTAATTTACAAATTATAGCATTAAATTATGTGATTAGTTATACTATTAAAAATAAGGCAGTCTGACAGTAACAAATTAGTATTAATATTTTAAAAAAAAATTAGCAATGTTATTGTAAATTCATCATCCAAAATTCGATGAAATTTTTCTTAGATTGATTATAAATATGCTTATGAGATTTAGAGATTTCAAGAACCTATCCACCGTCATAAAATTTGTGTTAGTATTATCTCGATAAAAAATTGTGTATGCTTTAGGTAATTGAATCTTCGATAATAATATTTTGGATGAAACCATCGTATACGATCGACAAGACAAATTATAAACTAATCAAACTCAATTATCACAAGGTTAGACTTTTTACTATGAATGCACCAATAAACATTGACTAAAACGTAGATTATGTAACCATTCAATTTTTTCTAGTAGTTAATACACTTGTGGCTCTTCTAGAGGCCTAGCGGCTAAGGATTGGTGTATATTTTTTTTTGGTCAAGAGAGCGAACAACATCGTAGATAAGAATCGAACCCCAACCTCATGGTCAGAGTAAGAAAGCTCTTACTACTTGAGTTTACCTTTTTTTTCTCAGGGTTGGTGTATATTTTGGCAACACAAATTTTCATAAGAGACCGTCTCATAATATAATAATTATAATACCTCTCGCATAAAGACAAGATTACATGAGAGTTCTCGTAATAATCGATATGGGGGGAGGAGTATAAACTTAGGAGTCTACATAGAGTATTTGATAGTTACAAGTAGTAGATTAAAACATTATTATATATCCAATGATTGGTTGGGGTCACATGGCCAACTCAAACTACTCCATTCACAACTATTTATCAAATTAAACCATCATCATACCATTCATTCATACATACATACACTTAAGCTTACTTAGATCTCCTCCTCCTCCTCCTCCTATGTGGGTGGCTTCATTTCTACATGCATCCATTCCACTATCTTTGTCTTGTGTGTTATAAAGCATAAAGTTCATATACTCTATATTGCACCAACACCACCCAATGCAAGGCAAATGGACCAACATAAAGGCCAAATTAACATCCTCTTAGAAGACACTTGGTTTTTTGGAAATACATTGAAAAACAAATCAAAATCACCAAAAACTATGGTAAGGTGTAACTCCGACCCTTCTACTAGCACAAGTAGCACAAAGGGTTCAATAACAAGCAATAATAATGGCCTTCTTCGGACGCCTTCGCTCCCCGTTTCCTTAGGTAAAGACGAGAAATACGAGTTTGAAGAAGAAGAAGAAGAAGAAGAAGACGATGAATTTGAGCCGAGAATGGGTGATTTGATAAGGCAAGCAATGCCAATACCAATTTCAAGGCCTAATAATACTAGAAGATTGGACCGGGCACCGTCTTTGCCACCTTGCTTGGGGACGAGTAAAGGTCTAAGCGTGACTTCCGACGTTCAAAATAGCCGGAAATTGTGTAAGAGAGTAGTGTCGGTAGGGGAATTGTCACCTTTGGTGCAAGAGATCAAGAAGAGTCCTATTGGTATGGTTAAATTGAGTAGAAGAGGTTCTTTGGACTCTTCTTTGCCACCTAAGTACACTTCTAAGGTATGAACTTAATTCTTAATCTTGTTTTGTTATTGCTGGCTCCACTAACCCCGTCTTATAGTTAAAACACGTTAAACACTTATTTATTGAAGTATGGTGTTATATGACCACCCATTTTAATTATATTAAGATAAATATGTCTAACTTAAACGAAAACAAAATATTTGATATTGCCACTATATTGGGTTAGTTCATCTAGATGTATGATTGTATGAAGTATATAAATTGATCAAGTTAAAGACTGTCGGTGAATCATGCATCTCATTCAATAATTCCAAATTATTTTTCAAAACAGTATTTATTTGTCCTACGATTAAAACATATCAAATAAATATCGCGTGATAAGATATGGTGCCTAGAGGCTAGCGAAAATTTGTGTTTATAATTATTATTATTATCATTATATAGTTATACGGATCCATTCTAATAGAAGAAACTCTTCTATAGGACGGACACTCATGATATTTCACATGCCGAAAGAGTAAAAGTTCAAGTTAAAAGGGTTAACTTTAGACTATTATTGTAATGTAGTCCTATCACTTAAAACTGTCTCATATAACATACAATTTATCTTTAATGAAATATTACATCTCGAATGAATGACAATAAAACTTAATAATAATATAATATAAATATAATAGTTGTGCCTCAATATCAGCTTTGTTTGAATTGGGTCATCTAACATAGTATTAGAATCAACGTAATCAAATACGAACATAGTATTAGAGTCAACGTAATCAAATACGAACACTTTAAAATTTTGGTTAAGTTGGTTTATCTAACCTTTAACATTCCTATCTCATTACAGGGTACAAAGCAAAGTGGACTCAACTCCAAGAACAACAAAACATCGACAAAACTTGAGCCGAAAATTCAAACTCTTAATAAAAATAAATCCCAAAAGAGCCCAAGTAACCAAGAAACGAAGGAATTGCAAGGGTTTAAGGACTTGGACTTGTCCTTGGGCAACATGAATGTAGGCCCAAATGTGACCCATAAACTTCCTGGACTGCAAAGAAGAGCTAGCCTTGGCCCAGAATTTAGTAGGAAATGGAGGCCCAATGTCTCAGGAACCGGTCAAGAACCGTCATCGACACCGTTTGAGCCACCATTGGTCACTAAATGGGTTGACCACAAGCCAATGTTAACCCAGGATATGAAAGATCGGATTAGGTTTTGGGCTCGTGCGGTTGCCTCTAATGTGCGGCAAGAATGTTAGATTCGTTTATTTGTACAAAGGAAGTCACAACGACAACAGTATACGAAGGATATGATTCGAACTTGGGTCATTGTTTTGTTTTGTCTACTAATGATCATATATTTTTTGTGAAATAAAGTCATCGAACGCTTAATTGTAAGCGAGTATTTTTTGTGAGTAGTTTCAACCGATCTGGTAAACCATTCGTGCGATATCTGGTCATTTTTGCTTCGGATCCCTAAATCACCGAAAAAACGTGTATTATACACTTTAATTTGAGCTATTGTATCGAACCACGATTCAATTTAACCAGAATTTCATACCACATGTCTGGAATCTTCCAGATGAAACTGAACTATTTTAGAGTGTTTTAACGACATCAGTCATTTTATGTTATACGGATCTATTTAGATGCTCAGCAAAATATCTCACATTTTTCGAAAAATAATCTGAAACGGTCGAATTTGAAGATTATTATCCACGTTTTTCGTGCGGATTTGGTCCCAAAATTAAATGTCTCCAAATTCACAATGTAACTACCTCATTCATTGTAGAAATGTTTCGGTGTAACAAAAGACGCGTTGGATTTCAAATAAACACATTTATTAAAAGACATTCGACTATCTTTCGAGTAACGTCGAATAAAGGTGAAATCTTTGATATGTACTCGAAACTGAACTATTTTAGAGTGTTTTTTAACAACCGTTAATTATTTTATGTTATACGAGTCCTATTTAAATGTTCAGCAAAATATCTCACATTTTTCGAAAAATCATCTGAAACGGTCGAATTTGAAGGTTATTATCCACGTTTATCGGGCCGATTTGGTCCCGAAATTAAATGTCTCCAAATTCACAAAGCAACTACCCCATTCATTGTAGAAATGTCTCGGTGTAACAAAAGACACGTTGGGTTTCAAATAAACACATTTATTAAGAGACATTCGAATGTCTTTCGAGTAACGTCGAATTAAGGCGAAATCTTCGATATTTATACAACCATCAGTCATTTTATGTTATACGGGTTCTATTTAGATGCTCATCAAAATACCTCACATTTTTTGAAAAATCATCTGAAACGGTCGAATTTGAAGGTTAATTATCCACGTTTATCGGACCGATTTGGTTCCGAAATTAAATGTCTCCAAATTCACAAAGTAACCACCTCATTCATTGTAGAAATGTCACCGTGTAACAAAAGGCGCCTTGGACTTCAAATAAACACATTTACTAAAAGACATTAGATTATTTTTCGAGTAACGTCGAATTAAGGCGAAATCTTCGATATATATACTCGAAAATGAACTATTTTAGAGTGTTTTTTAACAACCGTCAGTCATTTTATGTTATACAGGTCCTATTTAAATGCTCGGCAAAATATCTCACATTTTTCGAAAAATCATCTGAAACGGTCGAATTTGAAGATTATTATCCATGTTTTTTGCGCCGATTTGGTCCCGAAATTAAATGTCTCCAAATTCACAAATTAACTACCTCATTCATTGTAGAAATGTCTCAGTGTAACAGAAGGCGCGTTGGATTTCAAATACACACATTTACTAAATGACATTCGACTATTTTTCGAGTAACGTCGAATTAAGGCGAAATCTTCGATATATATACTCGAAACTGAACTATTTTAGAGTGTTTGTTAACAACCGTCAGTCATTTTATGTTATACGAGTCCTATTTAAATGCTCAGCAAAATATCTCACATTTTTTGAAAAATCATCTGAAACAGTTGAATTTGAAGGTTATTATCCACGTTTTTTGTGCCGATTTGGTTCCGAAATTAAATGTCTCCAAATTCACAAATTAACTACCTCATTCATTGTAGAAATGTCACTGTGTAACAAAAGGCGCGTTGGGCTTCAAATAAACACATTTACTAAAAGGCATTAGATTATTTTTCGAGTAACGTCGAATTAAGGCGAAATATTCGATATATATACTCGAAACTGAACTATTTTAGAGTGTTTTATAACAACCGTCACTTATTTTATGTTATATGGGTCCTATTTACACGTTCAGCAAAATATCTCAAATTTTTCGAAAAATCATCTGAAATGGTCGAATTTGAAGGTTATTATCCACGTTTTTCGGGCCGATTTGGTCCCGAAATTAAATATCTCCAAAATCACAAAAGTAATTACCTCATTCATTGTAGAAATATTTCGGTGTAACAAAAGGCGCGTTGGATTTCAAATAAACACATTTAATTTACTAAATGACATTCGACTATTTTTCTAGTAACGTCGAATTAAGGCGAAATCTTCGATATATATATACTCGAAACTGAACTATTTTAGTGTGTTTTTTAACAACCGTATGTTAGTTTATGTTATACGGATACTATTTAGATACTCAGCAAAATATTTCACATTTTTCAAAAAATCATCTGAAACCGTAGGTTACTTTAACTGAATCCTGCAGGCTGATCGATGTCGTGCAGTCCTGCACTCTATTTTTTATACTTGGAAATTGTCAACCATATCATATGCGTGTCTGGTTGGTGGTTGATGTCAACTTAATTGAGCACTCGATGTCTGTATATAGTTTAAGGGGACAGAGATTGCAGTAAAACAAACAATAATCCCATATCATTCCAGCCATCCAGCCATCATCCTACTCCTGCATATTTATTTCAGATACGATACGACACTTGGACACTTCATTTTGAACCAAAATATCAAAAATGGCGGAAATTGGGATCAGTCTCGCAGGAAAACTGATTCAAGTGGTGGGGTCTCAGGCCATCAAAGAGATTTGCTCAGTTTGGGGATATGGCTCTGAGCTTGACGACCTCAAACACACCTTCACCACTATTAGGAACTTCCTACTTGATTCCGAGTCCAAAGATCAACTCTCCCGTGAAGAACAAGACTATGTTCAAAAGCTCAAGGATGTTGTTTATGAGGCTGACGATTTATTCGATGAGTTTCGTACTCTAGCGGAACTTAAGCAATACAATAAGGATAATAAATTTTTTGAAAAGGCACACGACTTCTTTTCAACCAAAAATACGCTTAGTGTCGCCTACTCTATGTCTCGGGAGGTTAAGAAAATTAGAAAGAAACTTGATGGTATTGCTAGTAATCGTAACACATTCAGTGATCATAAGTCGTTTGGGTTTAGTAATGACTCCAAACCTATTCGAGAGAGAAGGGAGGAGACTTGTTCGTATGTGTATTGTGATGAGGTTGTCGGGAGAGAGTTTGATCTTAATAAGGTTGTCGGTATGCTTTTAGATTCTGGTTCGCAAGATGGGGTTTCTTTCCTCTCGATAGTGGGAATAGGAGGGCTGGGTAAAACTACGCTGGCTCAACTCGTGTTTAATGACGATAGAGTTAAATCAGAGTTTCCGTTGAGGTTGTGGACATGTGTGTCTGATGAAAATGGGGAGGATTTTGACGTGAAAGTGATTCTTGCTAGGATTCTAGAGTCAGTGTCTCACGAGAAGCATGATGGTTTTACATTAGATTTGGTACAAAAGAAACTTATGGGTTTTCTTGGAGGGAAGAAGTACTTGATAGTGTTGGATGATGTATGGAATGAGGATCTTGAGAAGTGGGGTGGTTTAAGAAAATTCTTAATGAGCGGCGGAGCGGGAAGCAGAGTTTTGGTAACCACCCGTTCTGAAAAGACAGCAATGGTCGTGGATGGGAAATACAAATATGAGCTCAAGGGTTTATCCCCTGAAAATTCATGGCGTTTATTCGAGATGACAGCGTTTGGGGAAAATGGTGTACACGATGAGAAATTTTCTGAATTGAATAAGCTTGGTGAGAAGATTGTTGAACAATGTTGCAATGTTCCACTCGCTATTAAAGTTGTGGGAACACTTTTATATGGTCAAAGTGTAAGTAAGTGGAGATCGTTTCAAGAATGCGGATTAGCGAAGGTGAATGATGGAGATAATAAGATTATGTCCGTCCTGAAACTTAGCTATGATGATCTTGAATCTCCGTTAAAGACTTGTTTTTCCTATTGTGCAATTTTCCCCAAGGATTTCAGAATAAATAAGGAAAAGTTGATTAAGCTTTGGATGGCACAGGGGTACATAGTTCCCTTCGATGTAGGTCAGAGCCTGGAAGATGCTGGGGAGGAGTATTTGTTAATCCTGCTACGAAGATGTTTTTTTCAAGATGTAGAGAAGAACGAAATTAGAGGGGTTGAATCATTTAAAATCCATGACTTGATGCACGACGTTGCTCAAAAGGTAGCAGGCAAAGGTGTTGTGGCTCATCACTTATTTCACATTGGAAGTAAATGTAACGAAAGTGTTTTCTCGAAAAGTAAGATCCGATCATATGTTCGAGATGGGTTTGAGGTAAACTTTCCGGTGGAGAAACTGGTAAAAAATTGGAAGTTTCTTAGGACATTAGATTTGCATGACCTAAACATCCATACTCTACCAAATTCAATTGGTAAACTGTTACATTTAAGGTATCTTGATCTATCTGACAACAGGCGCCTAAGTGCGCTTCCTGATTCAGTTACAAATCTGTTTAATCTGCAGTCATTAGACCTAAGAAGGTGTTACTGTTTGAAAACATTGCCAAACTGTTTGGCGAAATTAGCGAATCTGAGACACTTGGATATAACGGGTTGTTATGACTTGAGGCATATGCCTCGGGGTCTAGACAAATTGAGTCGCCTATGTGTACTTACTAAGTTTGTGGTAGACGGAGGAACTTCCATTGGGGAGCTAGAAAAATTATTAGCATTGAAGAACCTGAGAGGAAGCGTTGAAATTCGTATAGTAGTGAGAAGCTTCATGGGTGCCATGGAATGTAAGGGCGGATACTTGAGAAGCATGAACCATCTTGAGGTATTAGATATAAAGATGTCGGGTGATGGGAAGATGCAAAGTTTGCTTGACAAACTCGAGCCGCCTCCTTCGTTGAAGCAGTTCAACTTGTCTGGTTACAATGGCACCAGATTTCCGTTAAGCTGGCGTGCAGCGGGAAAAGTAAGTAATTGGGCCACCGGCTTTCTTCCCAATCTCGTCAACCTTCAGCTTGACAGTTGTCCGAATTTGTTTTGCTTGCCATCGTTGAGCAAGTTACTTCATCTTAAATCATTGACTCTTAACTATATGCATAAACTGGAGTATGTCGAAGATGCTACCCAAAACGACATTAATGGAGAAGTGTTTTTTCCTTCCCTCGAGACACTCGTAATTTCGAGTATGAAGGAGTTGAGAGGATGGTGGAGAGGGGAAGAAGATATAGACTGCAACAATCGTCCACAACCCTATTTTCCTCGGCTCTCTGAATTGGTTATCTACGGGTGTGAAAAACTTACGTCGTTTCCTGCCTGTATTAGCTTAGAAAAGCTTACCTTCTTGGACGAAGTGTACAAAGAGTCGTTATGGATCACGAGTTTGGGTAAGCAGAATGATTCGATCAAATTAAGGGAGTTGCGAGTAGACAACCTTGATTACCTAAAAGTGTTCAACACGGAAGGTCTAACTAGCATTTGTATACAAAGAATTAGCGAGATAAAGAATCTGTCAGAACTCGAGGTGACATTCAAGGGGTGTCGTTCCCTGCAGAACCTTAGAATTGATCATTGTGATGGGTTGAGGTCTCTCAAAGGAGCAGGGTGGGAACATCTAACATCTTTGGATTTACTGCAACTATGTTGGCTTCCTAATCTGAAATTCTCGGGAAGAACAGAAGACGAAGAAGATGGGATGCCATGGACATGTATCGGTGGAAGCCTCCGATCCCTTGAATTATCACGGTTGGAGGTCGAAACCATTCCTAAAGGGATGCGACATCTGACTTTTCTCGAAAACTTAACAATAGAAGGCTGCGATGATCTAACATCTCTCCCCGAATGGATTAGCGCCTTGTCTTCTCTTCGATCCCTTCGCATTTCTGGCTGTGAGAAGTTTCAGTTGAATGCAGCTATAATGCGCGACCTCGCCTCCTTGCAGCTGCTACAGGTGAAGGGTTGCTCGCTTGTAACCGAAAGATTCAAAGATCTGGATGGAGACGACTGGGCCCACCTTCGACAAATACCCTCTGTCGACATTCGTGCAGATTACTATTTTAATGAGTAGTTGCTAAACCTTGCTACTTCTTTAGGGATGGATAGTAATGTAATGTATGTAATCTTGTATCGGTCGATCGTGAGCCACTGTCATCATCCTTATTAATTGTTTCTGTAATCGTCACGGTCTGAACTCGTGGGTCGCGGCAAGTGTTAGGGTGAGAAGAAACCTTCATTTCGCCGAATGAACAAAGAGAGGCCATATAGTTTTGGTGGTGAGCTCGGAGTTCTGAATGTGATCTTTCTTTCTTTCTTTTTTCCGGTGAACTGAGGATAATTTAGAAACAACCGATATGCATTGAAATGACTATCAACAATTAGTAAAGGATCGAAGTCGAGTTAGAACTGATTATATGGCTAGTTTCGTCTAATTTTAGCGCGAATCGAAGAGTACGTCCTCTAAATGTTATTATTTTAAACCATTTCCCAATTTTATTAGCACAGTATTAATGTACATATTATGGAGTATTTATGGCGCAAATTTCAAAATATTTAATTTCAGGATTTAATCGGACCAAAAAACGTGGATAATAACCTTCAAAATCGACAATTTTCGACGATTTTTAGGTGTCTATGAAGGTGTTTCTTGAAACCATTTAAAAACAATCGATATGCGTTGAAATGATCGAAAACGACTTAGAATCGAGCATATAGCTTGTTTCGACAAATTTTTGCACGACTCTATTAGTACTTTATAAAGCTTCTAAATGTCTTTATTTTAAACCATTTTTCCCTTTTATTACCACGGGATCGGGATTAATGTATTCATTATGGAGTAATTATGATGCGAATTTCGAGACTTTTAATTTTAGGACCTTACGAACTAAAAAACATGGATAACAACCTTCAAAATTGACAAATTTTGACGATTTTTGTGAGTTTAAGAAGGTGGGTGTTGAAACCACTTAGAATCCAACGATATGCATTGAAATAACTATCAACAGTTAGCAAAGGTACGAAGACGACTTAATCAAGTACGGAGTATATAGCTTGTTTGGTGAAGAGTACAACTAACAATCGTTATTCATCCAAAAAATCAGGATAATAATTTTGCTCCACCCTCGTCATCCAAATTTTGCCACCATTGATTTGAAATGTTGAAATCCTCCATACATTCCCACCTCCCAACCACCTTCCTTTCTCCTCCACCTTCACTACTCACTTCACTCAAAAAACCCACTTCACTTCACTTAACTCATTTGAAGGAGACGAGAGTCTCAATTGTGTCAGCTGTCCTGGTTGATGATGGCCCCATTGAACTCTCCCCTGATGTTCCCTCCATTTTCGCAACTAATGACGATCCTACCCCTCTCCAAGTCACCACCAGTGTCCTCCTCACCGGGGCTATTTCCGTCTTTCTCTTTCGCGCTGTTCGCCGCAGAGCTAAACGCGCTAAGGAGCTGGTAATCCTTTTCCTTTCATTTCTCTAATTAATTCTGTTTTGTTAATGAATTGGGAAAATGGGGTTTTGTTTATTGTGTTTGATTAGTGTTAAAATTGGTGAAAAAGATCAATTCTTGATTCATCCTTAATGGCCTACTTATTTGTTTTTTTTGTTTTAGTTGATAATTGTGTTTTGTTAATGAATTGGGAAGATGGGTTTTGTTTATTATGCTTGATTGTGTTTAAATAGGATATAAAAATAATTGTTGGGGATCAATAATCACGGTTTTGGTTGAGATAGTTCATCTGACAAAATGGTATGAGAACTATGTCCTCGAACCCTGGCAGCCTCCAAAAATCTCGACTAGTTAGACCTCAACCATCGTGTTAATGGTTTTGGAGTGGATGGAACGAGGTAAAGTGGCTCATTATAGTAGTTGAGCTTAAATTTAACAGCAAGTCTTAGCTAATGATGTAATTGATGTTCACAGACTCACAAGCATGTAAGTTTTCTGACCGTCGCAAGTATGAATCTTTGTGTTAGGTTTAATACTCCGTATGAAATAATAGTCATTCAATGCATTTCTCGACTCATTGTTCATTATGAATCATCTGAAAATCGGCTCTCTCTTAGAAATTTTAACACGGGTAAGGCTGCATACACAAGTCACTCCTTCCTTATATTGTCGTTTGGAGGATTTTATAAAGTACCTAGGGAATGTTGTCGTTCTTGTTGCGTATGAATGTATTCTTGGTTATATTGGATTAAATCTCTGAACATGACAGTAAACATTAATTCAGCACCTAAAACACAGAATTTCCTGCAATGCTTTTGTTTGCATTGCTGATATACCATGAAACTGGTGTTGCTATTAGAGAATGAGGTCGACGGGTGTAAAGACGTTGAAGGAGGAAGCGTTGGATAGCTTGAAAGCAATGGGATCAATCTCCGTTGAACCTACTAAAAAGGATCCGTCCCCTGTTCAGGCAGTGTTGGGAGGGATCGCTGCTGGTGTTATTGCACTAATTTTGTACAAGTTTACAACTACAATTGAATCAGCTCTTAATCGCCAAACTCTTTCTGATACCTACTCGGTTTGTCTCTTCGCCACTCTTTTCTTCCGATGCTATATAATATTAGGCATGTTGAGTGGGCTGAAAATAAGCTGAAAAGAACACGGCCTTATTGATGGGTTTACCAATGTCATGACCGCTTGCTTTCCCCATATTTCAGGTTCGACAGATTACTGTGACAGTAAGGTGAGTTAGAAGTACTCGGCATTTTGATCTCTGATTGCTTCCTGATCTTCAAGTTACAGAAATTCCTGAAATTTTTCATTTTCGACGTGCAGGACCTTCATAAATGGAATGTGTTACCTGGCGACATTTGTATTCGGACTCAATTCTATCGGATTATTCCTGTATTCAGGACAGCTTACCCTCAACTCTCTTTTTCAAGACTCCAAAGAGGGTAATGCTAAAACTGCTGTCGCAGAGGATGCTACTACCCCTGACCCGTCTTCTCAAAGTCCGTCCAACAAAGACGATAGTGAGACCAATAAAACTTCATGATATATGTTCTCTTAGATCAGTCACGCTTCTCTCGTAGTTTGTATATCATAAAGTTCAGTTTTAATCATTCTTGAGATGCAGCACTACTCTTAATAACACAGAGATGCATAAAATCTCAGTTTAACGTCATTTCGAGTCGGCTAATTTAAAGTTTTAAGTTTTAACCAGTAAGTCTTGTATATAAGATTCCGCGATCAAACCTAATACCTGCGAATATACGATATTTACTCGATCAACTTTACGTAATTTTCATCAAAATTTGAGTTGATATGGTAGGGCAACCTATTTCATTACTGCAACAATCACTACCAAATGAATAAAGCAGCAAATTTCTACATGCAACTGAAAAGATTATCAAAAAAGAAAGCACTTCCTTCCTCCACTCAATAAAGCATTTTTTCAACCAACTGAACCCTTATGAATTCCTCATTTAAAGTCGTCTCATTTTCAACAGAAGCCCCGAAACAACATGGCCCATTTAAAATCGTCTCATTGTCGAGAGGAACCCATGAAACGACATGCCCAATTAGCTCACTTAAGATAACCTCGTTCATGACTGAGTCCTCATGTATTTTTCGTGTAAAACCATCTCATTTTCTACAAGAGACACGAAATGACCTTAAGATAACCTCGTTCGTTGTTTTTCGACACAAACACCCCACATGACTAGTATGAGTATGAGACTGATATGAAGTGACCATGAATTGCATTTTGGTCTTACATGTTGGAGCAATCTAAGCTCTCAACTGATCAATAATACAACCCACAATGTGGACCCAAGTGATCATGATTCACAACTGTTAGGAATGTCTACATGTCTAATGAGTAATGATTGATCATTAGACCTCAAGAGTGCATTCAAGAGTCAAGACCATATGGTCATATCGGAAAATGCCTACACACACTCGTCGAGTCTGAGTAACATAGGTCGGAACAAGCATTTAGCAAGTAGGGATATTCGCTGGCTCGGAAAAATTCAATATGATTGCCAAATCACCCTAAGATTACATACTACATAACATCACATAACGATTCCCATGGAGTTAAAATCTGTTCTTCACTAATCTACTAGTAACACAACAATTTCCCTCAAAATATGTAAGAACATCTAAGCAAACCAAATACTCTAGCATGAACCAAATACTCTAAGCATGAATAACAAGTGGGATTTACAACTGAACTTAACACACCTTCGACGAACTGGTTTGCTTCAGAACCCAATCCCGGCTGCACCTACACCACAAGTAGCCGGCCTATGCGGCTCAACCCACAAGCCACAACCCAACTCCGGCTGCACAAACTTAGCCGTTGATCTCATTGGAGCCGACTTACACCGTGGCAGAACCAACGGCTCGTACTCTACCCCGACCTTGGCTAGCTTTTGCTCTATAAAGTTAGCCACTGAGCCACCCCCGGTTGGGAACGATATAGACGACCTACCCTTCTGAACTGCTGGTGGCGGGCGCGGCTGAGCCACCACGGCAGCTGGCTTTGCCTTCTTATTAGTACTACTAGTAGTACCACTAGGTTGGTCGTCTTGAGAGTCGATTTTGTTTGACTTTTTGTTACGGTAGCGCTCTGGTAGCCAGCGGGTGAAATCGGTGGAAGAAACCCATGTTTCTTTAGACACTTCCATCGACAACTTCGGTTCCCACATCATCATTAGTAAACAATCTGGCAACTTTGAGTTCTTCTTTTCGTTCTCCACCGATTTTCGACCTACTTCTGCAACTATCCCTTCTTCAACTTCTTCTTCTTCCTCCTCCTCCTCCTGTGTCGGATCTAATTCCTTTGACACTTCGGATGATGTACAAGAACTTGAAGAATTAGTAAAAAGCTCGTAACTTTCATCTCTTTCAACAAAACCGTCCTCATGACCGATTTCTTCCACCATCTCCTCCACATTTGGCAAAACCTCGACGCTCTGTTCCACCTCTGTTTCGTCACTGTTTTCCTTCAATTCACAAACCTCAATCCTCTGATCATCCTCTGTCGTGTCTCTGTTTTCAGAACCCGATTTCTCCTCCTCCTCCTCCATTTCTTCTTCTTCTACCCTCATCTCCTCAACTTCCTCTTGGATTTCGGCCTCATCCTCATCTCCCTCCGAATCTTCACAATCAACTTCCATGTCATCTAATCTTTGCTCCGGTTCATCAATTTCTTCATCCAATTCTACACTCACCACCTCAACCACCTCTATCTTTTCCTCTAATTCATCCATCTCTTCATCCAACTTTACACACAACTCAATTTTTTCCTCCAATTCAACAATTTCTTCATCCATTTTTACACTCTCCTCAATATTTTCTTCTAATTCAACCATTTCTTCATCCAATTTCACACTATTTTCCTCAACTTCTTCCTCCAATTCAACCATTTCTTCACCAACTTCATCCAATTTCTCCTCAATTTTTGGCTCCAATTCTCCACACTCGTCAATTCCCTCAATTTTTGGCTCCAATTCTCCACACTCGTCAATTCCCTCGATTTTTTGCACTAATTCTTCACTACCAACTTCTAAACCCTCACAATTCTCATCAATCTCTTCCCCCAATTTCACACTCTCCTCAATCGCCTCCGGTTCCTCGCAAACTCGAATACCGTCTACCTCCTTAACCACCTCAACCCCATCACCACAACATTCACCAAGGCTCGTCTCCAGAAACTTTTGGGAAAGAGACGCCATCCTCCTAGGATCCGACCTACACCTCATCAACAACAATGCATTCTTCGGCGGAACACAACCGCCGCCACCACCGGAAACACCTCCGTCAATGCTTCTCCTACCAACATTACCAGTCCCATCATTAAACAAATCATCAAATTCCATGTCATCAAAGATGGACCTCCTCCTAGAACACTCCCTCTCCATAACCACAACCTTCCCCCTTTCTCTCTCCTCCACCTCCACCTCATCATCGCCCCCCAAAACCAGCTCCACGTCCCTCCTCCTCTTCCCTTCTCTCTCCTCCACCTCATCACCCCCCTCTTGCAAACTCACCAGCCACCTAAACACACCACCACACCTCCCACTTTCTCTCTCCTCCACCTCACCATTATTATTGTTATTATTAATGTTATTGGTATTATTACCACTAAAGCAAGAAGATTTACAAGGTAATAAGCAGCTAACCTCACTCCCTAAATACTTAATCGTCTCACAAATACTCGAAGGAAGATGGACCCACCTCTGAGCTCCACCACCGTCGCCGCCGCCGCTTCCCTCCGCCGACAATGGCGGCGCGTGGACAACACGGCGGGACCCACAGGCGCGTAGCTTGATCTTCTTCCCCTTTTTCCTGCTTTTCACCCTCACCTGACCAATGCACGTGACCTTGGGAGAAGAGGGTTCAGGGTTATTATCAGCGAAAGCGGAGGATCCCCTGGCTTTCTTTGTTGTTGTGGAGGGGAAGAGAGCAGGGGAGTGGGAGCCGCCGCGGAGGCTGCCGCTGCGGCGGAGACGGCGGCTGAGGGAGGTGGTTAGGACGGCGGAGGAGGAGGAGGAGGAGGCGTGGTGGTGGTGGCGAGAGGGGCTGAGGATGGATCTAGAAGAGAGTTTCATGGAGGAAGAGTGTATTAGTTTAGAAGTGAAGCAAATGAAGAGGTCACTCGTTTTTGGTGTTCTTCTATGTTGTCTCTCTATCTCCATAATACTCTATTATAAAGCTGACACTTAAATATACAACTAAGGATTTTCCATGTTTCTGCTTTTGAATTTTTTTTTTTTTTTTTTTTTTAGGGGTTTATAGTTTTTATTGGGAAAAATTACAAATTACCACCATGTATTATGCGTATTTTACAAATTACCACCATGTATTTTGATTTTTACAAATTACCACCTATACTTTGCCGTATATATCCGAATCACCACCATATTTCATTCCGTTCTTCATTTTTTCTTAATTCTCGATTTTTTTGAGTGAATTAACTTTCTAATGACCAAAATACCCTTTATTATTCTCTTCTAACACTCACCTCATCTAAATTAAAAACACCAAAACAAGAACCCTAAAAATCAATTAAATCAAACAAAACAAAATCAATAAATCTAAATCAAATTATGAACTAACATTTAGGGAAATGAAAATAATCTTCAACTACTATGAGCCAAACACACTATCAAATTGCATAAATTTGCCAACGAAAACTTGATCACCAATGGCACGAACAAGATTTCTACAATCACCAAAGTAAAACTTCAAGTTTTTCCATAAGTCGGGTAGAAACAAGCAACATGAATTTATTAGCAAGGGTCAATCTGAAGCAAAGGCAGCAAGATTTGCCTGGGCCCCCAATTTTAACACCGAATTTGTTGACGAGCTTAGCCAGTTTCCCGTCTTCCTCAGGCGACCACGACCCTCTAACCCTTGCAGGCTTCTGTCTCGTCGTCTACTGCCGCTGCGATAGTCACTTCCTCGGCGGCGGTGGTGGCATTATTGGTAGTGGCAGTAACGGGAAATGTTAGGTCGTTAGGGTTTCGTTAGTCATCGCGAGTTTTGATGCTTAAATTATCATTTCCGGGATGTTAATTCATGATTTGATTATGATTTATTGATTTTAATTTGTTTGATTTTTTATATTTTTTGCTTTGGTGTTTTTAATTAGAAGGGTGAAGTTTAAAAGAGAAGTTAAAGGGTATTTTTGGTCATTAACAAGTTAATTCACTCAAAATATCGGGAATTAGGGAAAAAATGAAGAACGGAATGAAACATGGTGGTAATTCGGACATATACGGCAAAGTATAGGTGGTAATTTGTAAAAATCAAAATACATGGTGGTAATTTGTAAAATACGCATAATACATGGTGGTAATTTGTAATTTTTCCTTTTTATTGTGATTTTTATTTTTTATTGTGATATATGGATTTTTGTTACTATCTAGTACTCCCTCCTATTCAGAGTATTTCTCCCCAATTTTTTTGGGGAAACCAAGGAGGGAGTATAATAATAATAATAATAAAGAGTGGAGATAAATTAAGAGAGATAATAGAAAATTGGGGTATGAAGTGTAAAAGGTGGGGTATAAAGTGAAAAGGTATTGAGTTTAGGTGTGGAGGAAAAGAATAAAGAATTGAAGGAGTAATAAAGAATGATTAAAATTATTTCCAAAACAAAGAAAGTGGGAAGAAAACCTCAAAAAGGAAAGTGGGAGGAATACTCTGAATAGAAGGGAGTACGTTTTTTTATATCTTCTCATGGATATTTCGTACAATTTTTTTTGTATTGAATATAAAAATGATAAATTTAAGAAATATTAAGGATAGAATGGTAAGTGTGTCAATAAGAAAGAATTAAGGTGTAAAGTATTGTAAATAGTAAGGGTAATATGGTAAAAATTCTGGATCAAAATGGAAAGAAACGAAATTGGAATAAAAAAAAAGTGGACCAAAAAAAATTGAGAAAATATTTAAAAAAAATTGAGAAAGTATCAAAATATGGGTTATTTTATTTTTAGTAATTTAAAATATTGAGTTTTTTGAGTTTTAAAATGGTTTTTTTTTTTTTTTTTGGTTATTGGGTATTGTGGGGGTGGTTAGTGAGGTGGAATAGAGAGGGATATGACATGAAAAATGGAGATCTTTATGTTTGTTGAGTGAGTGAGTGAGTGAGTGAGAGTGTGATTTGAAAGGAAGAGAGATGAGAAATGGGGTTGGGGTGTTGCTTTCTGATAGCCGATTTGAGATGTTGGGGATGTTGTTCTGTAAAAGGAGAGGTGGGACTGGGGTTAGTCCATTGGGTAATAATGGAACTATCTAGATAGCTACTCAGGAATTCCACCCTGGTTCGATTAAAGCTCGGTTCATGTGAAGTCGTATTTTAGCTCAAAAATTTTTTTATTAGCTCAATTTTTCCAAGTTCTGATAAGTTTAAGATCGACTAGAACTTGAGTTCTGGTTAACGAGTACAAGCCTAGCAAGGCCAAACTCGTACTTGTACTCAATATAGTGTAGGCTTTGCAAAGTTAAGCGGGTTGGGTTGGGTTCGGTTGGGGTTTTTATAGGTTCGAAATATTTTAGTCGAATTTGGGTTTGTTTCAATCGATATTAAAGATCGGTTTATCTGTGACGATAAATATCCTGAATTATATTCTAACAGATTGGGCGATTCGGATTACGAGTCATGCTAATAGTGTGAGTGTGTCAAGTGGGTGTGAAGAGATAGGGTGAAAAAAGATGGTGGACCTAGACATTGTCTTTTCACACAATATAAAGCTGTTATGTGGTTTTAATCTGATAGGACATCATTGCACTTCAATGAAGTACATTTTTGAATTATTAGTGTGTAGTATTAAGATTAATGTGGCAATACACTTTGTCTTTTAACATACATTCATCAAGTACTCATTTACATTAATGTTATGTATTCCCCGTTATCGAAGATGTTAGATTAAATATCTTGAAAGATAAGTATTTGATCAATGACGCGTGTATTGAATCGCATTATATTATAGGAGAGGTGGATTTAAACTTGTGTCCTATTATCACAATATACCTGATTTTAATAACTAAGCTAAGACATTATCAATAGTATTTTTGAAGTTGTTAAGTGATCCAATATAGGATAACTTTGTTTCAAACCTGCATACACCATAATAAATTTGAAATGTATATCATTATTACTCATTAGTATTTTGTTTTTGGGCATATTAATCATATTTCCTGCTATCCTAGCATCCAGGATTGCTGCGTTTGCAAGGGGTAGAGTTAAAATCAAGTCGACTGACTCCGTTACTAGTGATGACGTTAAATACCTCAGGAACCTAGGCTATAATTGTTGATTTTCCCTTAGGCCCTTTTGATGATTTGTTCATATATTCAGTTGGTGTGAATATGCTTGTAACTCCACTTTTTTGATGAATGAATTAACTCACATTTCACCAAAAAAAAAAAAAATTGATAAATACAGTCCTAAGAACTGTATGTAAGACACCAAAAGTTGAAAAAAAGTTTTGATATATGCATTAATTACATTAATGTTTGTGTAATTTGGTTTTCAATTTCTATGTTCATACTAATTTGGGGAAGTTTTAATTGCTTAAATACAATCCTTAAAATGCTACCATAGTAACCATACAATAGTTATTTAAAATTGATGACTTTACAATAAATTGTTACTCCGTATATATCTTATACATTCCATTTAATAGTACTCGTAACAATGATATTTTATTTATTTATTATTTTTTACATCATACAACGGTCTTACAAATCACTATTCACTAGTACTCATCTACTTCCTTCGGTTTATTCAATACTCCGTTGTTATTTATTTTCTTTTTGACTGTTTCATTCAATAATAATACGAGTAATAATTTATTTATATTTTTGATAAGTTTTTGTTATAAGCACACGTTGCATAATTAAGTTTTAAATGGTCAAAAATTATTCATTTTTCGGTTATTATTTTGAGAGTTTTGTTAAATACAACCCTTCCTAAATCGGTACTGTATAAACTTAGAAATTGAAAGTCAAATTGCACAAACATTGATGTAATTAATGCATGTATCAAAACATTTTCCTTTTTTGGTGTCTTACATACAACCCTAAGGACTATATTTATCAATTCCCTTATTTTTATTGAGCGAATTGGACAAATAATTACTAGGAAGCCCTTGGCAACGTTCATAATTTGGTACTAACGACAAACACAAAAGGGGTATTCTAGTAACTTTGACCACATGGGAACTATGAGAGGTAGTTCCTCTTTATTTATTTATTTAAAAAAAGGAATTGGTGGATTGGTTTACAAGGCACGAGGAGGGACAGAAAAGGGTGGGAAGGACGCACGTGACTACAACCCCAGACTCCCAGACTATAGAAGTGGCTTCACTCATGACCACCTCTACACCCACGCTCATTCATAGCGCGTGTGTTTTTCCAAACCAACGCCTTTTCTGCATCGGAATCCACGCGCCCAAAGGGGTTTTGGTCGCATTTATACTGCCGGAATTCTGCAGTCAAGCAAGCTGGCATAGATATTAGAATTGCCCTTCGTATTTATGATCCAGTGATTTACCTTGAAACCCGCGCACATCTATGGCGCGTCCCATTCACTTTTTCAATATTACGACTCATTTTGACGAATTATCGTGAGTTGGAAATGGATATTTGACTCGTTATAAAAACTACTTCCTCTGTTCCAATAAGTTCTTTACGTTTGTTTTTTTGGCATTATCCATAAGCGGGGGATTGTCGATAAAACTTCTAATATATAAGATAAAATATGGTCATTTAAGATCTTGTTTAAATTGTCTAATCGAGTATGTTATAAATATCAATTTTTAAAATTTTTTAGAAATATGTAACTACAAATATGGACAAAAGAAAACTTGCATTGGAAAGTATAAAAAAACAAACCTAAAAAATCAAATGAAACGGGAAAGTACGTAGGAAGTAAGAAGCACATATAGAGCTATCCATTAACTTTGTCTCATATATTTTTACTAACTAGTGTAAAACTCGTGTACGTGCATGATATTCTAGATAGCATAGTATCAAAAAGATATCAACTAAGTTGGATTTAAAATAATAATAATAATAATAATAATATCAACTAAGTTAATTACCCCGTAATATTTCATTATAAAACCTACACTTAGTAATTAATGACCAAAAATTAACGGAATTGCTACGTTGTTTTATTTTGGAGCGATTTTTTTTCCTTTCTTTTTTTAATTCTCTCCTAAAGGTATGGAAAAGGGGAAAAATGAGAAGGATAAAGACGAAAATTGCGTGTACAAAGTAGTAAAATCCGTGTATGAAATAGTACGTCCCAAAATAAAAAGACGAATATTTTTTTTTATTAAATCCTACTCCGTATGGTACCTCAATTTGGCAAAGTAGGCTAGTATGGAGCAGTATATATATCGTGGGAGTATTGATTGTTACGTTTGATCTTTGGACAAAAAAATCGTATGTCGTATCATCAACTAGTCCTATATATGAAGTGGTGTCATTTGTTAGATAACATTGCATGAGATTAAAGGATAAGTGTAAAGTGTGTGGTCTACCGTCAACATACATGATACATGATACATGATACATTGATGCATGAAATAAAGTTGCATTGTTTTTTGCGAGAGATGTGATTAGGGATGGTTTAACAACTACGTACTAGGCCTCTAGGAGTAGTTGTGGGTAGGTTCACATGAAATAATAATGCAACAAGTGTGGGTCAAGTTCCTAAAAAGAGGGAAGTCATTTGACCAATTATTCTACCCAACAACGAGACACCCCAAGTATTGAAAAGATGCCCACTTTCCCTCATAACCCTACATTTACACATACACACATTCATCCCCACGAAACGAGTCAAATAATTAAATTATTGTCAAATTTATTTATATGAAGTACTTCATAACTCTTAACTCGTTTTAAACTTACAAATTTAAGGGTATTTACCGTTCTAAAAACGAGCCACAGCTAGAGATCTGTGGCTCGAAACATAAAGATCCGGAGACTTGCTAGTCGAACTAATTATGGTTAGTTAAGGGTTCATAACACATTTTCAAGTGAGAATTTTTATTGCGGATCAATTTGAATTGAATCGACCATAATCCTTAGGGTTACGGCCACCAAATCGGTCGAATGAAGACCAATTTGGTCGATCTTATTCGGTTTTTTGGTCAAATCTGTTCAAGGAACGGAGATAATTGTCTTAACAAATAAGAACAAAGTGATAAAGCAAAAGGATTAGCTATTAAATTATTTCACATGGCTTTCCTACTCTAATTTGTAAGATTGCGTACGTCAATTGCATGGAGCCCTTTTTCATTTGTTTTTGTCATAAAACGAGGGTTACAAGATTAGGACTAGTAGGTGAATTTATTGTTACCTTTTATGTCAAGAATCACACTCCATGGTTATTCATATATTACTTGTATTGTTTGTATTAAGATCTTTAATTTTCATTAACACCCATTCTCAAATGAAATATTTACACCATAAGTTTAGTGTGAGACATATCATATGAGGGTAGCTTCCATTTTGGATTTTAGTGAATTACGACGGAGACGACCCTTCGTGAATATGTCGGAATATTATGGATGCTCGAATGGGACATGGAAGAGGCAAACGGACAAGGAAAAGTTTTCCAATAATCTCATGTAGAGCATGTTAGGGGTTGGGGACTTGGGCTTGGTGCGGGTCAAGACAAACCAAAATTGGGCCGGACTCTTGGCTTAGGGCCTGGGTACAGCACTAAAGGGAATATGGGCCAGATCACTGAGGCCGAGCATTTTGGGCTCTATCGAGTTGGGCTGAGCATCAAGAAAATGGTTCAGAGTGCTAGTGAAGGTGAAGGATTGAAGTTACTTTGGCATCACTCGCTAAAATTATTTGAATAGATTAACGTGTGAGACGATCTCACAGTAATTTTACTATGAAATCTCTCACAGTCTCACACTCTCACATAAAGCTACTCCGTATTTATTAATCTACTGCTGCGGAGCAATCTGGAATACAAACCTCTTATGTCCTAAAATTATCTTGTAAGAGTTTTTGTGCATGATTAGAAGGTGGATTTTGCATTGAAGTAATCGATTTGAGTAAATTAATGCATAAAAAAATTCAATGTAACAGATTACAAAGGTTGATAAATTGATAACAAAATCATCTTATTGTCTTCTACATAGTAAAACTCACTTCTTATAACACAATTTAAAAAATACAAAAATATTCCAATCATTAATTTTTAACACACAGACATTTTTATGAATTTATGATTACGGATTTTCATGTGATTTACTCTTAGAATACAGACGATTTCACCAGAGGTTGATAGATTAATGGAGTGACTTCATTTTTTGTAGGACAGTTCTCACAATAATCAGAACGTCACATTGTTTAATACACAATTGATTTCTTAACAATTTTGCATTTTGTTTTATATCCTCTGTCTAAATAGCAAAAATATGAACAAATAAATAACAAAAATATGAACCAAAATATAAAACATAATTTCATTGATCGGAAAATTCACATTACACGAACAAAACACAACACCCATAATCAACATATAATCTAAGATGATTAGCAACAACATAAGTAGACCATAGCGGATTAATATTAATAATTAATAACAAAAACTAATTAAGCCCTCTCGCCTCTAATCCTCCTGGCCAACTGAATATCCTTAGGCATAATGGTAACCCTCTTAGCATGAATCGCACACAGATTGGTGTCCTCGAACAACCCGACCAAATACGCCTCGGCCGCCTCCTGCAGCGCCGCCACCGCGGAGCTCTGGAAGCGTAAATCGGTCTTGAAGTCCTGAGCGATCTCACGAACCAGCCTCTGGAAGGGGAGTTTCCTGATGAGAAGCTCGGTGCTCTTCTGGTACTTCCTGATCTCACGGAGAGCCACCGTGCCTGGGCGGAATCTGTGGGGTTTCTTCACTCCGCCGGTGGCTGGGGCCGACTTTCGGGCAGCTTTGGTGGCCAGTTGCTTCCTTGGGGCTTTTCCTCCGGTTGATTTTCGGGCGGTTTGCTTTGTTCTCGCCATTTTTTGTGGGGAATTGAATTGGATTGGATTGATTAGAAAAGAAGGGAAATGGTGTTGTTTTGGTGAGTGATGAAACGAAAGGGGAGTGATGAGGGGTTTTATATGGGAGGAAGGGGGAGAGGGATTGGATATGGGCCGTTGGATTGGAAAGTAGATCTACGGTGGAGGATTAATGAAGGGTGGTGTGTACACGGATTGTGGGGTTTGGATCGATGACTTGGCAATATTTTCCCGCCCATGTGTTTCTGAGATCTTTTAAGTGGCGCATTTGTTTTCAGATTTTGGTTTTAACATTTCAAGTTTCAACTCGTGAGGCCGCATATTCAGGAAAAAAAATTGGAATCAACTAAAATCAAAGTTTCTTTAGTTAAAATAATCTAATGTCATAAAATTATAAAATACTCCACCTGTTTCATTTGATTGTTTCCATTTGTATTTTTTTTTTTTTTTACAATCTATAAGTTAATGAAATTGTCAACGTAACTTCTAATATATAAGATAAAATATAGTCATGTGAAATCTTGTTTAGATTATCGAATCGAATACGTTATAAATATCAAAGTTTTATAGTTTTAGAAACACATAACTAAATATATATACAAAAGAAAACGTACATTGCCAAGTATGAAAAAAAGTAAATACTCCGTATAAAACAATGGTTACAAATATAAAGGCATACATGTACTAAAGGTTGTACCATAATATGATTAGTAGTTGCCTCATTCGTCTCGGTCAGTTTTGTAACTTTGATTAAAATACTCATTAGAGTCATTACATATAAAATAATGGCGTGTTTAAGAACTTATATTTGGAATTAACTTTTGGATTTGTGACATTTCAATTGTTTGAAAACCTTAGAGTTTGTAATTAAAATTGAGAGCAATTTCTTACCAATTACGAGTACATTTTAGTTCAAATTTGGTTCTCTCAAATTATGATTATATGGGCTCGCTTGGAATGGGAGTAATTATTTCGGGGATAATAGAGCAAAAATGAACTAAAAATGAATGAGCTTGTTGTTTGATTGTGACATTTTATGGTGTAAAAGGCATATGAGGGGAAATAATTACCCCCATTGGGGATAATGCATTACACATGGGGGAGAGGGAAGTAATAATTCCCCCCTAAATAAACTAGATTTCTTTAATTTTCTTCATTTCCGCTTAGCATCATCACTACTTTCCGTCATTTTCTATTTTATTTTGGCTCTATTACCCCAGGAATAATTACCCCCGTTCCAAGCGAGCCCTATATGGCAATCATTCCAACTCTATCACTTATTATAAATTGTTTAACCAGGTAATCTCGTTAAAATATATTTTTTTTTCTTTTTTCCGGCATTTAAAATACATTTTTCTAATGAAAATATTTCAAAAAATACGGAGTATTATTTTGTGATCTTGAACCGACTCCACCTATCAAAGCCGAATTCAAATTCCAAGGATACTCAAAAAACATTTTGAAAATTGAAATTAGAAATAAAATTTAATGTCAATAATTAATCTAGAATCATACTCATTAAATTGAAAATAATTTCACTAACTTAAGGTAATCAAATAATCAAGGTGGATGCTAGTGTTACGGAAGCGGAGGTCATTCTCAAATAAATGAAGGAAACTTGGAGATGGGATACAGAAATGTGATTATTGAAGACGATTGCAAGACTGTTATTGATCACATACGGAATGCAAGTAAAGGGAGAAGTGAATTGTTTCTCATTTTAAATGAAGTACTTAAGTTTGATGGTAATTTTGACTATATTCGTTGATCTTTTGTTTCGCGTCAGTGTAAATGTGTAATCGTGATGCTTATGAGCTCGCGCGTGCTATGTCTTTCTCTGTCGGAAAGCGGGTTTGGGAGAACCATGGTCCGGCAAAGGTGCATGCATGTTGATGATATTAATGCGATAGTCTAAACCTGTTTTTTGTTTTTTTTCCCAAAAAAAAGATTGATCGATGCGGAAAGACTAATTATTTAGTCTTATTTTTAGAGCCTATTGTGTCAAATATTATAGCTATAGTGATATAAGAACAATATAATTACGAGTAGTAATTATACTATCTTCGTTTGATTCATTTGTTTGCATTTTACATTCATTATGATAATGTTTGTAATTAAAAAAAAAAACAAATAAACGAAACGGATAATGTTTAAAATACTTCGGAAAGTTCAACGTAATCTTCATCGACAAAAGAATCAAAGAAACTCACAAAAAAGATAAACAGGAAGGTATGGAGTACGCTATTTATTTCTCCATCAAATGAAACATCAAGAAAAAGTTAAGGAGGATAATCATCGCTATATACTTCTTACTATTGAATTGAACGCGTCAATAAAAAATGGACCAAGTTTAGTGTTTGATTTCGTCTATTAATTGTTTTGGGTTGAATTACTTCAAATCTATTATCGATTTTCAGACCAATTTCAATATCAAAATCATAAAGTATGTCTAACATGATATTTATGTCTCTCCTATATGTTAGAATATCGATATTATCACTTTTGTGCACTATTATATACTCCGTAAGGTTGCGTTTGGATGTCCGGAATTGATTTAAATTTCATGATTTCAATTCTTGTATTTGAAAGCAAATCCAAATCCAAATCCAAAATGGTGTTTGGGTACCATTGGAATTGAAATTCGGACGGGTGGAGTCGAGTCAAGGTCACCAATTTTTATTTTTATTTTTGAATTTTTTTCATCAAAAAAGTGTAATTTTTCAAAAACGGAAAAAAAACAAAAAAAATGTATTTTAACAAGATTATGCGCAAAAATAAAAAAACGATAATTGACGGAATTGAAATGACTACCCATACCCTAGGAATTTGAGATAGCCAAATTTCAACTAGGTTGGATTTGGTCTCAATTTCAAATCCAAATCCCAAGATTGCCGTACGCCTGAAATATTTCAAATCCAGATTTTAAAATCCAAATCAAAGTTCCCAAACACACCATAAGTAGATTCGGTGAGATTTTGATAAACGCGTGACATACTTTGCAAAGCGAAATTGACTCAACGTTTGAAAATTTTATGCTTGACACGGCTACAGAAATAGAAACAAAGAGAAACGACAAAAAAATGAGTTTGAAAACTCAAACAAATGTGAATCGAGTATAAAGAATGATCGCTAAATCAAGGGCCAACTTAAAACTTGAATATATTGAACCGTACAACTATGAGCCAACTTATTTAAGTTGCGTTGAGAAGCTCTTTTCTTAGCTTTCAAACAGTAGGTTGCAGACTGAATTTGGATAAGTAACGAATAAACAACAAGCGTTTGAAATCAAATGCGCAATACTTTGTTTTGGTTTAATTTGTTCATTTGTTTGATTAGAATTAAAGCCAAATTCATACTCTCTATGTCCCGGTCAATTATTGTCATTTGATTTTGGCACAGAGATCAAGGTAAGAGGAAAAAATCAATTATAAGATGACAAGTGGATTAAATTAAGTGTAGAAGATCAAATTGTTTACCAAATGTAATTCTTAAATATAAAATACAACAATTGATTGAGACGTCCTAAAATAGAATATGACAACAAATGATGATCGGATAGAGGGAGTACATCACTCAACTTAAGGACTCGCTTGAGATGGGGATAATGTATCGGGCTAATAGGGCTAAAATGAGTTAGAAATTGAGAAAATTAATGTCTCGTTGTTACAGTTTATAGTGTAAATGAGATAGAAAGGAAAGACAATTACCTCATTGGAGATTAATGCATTCTTTAGGGGGAAGGGGAGTAATATTTTTCGTCCCAATAGCCTATATCATCCTCATTTTCTATATTTTTATTTAGCATCATCACCAATCTCCGTTATTTTATAGTTTATTTTAGCTCTATTATCCTAATACATTACCCTTATCTCAAGCGAACCCTAAGTAGAGATGCACTGCTAGGAATGCATGTTGTTTGGATAGTCCGAGAGGGTGTGACGTTATCTAGGTAACCGATCCTACTAACTATTATTCCATATAAGCACCGCTAGATTCCTCTAAACCCCTTTCCCTAACTCAAGCATAACCCCTAATTTTTAGTTTGATTTCACACCCCGATTCTGTTTTCCCTGCTTCCTTATTTTCAAACCTAGTTACCTTTCACCTCTTATAGTTTGATCCAAACTTTTGATTAACCGAACCATAGTTGCAACCTAACCATTCCATGTGGACAAATCTCGACTTACCCTATTACGTTAGCTCGATAGTTATAGTATTTGACCATTGATAAAATTATATGCCACTAAAATCTTGTCGTCAATTGATTAGTAACAAATGTAACAACAATGTTTGAAGTGTAAATATAACATTGATCGTCATCTTGGATCATACCGTATAGTTTACTATTGATCACGACTCTGTAAGCCATTGTTATTTTATAGGTTTAGAGATCATATTTATAGAACACTAATTATCTTAAAATACTCCATATATGATATGTACGAAATTTATAATCCACTTTTTTTTTTTTTTTTTTCGATTCAACGAAGTATATGGAGTATACACTACCTATAAATTACGGTACAAGTTTACAACTACTGTCTACGAGCTAGAAGGCCTACTCCAAGTCTACAACAAAAGTGTTCAACCAAAGTCCAAAACTGAAAATAAATGCAAGCGCCAGTGCGCTACTCTAAAAGAATTGAAACTCCCAATTTTTTTAAAAAAATCGGAAATTGACAAGGGCGGCAAACTTTGCCAGGTCATCGATCCGAGCTACACAATCCGTGTACACACAACACTTCATTAATCCTCCACCGTAGATTAACTTTCCAATCCAACGGCCCATATCCAATCCCTGCCCCCCTTCCTCCCATATAAAACCCCCCATCACTCCCCTTTCATTTCATCACTCACCAAACAAACACATCATCTCCCCTCATTCCCCCTAATTTCCAATCTCAATCAATTCAATTCAATTTCCCCCCAAAAATGGCGCGAACAAAGCAAACCGCCCGTAAATCAACCGGAGGAAAGGCCCCAAGGAAGCAACTGGCCACCAAAGCCGCCAGAAAGTCGGCCCCAGCCACCGGCGGAGTGAAGAAGCCCCACAGATTCCGCCCCGGCACGGTGGCTCTCCGTGAGATCAGGAAGTACCAGAAGAGCACCGAGCTGCTCATCAGGAAACTCCCATTCCAGAGGCTGGTTCGTGAGATCGCCCAGGACTTCAAGACCGATTTACGCTTCCAGAGCTCTGCGGTGGCGGCGTTGCAGGAGGCGGCCGAGGCTTATTTGGTGGGGTTGTTCGAGGACACCAATTTGTGTGCGATTCATGCTAAGAGGGTTACTATTATGCCTAAGGATATTCAGTTGGCCAGGAGGATTAGAGGCGAGAGGGCTTAATTAGTTTATGAATTAGTATTATTATTATGATTATGATTATGATTATGTTAGGTGGATTAACTAATTAGCTCTAGATTATGTTAATTATGGTTAATGTCTTTGGTTTGTGTAATTCGTATTTTCTGATTAATCAAATCAGTTGGCTGTTCAATCTCATCAATTTGTTTATCGATTAAAAATGAGTGATTTTAATTTAAGAAAATAGAGGGAGTACTCAATTATAGTTGGCTTTTGAGATGCGATTTCTGCATTGTTGGAAATTGATTTAATTTAAAATCTCACTTTTTACCAAAAAAAAAAAAATGGAGACTATAAAATTATCACTCAATTATAGTAGCTAGCTAATTGAATTTTTTCCAATTAGTGGCCTAATACGAGTACATGGTATTGAATTCACAAGTATATACAGATTAACTTGTTGAGAAGATGAAATTAGCAATTGGTGTCTTTAATTAGTTAGTGTTGGATCCTTAAATTTGACTGAAATTGGTATATAAGAATTGGGTCTGCTTCGAGCCCAATGTTAGCTGGGTTGAAATTCATGAATTAGGCTTAGAGGCTTAGAGCCTGGACTAAGGATTGTTTACCATGTACATCATCAAGAATTACCCAATTCTCATCCACTTTTTCACCCTTTCTTTATCGTATTCAACATCTACCTCAGCTTTTCACTCATCTTTACATTTTCATCCAAAATATGTCACATCAACAAGAATTCATTTCTCACACTATCTCTTATACTTTTTTATACCCCATACTATTTATCTCAATAACTTATCGATTAACATTTAATTAAAAAAAATAACTACTCCGTATTATTAACTTTAATTTTTTGGGGCGATATCGAGTTATGAATATATTAAAATTGGAAATGTAAAATAAATCGGCTTCAGTTCGCCAATCATTGAGTTATATCGAGTAACGGGTCACAAGCGAGCCGGTCGCTAGATTTTCGGGTTCTATCAATCGATTTCAGGTGAGTCAGATCAGTTTAACTCTAATGGTACCCCTTACAACGTGTCTGATTAAAATCCATGAACAAATAAATGATAAATATATACTCATTTAATTAATTAACTAATAGAGTACTCCATAAACAAAATTAACGATATTAATCACAATTATAATACGGAATAGTAAAGAACGTTTCACAATTAAATACGTACGTATTTTTTGTTTTATATGAAAACTAATATTTTAATAATAAAAAAAAAGAGAAATTGTATTACAGTAAGTATTCTGCAAAGTTGCAGGTCCTGGAAATTCTCGTGCAGGGGAGAAGCTCGCCCACTCTCTCCTACACAATCAGCGTTTTCTTTATTTTTTAATATTATTTTACCCATTCCCATGTTCTCGTTCTCGCACCATTTTTCTAATATACATGCTCTTAGAATAGTTGAGATCAAATTAAGGGATGTTTGGTGCATTAGGTCATTTGGAATCACATTAGTACTCCGTATAAGGTTAACTTTATATGAATTCATTCAGTTATTCTCTTCTATCCATTCAATTATTTATATAGGTCCCATTTTTATGAGTAGAAAAAATATGGACTTAGGTAAAGAATTGAATGGATGAGAGTGAGTATATAACAAGGTCATGTTATTTCTGGTTGAAAGTGACTGAATTGAATTTATACGAAAAAATGATTGATGTAACTTGTTTGACAAAAAGTAAGGTATGTATATTGAAGGGAGAATAGTGATGAACTTAATTGGCCGACCCGAAAATATGTCGGAAAGAACCACGCCTAACACTATTAAGTTTACTACTCCGTATGTACTTGCTAGGTTTATCTTCGGTGATTTGGTCCCAAGTCATTTTAAGTTTATATTAATCACAAATGATTAAAATTTTATCCAACAATATTTCATTCTTGTCATAATTTAATAAAATAGTAGCGTTACCAAGAGTGGTGTGAAAATACATGATAATCTCTTATTGAAAATAGATCAAGACGGAAAGTGGGGGATATTGAATTGGAGTAATTAATGATCACACTAATTTTGATGTTGATTATCGTCATTAGCCTTGGTAACACAACAACAAACGTCATATCCAATGCATTTGCCAGTCAAATGTGAAGCTCTGCGACGGCATGCGGAGACGCAGGGTGGAATTAAACACTTATCCATTCCCACTGTTCCTAGAGGACATACTGATGTTTCTCCTTCTCCTCTTTTCATCTCTGTTTTTTTTCATCAACTTAATTAATTAGTGCATTATACAACATAACCCATGCAAGGAATTAAAATAATATAAAATTATGGAAAAAATATTATGAGTGCTCGTATTAAAGTGTTGTTACGTAATTACTGGATACAAATACTGTTTGAAATACGGTATACGTACGGAGTAACAATAATATTGTACGGAGTAACTATCCTATAAATTGAATTTTCGGACACATTTATTTCAATACTTAGTGTTTTTGGAAACTCGAAGCCCAAAATTTTTAATTTATTGAGCTAGTACGAGTAGAACTGTAGAACTTACCAAAGGAAAAGAGTAGGAGAGCTATGAAAAGGAGTGTGAGAAGAGAGGTTGTTTTCATGGTACCAAACATTTTGCTTATTCACTAACATTTCTTCTCCTTCTTGAGGTATATATAGCCCATGTAAAAGATGGATAGTCTTAACAAAAGAAAAAATTCTCATTTAAGACATGTACATCCTTCAGTTTAAGTTTATGACAATCAAGTATCTCGAAAGTAAAATGCATTGAAAATAGTACAGTAAATTATTTGTCTCATCTCATCTATGCAAATAATTAAGATGCTTTTTCACCCGTTTTATCCTTGAGTCGGATAAGGAAGACCTATTGCACCAAAAGTAGCACCGTTGGTTCCCTTTAGCACGGTCATATCCGTTTTAAGTTTGAAATAAGACATTTGTCAATACTATCTATTTCGTATTTACAATAGACATATACAGGTCTCACATCATCGTATAATTAATTGCAAACTTAAACTTAAAAATGAAAATACAAGGTAACATAAAATTTAAGATTATCGTATTAGTAAAATGATTATTATATACTAACTGAGTTGGGGGAATAGGATTTAACTCTAAGGGCTTGCCTGGGGTGTGAGTAATACATTAAGGGGTAATAGAGGTTGAAATGTGAAGAAAATGGAGGTATGAGGTGGTTAATGCCTTAATGGTGGTGATTTATAGGTAAAGAGGAGGTGAAAGAGGAATAATTACCCCCATATGGAGGTAATACATTACTCCTCTCTCCCCTTAAGTAATGCATTACCCCCATATGGGGTAATTATTATTCTCTCACCTTCCCTTTGCACTATAAAACTCCATCAACCATCACTATCCACCACCTTTCTCCATTTCTTTCACATTTCAACCTCCATTATCCCTTATGGCATGTTTGAGAATTTGGATTTGAATTCCGGATTTGAAATATTTTGAGCGTTTGGAAATCTCTGGATTTGGATTTGAAATTCTGACCAAATTCAACCTAGTTCAAATTTGGTTTTCTCAAATTCCTAATATATGGTAGTCATTTCAATTCCGTCACTTGTCGTTTCTTTGTGTTTTCGCATAATCCTGTCGTAGTATTTGTTTTTCTTTATTTTTTTCCCGTATTTGAACATTTACATTTTTCTAATGAAAAATTTTAAAAAACAAAAATTGGTTACCTTCACCCGGCTCCACCCGTCCGAAATCCAAATCTAAATCCAAGGGTACCCAAACATCATTTTGGATTTGGATTTAGATTTGAATTCTAGAATTTCAACTACAGGAATTGAATTCTTGATATTCAAATCAATTCCGAGTACTCAAACGCAACCTTAATGTATTACCCCCATCCCAAACAAGTCCTAAATAATAAAATAACCGAATTAACTTTATCATATATATATACACACAATGGTGGTCATGTAACACGCACATGAGACATAATTAGACGTGCATTATTTTAAATTTAGGCTAAACAAATAATTAAAGATTAAAGGAGGTTCGGGTGCGTGGGTGTATTAGTATTGGATTGGTCTACTAATTTAATTTATGCCCTAGTAAAGGGAAGCCTTATATATTCTACGTACACAATCATTATTTTTTATATTTTGTTAGAGAATATGGAAAAGGTAAATTAAGGAACAACTTAAAGTTTATATTTAATCGAAAGAATTTAGACATGAAGAACAATTCTCTACTCCAAATCTCGTCATGTAAACATATATAGCCCCTTTATACTCACTAATATAAGCGTTCAATGCTTCTCCAACCAACCTACTAACTATTTAAAGTATATAGGTATTGGATCCCTTAATTGGTTTGGTGGTTCATAAACGTTTATGTTCACACTCGAATAATTCTCATGTATTCTGTCGAGGAATTGTTCCTTTTTTAAAAAAAAAATAGTACCGTAGAACATGTATAGTTTGTTAAACTGAAACATAAATACAATCTGATAGATTATTAAAAAACCTTAAATTTTTTAACAAACAACTTCAAATTTTAAACTTACTTAGATTAGACAAACTTGCATTGAATTTATCACGCGTTTCGATCATAGTATACAAGTATAAAACATGTACTGATGTACAGTACATATATACTTTTTCAGACGGTAAGAAAACATTAAAACGTAAATAAATTAAACGATTGTTGTAGTTATGCGGCTAATATAATTAGTGAGTACGTTAATCAAAAGCTTAAAGCAAGAATAGCTTTGCAATAATTAATGTTGAACCACAAGAGCACTAAGTGGAATCAAACGACACGTTATTACACAATACATACAATGATACAAACATACACATGCATGCATTTCAATTAACAATGCAAGTTACTGTAATTCTTTTGCATTATTACGTGTATTAGAGCATAGGTAATAGTGTTTTTTTTTTTCGGAGTTGTCAACAAGAACTTTATTTATAAAGTTCATCTACTAAATCATAAAATTTGTTCTTTATTTTAAGAACTAAGTTCTAAAATAAGAACTTGGTTTGTAAGCATAGTAAAATGTGATGACCAATCATCAATTGATCATTGCATAGAATAATGTGTAAGGGTTATGTAAACTGTGTTCATTTTTCAAGTAAAAAAAGAGTTCATCTACTAAGTTAAAAGTTCTTAAATATTGAGGTTGAAAAAATGTGACATGACCTAAGAAGAAATTTATGCAAAGTTCTTCTATGGCTATATATTGCTCTCGGTTAACAATTTCCATTTCTTGGTATTCTAGCAACACACTATAAGACCAGCCATGACTTAATGACCAGCATGCACTACACTAATAATATATGCATGCTATAATTCGTTACCACTAATTAAGCATTTACAAGAAGGCAAGAAAAAGCGTTAATTTAATCAGAGATTTTAAGTTCGAGTTCTGATTCCCCAGCTCATTTTTTTTTTTTTTTTATTATGGCCATATTGACACACGTTTGTACTCCATTGAAGCACGTTGACTGGTAGCCAATCGACATAGCGCGCTCGATCGGTTCCAACCCATAAGGCCATAATAATACATACCTCCAGAGTCCAGACTCTGGTCGCTCATCCCATCCAAACTCCTATTAACCCCTGAGCTGAATGCCTAAATTTCTGGAGTCATGGCCCAACCATCTTCCTTCCCACTTTCCTAGTGTCGGTCAAGGGTCAAGGTGGCCTAGTCTAGCACTGGACCGAGCCTGTTCGTAATGGCCCGTTCTCGTTTCAATTAATGTCCAATAATAGTCGGTGATAAAAGAAAATCAAATATTTTGACAAAAAAGAAGGAAGAAAACTCGTAATAGGAGGGAGTATAAATTTTTGGACTCCTAACTCTTAACGACAGGTCCATTACAAAGCCCAAAGGTGATCAAACATTCGCTCATTTGATACTTTGATGGCATAAACAAGTTTATTTTTTTCGATACTTAGGGAGATTGGGAGAAGCATAATTACTCCCTCCGTCTTGTTCATTTTTTTTCTTTGATTAAAATATTCCTAAATATAAAAGACAAATAAATGAGTAAATGACTCGCCATTAACGTTTACACCCTTTAGGTTTTAGCATCTTTAGATGACTTTTTCATGACTTGTAAACCTCTAAAGTCTTAATGCATGCACTCGTGACTCGAGTATTTCACATTTCCCCTTCTTTTTTTCCTTCAAGCTTTTGATTTGCTTTTAGATCTTTCTATTTCTTCAATGTATGACTGTATCTTTACATTAAAATCACAACAATTGTCGCCCAAACTTTTAACAATGTTCTCGGTATAATAGGGAAAATTTTCGTAAGAAAAGGCGCGGCGCTGCGAGCCTGCAATCTATGCACCAACATCACATGTGAGAATCAACCGCTCCAACGTTGGAGCATTAAAACTCTTACCACTTGATGTTACCCCTTCACCAATCCGTGCCTAGCTGATACGGCTCTCAACGCTGTTACGCTGCACTCCATATACTCCGTATCTTATTACTAAGACAGTTAGCCATGACCCATGAGTGCATATTCAAGTGACAGACTCGATTATTTTCATGAAAAAACTACATGGTTGGGTTTAAAAAGTGGAGTTTATGTGTCATACCTATGTGGCAAGTGTCGAACATTGAACACGAATATTCGAAGAAGTTAGAAGAGTCAGTTAACTTACGAGTAAAGCACTCTTTAAATACGATAAAACCTCAACGATCCAACATAATTTAACTAATCCTCCGACAAATCGAAAATAAACTAACACACAAGATTAGTGACGTACATTACTTGGAGTGTTAGTATTAATGTCCCTAGTGACGCAGCAGCAAGTGTCTATGGTGATGCATCGGCCAGTCGAGTGTAGAGCTTTGTCATGGCAGTCTGTGATACATTGCGGGATCGTGCATCGTTCTTCTTCAACACTTCCATAGGAACAGTATTCATACTGATCACCTTCCCCCAGTTTCATCCCTATAAATAAATTAATTTGTGTTTTAACAAATACACAAAGTATACTGTACAATATTTTCAAATAGTTTAACGAGAAACTGTAGATAATTAATTTTACAAATAAACGTCTACATATTGATATACTCTACCAATTTCGGTTTTCTTCCCTTATCATTATTGGACTTAATTTGCTTTTTACGCTCTCATTTTTTTGTACTTTATACCTCACTTTTTCTTAATTTTCGTACCCAAATGAAAGGGGAAGAAAAGGAGGAAGAAAAGGGAGTACTACACTACCCACATATCACTTCTTGTTTAAGAGAGGCTCCGTCTTTGAACATACAAGAGGTCGAATAGAATAGATGAGATAAAGTAGAATGCATGGCGACTACTACACTACCTAAAACCGGCCTCATCTATCTTGTATGGGAGTATTATTTAACAGTTTTCATCATAAGATCAATATGGCCGTATAAGACTATCAACATCATTATAACGAGAATGGATTTACTCCTACAGAGTATAAACTATTACCAACATAATCTTCATTATAATCACTCTACTAAAACATCTTTACTAAAACTAATCGATAAATCGCGAAACAAAAAAGAAATCTATGCTTACCAAGTAAAAAAATCAGAAGCAAAGCCAAGAAAGGTATCATCATCTGTAGTAAATTTATTTAGTACCAGAGAGTGAGCTCAACCGGCTATAAATAGCAAATTAAAAAGAGATCTTCTGCAAATAACATGTAATATCAAATGATAGTTGCTAAATTAAGGCTAAGTTAATCAATAGTTGATTAAACAAAGACAAAGGTTACTTTGATTAGTCCATAGTAACTCTTATTGGATAGAGGGAGCTCCTTTCTGCGCTGTTAATTAAACAAAGACAAAGCTTTCTCCCATGATTAACTATATCAACAAGTGACAATAACTAATACTAGTTCGTACTCCTACCACAAATTCTTGTTTACACTTTACAGTGGGTAATCCGTTTATAACGGGTCAAATATACGAGTATAAGATAAGGCAAAACCGATTTGCTTAAGTATTTAATGGAATCCTACCATTTGATTAAAATATATCTCACATATATTCAATCTTTGGTAGGTTTCTAGTGAATGGGAGGTAGTACTAGAGTAACGGGTCAAAACCGACAAAAGCTTACGTACATACAATTATCAAAAGCAAAAAAAAGGAACCGAAATACATAATGCCGTATTCGGTCTCAATATTATGGCAGATAGGTTTCGAAAAGCATTTCAAGAGCATCTAAATCTCCTTCTCATCTCAGAAAATAAGGAAGCACTCAAAAGATTAAACCATTAATTAACAAGAACAAGTGATTAAAACCCAATGGACAGTTAGTTGAAAATGGCCACTGTGCCAGAAATAATACTCCCTCCGAGTTCCTATTATTGTCCCATAAGGTTTTGAACTGAAAAATAAGGAAGGGAAAATGACTGGTTGAATAAAGAAGTAGAAAGAGAGAAATAGGAGAGTAATTGTGAACCACACATTGATGTCCTAAAAAGAAAAGTGGGACAAAAATCAAACTCAGTTCAAAAAGAAAAGTGGGACAATAATAGGAACTCGGAGGGAGTACTCCGTACAAATTACAAACACCCCAACAAATAGGATTAGGAAGGAATGATGGAAACTTTTTCATAATACATTGTTAATTAAGGAGCAACCAACAATAATTCATCATCCTAACTACTCCTCTATTCTATTTTTCTCGGTTGGCACTTCTTTTGTTGCCTATTATCTAGAGTTCACATACAAACCACAAGCCTATCCTACATTATAGTACCCCGACTCCAACAATAATGTTCTCATTTACTCTAGTGGTTAACCGATGTTTATTTTGACCATTAATTTCTCAAAATTCTGGTAGAGCTATGATGAAAATATGTCGTGTTTGACTTAGGAAGCCAACTATATTCATATTATCACTACTCATTGATAGCTATAGCTATTCTGTATTGTGAGAAGATGAGTCAAAGTCGACATGGTTAATCCCTAGACTAGAAAGAGAACAGTATATAGAGATCAAAGGGATAAGAAAGTACGATTGGCGTGACAGGTGTGTTAGGCAAATAGAGAATCATGATTCGGAAGCTACATTCCCTGTATGCTTCGTGTTCTTGTTTTTACGTTTCTTTTGCTTCTCCACAAGCCTTGAGCGATCTTTAGCACTCTTCTCCCATTCTTTCCTGTGCCTTTGGTAGAGCAGCATCGCTGCACGAGCATCTTCAATCTGAAACATGTTTATTTATTGGTAAGCAGGAAAGGTTAATTGTAGGTACCAGTGACCAGATATTCTATCAAGGGAGCTAGATGTTCATTAGATGAACCTGGATCACGGTTACTAAAGAAAACAACACTTTATCAAGCAAAATGAAAAGGAATATGCGCATAGGATTAATCAAGTGATGTGCCTAATCCAATTGAGGTTTTTAAATTTCCTGAAAACCCAAGATTACTACAAAGCCACAGAGATTGCAGCGCCTAAAATCATCCCAAGAGCCCAAGCATGGCTAACGTGACTACGAAGCTATTTCTTTGAAAACCTTTTTATAGATAAGAAATTCCCTGACAAGAAAATAGTAAAGAAACTCAACATGATGCTCACTAAACCTCCGTAATGTAAACATGTTGCGTTTTATGTCCGTCATATTGAACACCTACACGGGAAAATGGCTCGACGACAATAAAAACCCATGAAAAAAAAGAACTCTTTTCCAAATCACTATGCAACAAGCCCCGCTTTTCTAGCAGTATTTTTTTTATCCAAATACCGGTCCAAGCGAGAATGCAAAAACCACGGGTTGTATAACCATAACTTCAGCAGTTTACACTTGTCCCATGTCTCAAGTGGAAAATAGAGTTGGATGGAAATGAGGGAGGGAGAAAAAAAAAAAAAAAAAATCTCAAAACAAAAATAACTCAATATAACATGAAACATACAGGGCAATGCTCCCCAGTCTGGATTGAGACACCAAGAAATTCAGTGGCAAGGTGCCGAAGTGCCTTTCGATGACTTTCTCTGCACCAATTGGGTAACACCAGTTCAAGAATGAATACTTGCTACTCGTACTATATTGCTTGTGTATTTCATTAAGGATAAAACTAAAACCAAAAAATGAATATTAAAGAAGAAAAGGGGAGAAGCATACTTCAAAAATGGTTGGTATTCCGAAGTGTCACGCGTATCTCTTTTTGGGTGACTTAGCAGCAAAGCCTATTAAGAAAAAACAATCACTTGAAACATATTAAAAAACAAAAAAAGGGACATCTAATTATCTTATGCATTCACGAAATATGGGCCTAGGAAGAGGGAGCAGAGCAAACAACCTTTAGATCATTCCGTAAAGCATGGCCAACAAGAATCCTTCCTTTAATGAGCTCTGCCACCTTTTCCTGGACAGTGGGAAAATCTTTAGCTGCAAAAGCAGCCGATACAGCTACAAGATAAATAAGGAGCACTTGACCAGAAGGCAGCAAAGACACACCCAAGCAGTTATGCCGTCCATGATTTACTTAGATTTTCGTCTTTCACTTTGTATTTTGACCAAAACAAAAAAAGAAGTCGATACACTTAAAATTGACGTTTCCATGATTTCAATTCGTATGTAGGCATAGAATCATCACTTAGTCTTTCGCCATTCCTTTAACAAGAGAACGCAATGGGACATCGACCTAGAATTTCTCTTCAACTTCGGCATATAGTAACTTTGGTTGAGTACAGACATTACTAAAGCTATAACTCACAAGATTGACTATCATGAACGAGTCAACCAGAATGGCAGCAGGAAATTGGTAAGGCACTAATCACCTAGCCTAACATTTGTCTAATCGTCCAAAGACATAATAGAGAATGATGTGTCCCAACGCAGGAAAGCTAGGAAGATAAGACATGCTGGTATCAATATTATGCACTACTCTTCAAATATGAAAGAAATAACACAATCAGACGTTCTGCGTACCTTTCTTCAAATCACGGGGCCGAATTCCACTAACTTCTGTGCGGAAGTCAACAACACGTTCAACAGGGCGCACAAATTCATCGTATACTACATTTCCCCACTTGTTGACCTGACAAAAACTGGATTACATTAAGTAGTTAAAGAGGGTCCAGTAATGGAACCCATATGACAAAAAATATTATGAATGGGAAAGGCAAAGACTAAGGGGAAGACCCATATACAACGTCACTATTCAGCCAATTACATTCACTATAGGAGATCCGAAAATTTTGAACTACATTGTTGGTTTAAGCCTTCTGTATGTCCAATAGTTTGCCACAATCATGAAAAGAGACATGCAATCATGGACTCCAAGGTGATGACCGACTTATTTCTATGTGTCGGTTTTCGGGAGGACTTTAGTGTGAGGCCCAAACCCTTGATTGATAACCAAGGGAAACAAATTGTGAACGTGTTAAAATGACATAATCAAACATAAGATCGAGAAAGAAACTGTACCAGTGTAACCCGTCCAAGGGCACTTTTATTTCCTTGAGGACTAACTCCAACCATTTCACAATCCATAGCGATCTCTTTGGTTACACTGAAGGGAAAAAAAAGCAGCAAGTCAGGCTCTATACGAGCAGTCCCATAAAAACCACAATACAGTCACAATCAGCATTTGTGCAACCTACAAATTCTTACTCCTTACAATACATAATATGCAAATTGAATCACCACGTACTTGAACACCTTCTAAACTCTAACTGCTTGCCAATGATCAAATAAGTAGCACGTTTGGTAGCGACGGTAAAAAATACTCCGTAATTCACAAATCGGGACAAACTAAAAGGTAAATCCTCTCTACAACGATAGGAGGCTGTAATCATAGCAAAGATAACCTTCACTTCATTGCGTCAAATCATGGATAAGATTACCAGCAACTAAACTATTTCATAGGAGCTCCACGACTTGTTGGACCTTTGTAGATGAGTTTTAGCATGTTTTGTAGAAACTTCAAAAGCTCGGTAAATCAACTTAACAAGAGTTTGTGAACAACTTGACACAATGGCGAAACAACATTGCAGCATAATAAGCAACTCAAAAACTCCGAAACAGCTCAATCAAACCGGTTTTAGCATAGTAGTCCATTAACCAGCTAAATAAGCATTAACATCAAAAGATACCTCATAGCTGAAACAGATAAGCAAATACCTAAAATCAGAGTTAACAGGCTCAAGTATATTACTCGGCTTCAATTCCACAGTACTCGAATCTGAGCGCTCTTTTCGCTTTCCTGCAAAACTTACCAGTTCAACAACAACAATAACAACGACAACAAAATACACAAATATGCGCTTATGTTATATCAAATGAACACAAGCAATTATACTAGAAACCGCGAAAGAATCGACCTGATATAACCTACTGATTCAGCAGCAGCAGCAAAAATAATACAGTAGATTATGAATGAAATTAAGAAAAGATGAAAAAATTGACCTAAGATGGTAGGTTGAGCATCGCCATTTGAACTAGGTTTGTTACGGTGAAGATTCAATTTCTACAACAGAAAAGAAAGAAGCATAAATCGATACGAAACGGATGAGAATTAGAAGAAAGTGAGCGAAATTAGGGGAAATTACTTGACGAAGTTGATCCCAATTAGGGTTTATCGGCAATTGATTAGGTTTCTTGTTCTTCGTTTTCGACGTCTTCTCATTTTTCTTTGGTTGGGTATTCATCTTACGAACTTGAGGTTGCGGAAAAAATTGAAAGTGGCGGAAATAGTAGTGTTTATATATATGTTGGGTGGAAATATGGGCTTGATTTTTCTTTTAATTGGGGAAAGTTGTGAGTTTATTGGGCTTATTATTTAGGTTTGGTTCATTTAGTTGTTTTTTTTGAAAACAAAAAACGTACTACACGTCGCAGGTGAGAATTGAATTCTCAAACTCTCGGTCAGAGTAATAAAATTCTTAACACTTAAGTTTACCTCTTTTTCACGGGTTCATTTAGTTGGTCGACGGAGGCTCGTAAATCGTAACTAACATGTAGATAAATGATTCATGTGATTGACCCGTCTCCCTTGCGATTCATACCTTGGCTATCATATCCTTGGATTCGGGTCATCGTGACTTTGACATCCAAGTTCCACAAGTTAACTTCATGCTTTCGGCGATAGAGAATTAGAGATATAAATCCATCATACTATTGCTTTCATTTGCTTTTACGTATTGGATTCTCTCGTTGTACATTGTGATTAAAGTTTCTGTTGTTATTATTAGAAACCGCATTTATTTAACTTGCTTGATTACTTAATTAAGTAAAGTTTCTAGCTCGAACTTTAGTACGTTAAAAGCATATAGTACTTTGCTTGTATCCAAGACGAACATAAATGAAGTAGAGTACTGCTTCCATCCCAAGTAGATGATAAATTTTGTAATGAAATTCCATTGTTTGATGTGAATGGAAGAGTTGAAGCTTAGTTTGTATTTGAATGTTGTAATAATATGGATGATACCTGGCTGCTGTAGGAAGATCAACACTATATATACATATAACCAGAGTAAGAAACCTAAAAAAGGAAAGTGGGCTTAGTAGTGAAGAATGTATCATGTTGGATCAAGTGCCACAACATGTCCGCTTCTTCGGACTAAGGTATCAGTGTGACATGTGGTATCATTCCTTAGTGGGCTGATATGAGATGGACTCAACATCCCCTCGCAAGCTGGAGAATGGGGCAAAGGAGACATTCCCAGAATGGAAAGAAGACGCCAATGCTGCTGAGAGGGCAGAATCTTGGTAAAGACATCTGCTAACTGGTCCGTAGTGGGTGTGTAGCTGAGTTGAAGTAACCCTTCCATGACTTTATCCCTAGTGAAATGGCAATCGAGCTCAATATGCTTTGTGCGCTCGTGAAATACAGGATTTTTGGCGATGTGTAAGGCGCTTTTGTTGTCACAATGCAAAGTGACAGGTGCGAGATTATGAACACCCATTTCAGTGAGAAGACGAACTAACCAAGTAACCTCAGCAGCAGCTTGGGACATGGCTCGATACTATGTTGAAGAAAATTGGGTCAGTCATTGTTTCGGGAGGAGTCGGTGTTGTTGAGGTTGGGAAGTATTTGGAGAGGTCGTGTGTATGAAAGGGGAAAATGTTTTCATGAAAAGTTACGTCTCTTGAGTGGAATATTTTGTGGGTTTGAAGGTCCATAATTGTGTAAGCCTTTTTACCAGTGGGATATCCTAAAAAAACACAAGGACTAGCTCTAGGGTCAAATTTAGTTCTATCCCGTTTAGGTGTGGCAACAAAACACAGACAGCCACAGCTTCTAAGATGAGTGTATGATGATGTTTGTTTATGAAGGATTTCAAGAGGTGTTTTGTGGTTCAAGAGAGGAGATGACATCCTGTTAATGAGATAGGTGGAGGTGAGAATGCATTCTCCCCAAAATTGTATAGGGAGATTGGATTGAAAGAAGAGACTCCTAGCCGTGTTAAGTAGATGACGGTGTTTCCTTTCCACAACACCGTTTTGTTGCGGAGTGTCGACACAAGAGGTTTGGTGAGTGATTCCTTTAGATGTGTAGAATTCTTTTGCTTGTTTTTCAGAAAATTCTACACCATTATCACTTCGAATAGTTTTGACAACGGTTTGAAATTGTGTTTCAATGTATTGCACGAAACTTTTTAGGATGGTTAAGGTATTACTTTTATGACTCAATAAATGTGTCCATGTTGTTCTGGAATGATCGTCTACTATGGTTAAGAAAAATCTATGTCCGGAATGGGTAGGATGGAAATAAGGTCCCCATAAATCGACATGTAATATTTCAAAATTAGAAGAAGAAGTGGAAGTACTAAGTGGAAAAGAAAGTCTATGAAATTTTGCTTTGGGACAAATTTGACAAACTGAAAGTTGTTGCTGTTTGCAATTACGAATTACAGGGAGTTGTTTCATGCTAGATAAAGGAATATGGCCTAATCTACAATGCCATCTATCAATAGAGACAACATTGGTAGCGACAGCACAAGTTTGAGATGAGGGGTTGGCAAAAGCAGCTTCTTTGTGAGCTTGAAAAGGCTTGAGGTCAGCAAAATATAGTCCGTTCTTTTGATTACCAAGGATCAAGGATGTGTTCGTGGAAGGAACTTGAAGGATGCAGTGGTTCGATGTGAAAACGACCTGAGAAGAAAGATCTTTGGAAAGTTTACTAGCAGACATGAGATTAAATTGAAAATCGGGGACATGTAAAACATTGTGAAGAGTGATGTGAGGCGTGAGTGTGACGGTGCCTATGTGCTTGACCTGTGCTTTGTTGCCATTGGGAACGGTGATGTTAGAGAGAGGTTCAAGGATATGGAAGGTGGTAAACATGCTTAGGTGCGGTGTAATGTGACTCGAAGCCCCACTATCTATTATCCATTCATGGTTGTGGTTAGGAGAAATAAAACTTAGAAGGTTACATGCCATCATAGCATGAGTCTCTCCTGAATTAGTGCCATTGAACTTACCCAAATCTACCATCATTTGATCATATTCAACCAGATTTGTTGTACCCATACTTGAGCTTCCTGTTTGATGCACATTCTGAGGTCCAACACCTTAGTTGACATTACTATTTCTGTTCTTCCTGAGTTCAGGGTGAAAAAGATAACATCTGGAATTGCTGTGTCCTTCCATGTTGCAGTGGGTACAGAAATAAGAGTTTCTTTTTTCGGTGTAAGGTGCACCATTCTTGTTGTTAGGTTTGAAGCTGCCTGGTTGTTGTGTTGCTGTGATATTTCTGTTCTGAATATTCTGGTGCCCGTTCCAGGTTCTCGCTGCCATGGCTGAAGCATCCAGATTGAGAGGACTCTGAGAGGTGATTTCCCTTTGTTTTTCCTCTTGAATGAGAAGAGAATAGGCTGTATTCAAGGTTGGAAGAGGTTCCATCATTAAGATATTTCCCCTTATGATGTTGTAAGATTCATTCAGCCCCATTAAGAACTCGATAAGCCTTTCATTCTCCTCGTGTTTGATGGTTTCTTTGTTAGCATGACAAGTACAGATTGGTCGTGTCCCAATGCATTTTATTTCTTCCTACAGTTTCTTCAATTTGACAAAATAAGTAGAGATGGAATCAGACCCTTGAGTAGTGTCATTGAGTTGGTGTCGTATCTGGTAAAGTTTAGCACCATTGAACTGTTCAAACCTCTCCTTTAATTCCTCCCAAATTTCCTGGGCGGTTTCAGAATACATGACATATTCACGGATATCTTTGTGGACAGAACTGATAATCCATGATATGACCATGTCATTGCATCTCTCCCAATGTCGAAGCTTAGCATCCCCTGGTTTGGGCTTAGGAATATCCCCATTTATGAACCCAATTTTGTTTTTAGCCGACAATGCTATGAGCATAGATCTTTTCCACGCCCCGAAGCCATTTCCGTCAAAGGGTGTGGACACAATAAGTTGTCCTGTACTGTCTCCAGGGTGAACATAGAGTGGGTCTGAAAGATCTATGGTTTGGGTTACCTTACTATTACCGCTGTCTGAATCAGGCATGATGGAGGAAGGACAAACCGAGATAAAGACTCAAACTTTGGAGTATATGACTGGCAGGAATAACAGGGAGAGCAAATAAATAATGAAAAAATGACAAAAGGTTGAAACTTGATGGTGGATATGAGAAGATATCACCTGAATGTTGTTGAAACCGTATGACGGGTATTAACCCGCTCTGATACCATGATAAATTTTGTAACGAAATTCCATTGTTTGATGTGAATGGAAAAGTTGAAACTTAGTTTGTATTTGAATGATGTAATAATATGGATGATACCTGGCTGCTGTAGGAAGATCAACACTATATATACATATAACCAGAGTAAGAAACCTAAAAAAGGAAAGTGGGCTTAGTAGTGAAAGAATGTATCACGTTGGATCAAGTGCCACAACATGTCCGCTTCTTCGGTCTAAGGTATCAGTGTGACATGTGGTATCATTCCTTAGTGGGCTGATATGAGATGGGCTCAACAGTAGATGTTCTCATTTGAGCATATTTTATTCTTCACGTCTGATTAAAAGTGAGAACAGAATGAAGGAACTACGGAATAGGATTGTAGGACTGTAGGAGTACTTGATAGAATGTAATTGTGAGCATGTGTAAATAATATGCGAAGCATCTATCTACAAGGATAAGGGAATATGCAATGTCGCCACAGTGTGTTGGGGTTATCCTCATTAGAGGGCTAGCCTAGGGGTACACATTAGCGATTATGTTTGTAACGAGTATATTAGTTATAAATTTGTGACACGTAAAATATTATTTATACGGGTAGATAAAGATAAATAATTTATTATTTTTGAGATATTTTTCTATCTTGTCTTACCTAACCATGAGTGACATTTGATCATTATAACTATATGAAAGATATATTTATCATAAAATAGACAATCCGTACAAAATATAAATAAATCCAGCTAATTTATTATTATTATTATTGTGAATTTGTGTTGTGCACAAAGCTAAGGCTGCCAAAAAAACATGGGTATCTTCCTGACCTAACCATCTTAACCAAGTTAAATTACAAGTTTGGAAGATGACCAAAGGAGTTTATACTTTATACCTTAGTCTTTCACACTTGCTAATCCCATTAGGCGGCTATCTACTTAATTTATTAGTTCACATGAGATTAATATTTTCATTAGCTTAATTACGATTTACGAGTATTCAACTTAATAGATTTGCGTTCGTTTTAAGTGTTTGAGTTATCATGAATTTTACTATTTTAGAGAGGGTTAATAGAAATGTACTCCGTACGTCTTAGGTCATTGTTTTCTCGTTGTATCATGTGCGAAGTATATGGAAATGGGGTTTTATGAAGCTCGTGGACCAAATTAAAATAAATGCAAAGATATTTCCTTACGTTTTCCATACTATATGTGTCAATTTGCTATCGCCTCATGTGTTCGTTTTAAGCAACGGAAAAGATGATTGTATTAAATATTTAAAACGTGCTTATTTCTTGTAAAACAGAAATTAAACTCAACATTTACAAGTTTAGTAAAAAAAACGTACAATTAAAATATATTTGTGATTTTATTCGCCTTGTATGAAACATATTGTTTGAAGAAATTGAAGTTTGCCATGTCACCCCCAACATGTATAACGCAATATGGTTAATTACTCAACTTGTGTGACCAGACAAACTCAAAACTCCTAAAAGAACGATCAAAGATTTTAATAGCTTGAACATTATGAACGAGTTTGAACTTGATATATTCAATGCTGTTTAACTTAAATATTAATGATAACAAAAAAGAAATGTTACACCAAGGGTACTCGCACGTAAATAAAAACATTTACCCCTCTATCCCTGATTCACCGGTTGACTTTTACACATATTTCATCGCAACTTCTTAGAGCACGTTGAAAATGTATTGTTATAAGAGTCGTCGTGCTTTTCTTTGTTGAACAATCATTGAAAAACAACACAAAAGAAATCTCACGAAGGAGGTATTTTCGAGACAAACTTCTTCACACGGATCCATCATGCATCTTATTCAAATATTTACGCACGATCAAAACTTCTGCGACAATAGTTAGTTTCTTATTGCGAAAAAAAAAAAAAGATTTAAAGATGAAAGACACCGAATATAAGACTATGGCATCTTTCGGGGTTTATCGTTATCTAAATATGGCTGATGGTGACCCTTCGAAACCGAGTTCAATTTTAAGACCCCGTTGGAGAAATCGTTGAGAGAATATTTTAATTAATTTAAACACACTAAATAAGTCAATATTTTTTTTATACAAGATGAAGTTTTTTTAAAAATTAAAATAAAAGAATGCACTTATCACAATGAATTATTTTTTTCGACGTTCTATAAAAAAATGGTCCACATGATTAATTTCGCTAAATTCGGGATTCAGTACCCCATTTTGAGGCATACGAGTATTTGTTTTTAATTCAAATCATATTTTTAGTAAAAAAACTCAACAATAACCACCGAAAAAAAAAACATACTTGCTTAGTGGTTCGATTATTACCAAATTATCGACAAATACTTCACTAAAATTGAATTTTAATATACATACGAAATAAGTCACAATTTACATTATACGTCTCAAATCAATTAAAATCACCTAAAAGCATCTAAAATCACCTAAACAATTTCCTTTACCTCCAAGTAATATTCATTTTACCACCATTTTTCTTAAGAAATAAAAAACGTTTTCGAAATTCACAACCGTTATTTTATCTCTTTCTTTAATTAATGAAAAAACTTCACCACTATTTTCCGCAAAAAAAAAAGACATTAATAAATAGATTATTATTATAAAGAACCCCAATATCATTACCCCCTTTCGCCTCTCTCCTCCTTCTCTTTATTATACACAATTCTGGGTTACCTCACCTCATCGTCAAAGATCCATCAATTAATCCCCCAATCAATCATCTAATTCGTAAGTTTCTTCCTCAATTCATCATCAATTCTCAATTGGGTTCCTTTTATTTTACCCTATTCTTCATCGTTAATTGCTTGATTGCAATTTCTTCTATTTTGTTTTTCTGGGTTTTCTTGGGTATTGTGATTTTAAGCTCTGGGATTTAGGGTTATGGACTTCATTACCCAGATTTTAATTTTAGAAATTTATTTGTATTTTTTTTGGGGGGATTTTTTTTTTTTTTTTGCACTTGGTAATTAATTTGTGGGTTGGGAAATTGCAGGTATATAATAAAGTTATCTGCTGATTATAATCTGCTAAAGTTGATAGTTTTCAGCTGGGTTTTGATTTGTTGATGATAACAAGGTAACGTAATTGTTAATTACAACACTAATTGTATCTTCAAGTATTATCATCATTGTTATTAAATTATCTTTAATGATTTATTTTCTTTTCTTTTTAGTTTACATACATATGAATTTATTACTATGAATTTGTGCTATGTTTGAAACTCTTTTAATCTTATTATTTCTGTTACATCTGCTATGGTTTAATTCATAGTTCAGGCTTGAATAATCTGGATGAAATATCATTAGGTTTAGTTACATGTTTCCGAATTCGTGTGGCGTGTATGTTGATTAGAATGGTTGGGATTAATGGGAAAAAAAAAAACGCCATAGGAGAGCTGGAGTTATAGAGCATTTACAAAGATATTTGTCTTGGAGAAGGCGGAATTCTCAGAACTGTGTTATTTCGTGAAAAGAAATTGAAGTACTCTTGGTTTGACAGTATTATATGTGTATATTGGATTATTGCTTGTAATTTGGGTTGTCTTATGTATTTCTTGACCGACCGATGAAGATGTTCTTGCGTGTTGCTTGTTGGAGTATTAAATGATCGAATTGTTGGACTGAAATTTGGAATTGGGCCTAGCGCTTTGCAAATGCTTTGTTTCTCCCCATTAAAGTTTTACGGAGTAGTAGCTTATTACGTAAGTTCTTGAGTCTTGAATAAAGGGTCCATGTTATTCTGGTTTTGTGACTGTCATGAGCTTGTAAACATTCCTGTTCTGTCTGGGAAATGTAGTGGTGGGAATTGGAAAATGGGCGATCCGGTGTTACTCCTACTTCTTACAACGTTGAAAATTACCATGCTTCAGTTCTCACCCCACTTCCTTCCTGTCCCCTTCTCTGCAAAATTCTTAAGGCTTGAACGTTGGAATGAGCTAAAATATGATGCTGGGTTCTGTTTAAGACGTCACTGAAAATCGTCGACATTAGGGATTCCAAATTGCATTTGAGGAATTTAGCTGGCTTGTCTTGCTAATATTAAGGTAGGGGGATTCCATTTCATTATCTGGATTGTAAGTTGGGTTTGAGGAAAACACATTGTTGGGAAATGTGGGATCTATTTTTCCACCTATAACCTTCTTCCTGCATTAGGAAAATTTGGAATGAAAACACCACGAACCTTTCCTCTCCCCTTTACGTTCCTTCGTCTTTCCCTTCGTAATATTTTATTCAAGCAAACACTTATGTTGAGCAAGTGAACCAAGCGAAAATAAGCTTCCGGGGTCTGATTAAGACAGCATCTACTTTTTTTTTATCTGTTTACGTCTCTCTACTTGATATCAATTGTAGTGCCTTACGTTGTTGACTACTAATATTATCTATCAAGCCAATCTCAATCTGTTTAAATGCCAGTATTTATGCCGCAGTTTACTCTCTTTGGTTATTTAATAAATTGTAGTTATATTTGACGAATAATTTCTGAGCCCCGGCCTTTGTGTGTTTTTTCTTGTTCTTGTAACCAGTTGTTCAGAGCACTGCCATCTCTTTCGTCAGCCATGGATGAAAGGAATATGCTGTGTAGTAGCCATCAAATTCACGAGTTAGCAAACGGTCAGCAGGTTCAGGGCCATCTGAGACAAGAGCCCTGCATTCTCATGGGCAATACATCAAATTACCACCCGTCTCATATGAGTCAAGTTTTCCCCCCTACAGGGAACGTGAACACCTTCGATCTTCATCATTTACCAGAGCATGTTGCCCGGCCTACTTTTTTTGGGATGGCACAATATAACCAGCCTAACCATCCTGCAACAAATCTCGAAATAGGTCTTCCAACAGCATCAAACTTCTTTAACCTTCACTTGAACCCTGCCCCCGGTGCACGGGTTTTCCCTGTCCCACTTAATCATGGTTTTGCAGATCACTCAGCATCTTCGAGTAATTATGGAAGCAGCGGAGTTTCCTTCGGCGAATATGATAGGAGGAGCAATTTTCCAACTGAAGATGTTAGAGGGTTATGTAAAAGAAAGAACGCTGAAGGCATGCAGGGAAATGTTCACCATTTTGGCGCTTCAGCAGGACCTAGTAGCTCGTCGGCCGCTCCAATGGAAGCGCCACTTGCATTACCTGAGTACTTAGGTAATGGCAATCACTCGATGATGGACGTAGGATCTGGGGTTACTGCAAGGCATAATAGATCTAATGCTGTTGATTTACATATGGATTCTGGTATGCTTCACAACTATAACTATCTGCCTCAAGGAAGTTATGGTAACCAATCTTTTCCACCATCCGGTTGTACATGGTTGGATCAACAGGCCATCAACAACAATGGCGGTTTGCCTTGGAATGCTCCTCCCATGTTACCGTACTTTCAAGGTACTTTCTTTGCTTCCGAATGATTTACCTTATACAGAGTATTTTTTATTAGGTGCTTATTCTCTTCCAAAATTCCAATAATACGAGTTGCATGGTTCATAGTTGGGAAAGTGTTTACCTTCAGTAACATATAATCAAACCTTGAAAAGGAGCGGAATATTGGATGCACAATTACATGTATACAAGTGCTCCTTTCGTTCCATTCTAAACCACTCATCCGACTTTCACAACCTCATTTGAGACGACGACACTTTGACCATGTTTTTCTCCATCTACGAAGTATATATTGCGAGTATTATTTTATGTCTGTATGCTTCTAAATTTGAACAATGGTTATGTCAACTAATTAGAGCTTTGCTTATATGAAATGCAGGGAGCAGTATCCATGGGGGAACGTCGGAACTTCGCAATAGTGGTCTTTCCGGATACCCTGAAGCATCCAATAACCACGGCTCTGCAAATTTCTTGCCTGCACCTCCCATGATTCAACAGCACCACAACCTTCACCCGTCTCAAAATATGCAAGGAGTACGAGGTTATGGAGTTGCTTGCTATCCTCCTTTTCCGGCAGGTCCAACTAGGGCTCCTACAAACGACGGTGTGCAGCATGATGCCATGTCTTTATCCTCAGAAAGCTCAGAGACCCCAAATCGACCAACGGGCATTAGAATATATCGTTCGCATGGTAGAGGCATGTTACCTGATGGAGTTTCTAGACGTCGAGATCTTCCCCGTTTAAGAACTCTGCAAGCAGATGTATGTCCGCTTTCTAAACCCTCACTCCTGTTATGTGAACCAATTAGTCTCCTATTAGTAGTCTCGCATAATCCATGTGAAACTAACCCATTTAGAACTTCTTGTAAGTTATTATCAACTACTTAGACTTGGACCCCTGGCAAACGGGTCAACCATGTCGAGTCTGTTCGGGTCGGGTCATTTTCGGGTTGGTCATATTCGGCCTAGGTCATTTCCGGTCGTTAACTCCAACTTTGTTAGGGATATTTGTTCGTAGCTGTAATAAACATTGAGGTTAGCTTAGTTCGAGTTACTGGCAAACTTGGGTTGGGTCATGGGTTGGTCAGTTTTGCCAGGTCTACTGGCCACGTGAGAAATTGTGATTTTGTTAACTGGATATTAAATATTGAGGTAACTGATATGGTTGCGATTGAAAACATCACCTTTTCTTTTCTTTGAATAAACGTCGATTTGAGAATGTGTTTGGTATGTGAATAGTGAGTTGCAATTCTGACAGCTGTTTTTTTGGTTGATGGTTGTAGAGAGTAGCAATTCTGGAGTTCCCCAATTTGTATGAAGTAGATTTTGATGAATACAATGATCATCACAGAGATATGCGGCTAGACATCGATGATATGTCATATGAGGTGAGTTGAAGAAGTTTAAGTAACGTAGCCAGTTTCTATACATTGTTACTTGGTGCTGTCGTGATACGATGCTTGGTTCTGTCCATTTCAGGAGCTACTTGCTTTGAGTGAGCGCATTGGGACTGTAAGTACAGGACTTTCGGAGGATGACATCACTTGCCATCTGAAAACCAAACGATATAGCTTAACTATTGGTGCCATTAATCTTGAGGAGTTGCCATGCATGGATCAAAATAACGATTCGTGTATTATATGCCAGGTGATTTTCTTATTTATCGGCCTCTTTTGAGTATTTATTACTATCGTTTATATTAAGAAAATAGCGGTCAAAGTTAGACTACTAAAGTCAAGAGACGGTCCTTGACCAAATACTCGTACTCCGTACTCTGTACAGTACTATTTTTTTAAAAAATTCCGAGTATTTATCATTGTATATAACAAGAAAATACTGGTTGTATATAGAAAGAAAGTTGGACTACAAATGTTAAAAGAGCGACAATGTAAATAGGATGAATCTGAGTATTTTTTTTGTCATGTTGATGTACGATAACTATTTTCATATTCTCATTCGTATAAAAGTTCACTCCATGACGTATGAATCTGAGTATCTATATGAAACTGAGAACTCCTTGTTTCCAAGGCGTCAATATTATCGAAAGTTAACACAAAATTGAGGGTTTTTTTGTTGGGTATCTCAGGATGAATATGAAGACCGAGACGAGGTGGGAACATTAGAATGTGGGCACGATTACCATGCAGATTGCCTGAAGAAATGGTTGCTCGTGAAGAACGTATGCCCGATTTGCAAATCGGCGGCCTTGAAAGTGGAGCCGAAGGAGCAATAATCGAGTCACGGCATATGAATGAATCCAGAAGAAAACAACCAACCGTCTGGGGGCGCGCGCTTTATCTATTTGCTTCTCTCTCTTTTCTTTTTTTTATCTAATGTAGAGTTATATAACGTACATATATATAATGCTTTTGTGGTGAATTTGTATAAAACCCCATTTATATTACGTGGAAGTTGTTCTTGGCCTTGATATGCTAAGAAAACTTCACCACCCCCTCTCCCTAAAATGTCATCGAACTGTACAGACCCTTTGTAATTCCGGTCCTGTAGACCCTTTAATCCGGTATTTTCTGTGAATAATCACGGCATTAATAATTTTGCAGCGAAACGTTGTGTTACCTTGTTTTTGTCTTATCTTATGATCTGTACCCGTTTTAACTTGAGAGTTTGAACCAAGTCGAGGTGGCCATGGGCAGGGTCCGACTTATTGTTTGTGGCTTGACCCTAGCCGTGGCAACGAAAGACTATTAGGTTGTTCGAAGATTTGGTGAAGTTTCCACTACTCGTTTTCTTTGGGAATGGACATGGTCAATTCACCACGTTTGTTTGAATAATGCTTATATCTGGCGGCATTTATGCCATTGTGGCTTCTTTTACGTCTGTTGATAAAAAAAATTGGACAAAATAGTCCTAAGTTATGCTAAAAGAAATGAACTTGACTAAAGTGAATGAGATTTAACTGAATTTATTGAGGTAAATGAGATCAAATTGACTTAGACAAATTGAATTTAATAGAGTTGAATTAAATTCAAGTGAATTTAATAAGGTCGTACTAAGTTGAATTGAAGATGATGAACTTAGTTGAAATGAGTTAAAAAAAGTTGGGAAAAAAGTTTTAATCAGGTCAAATCTTGGTCAATTCAAATCATGAATGGATAAAATGAATATGGAGTAAGTTAGATATTTTACCATGCTACATGAGTAAAGTTAGGATGAGTAAATTTTAATCTAGTAAATCGATAAGCGATACAGAATGCTAAGTTGAAAAAAAGCTAAGTATCGTGGATGACAAGCAACACATTACATTTTTATTCCTAATTATCATGTTACTTTGACACTTCACTTTGTCCACGACTTGAACATGAAATAACATTTCATGTCACACCAAATCATTGAAAACTTTAGTTGAAAACAATTATAATATTATATCCTACACTTCAACACCATATCATGACAGAAAGTTCACTTTGGCAGTTGTCGATAGAGAACCGATTTTGACATTTATCCTGTACTTTTACCACAAATTGTCACGTTATTTTGACACTTCACTTTGACTGCGTGTCGCATGTCCGATGTCCCAACACGACACGACACGACATGATACATCGACACTTCATATCAAAACTCTCAATGTTATATCGTGTCAAACATTTAAAGTCGAGTTGGATTCGGATGGTGTAATGGCTAGGGAGTAGTAGTTTGAATGTAGAAGACATCTTGCGAGTGTGTGACGACTCACAAAGTCCACAAGTCACACAAGACGTGGTCCGCACCCTTCTTCACTTTAAACCCCTTTTTCAACCCTAAACAAACCAAAATACAATTATTAAAAAAAATGCAGACAACTTGAAACATTCAAACTTCAATTCCATCATTAATCTCAATTAATTAATGTTATTTACTTCATAATAAAACTTCCTTCATTTCTTCTTCTTCTTCATCTTCATCTTCATCTTCCCCAATCTGTGTTCAATTTTCAATTACCTAGAAAAAAGGGGGAAGAGAAATTGAAGATTTGGAGATAGAAAAACCCTAAAATTTCAACCAATTTGAAGTTTGAAAAAAAAAATGGCGTACAGGGCGGATGATGACTACGATTACCTGTTCAAGATAGTGTTAATCGGTGATTCGGGTGTCGGGAAATCGAACCTTTTGACGCGATTCACCCGAAATGAGTTCAGTCTTGAATCGAAATCGACAATCGGGGTGGAATTTGCGACACGAAGTATTCACGTTGAGGATAAGATCGTCAAAGCTCAGATTTGGGATACTGCTGGTCAAGAAAGGTAGTAATTTGTCCTGCTTTGACTACTTGAGTAGGTTAAATTTGATCTGATTTGGTGAAAATTTGGTGCATTTTTGTGGATTTGAAGTTGTAAATTCTTTGGTTATTGATTGGTTTTACTGGTTTTTGATGAAAATTGGTATGATTTGATTGAAAAAATGGTGGAATTTTGTGGATTTGGAATTGTTTAATGTGTGTTGACTATTCTGAGAGGGTTTCGGGTTCTTGATATTCATGAATTTAAACTGCTTTCAATCGATTTGGTTTGATTGATTGATTATACACTTGTTCATTTGAAGTCGAGTTGATTGTAGTTGACGAAATGTGATCACCTTTTGGCTTTTGTGCACTTGAGGTGTATGATGATTGATGTTATGTGAGGAGATTATGGTTAACGAACCCAATCAAAATGTGCGACGAGATTTTGAGGAAAATGCTGTTAATATGTAGGCTTGTTCGTCAGCAAGGTGAGATTTGACGAGCGATGTTACCTAGAATTCTCAATGTTTGTGCTGTATTTAACTGTGAGTAAAGTCCATCGAGAAATTATATCAGTATTTCAGATGTTTGTGTTTGTTATTGTTAAGCGGTAATGAATGATTTTAGGTGTAAATGTGAAACATATATCCCTTCTTTTTCTAAGCATTTCGTGTTGGAGTAAAGACACAATGTGGTTTTCCTCTCCGTTTAAAGTCTATATCAGTTAGATAATCTATCTTAGCTCTGTTGTTTCCGGCTTTCCTGCTGAAGTGGACTGAACGTTGAAAAAGTTGAACGAGAAAAAATCAACTGAGTGGACTTAACTGAACTTAATGGAGCATAAATGAACTAAAATGAATGAGGCTGAACTCAACTGAATTGAATAGAGCTGGAAATAAGTGGGAAAGAATCGGACCCTAATGCGCGGATTAGGATCCTTCAATGTGTTATTATGTTGACGGTTAGCGATAAAAGTAGCATTTGATGACTGATAAGTGATAGCATGGCTTTTGAATGATGAATGTCTGATCGACCGGTCCTCTGAGGTCCTCATGTTTTTGGGTAAGGCAACTATGCTTGCTTAGCTGGCAAATGCCACTCTGGTTTGCTACATTTAGTGGAAGGGTGAATTCATCATTGTTCATATGTTTGAATTTTTGGAGCTGAACTGCTAAAGTGTAATGGATTCACATCCTCAACTCAAACATTGCATTTTTTTGCATATAATTTGGAATTGCATAATTTCACAATATTAATGGTAGGAAAAGAATCCGGAGATACCCATATGTTTCGCGAGAGGTATCCTAGCTCCATAGGTGTGGCTTAGGTAAGTCGGTTTAAAATTTTACATGTGTGGCATATATGCAGTCATGGTCGGTCGGTTTACGTGAAGCCACCAACTCCTTACGATCTTATTAGACCACATGGAAATTCTAAGACCATACCATACCAGCTAGCTTAACATGTGACATTTTGATGTAATTTTCTGTATGCTATGTATACTTGATTTTGTATATTATGTATTCTAACCATAATATTGCCAGTAATAGTGGACGTCCGCAAATTTTTGCCAGTCATGCTTCATGCTGTATCTTTTCAGATTCTATGAAAGCCCCCTAATTTCTGGTTTTCATCAAATCGTGCTAGACCACACCAAAATTCTAAGACCATGCTGGCTATGTAGCTAGTTTAACATGTGACATTTTGATGTAATTTGCTAGATATTTATGTCCTAGATTTTGTAGATTTTGTATTTCTAACCATACTTCTACATCCGCAAACTTTGGCCATTCATGCTTCGCGCTGCAATTTTTGTCAAATCATGTGAATTCCCTTTTTCCTTGAAGTTTCTCGTTTCATCAATCACTATACATGTCTTATACTCGAATTCATCGTCTATTTTTAAGTACAAAGTCAATACTCTTTGTTTTCATCATTGAAGGTATCGTGCTATCACTAGTGCGTATTACAGAGGAGCCGTAGGAGCTCTACTGGTCTACGACGTTACCAGGCACGTCACGTTTGAGAATATCGAGAGATGGTTGAAGGAACTGCGTGATCACACAGAGAGCAGTATCGTGATTATGCTTGTCGGAAACAAAGCAGATTTGCGCCACCTACGTGCCATCTCAACCGAGGACGCCAAGAGCTTTGCAGAAAAAGAAAACCTGTTTTTCATGGAGACATCAGCACTGGAGTCATTAAATGTCGAAAACTCATTCACCGAGGTTCTCACTCAAGTTTACCATGTTGTTAGTCGGAGAGCACTTGATATCGGTGGTGATCCAGCTTCTTTACCCAAGGGTCAGACCATCCATGTCGGAAAGGATGATGTTTCTGAGGTGAAGAAGGTTGGTTGTTGTTCTGCTTAAAACTTCTGAGTTAATTTGAATCATATACTTGTTGTTACCATGCAAAGCTCAAATTTTGTAAAGGATTTACAGAAATTCATGGGGTTTTTCTTATAGTAAAACCATTGTAGTGATAATCTTTTCAGGTTTTTTTTTTGTTGTGATATTATACAGTTTCTTGAACCTTGAAAGTTCAGTTGAGAATATCCTCTCTTTTTTCTCTTGTACTCCGTAAATGGTGGCTTCATCTGTATTTGTTCTACCAACTGTAAGTCCGTAATGGCATGTTTTATGCTACTGGAAGTAGATAAAACTGACCCGAACCTGACTCTGCATCCGAAGTGGAAACCGACCTTGACCCAAGCCAACCACAATATTTATCCCGCATAAGAATCGTTATCACTAGATAACTTGATACGTATCGGTTGCTACTTGCTAATTCAAGAAAAAAAGTCAAAAACTTCGAAAATATAAGTTGCCTAGAGAGTAGAAGTAGAGTTGACCATTACGACGGGTCAGCTCGACTCGGTCGAACCCGCCAGATTGGGCCCAAATTTTGCAGCTTGGCTAGCTCGGCACAACCCGAAGATAAACATGGTCGGCCGGGCCCACTCTTTCATAGGCCAACCCTTTAGAAATCAAAGTGAAAGGTTGAAAATGACTATTTGGATCGAACCTAACGTAACTGACCTCTCCATATGACCAGTTCTCGCTCGACTTAGCTTCCTTTTGGACTCGTACCTACTCGGCCTATTAGCGACCTCTACTTACCAGTTATCACTACCACTTCGTATTTACTATTTAGAAGCAAAACGGATAGACAAATTCTATTTCGTGTCGATTATATCCGTCATAAATTTGTGACGGATAAAATAATATGCAGCTGGTATTCTGGTAGATAAAGACTCACTCAAACGGATCCTCCTCTATGAGAGCATAGATAAGATCTACTCCTACATCAATTAGTCTAATATACTCCGTAACTACTAACTCGGATTACAGTGGCCAAACAAATGATGATATAGACCATCTTCTTTTGGACTGAAACTGACTTAACTTAATTTAACTGAGTAGACTGAAATATAGAGACAAAATAGGTCTCCTAAAACTGAACTAAACTATTATAATCCTTAAATATCGCCCATTTCACATTGACAAACGTAAGTTAAGTAAGGTGAATCCAGCAAAGTGCCAAACATTTCACATTCTTTAAACCGTGCAAGTAACAATTACGAGTACTAACAACCAACTCTTGTTTCTTTACTCATACCAATCCAATCCAATCCAATTCAGAACTCAGGTGAATCTCCGATGGAATTATGTCGTCGTCCGGTGGGATTTGAGTTTGAGGGGAGTAATCTGAAGTATGTAAGTGGGTTTGGTAACGAGTTTACGTCGGAAGCCATGGATGGAGCTCTGCCTCAAGCTCAAAACAACCCTCTCGTATGCCCTTACGGCCTTTATGCTGAGCAACTTTCTGGTACTTCTTTCACTGCTCCCCGTAAGCTCAATCAACGCAGGTACCGTACCTAACCCACCGCCTTTTAATTCCTTGGTTGGTTAAACACTTCATATTAGCTCCTGCTCCTGCTCCTGCTCCTGCTGCTGCCAATATATCCGTCGATCAAGTTGATTAAATTCATTGTTTCCATATTTGATCCGTTTTAATTTTAAGACGGATATAAGAATTTGTGATCCACTAGTATCGATAAATGAGGTAGGTATACATGGATGGACAGTATCCAAAATTGAAACGGATCAATTAGTCAAATACCCATTTGTTAGCTTCGCCTGTTTGACCCGTTTTAAGTTTAATACGGATAATCGGATATATATACATACATACTCATCTAGCTGTGGGATATGGATATGTCACAGATATTAATTGTGGGTTAATGAGATGAGAGGTGCAATTGTGTTAAAACTTTTGGGAATGGAGAACGATTCATATTTGCCATTTTTTTTTTTTTTTTTTTTTTTGATTCAACGAAGTCCGTACTTAGCCCCATTATAATATGGGGAGGGAGGATTCAAAGTGGTATAGATTGGCCACGGTTCCCTAATCTTAACCAATAGGCCAAGACATCCTTGGTTATTTTATTTTATTTTTTATGATGATACAAAAACATTGGTGAAAATTAGGGTTGCTTGTATGTGGATGCTGTTGATTTTTGTTTTGTTTGCTTTTCGGTTGATCTAAGTTGGTAAGAGTAATGTTTGTCGATTGGGATCAGTCAATAGTTGATCACAACTTCAAAAGTAAACTCAACTTTTTCGTCCTTTGATATAGCTCACAGGTTCAAAGGGGTTTGAATCTCGATCAGATTTTCAATCGAGATTCCGCTATTGATCAGAATTCAAAACTATGTTCTGCATGATTGGGAAATTAGTACTCTAGCCTCTTCATCTTTATGTTTAGTGTTCTGTACTGAAAGCTTCGTTTTTTTAATGGTAAAACAGTTGGTTATACCGCATCAAGCCATCGGTTACCCACGAACCCTTCAAGCCTCGTATCCCCGGCAATAAAAAGCTTATTGCTGACTTCAATCAGTCCAACTGCTCGGCCAACCCCACACAGTTAAGGTGGAAGCCTGTCGATATTCCTGAAACTCCAACTGATTTCATCGACGGCTTACAGACTATTTGTGGGGCCGGCAGTTCCTACCTCCGCCATGGATATGCCATTCACATGTAATTGGTACTTCTTCTCTTGGTTTTGTTTTTTCACTGAAAAAAATACTGAGACGGTCTCACAATAAAAAAAAAAAAAAAGTACTCCTTGATAATTAATTACTACCTCCGCCATGGATATGCCATTCACATGTAATTGGTACTTCTTCTCTTGGTTTTGTTTTTTCACTGAAAAAAATACTGAGACGTCTCACAATAAAAAAAAAAAAAAAAGTACTCCTTGATAATTAATTACTCCTATAGGTATACCGCTAACAAATCGATGGAAGACTGTGCCTTCTGCAACGCAGATGGTGACTTCTTGCTCGTCCCTCAGAAAGGAAGTGCGTACGATCTTGCCATTTTATTACGTCTCATATTTCTTAATTTTGTCGAGTTAATAAAATAGAAAAATAAGGAGTATGAAAGGCGGAAACAATAGAGTAGCTGGACTGATGGTGATACCTTCGAACTTTGATTTCCAGGGCTGTGGATCACGACAGAGTGTGGAAAAATGGAAGTCTCTCCAGGTGAAGTTGCGGTCGTTCCTCAGGGATTCCGTTTCGCTATCTTTCTGCCTGATGGTCCTTCACGTGGATACGTCGCTGAGACATTTGGGACACATTTTCAGCTTCCTGAACTCGGCCCAATAGGTAAGCTTGTTATACTTCTTATACATTGAACTGAGGATCTGAGAATCACCCGATCCGATTTGACCCAAATACTTACAATCCCGAAAGGACCCGACCCAACTCCAACCTGAACCTGATCTGGTTTACCTGTTTGCCAGGTCTAGCCCTTAGGTAGTGCCAACTGCCAAGCGACTATATCGTTTTTCCTTGAGTTCCCTTCAGAAACGTGTTCATGTGAATGTATTGGGTTTTTTCCGTCATCTCTGTCAAATATGAATCGTGATTGGCTGCATCGTTGCATGCAGGTGCCAATGGTCTGGCTTCTTCAAGAGACTTCCTTGTCCCCACCGCTTGGTTCGAGGAGGCCGTTCGTCCAAACTACATCATTGTACAAAAATACGGAGGCGAATTATTTACTGCTAAACAAGACTTCTCTCCTTTCAATGTAGTTGCATGGCACGGTAACTACGTTCCATATAAGGTACTACTAATCAACACCTTTACAAAACTGTCGTGCTGTAATTAGTGTCGATTTTGATTTACGGTGGTATTACTATTAGTAGCTTAGTTTTGAATTTTGAAGTATTTTTCAACTTTCAAACTGAGATGTTTTAGCTTCTGGTTGCAGTATGACCTGACTAAATTTTGCCCTTACAATACGGTATTGGTTGATCACGGTGATCCATCCATCAATACAGGTATTAACTCGTACTCACACTGATGGTGATCCGAAATTGCTAGCAGTGTGAAATAGTTTCGAAGGTCTAACAATCTAATAATCGTGAATCTGGAATGCCTGATGCTGTATTACAGTTCTGACTGCACCAACTGATAAGCCCGGGGTAGCATTACTCGATTTTGTCATATTTCCACCGAGATGGCTGGTTGCTGAACACACCTTCCGCCCTCCTTATTACCACCGCAATTGTATGAGCGAGTTTATGGGACTTATTTACGGTGGTTACGAGGTATTATTTCGTCTCTTTTTTGCGCTTTCAGGGTAATATTTCAGTTTCCAACAGAAAAAAATAATTTACATTTCGTTTAGTATTTTCGGTTGCTTACTCACAGTCAACAGGATTATGAGTTTAATTGATCAATAACGACTTTTTTTGAAATCGGAATATTGTCTAGCAGGTTTAAAATCGATTTCTAATTTGATTAACCTGCAGGCGAAAGCTGATGGGTTTCTCCCTGGTGGTGCAAGCCTACACAGTTGCATGACACCACACGGTCCTGACACGAAGACCTTTGAGGTATTCTATTCTATACAGTACTCCGTATCTCATTAGTTGGTCAAATTCTGTTTTAGTTAGAGCTGGAAGTGGGCATGCGGGCGGGCCAGTGGGCTAGCACGGTCCAGTGCAGCCATGGCCCAATAAGGCACGAGCCCACTTTGGCACAACCCAAAGATACGACATGTCATATGCCTTGTCTGGGCTGCCATTTTTGTTTCCGCCCACCATTCCATGCTTCGGCTGTTCCATTTTTTCGTCCCGGCACAGTGGGCCAGCACGAGGTCCGGCCCGGACCAATTTTAAAACAGGTCAAAATAGCATTGCACTTGCATAGATAAGACTTTTTTTTATTTATACTCCTGCATTCCGTTTTTGGCACATGTATCTGTTTCACCCGTGTTAAGTTCACGATGAATATGCAACCTAGTACTATAAACAAGAATACGAGTATATGATAAGAGACGCTGCCGCTATAAACAGGCTAGAGGGCTTATTGAGATTAGTCTATATATAGCTAGCTGATTTTGTGTGATGCTTACTGCTTGTGGGTGTGGAATGACAGGCAACAATTGCACGCGGGGAGAATGTAAAACCACACAGGATAACCGATACCATGGCCTTCATGTTCGAATCCTATCTTATCCCTCGTGTTTGTTCTTGGGCTATCGAGTCTCCCTTCTTGGATCACGATTACTACCAATGCTGGATTGGGCTTACGTCTCATTTCCGAGAAGACAACCTTTCTAAAACCTCGACTGAGCAGTGATCTGATAAATAAAACATGAGCTAGTAAGCTTCTTGTGTACATGTATATATGTAATTAATTACTCCGTAACAGAGGCTCCATTTCAATTTGCTTTAGTCTATACTTAGTTACAGTTTCTCTTTGGTTTAAGTAACGATCCAAGCTGGATCTGTATTCCGAATTGAATGACTTAACTTGACATGACGTGAATATCTATCTCTACATATGAATCAGTTTCACTCGATATGTTGATAGTTGTACACCCGAAAATGATCAGAAAACTGAAATGATCGACCTGAATCCGATCCAATTGCCTTATTAGCTTGTTTGGTAGGTTTAATCGCGAGGCCCTTTTAATAAAAAGAAGCTAAGAGGGATTTGAATGTGAAATTTATCTTCGTCTAAACCGTTACACCATGCACTATGCAAATACCTACTCGTATTACATAGTGTGAGAAAGTCATCTCTTAAGAACTCAATCAATGTTTTAATATCCTAGAAAATTATAGATTGACAAAACTGATGTGATCCAACGCTTGAACAAAAGACCCGAACATGACTGTAGTAATCTGAATTGAATCGACATCATCCGAGTTGCTTCGTACAGACATATATCCCTAAAAAAGTTGACAATAATTCATTTGAAAAATAAGGTGAATCCGAAATGTCCTGACCTGATCCAAACTCAACCGATTATCATAAACCCGAAAATGACCCTATCGTAACTATTCACCATCTCCGATTAACCCGTATATTAAGTCTAGCTAATGGACTAATAAAGAGAATTAATTTAATGATGGTATATGTAGGTTAGTTTGAGTAGGGACCTTGAATAAAACGTTTCAAAAGAGATGGTTACCAAAAGAAGGATAGTGTAAGAATATGGAACATGCATCATTCATTCATTCATTCCAACTGTTGGGACCTTTGGACAATAATGAGCAGTAACTATCGTTGTTGAGGGACTAACCTCACTCAATTTGCAGGTTTATAAACATACATACATATACATATATATATATATATATATATATATATATATATATATATATATATATATATATATGTATATGCACGTAGGAGTATTATTATTATTATTATTATTATTATTATCATATAACGAATAATATATCTGTCATAAATTTGTGACGAGTTAAATAAAGATTTATAAATTTATGTATTTGTTCATGTGAATGATACTCGATACGTCATAAATTTGAGTAATCATCGCAGGGGAGACCTAGTCGATGATTGAGTAAACTGTGCAGAGTATAGTATTGATAGTGACAGTGTGTTCCTTGCACATGGCTGCATGCTCCCCCCCTTTTCATCTTTTGTCATTTACTTATTCTTCTTCAAAAATATCATTCCATTCATTTGAGAAGAGACGGATATTACTTGATTTTCGACCTAATTTTCGTTATTGATTGATTACTTCCCCTCACAATTTTATACATTTATCAAACCATTTGATAGAAATATATGGAGGATTATTTCTAAGTATACGATGATGTTATAAGGTTTATTAGTTGATTTTCGATGTTATTTTTATAGGCAGGCTCATCTGAAAGTGTTCGGTTAGATTTAATGAGAAATATATTACGCAGTATTGAATTTGTAGTAATTATTTATACAAGGATAGTGAGTAACTCAAATCTCATATGAGAATTTGCGTTAATCCATTATGATATTCTGCAACATAATTCTTAATAAGTTGTCACCATGAACGCCTTGTATGATGAACACGAGTTCATACATTGGTTATATCTTCAATATCAGTTATTGTATGAGATCATTCTGCGTGGTTGCTAATTGCGTAGCTAAATTAGCGACGGATGAAATTTAGTCGCAAATTTCATCTCTAAGTTAATTAGCTACACAAAACTGAAGAATAATTGATACTCAAATTTCAGTCTCTAAAATGACTCCATCTTGTAGTGGTCTTAAATTTAATGTTCGATTTTCTCTTCTTTGGTAATCATCCAATTTATCAAGCAATCATATTCTCATCTTTTAAGTCCAAATTATGCATAAAAAAGAACATTATATTACACCAAATTTATGATTGTTTTTCATGTTCTTTGTCTTTTTTTACCACAAAAAGATAGACAAATAGGTCGACACCACATTATTTGATCCACCCTCTTAATTCCTCTCTTGTGTATGGTACTCATCCTACAATTTATTGGGATCTCCAAAAAAAAATGTAGAAATAAATAAATTGAATTTAAAATTGAACAACACATAAATTAAATAGTAAAAGAAATGTATGGGACATTATATTATTTCTTATCCAGAAAAATTTAGTAATTTTGGTATGACAATGATGGTTATGTCCACAAAATTATTGATCTTCACGTGTACGGACCTACACACTGTTTTTGACCCGTTTGGGATATTCCCATGGATTCGGGCAAGTGATACACTATAGGATCGAATCCCGGGTCGGGTCATGACATTGTCAACGTCACATGAATAAAGTTGTAGTATTTTTTTCGTTTTGTTCATTTGTTTGCCTTTTAAATATATATATATAATTGGGTAAAATATATTTCGACAAATATGCACAAAATATATGTATACTTTAGATTTGAATAAGAAGTAAATGTGCAAAAGAACTAGTAGTAGATATTGGAAATTTTGATGCACGATAATTTTTACACTCTCGTTTATATTACTACAAGTCTACAAGTAACATTAAGTTTTAGGATAATACTCCCTCCATTTATATATGTTATATACTTATATCCATTTACTTTATACACATTAATTAAGAAAAATGAATAAAAAATGAAAATGGAAGAGAAGTTTATACAAGTGGGCCATAGTGGAAATTATTAAAAAATGAAGATGTGAGAGACTAATATGGAAAGAATAGAAATGAGTAGAACATTAAAAAATGATCCAAATTGGAAAAAGGGTAGAACATTAATAAATGGAGAGAATAATTCAGTATCCGAACCAAACTGTGTAGGGATGACTGACCCGTTGAGTGTTGAATAAGAGTAGTAGATTTGAAATTTTTATAAACAATTAGTCTTTTGTGATACCGCCTCACAGGACGGTCTCACACAAATTTATCGTGAGACACAATTAAAACACACTAATAACCAACTAAAAAAATATAACCACCCTTATATGAGACCGTCTTATACGAAATTTTGCAATAAAAAACGAATAAGTATTTGATTGGAAGTGGTATGAAGTTTGATGAGAACATGAGCAAATGTCAGGTGATAATGTTGATGGTGGGACCCGCAACAAAATGCTAATGTTCCGCAGTCTCTGAGATCTACGGAGTACTACGCACACCACAAGTACACCACCCTAGTGCTAGTCCGTATGTAGCCCAGCCATATTTTCTACTCGTATTCTATTCTACGGCGTATTTTTTCGTCGTATGGGTATTATGTGGTCGTATGCAGTCGTATAAGAAATTACTAAACAAGAACTTGCTGTCCAAGGTACCTAAATCTTAACCATTAAATTATAATATTTTCGATTAATAATAAGTGTAAGTAATTAAATACGTTTATCAGTTATCATTTTGAACAATAATAATGTGCCTTTTTTCTCTCTCGCCAACTCATTTTCTTAACGTATGTAACAAGTTGTCAAGCTCTATAACTCTATAAGGATAGTCTAGAGCTAGCAATTTCGACATGTCGGTGTGCCACCCCGCCATGCCCAACACTCAAAAATAGCACGGCCTAGGCCCGGCTAGAAAGGGCAGTGGTATCGTGCCCATGCCTGACCCGGATGTCATTTACCCGTAGTGGCACGACCCTGACCTTGTCGGTCGTGTCGACGTGTCGTGCCTTCACAATTTTTATTTTTGCTTGCTTCGTTTCCTTTTTTTACTGTGCCGGCAGAGACACTTTCTTTTCCAATTATTGAGTTACTTATTATTATTAAAAAATTCTTACGTGAAAGAGATTATTTATATATTTAGTTGATTTTTTTTTTATTAATGGTGTATTCTCCACTTATTCTAATACGAGTAGTAACCAAAAATAAAAAAATTATTCTTAAACAAAAAAAAGAACAGTATTAGTAGTAGCAAGGTGGCTAATATAAACGATATTGTAGCAGCTTTTATCATCATAATCATTTTATGTGTTTCCTAAGTACGACAATAATCAAAATAATTAACCAACGTTAACTCATGATGCATGGAAGGCTGGAAGCTACCTCTTGCTAGCTTTGTACTACGAATAGATGGAGAGAAGGAACTTGATTAACCTAATCAAATACTATAATGAATCATGAAAACGGAGATAAATTAGGATGAGGAGATTATACGACCAGTAATATATAATGTCACGAGGAAATAACGAAGTTATACTCGCACTCGCACTTGTTGGGATATTACAATTAGGGTATATAATACAATATACTCTCTCAAAGTCTGAATAATCTTCCTTCAGAGTTTTTGAGAGAAAAATAAGGAGTATGTCACTATACGGTAGATAATATATGGAGTACTATTATTATGACTCTGTAGATATTAATTCCTCGACAATTTATAAGAAAAAAAATATAATCATATGGGATTTTAATTGTTCGATTCATCTTTATGAGTACATTAAGAATGTCAAGTTTTTATAATTTTTGCTGACGTAAAATGAAAAATATTGCATGTATGTACGACGTGGGTATATCTTTGTTCCCATGAATGTGATAATTTGACATTTTAAATGTTTTGAGTTTAGTCCTTTAGAATAATATTAAAACTCACAAAGCGAGTTTTATAGAATTTTATCGTCTTTACGGGTACACTCGGCCCTTATCTAGATAAAACGAAATGGTATTACAAAAATAGAAGTAGTATAGAATATAATTAAGAATAATAATTTGGTGTAGAAATGAATAATTTATAATTAAGAAGAAGAATAGAAAGAATATGTGCATGATGAGGGGGAGGGGAGGGGAGGAGAGGAGAGGAGGGCATGTGATGTGAGTTGAGAATTGGAGGGAAACCAAGCAAAGAAAGGTGGAAACTTTAGTAAAACAAAACACATGGGAAGATGGCCATTCATTCATTCCAATATAGGAGTATGCACATTCTCGTGAAATACAGCTCATCATCACTCCTCTTTCTAATACAGTACGATCGAGTATAGGATGGAGGAGGAGTAAATCCGCGTTATCTCACTATACATTTATTAATCCAAGAATATTACTCCAATTCATAGGTTTACACTGGGGCGGACCTGGGGGCCCAACCCATTTCGAAATAATTAAGTTTTAATAATGGGATGTGTCGTGGGGGTTCGATTCCGGGTCATTTGCATCAAATATTGATCACATAACCAACCTCACAACCTCATACTTATGCATTATATCAATGAAAGAATAGTCTTATACTTTTTAATTAAACAATTTATCAAAACTTTCATTCTTTTTCTCATAGATTTTAACAATACTTTACAAATATTTGATTTAATATTTTGTTAGATATGGTAATTGTTTCATTTAATTTTGTAATGATTTTAATAATCATGTCATAAAAATATGATTTAAAATAAATAAATAAATATATATATATATAAACATATACGGAGTATTTTTCAAATAATTGGAGAAATAAATAAATATTTTTATGGTTGCTATGGAGTATTAAAGAATATTTAATCAAAATTTTATATTAATTGGATTATGACCATAAATATTTAAGTTAAAATTGGATATGTCATTTAGGATCATTTTCGGGTCGCACGACTCGCATTGTTTTTTTATAGATGTCGTTGTTAAAAAAATATTGTGCTCCCCTACCGAGGAAATCCTAGGTCCGCCACTGGGTTTACAATAAAGTTTTTTAAAAAATACTCATGCCGTCTCTTTTATTTGTCTATATTTTATATTCATTGTGAGTATTATTTTAATCAAAGGTAAAGAAATGAACAAAATGCTGGAGGAAGTAATTATGTAGACTTGTTAAATTGAATTTTGACTTTAGATTTAATTTCTAACTACTTTAAGAATATAGTGAGTGAAACTTTATACGGAGTATATATATAAGTGTTTTTAATAAAAATTATTGTATGATATTTTCTTCAAAGTAGGAGAACATGAATTGGGAACACTACTACAAAAGTACTACGGAGTATTCCGTAAGTCTGTGGGTAAATAAGAGGTTGTTTGGTTGTTCTCTTGCATCATGACAAGTAGAACTCCCATGAATTGATAAATTAGGATGCTGTTTGGTTGTCCATTTCCCAATAATTCTCACTTCCTCCATAATGGGGGAAGTTACTTATCAAGCCTCCTTGGTGTGTAGAACTTCCCGCATTATTACCACCTAACAACCAAACAATATTTTTGCAATTCTCATGAAATACAAATTCACGTGAATTTAAGTTTCCAGTAACTCCATTTTCCCATGGTGAACCAAACGAGTCCTAAATATCGCATAATAAAAAGCTTTTTATTTTTTAAATAATACACTCTCTCTGTCTCGTTCATTTGGGTACCGTACGTATACGAGAATGTATGTATAATTAGAGAGTAGATATATGAAAAATAATGAGTACGGATTACAAGAGATGAATAAAACATAACACAAGTCACAAACAACCTTTTTTTTTCTAAAATGATACTCCTTTCGTCTCAATTAATTGTTGTCCTTTGATTTTGAAAAAAAAAGAAAGGGACCAATGATAAGATAACAAGATAATAAAATTGAGTGCACAAATTAAATTATTTATCAAATGTAATCCAAAAATAAAAATAATGGAGTAATAATTGACTGGAACACTCAAAATAATAAAAAAATATGGACAAGGTATATTTTGATTATAAGACATTAGCACCACATACATTCTCATATACTACGCATATCATTTTATATACCGAAGTAGGCGTATCATATATGATATGTTTTGTAGCTGCTTCCATTCATTTATTTAAGACGATCTACAACACTGAATTAAGATCAATATACCATGCTTCGTAACACATGACATGGGTGTATATATGTTACACCAGTCATGGTATTGTCAGTTGCAATTTGGGATAGTTTGAATAATACAAAAAAAAAAAATAGAGAGATGATCTTTAAAAGAGATATTAAGGAAATCTTTCATATAATATGGGAGAGTTATTTAATTTGAATTTTTCATGTTATGTCTCGCTCTCGCTCTCACTAATTTAATGGAACACAATCTCTTTGTAGTTAGACTTTAATTAAAAAAAATTAGGATTAAAATTTTGTCCATTGTTATAAGTTGATGACATTGTATAATGGATTATGGAAAGGCCTGAAACAAAATTAATGTTTTAGCTATTTTGTTCAAAAATGTTTTATACAAAGTATACGGAGTACGCACGAGTATTTATTACATAGCAAAAAGATTATAGCAAGAAAAATCATGTTTACTAAAAGAGATTTGACATGATGGTTTGATACACGAAAATACTCCATTTTCATTTTTTTTCTCGATTTTCTTTGAGTTCAAAGTCATTGATAATCATTTGATCTACGACGGTAATGATATTGGAAATAAAATAAAATATACTCATTCACATTTTTTAAAACTACATTCACATGTACTCATAATTCTTGTTAACCCTAGTAGTAGTATAATTTGATTTATTTCAAACCCGTCAAGTCTGATAGACCCTCTCCAATATATATATATATCGACATTTGTACAACTAAAGTAATCGAATCTCGACCAACCCGACTCGAATGCAATTCAAATAATGAGTAATGGCCCTTATGTCGGGAAGGGGTCATGTAGGCACGTGGTGGCTGGATTTGTTTAGGAGATTCGGGTAAATATATACTCCTATCATGTTATTATCAGAACAAAGTGTGTGTGGGAGTAAATTAAATAAAATCAAATCAAATTAATAGAATAGTAACTCTCATATGATAACTCTCACATGGGCACATAGGGAGTGGTTATAAATTTAGTAATCACCTCTTATATGAGCCGTCTCATGATAAATTATCATGAGACGGTCTCATACAAGTTTTTGTATTAATAGAAAATGACGACTTTTGTAGTAAAACAATTGAATGAAAAGGTCATTCTCCCGTCTAACAAAATTATCAGTTGTATTCTTATAACGAATCAAATAATAATTTTAAATAGTTAAAAATAAAACATTGACATTTTCTATATAAGATTAATTTATTTTTATTCTTTTCTATCTAAATGATAATTATTTAATCCATAATAATACTGATTATAAGTGTACAACACAAACAAGAATACTCCGTATGTGTTGAACGACCTCCGACTTGTACGAGCCGGTTGCTAGCTGTCTCTTTATCCAATTATCCCCCATGTGACCCACCGGCCAGTGGCCACCACTCTCCTCTCTATTTCCTCCTTATTCTTCCTAATGAATCTTAAATGAGGCTCCCATCTTTCGATTTATTTCATTTCGGTCTACTTCGATCAATCTAATTTAACCTAGTTTAGTTAGTTTTGTGTAAGTCAATTATATTCAATTAAGTCTGATTCAGTTAAGTCATTTCAATTTCAGTTAAGTTAAAATAAGTTTATTTCAGTTGGAAGAAAACCGAATCTTACTCCCTACACGAACCATCTTAAATTTAAACAACTATTTAGGTAATGTAAAGATAGAAATTAGACGGTAAAAGTTGAAACGACTTTCTTACCCATTAATTTTTGTTTTAGTGAAACGAAAATTATTGCTATTAGGAGAATTTTCTTCACCGTTGCTCATAAAGTTAGTTACTCCCGCAATATCGTTCATTTATTTATCTTTAATTAAAATATTTTTCACAATAAATATAAAATTAAAACGGAAAAACTAATTAAAATCTTTGGTGCCCACAGTAGTTACACTTACACTTCCCTGCCCTCTTACATGTGTGTGTATATATATCCACTCCAACCTACATACCAAAACTTTAGTACACAAACAACCTAACAAACTTACAAACTAAAAACCGACCCAAACTACGGAGTATTTATTTCTAGCATACCCAAAACAAAAACAAAAAAAAAAAAACTACACTTCCCTCCTATACATATGGCTCAATTACCACCAAAAATCCCACACCAAAACTGGCCTCCTGCATTCCCCCCACACCAAAGAATGCCACCCTTAACCACCGCCCCCGCCGCCACAATTCTCTCCTCCCCACCGCCCTCTCAAACTGCTGCACCTGCGTCCTGGGTGGACGAGTTCCTGGACTTCACCTCCGCCAGGCGCGGGACCCACCGCCGCTCCATGAGCGATTCTGTTGCATTTCTTGAGACTGCCGGTGAACCCCGGGGAGGTGGCGGGTTTGATCGCCTCGACGATGAGCAGCTCATGTCCATGTTCTCCGACGACGTGGCCGCTACAGGGAAGTCAAACCCGCCTCCCTCCTCCCCGCCATCCGACCAGAATTCCAATAACGATGATGATAATAGTAATAATAATAATAATAATAACAATATTGGTGGCGGAAATAAAGATGATAATAATAATAATAATAATAATAATAATGGCCAATGTTTTCTGAAGAGTGAGCCTGGAGAAGTTGATAGCGTGACCGCGTGCGATAATAGTAATAATAATAATAATAATAATGCGATAATTAATCCATTTTCGGAGAATGTTGATCTTAATAATTCTCATGACGATCCTCATAATCTTGATCCCAAGCGCATTAAGAGGTAAATGCTCGACCTCTAATCAAATGTCGGTTAATTTAGCTGGTAACATGTTTTAAATCACTTTCAAGTTTAAGACGACTTCAATTGAGATTATGTTCAGTTATTAATATCAAATAATTAAATACTACGGAGTATATAAATAGCTGATAATATAAATTGACTTGTTAAAAAAAGTATAAGCAATGATTTTGATAATACAATTGAGTTGTTTGTAATTAAATTGGTGAATTTTGTTTAGAATTTTGGCAAATCGACAATCAGCACAGCGGTCCAGGGTGAGGAAGTTGCAATACATATCGGAGTTAGAACGGAGCGTAACTACATTACAGGTAAACACAATCTCTTCTAAAACCGTCTTATTACATTAACTTAATTAATGTGCAAAAAAAAACATTAACTTAATTATTAGTAATTAAAATTATTACGTGCATGAACTTTAAATTTTGCTATTTTACCATAATTATGTCGTAATTAGCATTATAATGTCTATTTTTTTTTTACAAAATGGTGTTAAATTAATATTATCGCGAGACTAACTTAATTAATTTCTTGCTTAATAATAAGCTCAAGTGCTCAACTATTCAACACAAAGTGTGTTATCAACTTATCATGTTCTAATTAATTCACATAATGATCCCTCTCTTCGCCTCGTAAATTATTCTACAAAACCGTCTTACATTAAAATTATTATTATCGCCATATTAATTTAATTATCAAGCAAATTCAATGCTTTATTATCCATCTTATATCTTCTTATACGGCCGGTGTTTATATATATCATCATACTCTAACTCACATAATACTCCGTATTTTATACGTGTGCCTCGTAAATTAATCTATACAATAATAATCTTATCGTCAGACGACTAAACTTAAATTGTAGCTTAATAAGTTTAGTCATTCAATATCGCTCTTAAAACCGTTCATGCAATTAATACAAATCGTGTTTTTATCGACGTGATATAAAATAGTCGATAAATGAAATTAGATTTTGGGTCGATGGTATAATAAATAATTGGTTTATGTGAAACAACAATTGAAGACGGAGGTATCAGCATTGTCGCCAAGAGTTGCATATTTGGACCACCAAAGGTTGATACTTAACGTGGACAACAGTGCTCTTAAGCAAAGGATAGCTGCCTTGGCTCAAGATAAGATTTTCAAAGATGGTTAGTCCTTAATTACCTACTCACTACATCCCTTTATTAATTACATTGAATTATGATCCACATTAACTAATTAATTAATTAATTAAATTAATCATTCTCAACTTGTTCATCAATTTGTGATTGAATAATCATGCATTTTGTACTGTATTATTACGTTTTTGGTAGAGTATTTTCTGCTCTATATATCACAAACGAATATTCTTTATTTCATGTCTACCTGATTTTGGTTTTACAAGTTAAGTCTAATTATTAACTTTTTGGTTAACTTAACATAAGATCGGTCACCAGGTCGAGTCGTTTTTGATGATAGCCGTATGTACGTCAATATTATAACTTCATCAAAGAAATTTATGTAATACGTATATTCCCTCTGTCTCGTTCATTTGCTTGACTTTAATTAATTAAAATATTCCTCACAATGAATATAAAAGATAAACAAATGACTAAAACAGAAAGAGTATATATATAATTCAGATTACAGTTGTAATTAACATTGTGTCTAACTTTATTATATACTCCCTTCGTGTCAATAGAAAGTTAACCTATGCTTTATACACAAAGATTAAAGTTGAGAAAGTTGATTGCTTTTAATACGGAGTATTTATTAAAAAATATACGAGTAGTAAAGTAGAGAGTATAAACATACCAAAAATATGTAAACTATATTGATTGATACAGTACATCTACAAAAGAAAAATGTATACTACCATTGACCGATATGGAGGGAGTATATATATTACGTCAGTCAAGCCAATTTCAACCGTTTAAATAAATATCATATATATTTGTCTTCTTTATTATAAATAAATCATCATCATAACTCCGTCAACAAAATTACTGCAATATATATGCATATATAGATATTATTATCAAATTCAATTTCGATTTTTTAAATATATTATGAGGTAAATATTCAAGATTTTTGTCCTTGTAAGTTGTAATAGTTGTAATGCATGAAAAATTTAAATACTCCGTTTTGATTTGCATAAAATTATACTCCGTATATCTTAATTATCACCTCTCATCCATTCAATTCTTTACCCTTGTTATAAATAGACAATTTGATCAATTCTTTACCTTCTTCTTTGGCAAAATATTTTACCTTATAATCCTCGTAGTCCTTACTCTATTTACACAAAATGTTACTGCTTTTTCCTTACTTTAAGTTTGGTAAATTCATAAAATCATTTGATTTATCAATAATACCCTTACTTTAACCATTTTTCTTAAAAGAGATGAAATCCTCCGGGTAAAGGATTGAATGGATGGAAGGGAGTAGTTGACTCGATCATTAGGGTGGAGGTCCATATTGTCGTGGAAATTAAACATGGAAATGATGAGTACTAATATATATTGATCAGAAATCATCCTGCTTTTATCAGAATGTGATTGATATGAAAGTAGACATCGTCGACCCACAATCTTTTTATTAATTGAATTGGTCTGGTCTCTCACAAAAAATCATGCTATGTATATATATATATATATATGTACTTCCATTCCTTCAATTTTATTAGGATGATCTATAGATCCATCCACTTGGTGATCTCATCAACTTAACACCATCTATTCATTCTAATCCAAACTCATAGTTACGAAAGTAATACTGAAACTCGATATTATTATTGAAACCAAACATTATCGAGCGACTAATAAGTTAATTAGTCACTATGTGTTCATGATATAAAGTGGTGTGTCCTTGATAGCAGATTAGCGGTGACAGAGTTATGTGTTAGCTTCTAGTGTCCCGTGAATCTGTGATAGGAGAAAGTGTGATTGTTTAGTGCATATTTTTCCAATTTTGAAGAAAAAAAATACTTTTAACATTTTCTCATAAATTTAAGAAATCTTTTTTCTCTTGTAGGTAAAATTTATTTTTAATTAGTCTACGTCATTACTCACAATCTACCCCTAATTAATTTTCGTCCTTTCTCTTCTTAAGTAATTGAAACATTTCATATTAGTGCTCACTAATTAACACCTAACAACCTATTGTTTCCTAATTGATAACCCAATGTAGCTACATTCACTTAATGAGGACCAAAAATTCAATAATACCCTACAAATTAGGGAATAATAGCACTTAATGAATGAGTTATGTCTAGTGCTTAATATGGATTAACCCGTTTTACTGTTTTAAATCCACGTATCCGATATGTTTTGCTCAATGCCAGATTTACACGTTGATTCCGCTGCCAAAAAGTATATATTTTTTACGTATCTCTCTACTTTTATCTTTTTGATTAATACTTGTAACATGTCCTTGACGGTAAGGGTTGTAACCCTACACTTAATTTAGGGCAAGAGGGTATTAATGAAGGCAATTAATGCATAATCTTTTTTGGGGAATAATTACGTAATGTGCATGCATGTTGATCAACTTTGTGTTAATTTTGTATAATGTTCCAAAGACATGTTGACAATTGACAGTGCATGCATGTGTAGTAGTACGTACGTCTTAAGTACTTAATTAATAAATTACCATTAATTAACAATTTATTATAGTAATTATTAATTGATTAATGTAATGACAATAATTAATTATACAGCTCATCAAGAAGCGTTGAAGAAGGAAATAGAGAGGTTAAGGCAAATTTATCAGCAACAGCAACAGCAGCACATGAAGATGAGTAACGCTACCAATTGTAGCAGCAATGCGGCGGCCACCACCACCGCTCAGGCGACAGTTTCCGATCACAATATGGGTTGTACGGAACAAGAACAACTTATGACCTAACGTAAAATCGTCTTACAATATATTTGGTGTAAAACGGTTTTACAGGAGCCTAATTAACTTACGTCGAAGTATTTGGAAAAAAAAAAAAAAAAGAGTAAAGTGCCAAGTGGTGGTGGGATTTGCTAACCTGTGAAGTCACATGACATGTTCCCTACTTCAACCTTTTTTAGTATTTTTATTATTTTTATTTACTATTTATTTATTAATTTTATTTAATTAATCGGGGACCAGAACAAGTTGAAAATTGGAGGGTGGTACACTAACACGTGTCCCGTAAGTATTGGATCAAACTACTTTGTTTGGATCACTGTTTAGATTATTTTAGGTGGGTATTTTTTTTTAGTATAGTTTACATTTGTTAATTATGGTATTTATTGGAGTGTTTTATTTTTTATGGATGTGGATTTTTATTTGTTGTGATCTTTTTTTTAAGAGAGGGATTTATTATTTACTGTATTTGGTTGTAATGATATTGTATTTTATCTTTTTTCTTTTTTTAATGATTTGTCAAATTATCAGTTGTATAAAGAAATGATATTATTATGAAGATTAGTTTCATGTTGTTAATTTTTTCGAGGTTAATGAGTGGACTATGTTCAGGTCAAATCGAACCTTTCAATCGTGGTAGGAGATATTTATCATATAAATCAACGGTATACTTAAATTTATTACAAGTATCATTATTTAACCCTAGCATTGTTTAGTCGTATTACTCCGTACAATATAGATGAGGGAGATTCAAAAACTCGAGATTTATCGTCCTGGTTACCTGACGTTAATGACTGGGCTAAGATATAAGGTGCATTGTCTTCAGTTTGATACGAGACCTACATAGTCAGATATGAGGGAGATTCGAACTAGAGATTCAAGACCAAAAAGCCCAACCTATGCCTAAACGTAAGCCCACAAATCCACGAAGTCACTTCTATAAAACCATAAATAAATACGTACTGTTGTAAATAGAAGCGAGTCAGTCCCATGATAACAATAGTCCAATATATACATACTCCATAAGTTAATACTCCCTCCGGTTTTTAATTTTTGTCTCATTATGTTTAACACATAAATTAAAAAATTTGATAAATTATTGATAAAGAGATAGATGATGATGAAATTGGTGACTAGACACCAATGAGTCATCAAAGTGAAAGGAATATAATGTTAGTTTAATCAATTCAATGACATAATGAGTAAATAATAGAAAAATATAAGGATAATATGGTAATATATACATGACAAATAAGGAAAGTTAAGAAGTGGGGCAAAAAATAAAAACTTGCCAAAAAAGGAATACGGGGCAAAAATAAAAAAACGGAAGGAGTACTTACGAAATCTTCATCTGTTTGATAATAGTGCATCAAATACATAATTTTTCTCTTCGTGATTAACTATTCAAATATTATCGTAAGTGTCCTCGAACGAAATAGTTTTGTACTTCCTCTATTTCATTTATATCTTCAACATTTCATTTTTCACTTATTTCTTTGATTTCTTCCACTTTCTTTTTTTGCTATCAAATTTCTCTCTTACCTAAGTGGCCCACATACTTTACCCCCTCTCTATTTTTACATACTAGTTTTATCACCCGTGAAGATTCACGGGTCAGTTTATAGTTATGTTATACTCCATCCGATTCTTTAGATTCGCAACATATTCCATATTCGGCAAATTCATTAGGTTTGCAACATTTCTATAATAGGTAGGGTTTTGTTTGCGTAAGATTTTTACTTTATTGGTGAGACCCACCATCTCCACTCACAACCTTATTATTTGTGCAAATAGTAAACGTTGCGAATCTAAAGAATCGGAGGGAGTATATAAATTGAAATAAAACTACGAACTTATGAACGAGATATATCATATATGAAATCAAATAAAATATGAATTTTAAAAAAATATTCATAGTACTATGTATATACATTATCAGCCTGATTAACAAAAAAAAAAACTGAAAGAAACAATGTCATACAATCTCAAAAATTAGTTAAAAGAAAAAAAAAAGAATTTGACACCCCTTTAGGGTCATAAACCCGTTTTTTAGACCCACGACTTGTTTCACTGAACCCAAAATAACTCGTGAATTTATGGTCGATACCCTACCCGACCCGTTCGGTTAGTGGAAATTTATTAAAATTGAATAAAATATTTATATCGAAATATTATATTTAGATTTATATTTAAAAATAAATATTTTTTATTATAAATATTCAATTTGATACAGCTTTTTATATCATTTAATTGTAAAATAATTTTAAAAATTGAATTAATAATCATTTTTTAAAATATAAACATTCTTAAAGAGTACCATAGTAATATTAAAATAAAAAAAAATTAATATTAAAAATATTTTTGTTGGAATATAGGCATTCGAAACTATTTTTTACCCTAATCCGAACCGTGACCTATATAACCCGACTTATATTTGATCTGCCCCTTATTTGGACCCGACCCGTTGGACCCATTTGACAGGTATACATATTACACTTCCGCTTTATTTTTGAGGGGTTGAATAACTTTAATTGACGGTGTTAATTTTCAACCCGTAACCGTAAAGTTAAAGATCAGAGTTCAGAACCTTAAACGGAATTAAAAGTATAGTCCGGATACTAATCTTACCCCTAAATATCTTTCAATCGATTTTGCTCTCATTGTTTTTAAACATATAAATTCTTTTATAGGATCGAATACGTACCAGATTAATTATTTAAATCAGTTAAAATATTTAGATTCATTTTTTATGTTTGCAATCAACCCCTTTTTAAGGCCGTGGACCTATTTTTTTGACCCGCAAACCGTTTTACCGACCCCAATATGATCCGTTAATTAGGGTCGAAACCTGACCCATCCCATTCAACCCGTTAGGTCAGTGAGAAACTGAGAATTTACTAAAATTAATAAAATGTTTAAAATTAAATATGTATTTTAAATTACAAATATTAACTTTAATACAACATTTTTTACCATTTAATAAAAAAAAAAATTAAAAATTGAATTAATATTTTTGAAGTACAAACATTATTATTAAAGATGATAATAATAATAATAATAATAATAATAATAATAATAATAATAATAATAATAATATTATTATTATTATTATTATTATTATTAAAATTATTTGTGTTGGACTTAAAAAGTTGGTAAAAAAAATATAGACATTCGAAACTATTTCTAACCCTAAACCCCTTGACATGTATAACCCGACCAATATTTGATCCGACCCGTATGACCCGATCAACTGTACCCGTTTGATATGTTTTCATATTATGCTACCACTTTATTTTTTACGGGATTGAGTAACATTAATTGTCGTTATTAATTTTCAACCCTTAATTGTAAAATTAAAGAGTTTGGAAAAGTGAAAGTTTGAATGCTAATCTTACCCTTAAATACATCTTTTAATCAGTTTTGATGTTTTTAGACATATAAACTCTAGGACTGAATACGTACATGATGAATTAGACATATAATTTATTATTTTTCATTTATTGTTCGATTACATCAATCTATCTATATTATTTATATTACGATTATTGCATGACAATAATTTCGGTATTAAAAATTAATACTGCAATATCAACTTTTTGTATTCTAAAAATAAAAATAAAAAATTTGTTTTAAATATATTTACGAAAATATCAATTTTTTTTCAAATATATTTAATATTTATAATAATGTTATACGAATAATAATTATATGTGAATGATAATATTATGTAAATGTTATATTAATTGATTTGAGTGGATCATTTATGTACGTCGGATAATTATCAAATTTATTTTTAGTAACTATGATTCCAAAATCTTAGAATGCATATGAGCATGTCATATCAGCGAAGGAGTACATCCACGCTGCCATGTCAGCAGTGGATGCACTCAATTAATATATATAGAGATTTTATTATTTTTTTAAAAAATGTGCCACTTTTAAGGTAGAAGAAATCAATGAAACGATGGGAGTAACAAATTTATTTGAATTGTGAAAATATTAAACAAATAAATAAATTTTACAAACATTCTGTAATTTTTCATAGGTCATAAAACTAGTTTGTTTATCACGTGGAGTATTAAATATTTCGTAAATGACCGTATCCTTTATCATTTGTTTATTATTTTTCTTAAGCATCGTGCTTTCTAATACGAAAACATGTCATTAATACAAAGGGACTATTTGGTTCACCGTGTAAGGGTATGAGGCAGTGGCGAACCTAGGATTTTTCAGCTAGGGGGCACTATTTTTTTTCCAACATTTTTGCATTTTAAAATTATTTTTACGATATTTTTTTTATATAATAATGAACAATGAGAGACTTGTCAAAAAATGCTTATATATGTTTTAAATCATATTTTTATCACACAGTTATTAAAATCATTACCAAAGTAAATAAACTAATTACATTATAGGAAAAAAATAGAGACAAATATTTGCAACATGTCGTGAATAATCTATAAGTGAGGAAGGTTTTGAGAAATAGTTTAAGTATAATATGTAAAAAATTTCATTAAGTTTTGACATTAAGTATGAAGTTGTAAAGTTGGTTACATGATCGACTTCATATTTAATGGACCTGGGTTCGAATCCCTTACCCAACATCACTAATATAATGATAACTAGTCTTACTATGAACCAAAAACCGGGTATCAGGGAATACGAAGAGTACTCCGGTATCATTTATTGGAGAAGAAAACGTAGCATGCGTAGAAATGAAGCCCACCGTAGAGCAACTTCCAATAAAGTCAAATGACACTTTCTTTTATTGCCAATTAAACCAATTTAGGCACAATTTTGGTAGGAACCTTTCTTAATAGTTAATCCCAATGTGCTCAACACTTGAACCATTCGAGTAGGAAAAATTGCGAAGAAATAATCTGACATCTTTCCCTATCAGGCTATCAGTATAAATCTTAATCGTACTAGTTTAGGCCCCGTGCAATGCACGGCTTATTATTAAGATACTCCATTAGGTTAATAATGACGATAAATTTAAAGATTTATATTCTATTTGCGTAAACGTTTCTAATATTTGGATAGGACATTCTATTATTCTCAAGAGATATGCACGAAGTAATAGGTCTTTAGGCGATTTTCTCATTTTTTTTCTTTTGGGTAGAACATTGATATTATTGTATTTGATTTGAGTAATCTTTCAAACTCTTTAATATATATTATACAAAATTATTTGATCTTTCGAAGATTAATGTTGATTTTATTTGCTTGTTTATTGTAGGAGGTCTTGCTAATAATTGCTTGATCTTGTACTTTATGCAAGATTATTTCTTTAATTAAAGCTAAAAATTGTTTAGGCGTCAACCAATCGTTGAGAGCTTGACACGTGTCTAGTTCTTTTCCATTGGTTTCTCATTTAGTATAATAAAATAAAAGGATAAGGATGTTCGAGTATCTTTTACGAGTAAGTAATATCTCTCCGATTTTTTGAAATCATTATGTTGTACTAGTATTTAGTTAAAATATTTCTCATAATCGGTAAGAGCATAACAATTTAAAAGAATCATAGTTAGTAAATTCGTTTTATTTATTTTCATCAAATTTTGGTTTTAAATAGAAAAGGTAATTTTCAATCAATCAGATTTGTTTATATAAGCACTTTTAAGTTTTAATGCGAGTACATCTTTTTAAACCGAAATATACTATCTTGAGTGGCTGTCAATCATGCATAACCTACATTCAACTTCAATTGTCGTTAGGAATTAGGATCATACTTCATAATATGCTCTTATAACTTTCATTACGCAATAAAAATACAAACATTTCTTTGAAGATTCTTATAATAAATAGGGTTGTATGTAAGGAATGTAATAGGGTTACGCAATAGGGTTAGGTTAAATACACACATTTCTTCGAAGATTCTTACGCAATAGGGTTATATTAAGGCCCTGTTCTTTTCAGCTTATTTTCAGTCCGTTTCAGATCAGCTCAGCTTTTATCAGCTCAGCCCAGCTCGTATCAGCTCAGCCCAGCTCGTATCAGCTCAGCCCAGCTCGTATCAGCTCAGCCCAGCTCCTATAAGCTCAGCTCAGCTGAGCTCTAATATTTTCAGCCCAGCTTCAATATTTTCAATTCTTAAAATAAATAAATAATAATAATAATAATATATATTATTATTATTATTATTTTATTATTATTATTATTATTATTATTATTATTATTATTATTTATTTATTTATTTATATGAAACGGAAGTTGCATTAAGATCGAAACAAATTACAATAAGTTATTATTATTATTGTTGTTGTTGTTATTGCATTCGATATTAATGAAAGTTTCTTTTCATAAAAAATAATAATAATGATCATAATATTGTTGTTGTTGCTGTTATTTTTATTACTTATATCTCTCAATGTTAATAATAATAACAAATTATTATTATCATCGTCATTGTCGTTATCCTCATCGTCATTGTTATTATTATCGTTATTGTATTATTTTCAATTTTTTTATCATCATTGGTATTATAAAAATTATTAATATTATTATGCACTTCATAATATTTTGTGGTCTTGAAATGAATGTTACATTCAAATATTTACAACTTACCCACACAATATAGCATATGAATATTATTTGTATTGTATTAAGATTTAAGAATATGAAAATTTAAAATTTTGTATATTACATAATCAAAGATATATGCATAATATTTTCTATTGTCAAGTACTAAAAAAAAAACAAAAGTAGAAATCAAATGAATTGGAGTGAGTACTATGTTGTTGTTGTTATTATCATTTCTATTATTATTAATTAATTAATTATTATTATTATTATTATTATTATTATTATTATAATTAATTTATTAATTATTATTATAATTATTATTATAATAATTATTATTATTTAGTGTTATAATTTTTTATATTTTTTTCTCATTTTTTAAAATATTATTAGATAATTTATATAAGTAGTTATTAGTTTCAGCTTCTTTTAATTCAGCTCAGCTCAGCTTCTATCAGTCCAGCTCAGCTCCTATCAGACCAGCTTAGCTCCTATCAGACCAGCTCAGCTCAGCCCAGCCCTGTTTCAGCCGAAAAAAACAGGGCCTAAATACAATCCATAGGGTTGTATGTAAGACATTAAATCCCCTATATACTAAAAGGATAAAGGGAACTAGAAAAATTATGACGTGTCGCTCTCTCCTTCATCCATTTTCCCGCCTAATACTATTCCTACTATATAATGGGCCACTTAAACCATGGATCATCTAAACAATGAAAAAAAAAATGTAAATCTCATATAGCTCATGTGGGATCATGTGAAATATAAATCTTATACACGGCCCTATGGAAAATAAATGTGTTCTTCACTCAAAACTTCTCGACTGAAGAAACGATGGTCATCACAACTTTGTTCGATATCCAACTTTATAAATATACGACCTTCTAAAAATACTTTCTCCGAATGATCGACACTTACCCTTAGCAATACGTGATACTCTTTATTAAAAAATAGTCATTAAAATAATAAGGATACTCTTTATTAAAAATAGTCATTAAAATAATACAGAGTATATTTCAAACTCAAACTTATTTTGAATAATACATAATAAAAATATAATTGTGACCACCTACGTAAACCTCATATCTCAAAAATCGTTCAATTAGTAATTATAGATATTTCATCTATTAAAATAACAAACTAAATTTACTGCGTATTTACGCGGGTGCTATACTAGTATAAATAGGAAGTAATTAATACGGAGTATTTAATACTCATAAAATATATAAGTAATTGATTATTGTATTGTTTAAAACAAACCTGATACTGTACATTTCAATTTACAGTAATTATTGTGTATAAACGTTATATTTTGTGACAATAGTAAAAATTTGTAATTTATGATAAAAAGTCATCATTTTAAAGGTAAGTTGGTTATCACTTTTTTTGATAAATAGTTAACATTTTTTTGTAGGTACGATGTACAGTATTAAATAGTACCCCTCCGTTTCTATGATTTCTTCCACTTTAAAAGTGACACATTTCTTAAGAAAAATAATAAAATAAATAAAAGTAGAGAGGGAGTAAAGTAAGTGGACCACCTAGATAATAAGAGAGAAATGTGATAGAAAAAAAGAAAAGTGGAAGAAATCAAAGAAATTGTTGAAAAAAGAAATATGGAAGATATCAAATAAACAGAGGGAGTACTCCGTAGTCACGAAAATAACCTGATGGCATGTTTGGGAACTTAGATTTGGATTTGAATTTCAGATTTGAAATATTTCGAACGTTTGGAAACCTTGAGATTTGGATTTGAAATTTTGACCAAATCCAACATAGTTCAAATTTGGTTTTCTCAAATCAATATATATTAACAAAGCAGGAACTTTTCGAGCGATATGATTGGTCGGAATTTTTTAATATATTTTTTATGTTAATAAAGAATATAAAAATTTGTATATGGAAAACAAAACCTACTCCACCTCAAACTCCATTTAAGATAAAAAATTATCACTATATAAACCGACGATTATCACCCAACAAAGTTGGACCTCATAAGATTATAAACATAAGTAAAAAATCTCCTCATCAAAAAATTATAATAAGGCGATGAATTCTATATTACTCCTTAAATAAATTAGAGCAATAAATCTTTTGAGTCTAAAAAAAGCTAAAATATGATAAGCAAAGTGATGAAACTACGATGGGTGATGAAATTTTCTTACTTCGTATTATAAATAAGAGCCAAGTTAAATTGTCTCACATTGAAAAATTATAGTAATATAATATTATAGAATTTTATTATAAATAAGAGTAATAATCATTCAATTTTAGATATTAACCAAAAATCTTTCGTGTCTTAAAAAATCTCTTTAGACTATAAAGGTAAATAAAATTATCTCACATCAAAAAATTATAATGAATTCATAGATTTCTATTATATAAATAAGAGTAATAATTCGTTATTAAATATTAATAAAAAAAAAATTGAGTCATAAAATGAATTTAAAAAGAATTTTTAAGACTATAAACCAAAAACCTTATACTCCAATTCTTTAGAAATTCTAAAAATATAAAATTAAAATTTTAAAATAATTAATAATAAAATTAAAATTATTATTATCCTAATATAGGTAGATATATTTTATTTTTCTTTATTTTATTATGATAAGTAAGAGCAATCGTTCGTCCTTAGATATCAACAAAAAAATTAACCCACATCGAAAAATTATAAGAAGAAAATTATAAGAAGATGAATAAATAAGAGTAATTGTTCGTCCATAGATATCAACAAAAAAAATTAAGAAAGTAAGATTATCAACTCCATCGCATGGTCTTTAAGACTCTAACGTGGCGAACAGAGTATCTACAAGACTACAATTATAAATATAAAGTCGTATTTTGAACTTTACTATCATTTCAAATACATTCATAATTGTACTATTATAAATAAGTAAAGGTATAATGACAAAATTTGTTTTTCATTCATTATTATAACTTGTGCGCTAATAATGACAAATTTGTTTTTATCACATATTTCATCGTTGTTGATTGTAATATATTCCCATTTTACCCAGTGGATATTTATATCTATGTATATTTATGTACAAGGAACTTTAATTAGTCTTTTATTCTAACTACAACGCACCATATATAATGCCTATAATTTAATTTGACATTTATCGTATATATTATCTCTGATTTCTTGAGACACATTCCTCGCCTGACTCTCTACTGTTGCACAATTTCACAAATTTATGTAATCATCCAACTTGGTGCCCTTATCAACGTCACTAAAAAGCAGCCCGTATTCTGTCACTTTGTCGTTTGTTTGTTTTTTCGCTTAATCTTGTCGTAATATTTGTTTTTCTTTACAAAAAATTTCCCGTATTCGAACATTTACATTTTTCTAATGAAAGATTTTTAAAAATAAAAATTAGTGACCTTGACCCGATTATACCCGCCCGAAATCCAAATCCAAATCCAATGGTACCCAAACACCATTTTGGATTCTTGATATTCAAATCAATTCTAAGTATCCAAACGCAACCTGAAGGATAACTTTTTATTATAAATTTCTAATTTTAAGATTGATCGCACGATACAACAATTATACGAAGTATACTACTTCTTCCATTTTCTTTATATCTTTCCATCCCCTTAATATATGAATGATATTATATTAGGATGAGAAGATATAAAGAAAATGGAGAAAGTACATGACCTATGTTCAATTTATTCTCAATATTTATTTTCAACTAAGTAAATATTTTCTCGATTCATTTCATTAATTTTTCTTAATTGATCTAGCGAGAGGATATCAAAAACTCAAAAATCACCTCAAATAGTCAAATTCTCTCTCCATCTCTCTCTAGATTCTCTCGATTTTCTCTCACCTTGAAACCTCACACCCGAAGCTCCATTAATGGCGAACAGCAATCTTCCTCGAAGAATCATCAAGGTATCTCTTCCATCTTCTTCGATTAATCTCTTTATCTTTCGTCTGCCTACTTTAATTTCGCTTTTAATTCGATTCTTGTCGAAAATTGTATTGTTAGGGTTTCCTGATCGTTTCAATTTTTTTCGATTCGCTTTGCAGGAAACTCAGCGACTTCTTAGCGAGCCAGGTTTGTTATAGGTTTTCGCCGCCTTTGATTTTCAATTGAATTTGTGCGTTATTGTATTTGATTTAGAACTTTCTCGTGTACCTGAAATTTAAGGTTATCTTAAATATTGATCCGCTTTTGATGTTAGCTAGTCTTGCTTCAGACCGTCTTAGAGCTTATACTTCGTTTTTGATGTTCGATTGAATTGGAGCTTTATGTTTCTGTGATTTTATTACATTCAGAACTTTGTTGTGTATGAATTTTTTGTAGTTTATCTTATCATCTGATCAGAGATTGTTAATCGTTTGACGTGTAGCTAGTCTTGCTTTAGACCGTCTTATAAGATAGCCGTTGAAAGAGGCCGTTTTATATGATGATCTTAGCCCTAAATGACATTTTATACTGAGTACTAGTTTTTCCGCGTGGCCTTCTTTCGTTGGATGCTTGGTTTAAGACCTTCGGATGGATGTTCAATAGAACTTGAGATTTGCATTTGTTTATGCGAAATCATTAAGTGTTGCTTAACACCGTTCTTAGCCATAGTGAATCATTATATGAACCACATAGACTGGTGTGTCTGGCTGCTGCTTTGGAACTAAGAGAGGACGATGATTTAATTTATTGTCCATTTGAATTGATATGTTTCGCTGTGAATATTATTATATTTATCTTTGCGTGTAGCTCCTGGAATAAGTGCTTCCCCATCGGAAGAAAATATGCGCTACTTCAATGTAATGATCCTTGGACCTTCTCAATCTCCTTATGAAGGTATATGCAATTTTTTTTTTCCGTTTGCATATATCTTTATTTCATCTCTTTGTATTTCATCATTTTGGTATTGTTTGAGGTTTTAAACTTGAGTGCTGGTTGTAATCTTCTTTAGAAAGGACATGAAAAACTAGACGTCGTAGTATTCTCGTTAGGAGCTGGTTGGTCATTTAGGTGTGGGGAATCAGGTGTAAAAGTTTAGTTAAGAATACACTTTGGGCTGGGTACTTGGGTTAGACTCAAGACACAGTGAGGGACTAACCAAAACACCTTGGAATGTCGTGTGCGTACGTGCTTCAAAGATGCACGTTGCAATTCAAATTCTATATGAGTATTATACCTCATTATCTCAATCTTGCAGTTCTAAATAAAAGTCCCCAAAGGGTAATTGATGCACTATTTTTTGCACTAAAGAACTACTCGTACTTCATTTGTGAAAAGTGGTGCCCCTCATGTGTATGAGACAGCCTACTTTGCCTTGCGCATGGTTCACTTCATGCATGTACACCTTAAGGTTTGTGGTGTCAGAGTTTGTTTGCTTGAATTCTTGAGTCCAAGAGGTAAGGTTGTTCCATAAACTCAATTTAGCATAAGGTCCACCGTTGTAATTAGGTGTGGTTGTCTTTATGACCTTCATGTCTGGAAGTTGGGATTTGGAGGAAACCCTACTCTTATTATGGTGCATTTGCGCTTTACCACTCATATAATGGTAATTTAAAGTCATGGTTACTAATACCGTGAGTCTAGGTGAATATGCTAGAAGTCGAATAATTGAAAGTCATGTCAAATTATCAATAGGTAGTGTATATTGTTGATGCAAACATGCAAATTTCATCAAGGGTCTGTTGGATTTAACCTTTGTGTTCTTGGAGGAGAAGGTTTCTGTTGTATATTTCTGGTCATGATGCGATTATTTAAGGCTCAGAGCTCAACGATTTGACAGCTACCATTAACTTACTGGAGCAAAATAGGCAAGATTTGGAGGGAAAACTCTCTCCTCCATCTTCCCTCCCCTCCCCTTCCTTCCCTCCTTTCCCCTCTCCTCCCTTTCTCTCCACTTTTTGTATCTAAACACACCCTAAGGAGAGTCTGAGTGATAATCTTACCTAATTATAGTCACTTTTGATGTCCTATGTAGGAGGCGTCTTCAAGTTGGAATTATTTTTACCTGAGGAGTATCCGATGGCTGCCCCCAAGGTATGCCAAGTTCTATCTTTATTTTTTTTATCTGGTTTGACATTCTTGCGTAGTAAATCTGTGCATTCTTAAGCACTTTTCTGTAGTTCACAAGGTGACCATATTGCCCAAGATCAATTATAAAAAATGCATTTGAGTTACAATGGCTTGGTTAACATATGTTATCGAATACTCATTGAGGAAATTGTAGTGTCCTGAGGCATTCATGGTTATAAGTTTCTGCTGAAATTTTCCTGGTGGCATTGAAGTGTTCTGGAGGCTGAAAAATTGTGCAGGTGTGCACTGGAAAGTCATAGAAAGCTGGTTAACTATTCCCTCTGGACCTTGGACCTTATGTGCACCAGACTTCTGATCCCTAATATTTTGGCTGATAAATAATTCCACCTGCATGACACACTACTTTTGGCTTACTACCCCCTCTAACCCATTTATATTCTTCTCGTCCGACTAACGGTCATAATAATGATTCAGCAATAGCTTTGTTATTATTACTTCTAGACTCAAAGAATTTGCCTGTACTCCTATATAAATACCACATAACTCATGGCATTAGCTAGGGCAAGTATATTCTCGTTTTTTGTATGTCATATAATATTGGCCCAATCATTTTGGGATGGGCCGAGAAAGATGAGGAAAATAGTAATGGAATGAAGTAGTTTCATCTTTTTGAGGGACTTGGTAGCGAAGGGGAAAGAGGATATGGATTAGCATTGGTGTAATAAGGAGTGTCTCGGATTCACACTGATTGGTGTAAGTGTGTCACGTTGACCCGCATGGTAGTTTGAGGAATCTTCTTTATGTTTCAATTCTAACTAAGTTGGTACATTGGAAAAAAAGTTATGAAGGGGCAAATTGGTACTACTGCTGCTACTGCTGGTCTACTACTAGTCTACTACTATTACCACTACCACTACTTAACGTATCTTGCTTTTGACAGGTTCGCTTTCTCACCAAAATTTATCATCCCAACATTGACAAGGTAAAGATGGCTGTTCTCGTAACTGCTATGTTTATTGAACCTGCTTGTGATTTTACCTTAAAATCGTAGTATATGATTATGTCTGCAGCTCGGACGGATATGCCTTGATATTCTCAAAGACAAATGGAGCCCGGCTCTCCAGATACGAACTGTACTCTTGAGGTAATTTACTGCTGAACTCCCAAGATATCATGAATTTACTCCTAAATCCCCAGTCGATTTGTAAGTCACTGTGAACCGATTTCCATATTTCTGTAAACAATTGTGCATTTGCGCTATCCTATTCAACGGATTGATGTGATGATGTCCAATGTATCCTGGATTTTTTTTATAATTTCACTTGATTTCCTACTGCAATGCTTTTTATTTCAATAGTCTAGCACTATGGCAGTCACAGTCTCACGGAAATGTCTAATCTCATTTGTTTTTTTTGTGCTATTGGCATGGCATAGTAGTAGCTGACTGTCTGTGTTTCCGTATCATCTGTCATTTCAGTATCCAAGCCCTGTTAAGTGCTCCAAATCCCGACGACCCTCTCTCGGAGAACGTTGCCAAGCATTGGAAAACCGATGAAGCTGAAGCTGTTGAAACCGGTATGTTTCTGAGAAGGAATTATCTTTTTTTCTAAACAATTTTTGGTATGGTTTCATGATCTTTATGAATTTAAATTGAGACTAACCCATATAATGGGTCAAGTTAGACCGTCTGTCGCGATTCACAAGACTTGTTCTTCCCTTCCCTTCCCTTCCCTTATGACTCGACATGTTTCTCTCGTTAACATAGTTATTGTTCTACAAAATCTGCAGCCAAGGAATGGACTCATCTATATGCAAGTGGGGTGTGATGAGATGTCGACAAATACTACCCTTCTTTAAATAACAACGGTGTGATGTTTATCTATTGACTGTTTATTCTGTAATTCACATTCTGGTTTAGATCATGAATCTCAAGTTCTAATTTATACTCCGTAGATGTTATTCCAGTGTCGAGTCATGATATCATTGTCCTATATGTTACGGAGTATTATGCTATCCATGAAGTTGTATAGTTTTATGAGTAGTTATCGGTCCATATGAATCTCGGATTCATCTCATTATTGTCACCGCAAATATCTTTCAATTCCGTCATTGTCTCCCGTCTCCTAACAGTATCGTTATCCTGCACTGCTGTCAGTCGTACTTCATCTTTTATGTTTTGCGTTAGAAGTTGTCTCATCAACATATGTGCACGTACCTATTGTATGTCTGGATGATTTCCGAGTCTGGACAATATGATCAAAAATACCATGGGCCTTTGTTTGGACATTCGAATACACGTTTTCTTGCTCATTTTGCTACTGCTTGCCAAACAGAACCTATATCTTAATCTTACTATTCAATGATGAAGAGCATATAGTTGAACATATATTACTCCGAAGTCCGAACAGACCTAAAAGTGTAGTTTTGCTTCATCCCTTTCCCTCCCCTTTCATTCGTTCCATTTCTCTCTATCCAAACGAACCCTGAGTATCATTAGATAAAATAGTTTTTGTAATATTTGTACTCAGACTTAAAAAGTTACTTCTTCTATTTGAATTGTGAAAATATTAAAGAAACAAATTTTACAAGATTTCGTAATTATTCACCGGTTATAAAACCAGTTTATTTATTCTACTGAATGAGTATATTTCTTAAATGTCCGTATCCACTATCATTTGTTAATTATTTTTGTTAAGCATCATGCTTTTTAAGAGAAGATGTCATTTAATACGAAGAGTACGAGTATCATTTATTGGCGAAGAAAACGTACCATGCGTACAAATGAAGCCCACGATATTCAAATCAACTTCCAATAAAAGTCAAATGACACTTTTCTTTTGTTGCCAATAAAACCAATTTAGGCACAAATTAGGTAGGAACCTTTCTTAATCCAATCCGTTCAACACTTCAACCATCCCAGTAATATCCCCCTAATTATTTACTCCCTCCGTTCCAATGAATTGTTTGCTTATTACATATTGGAACGTCTCAATGAATTGTTTGTCTTTCTATTTTAGGAATGCTTTTTATATGTAATTTGACCATTGCCTCCACATGTCACCTTCTAAAGGCAAACAATTCATTGAAACGGAGGGAGTAAAACATTTGAAATATTTAAAAAATCTTATTTAATTAAAATATTTGTCACAAATCTTTGAAAGTGTAGCAATTTAAAAAAAATTAGAGGTTAGTATTAAATTTATTTGATTTTCTTTTCATTATGTTTCGATTTTTATTAGAAAATGTAATTCTCAACCAATTAGATTTATTATTATAACCACTTTTAGCATGAGTACATTTTTTTTAACGGAAATCTATTACTCCCTCTGTTTCTTTGATATCTTCCACATTTCTTTTTTTCAACCATTTCTTTGATTTCTTCCACTTTTCTTTTTTCTATCACACTTCTCTCTTACCTAGGTGGCCCACTTGCTTTACTCTCTCTCTACTTTTACTTATTTTATTGTTTTTCTTAAGAAATGTGCCACTTTTAAGGTGAAAGAAATCATAGAAACGGAGGGAGTACCTCGAGTAGCAATCATAAGTTCATAACCCATATTCAACTTCATTTCTCATTAGTATCATACGTAGTATCCACTTGTAACATTTATTACGCACTACAAAATGCACACATCTTTTTAGAAAATCTTACGGAGTATTATTCAAACAACTTAAATAATTACTCCTTCCATTTTTTTACATTTAACCGGTTAGCCCCATTTGATCAAATTTCTCCACAAACAAAATCAAATATCGTTTAATGAAAAAAGTGAATAATATTTCGTAAGGTTGCGTTTGGGTACTCGGAATTGATTTGAATATCAAGAATTCAATTCCTGTATTTGAAATTCTAGAATTCAAATCTAAATCCAAATCCAAAATGATGTTTGGGTACCCTTGGATTTGGATTTGGATTTCGGACGGGTGGAGCCGGGTCAAGGTCACCATTTTTTGTTTTTTAAAATTTTTCATTAGAAAAATGTAAATGTTCAAATACGGAAAAAAATAATAAAGAAAAACAAATACTACGACAAGATTATGCGAAAAAGCAAAGAAACGACAAGTGACGGACGGAATTGAAATGACTACCATAGGCTAAGAATTTGAGAAAAACAAATTTGAACTAGGTTGCATTTGGTCAGAATTTCAAATCCAAATCCAGAGATTTCCAAACGCTCAAAATATTTCAAATCCGGAATTCAAATACAAATCCAAGTTCCCAAACGTGCCATAAAGTATAAGTAATCGATTTTTTTTTAAAAACAAACGTGACAGTTTTGAAATTATTCGCCAATATTTTTTTTCCAAATAAAATAAATATATTCTCGATTCATTTCATTTTCATATACGAGTAATTTTTTTATTCGATCTAGTGAGAGGAAATCCAAAAACACCTAAAATCCTCTCTCTAGATTCTCTCGGTTTTCTCTCACCTTCCAAAGCTCACACAACTCACACCCGAAGCTCCATCAATGGCGAACAGCAATCTTCCTCGAAGAATCATCAAGGTATCTATCTCTTCGATTCATCTCTTTATCTCTTCATCTTTCGTCTGCCTACTTTAATTTCGCTTTTAATTCGATTCTTGTCGAAAATTGTATTGTTAGGGTTTCCCGATTGTTTCAATTTTTTTGATTCGCTTTGCAGGAAACTCAGCGACTTCTTAGCGAGCCAGGTTTGTTATCGGTTTTCGCCGCCTTTGATGTTCAATTGAATTTGTGCGTTATTGTATTTGATTTAGAACTTTCTCGTGTACGTGAAATTTTAAGGTTATCTTATGATTTGATCAAATATTGTTCCGCTTTTGATGTTAGCTAGTCTCGCTTAAGACCGTCTTAGAGCTTATACTTCGTTTTTGATGTTCAATTGAATTGGAGCTTTATGTTTCTGTCATTATATTTGATTCAGAACTTTGTTGTGTATGTGAATTTTTTTGTAGTTTATCTTATCATCTGATCAAAGATTGTTAATCGTTCGACATGTAGGAGTAGTTGTCTTGCTTTACCATCTTATAAGATAACCGTGGAAAGATGCCGTTTTAACCTTGAGACAGTATCAAGCTAGATTTTGCATTTGACAAGATATGATGATATTTTGAAAGAGGTCGTCTTAACCTTGCTATGTCTCAAATGCGGGTTTGCAGTTGGAGTTATGATGATCTTTGCTCTAAATGAATTTTTATACTTTTATTTTTCTTTTCCGCGTGGCTTTCTTTTGTTGGATGCTTGGTTTAAGACCTTGAGATGTTCAATAGAACTTGAGATTTGCATTTGCGTAGAGATGATTAGTTGAGAACTTTGTTGTTTATGTGAAATCAGTAAGTTTTGCTTAAGATCGTGCCTAGCCATGGTGAATCATCATATGAACCACATAGACGGGTGCGTTGGCTACAGTGTTGGAACTGGGAGACGACGATGATTTGATTTATTGTTTGTTTGAAATGATATGTTTCGCTGTGAATTATTATTATATTTGTCTTTGCGTGTAGCTCCCGGAATAAGTGCATCTCCATCTGAAGAAAATATGCGCTACTTTAATGTAATGATCCTTGGACCTTCTCAATCTCCTTATGAAGGTATATACTACGAGTAATTTTTTCTTTTGCACATCTCTTTATCATCTTCTCTTTGTATTTCATCATTTTGGTACTGTTTGAGTTTTTTAATTTCAGTGCTTGTTGTAATGTTCTTTAGAAATGACATGAAAAACTAGACGTCGTAGAATTCTCGTTAGGAGCTGGTTGGTCATTTAGGTGTGGGGTATCAGGTGAGAGAGAGAGAGACTTGGGTTAGACTCAAGACACAGTGAGAGACTAACCAAAACACATCGGAACATAGTGTGCGTACGTGCTTCAAAGATGCACTTTGCAATTGAAATTCTAAATGAGTATTATACCACATTATCTCAATATTGCAGCTCTAAATAAAATCCCCCAAAGGGAACTTGTTGCACTATTTTTTGCAATAAAGAAATACTTCATTTGTGAAATGCGGTGCCCCTCATGTGCGCGAGACAGCCTACTTTGCCTTGCGCCTCGTTCACCTCACGCTTGTACCTTAAGGTTTATGGTGTCGGAGTTTGTTTGCTTGAACTCCCGAGTCCCGAAGGTAAAATTTTTCCATAAACTTAATTTAGCATAAGACCCACCGATGTAATTAGGTGTGTTGGTCTTTATGACCTTCATGTCTGTAAGTTGGGATTTGCGCTTATTATGGTACGTTTGCGCTTTATCAATCATATAATAGTAATTCAAAGTCATGGTTATACCCTGAGTCTTGGCAAACATGCTAGAAGCCAAGTAATTGATAGTCATATCAATCAGTATATTGTAGATGCAAACATGCAAATTTCATCTGTTGGAGATAACCTTTGTGTTCTTGGAGGAGAAGGTTTCTGTTGTATATTTCTGGTCACGACGCAATTATTTAAAGCTTGGAGCTCAACGCTTGGACTGCACCATTAACTTATTGGAGTCGAATGTAATACCACGGAATGTCACAGTTGTCTTAACTTGCCTTTCAGCCCCTGGAAAAGCAGCAGTGGTCAACTAACTGGTTATGTTTTGCCTAGTAGGTCTCAGATTGGAACTATGCACACCATGACATATTGCATATTTACATTTACCGTTCTGGTGGTAGAATAGTATGTTTGGGTGTTATGCTGCTATTGTGTTCTGAGTGTATCTTATAATTTATTATCCTAATGGTACACTATTGCGTTTCTGGTTAAAAAGGACAACTCATAATAAATTGCATCTTCTATTCATTCGTTTAGATTGTATTTGTCATTTGTCAACCATACTCTTAAAGGGTAAAATTATTGATAGTCTTGAGGTGACTCTTGCCTGAAGACTCCCACTAATCCACCAAACTCTTGATAAAGTCTTTAAGTTGAGTTGTCAAAAGGCACTTAAGGCTCTACATGAGCCTTTACACACTTTTCTAGGTGTGCATCTTTTGTTTTTCACTCTGTTTTTTTGAAGTTGGGGAAAAAGTAAAGTCTGATGTGACTTTTACGCAAAGTGTATAAAGTCTGAATCTTAAGGTATTTGGATAAAAAAAGTGGAGGGAAAGGAAAGGGAGGGGCAAGGAGGGAAGGGAATTAGGGAAAGGAAGGGGAGGGGGAAGGAGGGAAGGGAAAGGGAAGGAAGGGGAGGGGAGGGAGAATGGAGAAGGTAAGTTTTCCTTCCAAATCTTTCCAATATTGGTGGGAAAATGATTTGCCTTTAAGGAGGGAAATGGAGGGATCCATTTTCCCTCCCCCTTCAAATCCCCCCACCTCATTTTCGTAACCAAACAAAAGAACTTGCTTCCCTCTCTTTCCCTTCCCTCCATTTCTTTCCATTTCCGTCTGTCCAAACATATCCTTAGGGAAAATGTATAAAGTCTAGTAAGTTTGAACAATAAGAAAACATAATGAAAGTTAGTGGAAAGCTAATGTGGCTGAGTCATGAAACTAAGGAGAGTTTGAGTGATTATATTACCTAATGCTGGTCACTTTTGCCGTCCTATGTAGGAGGCGTCTTCAAGTTGGAATTATTTTTACCTGAGGAGTATCCGATGGCTGCCCCCAAGGTATGCCAAGTTCCATCTTTATTCTTTGATCTGATTTGACATTCTTGGGTTGTAAATCTGTGCATTCTTAAGCTCTTTTCTGTAGTTCACAAGGTCACCGTATTGCCCAAGATCAATTATAAAAAAAATGCATTTGAGTTACAAATGCTTGGTTAACCTATGTTATCGAAGACATTCATGGTTATAAGTTTCTGCTGAAATTTTCCTGGTAGCATTGAAAAATTCTGGAGGCTCAAAAATTGTGCAGGTGTGCACTGGAAAGTTTTAGAAAGCTGGTTAACTATTCCCTCTGGACCTTATGTGCATCAGACTTCTGATCCCTAATATTTTGGCTGATAAATAATGCCACCTGCTAGAAAATTTTGGCTTACTACCCCCTCTATCCCATTTATATTCTTCTCATTTGACTAAAGGTCCAAAGGTCTTGATAATGATTCAGCAATAGAACTGTTTTTATTACTTCTCGACTCAAAGAATTTGCCTTTACTTGTATATAAATACCATATAACTTATGCCATTAGCTAGGGATAGAATCACAATCAATTTGGGATGGGCCGTGAAAGATGAGGAAAATAGTAATGGAATGAAGTAGTTTCATCTTTTTGAGGGGTTTGGTAGCGGAGGGGAAAGAGGATGTGGATTAGCATTGGTATAATAAGCAGTGTCTTGGGTTCACACTGATTGGTGTAAGTATGTCTCGTATGTCTCGTTGACCCACAAGGTAGTTTGAGGAAACTTCTTTATGTTTCAGTTCTAATTTCGTTCGTACATGGAAAAAAAGTTATGAAGGGGCAAATTGGTATCATCAAACACTTGTGTATCATAATTAACAACTCCATATCCTCCATAAGTCCATATCCTACATGCAATTAACAAGCATGAGTAAAATAAACCTTAAGTAAAGATTGCGGAACAAATTTAGCCTGAAAGTATGCCTCTTACGTAGTGTGTCCTAGTAGTTCTAGTCAGCAAAAAAGCTAGTATTATATGCTGTGTCTTTTACTTAAAATTTGCAGGTATCATGTCAGTTCTACATTATTTTAGGTTTGTGTTGATGTGATAGAAACACTTTTTTGTCCATAAATTCACATATATGTTTGATAAAGATACGTAACAAAATAGCTGGCAGCTTCGTTCTAGTCGTTTCACTCCTTGTAGATTGACAATGTGTATTGTTGACAGTAGTAATATACAGTATTTTCCCTTTAAGCGATCTTCCACTTTGTCATCCCCATTGTATACTACTACTAGTTTAACATATCTTGCTTTTGACAGGTTCGCTTTCTCACCAAAATTTATCATCCCAACATTGACAAGGTAAAGATGGCTGTTCTTGTAGCTGCTATGTTTATTGAACCTGCTTGTGATTTTGCGCTAAAATCATAGTATATGATTATGTCTGCAGCTAGGACGGATATGCCTTGATATTCTCAAAGACAAATGGAGCCCAGCTCTCCAGATACGAACTGTACTCTTGAGGTAATTTACTGTTGAACTCCCAAGATATCATGAATTTACTCCTAAATCCCCAGCTTTGATTTGTAAGTCACTGTGAACCAATTTCCATATTTCTGTAAACAATTGTGCATTTGCGCTATCCTATTCAACGGATCGATGTGATGATGTCCAATGTATCCTGGATTTTTTATAATTTCGCTTGATTTCCTGCTGCAACGCTTTTTATTTCAATAGTCTTATGGATGACACCATGGCAGTCACTGTCTCCCGGAAATGTCTGATCTCATTCGTAGATGATTTTTTTTTTGTGCTATTGTCATGACATAGTAGTGGCTGACCGTCTGTGTTTCCGTATCATTTGTCATTTCAGTATCCAAGCCCTATTAAGTGCTCCAAATCCGGATGACCCTCTCTCGGAGAATGTTGCTAAGCATTGGAAAACCGATGAAGCTGAAGCTGTTGAAACCGGTACGTTTCTGATCAATTCTCCCCTTCCCTGAGAAGGAATTATCTTTTTTCTCAACAATTTTTGGTATGGTTTCATGATCTTTATGAATTTAAATTGAGACTAACCCATATAATGGGTCAAGTGAGACCGTCTCTCACGATTCATGAGACTTGTTCTTCCCTTCCCTTCCCTTCCCTGTTCTTATGACTCGACATGTTTCTGTCTTTAACATAGTTATTGTTTTACAAAATCTGCAGCCAAGGAATGGACTCGTCTATATGCAAGTGGGGCGTGATGAGATGTCGACAAATACTACCCCTCTTTAAATAACAACGGTGTGATGTTTATCTAATGACTGTTTATTCTGTAATTCACCTTCGGTATTTGGTATTCTCAATGCATTCAGATTTTGTCTTATCTACTCATAGCCATGTGGGTGTTATTGACCCGATGTTCATTAGAGAGACCAACTAAATTAAACGTCGGTGGCATACAACTGCAGAATCTTGATTGACTCTTTGCTTTTATAGCAGCCTTGTTTTGTAGTGTAAAATCTTTGCTTCACTGTTCCAACTATCTTTTTTCGTCCTACGTAGTCATGTCGCGCTCCATGGCTTCACCCAAAATCACACACTCCCAAAATCAAAGGCTAATAATAGATGGCTGGAATTTCTTGTTCAAGTCGTGGCCGTTTGGTTCCGTTTAACCACTAAAATGAGTCAAATAGATTAAGTGACCGTATTTGATCTGTTTTAAAAATAAAACAAAGATGTTCGTTTTGCAGAGGAAACAGAAGGTCTTGAAGCAAGGACTCTCTAACAAGTTAAATCGGACTTGCTGCTATCAAGCCCTTCTCCGCAAACAATAAAATTTAATGCAATGAGAGTATCGAAACCAATTCATCGTCCACACTGAATTTCTACGGACATTCTGACGGTTGTGGTACTCCGTATTTTGTAGTACTTCGTATTCAATATGATCCATGATAAATTAGTATCGTCGAAATCATATCAAGCGATTAAATTGTTATTTCTAATACATGCACGCATATATTATTGTTGCTCTCTCGATCTTTTGGTCATGACACTGAATCGCAACACTAAGCCTGCTCAAAATTATGTACTTAATCACCAAAATGGAGAGGTTTGATTAAATTGCCAAACTATTCGTTTGCCATCTACAATAAAGAAACACCTATCGAATATGTCTTAGACTGTTTCTATACGGTAGGTCTCAGGTTTGACTCCTCGTCCTATATGGTAACGGGAATAAGTGCAATTTTTATTGAAAAATAAAATAAAATAAGGAAACACATAGTCGTGGTCCATTATTGTACGTGAATAGTAACAACCAAATCTAATCATCATGACTTTCCTGATTTGTTGAAAAAAATTCATCATTGTCTAAATAGTTTAATCATTATTCGTCAATTTGTAAGTTCACATCATAAAGTGAACTTGTTTATGCTTCTAGTAATCGCATGAACTATTGTAAATTTCGTACCTGATGCAAATATATTTATATTGTATAATTTGTTTTTCTAATATTTGACATTTTGGCTAGCTAGGATCGATAAGTTCAACGTAGCTATACAATCATCGCAATGATTTATCCCGTATAAAGTATTTATCGCTTATATTATTTCAACGCTTGAAGCGCTTTGGTAGGACATCATATGCATATCGAACTGTTTCAATGGAACACGAAATGTGATATAAAAGTGGGACACGTATTAAGTACCATTACTACTAATCTCATTTCAAGTAATTACTATAATTTGTGATTATATTAAACCAGCCACTAGTACGTAGTACTACAAAACATAGGTGCAAAAAAAAAGGACCCTAATGTTATTAAATCTAACCTAAAATTTCGGCTTCCATGAATATGTCAACAATCAACACGGATGTATGCATGGGTCCAAATTAAAGTACGTACCATAAGTCCATAATTATTGTTTCACGGGTTGAAATTTCGATCAAACTATAACATCTTCATTAATTAACATTAAAGAAGAAAAAATTCCATCAAAATCACTATAAATACATTTTGTAACGTTAAAACAAATCCAAAATAGTACGGAGTACTCTATGAATCTATGATAAGGATAATTAACTATTCAACGTACTTAGGTATTAGCAAAAATATTTGTGTTTTACGATACTTGGATGGTTTTATCTTTAAAATGAGAACCGTCTTAAGTAAAACTAGCTGAAATGATTCTCGACTTCCATGAATATTATCTCAAGATGCATGGGACCAAATTAAAGTACGTACGAAAACTAATGTGTTATGGTTTGACATTTCGATAAAACTAGGGAGTGTAATATCCCCCTATCCACTAAAAGAATAACTCCCTATGAAAATTTTCCCTCCAAATGCCCAATCCTATTTATGGAAACAATTAATAATAGTAATTTCTATAAAATTATCTACAAATTAAATGTAAATAATTCAAATACTACAATATTAATATTACAATAGTACAACTTGTAAACAACTACGCAGTATAAGTATTATTAGCTGCGTGACGATATAATCATTAAGATTTATAAACTTATACTTCTCCGTTCAAGTCCAAGCTACCCATATTCATTTTTCGGACGTTCAAGTCCAAGCTTACCATTTTCATTTTAGTCATTATTTTAATACATAGTATTAAACAAATATTTTAAACCTTGCATATTATATTAAAAAAATGTCATTATTTACACTACGTTTACTGATAAACAAATAATTAACCTTTACACATTTTTATCTTTAATAAACAATCGGTTTCTTAAAACTTTGCTAAAAGCAAAAGGGTAACTTCGACCTGAACAGAGGGAGTATCGATCATTATCGCTTCATGATCACGAAAAAATAAACAAAAATATATGTACATTTCATTACATTACTAATTTCTCTCAATTAGTTTCAAGTTTCAATTTTATTTCTCAAATTAAAAGTTAGGACAGAAATGTTAAAATAAGTACTAAGTAATACATAAAAAAAAATACATCAACAATAGAAATATATCGTGCAAGTATGCACGAGAATATACTAGTTTCCATTAATTAATTTTGACATTAAAGAAGAATAAATTCCATGATAAATAAATTAAATGAGCAATGAGTAACTTTTAAAGTATAATAATCGTAAGTACTGGGTATTTAATTACTACTTGTTTTATGAATTATGAGATTGCATGCATGTTTCTTGAATTAATTGCGTTGAAATTAATCACACATACATTTTCCTTCAATTTCTCAATAAATTTGAGTTATTAATTAGACGACGTACATACATACGTACGTAACATGTTAGTCGTATTATTAGCCGCCCCATGCATGCAATGTTTGTTTGTTTTCTTATCGTCTTTTTATTATTTGCCGGTGGTTGGACGTTGAGTTTGGGTAATCTACTTGTACTTGTAGGGTATGTTTCACTTCTTCTAAGTACCATTAAGACCCTGTTTTTTTCGGCTGAAATAAAGTTGAGCTGAGCTGGTCTGATAGGAGCTGAGCTGGTCTGATAGAAGCTGAGCTGAGCTGAGCTGAATTTATAAAAGCTGAAACTAATAATTTTTTATATAAATTATCTAATAATTTTAAGAAAAATATTGGAGCTGAGCTGAGCTGATAAGAGCTGGGCTGAGCTGGTCTGAAACGGACTGAAATTAAGCCGAAAAGAACAGGACCTAACCCACTTAAGTAATAAGTCCGGGGTACATGATAACAATTAAATTATTTTCGTTGTAAATTTTCACGCTAAATCTCCGAAAATTACTAAAAAAATGTCTATTCTAAATGTTATTAGAAGTATTTCATTTGATCACAAATTATAATTCAATAAAATAAAATATTTCTCGCATATATTCAAGAAATAAGTAAATTAAATACGACAAGATGAAGTATTATTCACGAGTATTATTTTGGGTCCTTAGGACTCCACAATAAAATGATTATTGTATCATAGCAAGGGTTCTAATCCTTACGGAGTACTACAGAGTAACTGATAAACCAATGTAAAATTTGTTTGATACGTGTCAAAAAAACAGGAGAATTTTTTTCTGCCCAATTTCTACGAATTAGATACGGACAAGAGTGCATTATATAATTGTACTATTATTGATTAAAAATCAGTCCAAATAAGCTATACATTTACACGTGACCTAAACTAATACTCATTTTATTTAAATCCAAAGTACACATTTGACTTTTGAATACTAATCGTTCTTGCAAGTTTTTTTAACAACATTCTCGAGTTTATAAAAAAAAAATGAAAATATGAGCGACTTTTAAATTTGCGGAAAATATGCACCGGCCACTTTCCAACCATAATAAGTAGGTTTAGATTTTGTAGTGTCTTCTCGTGAAGTCGTACTGCGCTGCGCATACCACAAAATTAGTTGACCCACGTACCCCACCTTTCTGATCAGGCAAAATTCTGGTCTGTGACGGCACTATTTGTCTTAACCTTAAGACGGATCAAGTAATATACCAAATCACATGACAAGTGGCCTTACAAGTAGCAAATGTTTTGTCTTTATTAGGCACATGTGATAGTATTTGACCCGTCTTAAGGTTTACGACAGATACTCCGTTTTAAGCAAGACCCACTGTCTGATCAATGGGAACACCACTTTATAACTCATAATGCAAGTCATATTGACTTATAATCTCCACTGCGACTACATTTTTATTAATCGTTACATTTATTTATTTTTTTGTAAAAAAAATAAGATTGTGAGAGAGAATAGTATGCAGTATATCAATAAAGTAAAAGTCTCACCACCAATAAACATATCCAATATATAAATGGAACAATTCAATTGAAAATTTAACTATTTTATTAGGGAGTAATATTATTTTCGCCGAATAAAAAACAAAAAAGTATTACCAAGTCAGCAAGTTTAGGTTTTTTTTATGACCAAACTACTCGTATCAAATAATTAACGTATTGCCATCGACATTACGTGGTATTTTCTCCGTTCAAGACCAAAAACTCCGGTTTTTTAGTCTGTCCTTCAAACAAAACGCAACATTTCCCTCTTTTTGCAACCATTTCACAAGCTTCATTAAGTCATTATTATTACCGGAGAAAGTATGCGAGAAGGTGATATCAAGGCTATTATAAATTTATAGCATGTCTAATCGAACATGTCTTAACCTAGTACTTAAGACGAGGTACCCTAAAAATCCGAATAACAAGTCAAAGGTTTGAATCGATCTCCCCCTTATATGGAGTAATGTGACTAAGTGCACGGGTACATACTCTCTCCCCATTCATTTAATTCTTTACCTAAGCCCATCATTTCTCCTCACAAGAACGACCCCTACGTAAAGAATTGAATGAATGAGAGAAAGTTAAACAAATAATAATAAATAATAATAATAACGATTACGTTAAAGACAATCCATAGGTTGTAGGTAAGGCATTAAAAACTTCCAAATTTAGTATAAACATATAATTTGAAGCCCAAATTACACATGTATCGATGCAATTAATGCATGTATTGAAAAATTATTTTCTCTTATGACCTTTTAAATACAGCCCTAAGGATTATATTTATCATTTTCCTAATAATAATAATAATCACCCTTATATAATAGGTCTAACAATAAACTAAATATGAAACCGTTTTATACGAAAATTTGTGTAATGAAAAAGGGCAAAACACAGTCCAAAAGAAGTCGGTTCGTAAGGAGGAGGGCATCCAGGTGCAGTCCCACGTCTTTAGCGTGACAGCCACATCTCCCACAAACCAACAATAATGTCACCTTCATTAACCTTACACTATTTAGTGTATGTGCTTTTGTCTTTTTTTTTTTTTTTTTTTTTTTGTTATTAAATTGAACAAATTAAAATTTACTCCCTTCAAAGATGCTTGATTTAAAATTTACTCCCTTATGAATTTTTTTTAATATTTAACCCTCAAAAAGTTGCAAAAATTCAAAATTTACTTGCAATTCAATATTCTGAAGAATTGATGAATCTAGTGACCGAAATACCCTTTAAAAATTAGGGTTTACCTTTATGTCTTCCATTAGGGTTTAATAACTTGAAGATTGAGAAGCCTTTGAATACAATAATCGACTTGCAAACCTTGATTATTTTAGGGACGAATTCCAATTGTGCGGATTTTTTTTTCTTCTTTTTTTTAACAAATGAGAACATAAGGGAAGCTTTTTGTACAAACGAGAGCATAAGGGAAGGGGGAAGAAGGGTAGGATGAAGAAAGAACAATTTCGGTATTAAAAATAGGAAAAAGGCAAACTCACCGGAAATACTCATCGGAATATTGAATTGCAAGTAAATTTTGAACTTTTGCAACTTTTTGGGGGTAAAATATTAAAAAAAAAATTCATAAGGAAGTAAATTTTAAATCACGCATCTTTGAAGGGAGTAAATTTTAATTTGCTCTATTAAATTTATGACTTTAATGCTATAATTTTTTGTCTATAATCCGTAGTTGTTTAATTATACTAGAAATAAACTTGTAACAAATAATGGACTTTATGCCCAATCTGAGGCGTTCATGTCCTACTTCAATCGAGAAGGGATGAAACACGAAATACATTGACTTTGGCGCTCTTTCTGGGCAATGAACCTCCCCTCCTGAGGTCGCAATTCAAGCTCTTGACTCTCTTCCTCAACTAAGAAGGAATAATTACAATCTTCGGTTACATACTGCTGCTGCTAAGTCTATGCAAAGAATGGGAAACGATTTTCAATTGTAGGAACACAAAACTAGTCGTATATATTATATTGTCCACGACTTAGGTTGTTAGATAAACAGAGTATCACGGTTAGGGCCGGGCATTGAATGAAGAAGGGTCTCCTCCATATTTTCATTTTCGTTTTCACAGATTGCCTTCAACTGGTTTTGCACGTCATGGGCAACGACAATATATGCTGCACAACATACTTTTCCTTGCATCATCTTTTCATTGTTTTCAAATTTCATTTCTACCTACCTACTAACAGACTTAAATACATACTACAGCTCATACCCTAGTTGCGCCCCAATTTCGTTGTATTTTAACTTTCTAACCTCTTTTCCAGTTGGCGAAAAAAACAAAAAAAAAAAAAAAAGACTTTCGTTCTTTTTCTTCATCTAAAAGCTTGAGATTGGTTGGTCTCATCCTACGGGATCAATCTAGTTTTCTTGCTCTCCTACTTTATCGAGATCACTTTGTATAAAGCTTTGTTCTCACCTGTAATATAGTAGTACACTAATTTGAACCAAAAAAATCATACTAATACCGTCCGATAGTACTCGAAAGTAAAATTAGGCCACCAATTAAAGCAAGAGCGCATTGATCAAGGAAAGCAGAAGCTATGACACAAATATTATCCCCAAAAATTCGAGCATTTCCCCATTTAGAAGTTGTTTAGTTATAATTAATCTATTTTGAGTATCAGTTAATTATTTAATTAAAGTAAAATAAAATAATATTATCAATTATAATGGTCGGTTGATTGGTGGGTCCAAAGGCATTTACCAGACTTTGAGAATTGAGATCTATAAAAATTCACATGATACTCGTATTTGACTTCTACTTGCATTGTCTCCCTCCTCTAAATCTGCACATGGATTCTCTTGGCTTACAAATATTGAGATTGATTGATGAACCCAATTACATGTCGGAAAATGTTTTTGTTGATTCTCGTATGAAACGATTTCATATTGAAATAGCGAGCAACAAACAGAATGTCCACTACAGTGAAGTAACGGCCTTTTAATAAGACAACTTAATTACAGGTCGGATTGTAGCTAGTTGGATCATTCGCTTTGATAATGTGGGTCGGATTTGCCTTACTACTGTCGCCCATATTAAAAGTTTGTCATCACGATTCTTTCAAGAAGTAATTTAATCAAAGGTAAAAAAAACGACAATACTTCGTCATTAGAAGACAAATTGGTGTCATAAAAGACTCTCAACAGTGTGGGGGAGACTGAAGAGAGATGTCCTTGGCATGAAGGGATAATGCTGCAAGTAATAGCGGCAATGAATGTTGCAACCACCACTCCATAATCAACAATTCAAGATAACCTAATATATGTACTCGTCAAATAAATGAACGAAACCGAGGGAATATATTTTTAATAATAATATTATACTCGGTAGTAAAGGGAACAAAGTGTAAAATGACCCAGCGAAGTTGCAACAATGGGAGAAAATACGAAAGTATTTACAAACGAATAATGAATTTATAATAACTCCACGAGTTGTGGGTGATAAGAATGGTCTCACAAGAGATAAACTGGAGAAAAAAAAAAAAAAAAAAAAGTAAAAGCGGAGAGATTTGAAGGGCGAAAATTGAGGAATTTTATTAAATGAAACAAATAGAAAATGGTAGTGCAAAAATTAACAAGAAATATAATAATAAAAATTTTAACAATCAATAATTTAAATTAAATTCATATTCATATTCATCATATCCTTCATTTCACTAACCCACCAAAGCATACCTGCAAATCTGCAATGTGTCTTCACCATGGCCTTCAAATGTGTTGCTGTTTTGTGTATTATATATAATCAACATGGAGTACTCCATATACATTGTACAAATCATCCCCTCTCTTCCCACCAACCCCATGCATGATGCTTCCTCTTCTACCATTTCGAATCAAATCGATTCTTCATCTGGTTCTGGTTCTGGTTCTGATCCCATGTAGGAGCGGAGTATATAATACGACACACATCCCTTCTCTTTTTTTGAGACGGGTTGATTGGTTTTACACGAACGACAATATGAAGATTGGAAAGGGGAATGTAGGTAATAATTTCGGATTAGGGTTCCTTAGGAATTTGTGACTGATACGGGTATAAGGAATATCATGACACGGGTAATTTGATTCCTCGGGTTTGGGTTTCAGAAATGTGGAATCCCGAGCATTGGGGAATGAATCAGGAGCGAAAAGTAGATACACCTTCGGAGTGCTTCTTGTGCTAGCAACCATAGTGTCTCACCGAAGCTTCCAAAACGTCGTTTGTAGGGTTTATAATCTCCTTCACCCGTGTGCCGTTCTTGTATATTTTGAATGTCGGTACAATCTTCACACTTTCGGAGTCTGCTACATCTGTGTTCTTCTCGACATCCACCTACAATCAATCACCAACGACAGAAACAATAGCATAAGATATTGGGAATTCCACGTTTTTATGGTCCTCAAGTATTCCGACACAAAATCATACTAGGTAAAAACTACTATAAACACGAGACTCACGAGCAAGGAGAATAAAACGAGAGATAGATAATGCACCTTTACGAAATTGATGGAGGGATATCGACCGCATAGCGTATCCAAGAAACATGATATACGCTGGGACTCTGGACCCGAGGGATTCTCAAAATGTACCAATGATAAGCCTGAAATCCAAAATGTCAATATAATGACAAATGACACCCGGAATAGAAAAAGACGGAAAAGATGGACAAGCACTCGTCAAGCAAAGAAAATAATACTCGTATCACCTGGTGAGGATATAGTCGCTCTGAAGTGCTCCAGACCGTTAATCTCCTCGACATCACCGCCAAACTTCATGTTCAAAACCTCCTCACCACGAGATTTCTTCAAAGCAACTTGTGCATGAAATAGAGATTCGGCGACCTCGGAATCTTGAGGGAGCTCTTTCCTGAGAACTTCATAATCTCTAACGGCCTCAGCCCAACGTTCAAGCTATTATCAACACCAACAAAACTTTTAGAGGTGCCTCCGCATATAGACATCGTTAATCAAGTTCGACTTTAGACATCAAATGGTATATAGGGAGGAGTATTTTTTTACCTTATTGTTCGCGGCAGCTCTTCGAAGAAGGGCCTTGGTGTAGTTAGGATAAATACGAAGGGCGTGGTTGCAATCTTCGATGGACTTATCCCACATTCCGAGCTTATACCAACAAGCAGCTCGATTGCCATAAAGAACAGAATTGCAAGGATCAAGCCTCAGCCCTTCTCCATAAGCTGCACAAGCTTCAGTAAATCGCTCAGCCTTGAAAAGCTCATTTCCACGACCACGGGCTCTCGCAACATGCTTCACCGTGTTCAGAAGCTTTGCAACCTCGACGTTCCTAGGATCGATCTTCCCAGCTTTGTCAGCAGAGGATACTGCATTCTCAAACCTGCAAGATATGCATCATCTCTTCTTCGTCACTTTCCCGATATGCAAGATATGGTTTTTCCTCAAGAAATAAGACATCAACATCTTCTAGTTCTACTCACCTTCCTAGGGCCATCTCGATTTGTGCTCGCACATAAAACAGGTAAGCTTCGGAAAGCATCCCGAAAGACTTAATCTGTGAGCAGCATTGAGGTATCGGGTCGACTTTTGGTATATTTGATAGAATGCATTCTACATCGTCGAGTTGCTGTAGTTTTAACAGGGACTCTGCTCTACATAAAAACAGCTGGAAATCCATCCAACCACATTTAGCACGCGTCTCCAAACACAACTTAAACAAAGATTCAATGACCACAAATAAGACAAATACTTGTGTAAGACGGTATTACACAAGTAATACTGCAATTTCTGCATGTTATAAACTCAAATACCTCGACCAAACATATTTTTAGCAACCCATAGGAGTATAAAACTTGTTTTTACCGAAAATAAAATGTTTATACGAAAAAAAATGTAATACCAATTCTGCAATTTCTGCACGCATAGGATCAATAACAAATACGAAGTTCTAGTACTACTGCAATTTCCCACATGTTGCAAACCAAAATACCTCAGTTAAAGAGTATATTTAGTAAAAACCGTGGAGTAAAACCTGTTTGTCCAAAAAAATATGTAGTGCACATCTGCATGCATACAAGTATAGGGCCGAAATTTTTTACCTGAGGAGAATAATCGGCTCCTGCTGCAATTGCAGCGTCTCCTTCCCGTAACGTCGTTTTCCAATCACCTATAATCCGAGCATCTGAGCATCTGCTTAAATGCTTTTCAACTGCCTGCAACTTTAGAAGTTCCGTTGCCCCTGGCTGCTGCCCGGCATAGCATAGATGTTTCCTAGCAGCCTCGACCTGCCCTAGTCTAGAACAATTGAGAAAACCGGATTAGAAAGAATGTTATTACCGCTTACCAAATACTCCGTACATCATAGATACAAACAAGAGCTATCAATAATGGTGACAAATATGAAAACCGATCATGATACATACGGAGTAATTATTAAACTGCCAGCCAGCATAAAAGAATGATACAGCATCATCATGATTCATGATGCTTTTACATGATTAGAGTATGAGCAATAATACATGTTCAAGGTAATCAAGGACACCAAAAAAAAAGGATAGTTTAGACATTTCATTGTTCTACCAAGTTCGAAAACATTGTTCCAAAAAATGCCTAGTATTAATCACAGTTCTACATCAAATTCATGAACCCACTTGCCCTTAGATCGGACATTGATAACAACCCCAACAACCCAGCTCGGAAGCAAATTTTCCAACAACGAGACTTCTAGAAAGAGTAAGAGCGAAGCACTTAAGAACCGACTTAAATCAAGCTAGCAATGAAATCGAAGTCCAAACCCGAGATTTTATAAGAATATAGCATGAAAAATCTTGACCACATGTGCTTCACTATTCTTCATGTGCATCAAATAATTCACAATGCCAGCCAAAAGTTGAGGTTCCCCTACTACTATTATTATTATTATTATTATTATGAGAATAAAATCATATGATTCATGAATCATGAATATGACAATTCAACCAATCAAAACACCAATGTACAGCCATACTAATCAATTCAAAATCAAATATGGAGTACCAATATAATCCTACAAAACACATGATTAGATATCAAACAGATCGAATCACCAGTAGTAATTATCGTGTAAAACGGTCACACATGTACCTACATTTTCACTCAATGGACCGTCTTACTGTATAATTTAAGAATCACCAAAGATCTAGAACCTCAAACATCTAAGCATTTAATCAATATCGAAAATTCCTTGCTCCCTGCGTCCTACTGAATTCTTTATTTTAATCGTTAAAATTTGTTTATACAAAGTATTTTAATCAAAGGTAAATTAATACGGAGTAAAAAAAAAGACGGGATTAAGTGAAAAATGATTGACCTTAGAAGCAAAGAGGCCAATCTATGGTGAGCTCTACCATAGGAAGGATCCAACTTAACGGCTAACTCACACTCCGCAACGGCCTCGCCGACCCGACCCAAACCCGTCAACGCCGCCGCCCGGTTACTCCGGTACGCGGCGTTTCCCGGCGAAACCGATATCGCTCGATCATACAAACTCAATGCATCCCCGAAATTCCCCCTCTTATACTGCTCGTTCCCTAGCCTCTTCACCTCCTCCGGATCTACCCCGCCGCCGACGGCCACGTGTCCCCTTATGTTCCCTGTCGAGTGTCCCCTCGCGTGGCGGGTGGCGGGTTGGTTTCCGGGCCGCATTATGCTACCGTGCCCGTAATTAACTGAGCCTGACCCGAGGACGTCGGGTCGGGTGGGTTTACGGAGGGGTGGAGCGGGGACTGACCGACCCGAGGGGCAGATAATGTTGCCCGTGGGTAACACATTGAGCGGTGGCGAGTTGACGGAGCCGTATCCGTTTCCACCGCCCTGGTTCAGTACCTGGTATGAGCCCATTGATCCGGAGGAGTTGGACCGGGTGTGACCCGGCCTGGTCCGACCGGTCCCTAGTTTGGGGCTGGTTAGAAGCTCTCCAGAATGCGCCTTCGGAACCGGGTTGGGATTAGCACGAAAGGAGCCAGATGAGCTGGAACTGCTGCTTGTGGTGGTGGTGGTGGTGTGCGCTGGGCCGGTGGAGCGGGTCCGGAGCGGGGAAACGGGGGAACCCGAACCCGAACCCAGATCCAGTTGCTTGAAATCGGGTTTATCCCCAGTGAAATCAGCTTCTTTGAGTCGATCTGAGAGCGTTTCCACACCTGAATTCGCCATTTCAAAAATCCAAGTCCTCCCTCCCACAAAATGTACAAACTTAATTAATAATCAAAATTAAATTAAAAATGGTTGGAAAATGAAGCAAGAATTTGGGGTTAATTGAAGAAATGGAAAAATGTTGAAGAAGAAGACATGGATGAATGAAGAAGAGAAGAGAAGAGAAGAGAAGGAGAGGGGATCTCGTGAAGAAGGTTAGGGGGGAAAAATGAAAGAAGAAAGCAAAGAATGAATGTGAGTGTTATTAAACTTTAACCAAGTTAAAGTTTTTTTTAAGTGAAGAAGAAAACAAGTGTTGGTTCTTCCTTCCTGGTTCAATCTTGCGTTGATTATAGTAGTTCGTAGTAGTAGTAGTATTTGTGAGAGAGGATGATTGACTGGATGAGGCTTGCTAGAGACTGCAAGTGAGGGGAAAGAAGAGAAGGATGGAAATGGAGGTGGTTTTATTGGCTGCCTAGTGCCTACTACCAAGGCCAAATTCTTCTTTGTCACGGTACTATCTGTCGTACGAGTAATCCTTAACACGGATCAATTATTAAATACTCTTTTTAAGGGCTTGCTTGGGATGTGGGTAATTATTCCGGGGTAATAGAGCAAAAATGAACTAAAAAATGACGGGAAGTGGTGATGATGCTAAGCGGAAATAGAGAAAATTAAGGTAGTCCAACTTATTTGGGGAATTATTACTCCCCTCTCCCCCAAGTAATGCATTACCCTCCAATGGGGGTAATTATTCCCCTCATATCCCTTTTACATCATAAAATGTCACAATCAAGCAACAAGCTCATTCATTTCTAGTTCATTTTTTCTCTATTACCCCCAGAATAATTACCCCATCACAAGCAAGCCCTACATTTAAGATATGCTCCCCTAGATTATTTGGGAAAAAAATAAGGGTGTGGAAATGTGTGACCTCAAAATAAATGAGGGAGGGAGGGAGAGAAATGAAAACTCGACCCAAAAGGAAAAGAGAAAACATAAGTCGGATTCGAAGAGAGTATAACCAAATCACATGACAAGTGGTCAAGTACGAGTAGTATTCAGGTTGGCCGCATTTTATGTTTCGACAACTACTCGTACTTCAGGCGCTTGCTTGACCAAAGGGCGAAAACTACAAAGAGACACGATTCATTGATGACGTTATTGAGAGATAGTTCATATGATAAGATTTGAGATTCATTTTCTATATTACGAAAGTATATCTATCATTAATTTAGGGAAAAACGATTTCTCGGTAACCTTAACCAAACTAGTTTTATATGGTTGTCGAGTGAAATAAAGATTTGATACAAGTGAATATTAAATGTCTGTTATAGAAATATGACCCGGTAACATACCCACAACCTAGCGAAGGAGGTTAAGCAAAAGGGCTAGTGTTGGAGTCACGATTTCCAGCTAGTGGGGCGAAAATTATAGTCGGGGTTGAACAAGCAATATTTTTTTTTATGAACTCATTAAAATTTTCAAAAACTTTAAACTCGTTGAGGTTTGCACGTCTTGCTAGCAAACCGGAGTAGCTAGCTAGCAAGCTCACCTTAAATCTGTCACTTACGAAGGATGTCAAGTTTGATGTCGTATTTTTAAGGTTCTAACTCGAGATCTCAAATTAAAAATGAAATAAACTTTTATTTCTTAATTTAAGTGTTAATGGATCATTGAAAGGTATTACGAAATACTATCAACCAGAGTCGAGAGTCGAGAGGAGTGAAAGAAAATTACTCACTAGTCACTACTCATTGAGTCATTGTTTAGTGAGGACCAAGTACGTAGGTTTGTTGTTGACTCTACCAAGTACTACGCCGTAAATGTAATTTTGCGTTCTTAATAAGTTCACACAATCACAATCGAGTACACTTTAAGTACGAGTAAATAATTAACAAGTCTACTTGAGAAAAACGGAATAGTATTTATATGCATAAAAATTATGGAGGGTTAGTCTCTCGTTAAGTTATTTGTTAAGAGATTATTTTTTTAATATCATTTTTATCTTATATTGTTAGATTGTCATCATTTTATCAGTATATATTTTTTATATTAAACGTAGTTATTTTTATTAATTTAGTATCAGTGTTACATCAATTTGTAATTGATTACTTAATAAATTTGAGATGTCGTCTCTTAATAGACCTGCTCATTTGTATATGTAATTAAGACTTCGAGGTTGTTTTAAATGAATTGGCTTAGTCGATATATAAGTGTTCCTTTTTTATAAACCAATATATTGGTGTTTTAGATTTAACGGTAGAACCCTTTTTACATGTGGGGTAAAATTATTGGTACTTTTGAGTAAGTTTTGTTTTAAATTGAATCTTCAAATTGAGTAAGAGTTGACTTAAAATTCTTGAGGGGGTGTTTAGTGTTCACACAAAAATTAAGCATTTTTTTTCAATTACTAATTGACTTGTGTACATATTTTTTAAATTTTTTATCCTTTAGAAGCTCGGAAAAATAAATAGGATGAAAAATAAAGTCTTAGGTGAGTCTGAGATGAATCTGCGCAATATAAAAACACTAACCGTTGTTACTCAGTCGTGAAGATTGAGTAAAGTTGTTTGATAATCTTTACCCTAAGATACTGAGTACTACTCCCTCCGTTCAAGTCCAAGCTTCCCCTTCCTTGTTTTGACACTATTCACAATCAAGGATAACTTTCGATATTCACGACAATCTATTAGAAAAAATATATCCATGTGAGATCTTGTTTGATTCGTCTTTAAAAGTACATTATTAATATCCAATTTTCATAAGTTTTACTAATATGTTACGAAAGATATTAACGATGCAAAATGCGCGTTGACAAACGTGAAAAAGCAAAAGGGAAGCTTGGACTTGAACGGAGTGAGTACTATGTAAGATTGATTTGTACTATGTACTGACTTACCACTGAAATATACACTTAGCGTAAATAGTGCAAATTAAATTTTGTGTGGTTAAGAATTCACTAATTATTACTCGTAGTATTGTATTTCCTTTAACTTTGATCCAAAAATATTACAAAGTACTCATATAACTATTAGGTAAGACGGAAAGTGTATTATAGAATAGAACTTTAGAAGTTATGTTAATCTATCAAATAAGTTCATAAATTTTCATAAACAAAGGATAAATGACAATAAATAAGAACTAGCTAGGGTTAAAAAAAATGTGAGTTATTCTATTTTTTTTTTTTTTTTTGGTCCATTGAAGAGCGCAATTAATCGCATTACAATATAGGGGAGGGGGGATTCGAACCTGAGACCTACTGTCCCAAAGCATCTAGTCCTAACCACTAGGCTAAGACATCTTCGGTATTCTCTCATTTTTTTAATGATTCTTTGCATTTACTTTTTCACACTGTCAGTATACGTTTTATTTTATCTATATCTTTAATTACGTATTTTTAAAAATTATATAAAATTATATTTATAACGTAGTTGATTAGACAATTTAATCAAGATCTCACAGACTATATTTAATCTTACATTGACGATTTCATCCATATATGAATAGTACCCAAAAAAAAAAAATACGGAGTATAAAGAATCAAATGAAACGGAGGAAGTATTTTTTTTAAAAATATTCTGTTACAGTATAAAAAAAAAGTGATATACTGTATACTCTATTGTGTTAAATAGAAAAATATTCTTAAAAACTTAAAATAATAAAAATGAAAATTCTTTCAAACTCCGAATTTCTATTTCTACATGTAGTTTGTTTGTATAATAAATCCCAGATTCTTGTTGCTTTCCAGATTCACGACTTTGTTACGCAATTGCCAGAATAATATCCCGAAACTACCCTCCACTGCTACACCCTTAATTACCATAATACCCTTACAACAAGGTACGTTGAACTTTCATGCTATCCTCCTATACTCCCTCCGATTTTACATGTATGATGCTTGTTACGTACGGCGTGCTATAAATGCAATAATTAATTAATGTCCCAAGTGTCTCAATTTCAACCTTGTCTCACGTTGGTCAACTAGTCATTAAGGCACTAAGTAGGAAGATTAGGGATCGGATTAGTACTCCAGTATGTAGAGCTGCTAAACCGATCATGTATATATATATATGTCTGAATGACTTAAGAACACGAACTTGATTGTCCAGTTGTTTCGAATGACTTAAGATACTCGTAATTGAATTGACCTAATGAAAAATCGACCCAATAATTATGGAGATGTGAATGAAAAGTAAGGTAATTTAATTTGCACATGAAAGCGCAATTAAGTTTTACTCTATTTTTACGTTAACACACATGAAAAATCATTGAAGTGGAGGGAGTATTTTTTTCCGGTTTGGTTTATGGGAAGTGGATGGGGATATGATATGGGGGAGGGTAAAAGGGTAAAAAGGGTGGGAGAAAGGCAGCTGGCCATGTGCAGATAGAGTAGTGCCAGCTGGGCCAGTAACAGTACACTAAGTGCACCAGTGGCATCCAGCTAAGCATTTAAACGTGCGTGGCGCATCCTGCGTGCTTTCTTCCTATTATTATAATATTATTATTCTCTTCCTCTTTTACTCTCTAAAGAATACTGTACATTTCTATTTTGTATAAGGATTAAGAAAATATTAAAGTAAAATTAAAGGTACAATAATTAAGGATAAATTAATATTTAATTATTTAAAATGTTACTCCCTCCGAGTTCCTATTATTGTCCCACTTTCCTTTTTGGGCTGAGTTTGATTTTTTGTCCCACTTTCCTTTTTAGACCATCAATGTGTGGTTGACAATTACTCTCCTATTTCTCTCTCTTCCTCCTTCTTTTTGAGCCACTCATTTCCTCTTACTTATTTTTCATCACAAATGCTTTTGGGACAATAATAGGAATTCGGAGGGAGTATTTCATAACGATACATAGTGTAAATAGACAAGTAGAATAAGGATAATTTGGTCTAAAAAAATAAATTTAAAAAAAATAGGTCAATTATATTTGATCGATCCAAATAAATAAAGACTGAGACGAAAAGAATATTACTCCGTAATTTATAATGGGTTGTTTTAGGTTAATCACAAATTCTTGTTTGTGACGGAGATATCAGTCACAAACGTATGACGGATTAAATAGGTACCAAGTAGGTGGGATAAGAAAAAAGTGAGGTTGGTGGGGCCTTTGTCCTTTTCCCCTCAAGTGGTATCTACTTGATCCGTCTTAAGCTAAGAGAGACCAGCTGTAGGTTAATAGAGATATAAATGGTGATATGATTAGACACATAAGATAATGAGTTTGATTTGTTTGGAAAAAAGAAAGCTGGAATTGGCTGTACTCTTTAGACAAACTTACAAAGAAAAAAGGGTACGAGTGAGTATTTGGAAAAGCTTATCTTAGATTATTGTTGGAACTTAGTTTTAACGTTTTAGAAGTCCATAATAGGGAGGAAGATTATTCTTGGTCGACATTTTTATTGAAATTTCAACACTAGAAATTGAAAGAAAATATAAAGCCCCATGGTTGGGCTCGACTCGAGCTCGATGCAGGCCAAGCTCATGCTTTGGCCTGGGCCCAACACGACCTTAAATATAGACAAAATGAAATGGATGAGGTGTCATTAGACAAAACAATACCGAGTAATTAAAGATCAGAAATAAGTAATTTAATTTTTTTTTTTATAAATGTTAAGATATTGAAATGAAGTGAAAAGATTAAGTAGGCGAAATAAGAATGTAATGATTCATGAATCATGATACAAACTGAAGAGTTTATGGATCCTAAGTACCTAAGAGGGGGAGGGGGTGAATTAGGTACCTTTTAAAATTTTAACTCAAACTTTATTAATTAAAGAGAGTTAAACTAAGTGGACTATTTAAAAATAAAGAAGTGAAAAATAAGTAAGTGCAAAACAGTCTGACCGTGACAGATTTGCCTTGGCAAAGGATACGGCCACAGAGCAAATGTCACAGTATGGTGGACTGTTGTCTGACTGCCTCTATTTCTCTTAACCGAAGGTAATGTTACAGAGAAATATTACAGTATATCGACTATTGCAAGTACTTTAAAAAACACAACTAAAACTAATATTAATCCACGAACAAATGAGAGCGAAGCTAAACGACATGTGTTCTACTTTGTATGCGGCGGAAGTAAAGAGAAGAACATGAACACATTCCGTTTTTGAATTGGTTCGGCCAACACTCTAAGGGCCTACGTCCAATGCTTTTCTTATTAATAAATGATAAGTAATCTACTCCGAAAACTTAAACCCTTACAATAAGAACCAATAACCTACTCCGGTTACGACTCACGAGTTAGGAAGACTACTCCATCTCCTAACTCTCCAATGACCTACTCCGGCCACGACTCTAATTAACTTACAAGGAAGTTACACTATTACAATCTAACTAAGTTAGACAAGAGCACTCATGACATAATGCAGCAGTTCGTTCGACTGTGATTTCTGAAGACTTTAAAATATTTTGCAAAGAGTTTTCTAGGTTTTGGAATTTTAAGAGACAATTTGCAAAGAGAGATTTTGAGCTGAAAAGTCTTGGAGGATAAGTGTAGTGGATCATCTCCTTTTATAGAGGAGCAAAAATCAAGTTTGAAGCTTCCAAAAATAAGTCAACACTTTTAGGAAGAAGCAAAAGAGTTGGTTAATCAAGGAGACACAAGAAGAGCAATCTTGAAGATGTGAAACAAGGAAAGCAAGGTGAAGATTTTCCAAATAAAATGAAAGATAAGACTCAAGGTTGAAGCCAAGCAAAATAGGACAAACACAACTTTTGAGGCACCTTCTTTAGGAGAGAGAGAATGCCTACTTTTGGTGTTTGGTTAAAAGCTTTACAACCCTTTTTGGGGTTTATTTGGGAAATCGTTTTTGACACTACAAAAACCACTTGCTTGCTCAACACTACACTTTAGAAATTAGTTTTGAGAAGATTTAAAAAGATGAGAACTTTAAGTTTTGAAAACTTTTCCTTTTGAAGAGGGCCGAACGGAAGTAACCGTCAACCAAACTATTGTAAACAGTTGGGTTGACTAGTTACTAGAACTAACTACAATATATCAAAAGACTCTTATCTTTACATCGTGACACTCTATGACGTTCTTGATTCTTTGGGCTTCTCGTCTTGATCTTCAAACGATCAATCTCAACATTCATCAACTAATTTTCAATTAAGCATAACCTGAAAAGTTAAACTAAGAAAACACAAATTAAATAGGCTAGTCATCATCAACAAACCCAACACAAACATACAGTAAATGGCGTCGTTATAAATTGTGTGGAAATTGATACTGTATATTTTATCGGTGAAACATCATACTTACTATCAGTGACGGACCTAGTATTTTTCACTTATGAGGAGGCACAAAAAAAAATTTCGACATTTTTTAAATTTATAAACCACTGCACTAACACCAACAAACTAATACAGAATATTACACATGGTTCAAAACTACTTACTACTTGTTTCGAACAACCTGACGTTACACATGGTTTAGAATTACTTGTTTCGAAATTGGTCGGAGGGGGGAGGGGAGGGCGGGTCCCGTGATCCTCGTAGGTCCACCCCTGCTTCGTATGAGGCATAGTAATGGAAGAATATTTTTATGCTCCACGATAATTAAGCAAATCTAAGGCTTACATTTATTAGAAACGGATCATCTAATCTAAAGTTTAGATACTCCCTCCATCCCAAAGAGATGTTCTCATTTGATTATTATATTCCTCACATTGGAATATAAGTGGGAACATCGTAGTGGGATGGAGGGAGTATTCTTTATTGTAAAAGACGTTATAATATACGAGTATTCCTTATATATTTTATCTATTTACCCAAAATATTATTACTTTTTTTTTATCAATTCTAATTTGTGAATAATTAAGAAAGGATTAATCCAAAATGAAAGTGGTAAGAAAGTGAAGAAATGGAGGCATGTGATTTGGGTGACCTAATAGATCTGGCACTTATTACTAATAGAATGTCACGGAATTTGAGACTTTATTTTAATTGTAATTGTATAGAGAGAGTACCTGGGAAAATATCGGTACGGACGTAATTGCTTGGTTTTCAGGAGTATACAAATCAATGTAAGTAGGTCGATCGAGTACGGAGTAGGAGTGTAATCAACTAATCATCATCATCATCATCATCATCTAACCCAATTGTCTTCCTAGCTCGTTGCTTCAATCTCCCTTTTGGTCGTGCACACAGCACACTTGGCGGGATTGGATAATCGATTCGAACGACCCGATCTTATCAATAGAATTGATCTTGGAAATAGGGTTGGTACTTAGTGTAATTTGGAGGGGCGGTGGCCTAGTGTCCACGGATGAGAGAGCGACGATATGAGAGAAAAATAATAATAACGATCGATTTTGAAGATTATATCACGCGACTACGGAATAAAATGGTTCTATATTCGTATTGCACAAACTTCACTCGAAAAAAATATAACGGTATATTATGAAGGTCATTTGGTCTTCAACTAATACATTTAAAAGCCATAGGATTGTTTTTGATACGTGTAGGAACTTAAAATCAGTTGAAACAAGTTTAATATTCCATTTAATATCATGTCAAAAGGTTTTAACAATCATCATTAACCAACCATTATGTTAGTCGACAAGTCTAATAATCTGTCCATAAAAAATAAAAGCCATATTAACTACACTCACAAAAAAGCATGTAAACCTCTGGTTTCCACCCTTTTCCCATACAACAGAGACCGACCGCCCCAGAAGGGTGCTTGAAATTGCAATGTCATGGGAAGGAACTCAAAAACTTTATATCAAAAGTCGAAACACATAAGCCTTACAACTAAGCACAAAAACGATATAAAGAAATATAGAAAAATAAAAACCAATTGTCGTCCTAATGCCCCAACAATTTCCGTAAATTGACAGATAAAAAGTTTTGACAAGGCATAGCAACAAAAGAGGCACATACTAATTTGGGGACGACAATAAGAGTTGATCAAACTATACCATAAGTAAAACTAACTTCAGGATAATGCAAAAAAAACCGAACTTATAAACTAGGCGTCTTCATTACAGTCGAATGCAGAAAAGAACTGCCGCACAACCTTCTATTTCATCAGAGATCGATCGCTCTTTAGTCTTCTTTACCATAGACACGAAATTCAGTCATTATAATCTGGAGGCACTCGTGATTCATGAACTCAACAAGTCTACGGAATTACTACTATCTACTGAAACCGCACTACTGTTGTGGGTCTCTTCCAGGTACGTTCTGATTCTGAAAGCCCCCACTTGGCTGATAACCCCCACCATTGTTTGGCTGATAACCGGCATTGCTAGGAGGAGGAGGTGGAGGAGCCATGTTTGACTGATAGCCGACATTGGGTGGAGGCATGTTCTGCTGATGTGGCACGTTTTGCTGATAACCAGCATTGCTCGGTGGCACGTTTTGCTGATAACCAGGGTTGCTCGGCTGCATGTTCTGCTGATAACCAGGGTTGCTCGGCGGAGGCATGTTCTGCTGATAACCAGCGTTGTTTGGCGGCATGTTTTGCTGAAACCCGGCGTTGTTTGGGGGCATGTTGGGTTGATAGCCGGCATTGTTTTGGGGCATGTTGGGCTGGAAACGAGGGTTGTTCGGGGGCATGTTTTGCTGATAACCAGCGTTTGGGGGCATGTTTTGCTGATAACCGGCATTGGTTGGGGGAATATTTTGCTGATAACCGGCGTTCATCGGTGGACCAGGTCGGTTTGGAGCGCCACCCATAGGTGGGCCATTGGGTGGACCGGGTCGGTTTGGGGCGCCACCCATGGGTCCTTCATTTGTCCTCTGTCGCCTATTAAAGTTCCTGGAACTGTCATTGCTACGTGGTCTATCATTTCGGCTGTTCCTCTCCATTGCTTTTTGATTGTTCCTCACCCATTCCTCGTGATACTTGGGATCATATGGGACAGCTTGTCCGTCAATAAAAGGTTCCCCTGTCAATATAAAATAACAGGCCGAGGAAATGATATCACACACACATAAATAAAACATTCTTTAACACCCATCACTATAAGACATACACCCCCAAAGACATAAGGCAAGGCCACGTTTATTCTATTTAGTCCATGTCAAACATTTATGTAGCTTACCACCATAGTCCTTGTTCCTCACATCAAGATAGGAATCGGGGAGGACCCACCGAACTTTCTCCATCTCTGCAAATATTTAAGAAAACAGTGAAATAATTAACACAAATTCTAATACCTATATTTTTAAGGAAACACTGAAGTCATCAACACATATTCTACTCCGTAGCTCTGTAAAAGTGCTCTAGCAGCGAAAAGGTAAAACAGGAGTGATGGATAACCTTTGAGTTTGTATGTCAACTCTTCAGATATAAGTGCTCCAAAAGCAAAATAGTGCTTAGTAGAAACCGAATATATCTTCATCCTAGCTTCATCCTCGCTGAAAACAGAACGTAGTCTTGGTTATTTTTTGTACCATAACACAGACAAATGAACAGTTTTTGCTTGTAATAATATATAGATTCTGAAACATCAAACCCGCAAAAAAACTCCAGAATTAACTGTCAACAAAAATCACGAATTCAGTTTGAACAACCCATAAGCATGCAAACTGAAAAACATTCTGTTTGATTTCAGTTGTCTATATCTTTGCTTTACTATATTCAAGCTACGGAAAACTGCACACTAGAAAATATTGCTACCTTTGAATCTTACGAATTGCCAGTCCCTATACCCTAAACCAGAGTTTTGATTTTTTGACGTTCTCGTTCATCTCCTCTCACAAAATACTTGTACAGAGTAGAGTACACATTGTGTTGGTCACTGATTACAAACAGTTTAACTTTCCAAATTTAGAGTCAGAACAATTTTGACTAAATACTACTCCCTCCGGTTCTTTGGAATTGCAACATATTCCTTTTAGGATAGTCTCACTAGAATTGTCACATTTCTATAATGGCCTAATGGGTATGTTTTACTCTATTAATGAGACTCACCATCCACACTCACAACCTTAGAACCGGAGGGAGTACGAGTACTAGAATGTTGTATGATATACCCAAGATTATTATGTAACCATAACACACACACACACTACCCAATTTCAATTACTTTACAACCTCGACAACCATTCATTCTTTTACCAGGTTTGCAGCAACCATAGAAATTGCAGAATGCGTTATAACAAATGTCAGAGTGTTTATTGTTCTTAGTTATATAAAGTAATTTTCTGGAACTCAATTTTAATTAGTTATAGAGTATAATTGAATAAATCAACCAATCAAAATAATTCACAAAACAACAATCATTTTCACTCCAAGATAAAATTTAACTTTAGAAACACACAGATTGTTGTACAAAAACACATCATAATACCTAAATACTACAAATTCCGTTTCCAATTCTAGTTCATCAGTCGTATGTTTTGACGGAACAAATCACCGTTTCCAATTCTAGTTCATTAATTGTATGTTTTGACGGAACAAATCAAAAAGAACTCGCTAATAACCACACTTCACTTTTAAGCCTAGCACTCTTATAGTGAAGTAGCAGTCTTTGATTTCTCTATATACCGTTCCGGATGTAATTTTCATTACGAATCATCCCTCCAACGACAGACGAAAAGTGAAAACAAAACGCTAAGAAGAAAACCCCAAATTAAGAATGTATCAACGCACAATTCATGAAAATACCTTTTAATTTTACCAACAACCAATACCAAATTAACCAACAAACGAAAATCAACGATGATATTTGAACATAAAAACCTTTCCAACAGCAGAACATAGGGTTTTGATGATATACCAAACTACGAATGAACGAATTAATATACAATTCATACACAAAGCTTTTACCAACGATCAAAACCAAGCGAATCAACAACGAAACGAAATTATGATCAAATTAGTACCAAAACTTAATCAAAACAAAACAAAATTAACAACGAAGATCAAATATAGTAATCGATTATACCTTCCAACAATAGTAGCTAGGGTTTTGATATAATCATCGATGATCTGATCCCGAGTCCACTCAGGAGGAGGCTTCTCAACAACCACGAGCCAATGCTCGAAATCGCACCCGTCGAGAAGAATCGTTTCCTTAGGAGGGCGATTGGACCAGTTCGCGTTGTTGTCGTTCATGGAGCTCTGCGCCTGCTGAGTGGAGAAAGCGCGGCGCCTGAGATTAGGCGAAAGTTGGAGATTGCGCGCGGCGGCGCAGGAGATGGTGCGGAGGAGGGAGAACTGAGTAGTGGTGGTGGTGGTGGTGGTGGCGGTGGTGGTGAGACGGCGGAGGGTGGTGGTGGCGATGGGAGTGGTGAGGAGGCGGGAGAGAGAGAGGAGGCGTGGTGTCGCCATTGTTGTCGAAGCTTGAAACCCTAGGTTGAAGAGAGGAAGATATTGTTTTGAGGTAAATGAAGGATGAGATTGAGATAGAAGAGATATTAGGGTTTTAAGAAGGGTTTTGTTGATGATTTTTATTAGGGATTTTTTCTGCTTCAAATTATTTTGTAGGAAAAAGTCTAGAAAACCCTCTCTGAATTACACTTGGCAACTCGCAAGTGGCTAATCGAGGGTTCGTATGGATTCGGGTTAAGCGGGTTGGTGTCGGATTACTCTCAAGGGCATTTTTATCCAAGAAAAGTATAGATATTATCTTCGTATGAGTCAACTCGGATACATCAGTATTCATTTTAATATCAACGAGATGTAAAATAATCTCGTGCGTACCGAATATATTCTCAAGATTATAATGTACTCCGTACAGAATACGATCCAGACCCATATTTTTTGACACAACAAACATGGGTAAGAATCTGAGGCCTAATAAACCGATTGTCATCCCTACACATGAGTCTATGTCGTCATGACATGGTATGATTTGTACTCCTACTAGGACTTTTGTGATGAGGCAAGATCAAATGAAGGTATATGAGTGGTTCTCTTGAAAATCAGTCACCTATACGATACCTAATCTAGATGATACTAAGTACATTTGGTTAGAAGTTGGGAGTTGGGACTTTTGTGTTCCAAACTCCACATTCTCAGTGAAAGTGGATCATAATTCAATATTCCAATAGAAATAGGCATCTCGGATGGATGGATGGATGGATGGATGGATGGATCGAGTCATTTTGGTTTAGGAGGGTTTTCAGGCGTGTGGATTCTGATCGGGTCAGCAAAAAGTGGTTCAAGTCATCTTTGGCAATAATTTCCCATCTATACACAGACTTTTATAGAGCTGAAAGACAGTTGAAAACCCCTGAGTATTACAACTAACTTCAACATTGTTAGGTCAACATATAGCTCACCAGTCATTTTTTAAGAGCATTACAAGAAATCCCACATCACTTAATTTCATTACTCAATTCTCCCGTCTTTAGAAGTTGCAGGAAAAAACAAACAGCATTCAGAACTAAAAACAGCCGTGGTTGGTGTAGTTTGTTCATCTCCTTTTTCTTCATTCAATTCCTCTCTTCTAATACTAAAAATAGCTTCCTCCTCATAATATTCTTACTGTTTTCTCCATAACTTTCTGTATCTATGGAGGGTTTACCAGTGACTAGACATGATACCGGAGGCGGAAAGCCCTCGTCATACAAAATTGAAGCGAAAAACCTTTCATTCAAACTCGAAGTCTCTGGTTACAGTAACTTTGATTGGGTTTCGTGTAGAAAGAGTGAAGAACGAGAATCAAGACTCATTTTGAAAGATGTAAGCTTTGAGGCAAAGCCAGGGGAGATTACAGCAATAGCAGGACCTAGTGGTGCAGGAAAAACAACATTATTAGAGATTCTTGCAGCAAAGATTCCGCAAAATAAGGTACTTTCGGGGAAAGTACTGGTAAATTCCCGACCCATGGACCCAAGATCATTCCGAAGACTCTCTGGGTATGTGACGCAGGAGGATGCCTTGTTTCCTTTGTTGACGGTTGAAGAGACACTCATGTATAGCGCTCTTCTGAGGTCGCCGGGAGACAAGAAAGCTGCGATTTACCGGGCGAGGCAGCTGATGAAGGAGCTAGGGTTGGATCATGTGGCGGGGTCCAGGGTTGGGGGAGGGTCCAATGACGGGATTTCTGGCGGGGAGAAGCGGAGGGTATCCATCGGGGTCGAGCTGGTTCACGACCCACCCGTTTTGCTCATAGATGAGCCGACATCCGGGTTGGATTCTGTCTCCGCTTTGCACATCATGACATTACTTAAAACTATGGTAATGAGGCAAGGTAAGACGATAGTCATAACTATTCACCAACCCGGGTTCAGAATTCTCGAGTTGCTAAACCGAGTGGTTCTCCTATTTGACGGACTTGTTCTTCATAATGGGCAACTAAGCCTTCTCGAGAGGAAGCTAAGGGTTGTGGGCCACGTCATCCCACCTAGAGTTAACGTGCTCGAGTTTTCTATAGATGTTGCGAGCACCATCGCAATAGGAATACAATCATCCATCGACACAAGGGGATCCACAAAAGTTTGTGATGAAATTAACTCGAGCCTAAAACTCGTCCCATGGAAGAACATGGCTTACCCTAATTCCATTTACAATGAAGTTCGAGTCTTAGGCGAAAGATTCTGCAAAAACATATTCAGAACAAAACAGCTTTTTGCTGGAAGAATAGTGCAGGCCATTGCAGCTGGTTTTGTTCTAGGATCAATTTACATAAACAAAGAAACAGATCAAGGGAAACTAAGCATACAAACCCGATTAGGGTTTTTCGCGTTTACCCTCACTTTCTTTCTCTCAGGTACAACCGAAGGCTTACCGATTTTCCTGCAAGAGAGAAGAATTCTAATGAGAGAAACATCTCGGGGAGCCTACAGAGTCTTCTCTTACGTCTTAGCCAACACGCTAGTATTCCTACCGTTTCTCCTCGTAGTTAGCCTACTGTACGCAACCCCAGTCTATTGGCTAGTCGGCCTAAGACCAGACGTAGGGGCGTTCCTATACTTCTCGCTCGTGGTGTGGATGGTCATCCTAATGTCAAACTCATTTGTCGCCTGCTTCAGCGCTCTAGTCCCAAATTTCATCATGGGGGCATCAGTTATATCGGGGCTAATGGGATCGTTTTTTCTCTTCTCGGGGTACTTCATAGCCCGAGAGAACATACCCAAGTATTGGATATTTATGCACTACTTGAGCTTATTCAAGTACCCATTCGAGTGTTTCATGATAAACGAATACGGAGGGCATAAAGGGAAAGCAAGATGTGTAACAAAGGATTTAGGAGGAGGGTGTGCATTGTTTGGTGAAGAGTTGTTAACACAACAAGGGATGCAGGAATCACATAAGTGGAGCTATTTGGCTGTGATGTTGGGATACATCATAGGCTACAGAATCCTTTCTTTTCTCATTCTATGGTACAAATGCTACAGAAGTCGACACTGATAACACTCGTATTCTTCTTGTTATTTTTTCGGGTAAAGTTTTCTCTTCTTAGGCACCCTATTTTTGATTCCCCTATTCTGTAACTACCGTGTTCTTTTGTAAGACGAGCAATAAAGGAAACTCGAATATTTTCAGTCCAAAGCATGTAAAAATACCCGTGAATGAAATGAACTAATGAAGATGCATTTATTAAGAAATCGAGAGAAATCAGAAAACACAACAATGTAGACCAAGAATTATTATGATTTTTATTATTTTTCCGATAGACAAAACATAGGATAGCAAACAATGCAAAGTTCACATAGAAAATAAACTTTAACTAAAACCGTGTATTATATTCCTCTAACTTGTACCAAAACTGTAGCTCGTGTATGACCCTTAGCTAACAATAAATCAAAAGAAAAAAAAGGAGGGAAATTCTACCTCGTATGCTCAATTGCTGCGAGCGCTTATCGATGTGAAGGTTAACGTAGGGTAAGTGGTATCCAAATGCTCTGACTGTAATGAAGTTGAGCCTAAGTCAGAAGTAAAGACAGGTGATGAGCTTTTCGTGTCTTTTTGCTTGGGTTGTTTATCTTCTGTTATGTTCACATCCGTCAGCTCTGAAAGTATACCTGGTGCTGTGATGCTCGTTTCGGATACATCTTCCTCTCCCTGCAACATCCTGACCACGGTAGACATATCTGGCCTTAGATTTGGCATTTGTTGGGCACAAAGAAGCGCTATTTTCAGAAATCGGTTTGCCTCGTCGACATCTAGGTCGTCTCCTCTAAATGTTTCGTCAATCAACTCGACAAGTGTGTCATTCTCTAGCATTGCCCATGCCTGAAGAATGTTAGAGGTTCAATAACACGATGAAAAAATGCCTGTCACCAAAACAGCGCGTGCAACGAGTAAAAATTCTAGTACCCGCTGTAGAAGATATTGTTCTGCAGCAGGAAGCCGCCTATTTCTGTTGCATCTTCCACAAACGATTTCCATGAGAAGAACACCGAAACTATAGATATCAGCTTTCCTTGTCAGCTGGCCTCGCAGTGCATACTCTGGTGCAAGATAGCCTCTGCATTAAGAAGTCATTACTCTCATACGCCGTATAAATCCAATTCATAAAAAAAGTACACATCTTTCCAAAAAAAAAAAAACACAGGCGATCAGGATTCGGAAACTTACAGTGTGCCTGCAACTTTGGTGCTGACATGAGTCATATTAGCAGGAATAAGTTTTGCCAGTCCAAAATCCGAAAGCTTGGCCGTTAAATCTTTATCAAGTAGGATGTTGCTTGCTTTAATATCTCTATGTATGATATGAGGCTGGACTTCTTCATGAAGGAAAGCGAGGCCCCTTGCAATACCGATGCATATGTGTCTTCTTATTGTCCAACTGAAGTCGAGTGTGCTTTGTGTCCTACCTAAAGTCCATGAACCACGATCACAGTTCAAGCCAAACTTATTTATTTTTTATAATTATAATTATTATTAGTGACACGGCAACTAAGTGAAGTGTTGGACAACACAGAAACATACATACCTAGTAGAGTTTGTGAAAGGCTGTTGTTCTCTAGATATCGGGAAAGCAAAATTCTGTGGTCTCCTTCCACACAACAACCAACCATTTCAACCAAGTTTTCATGCTCTATATCAGCAAGGACAGTAAGTTCCGTCAAAAATTCCTGCAAGCCTTGTCTTGATTCTGGCGATAGCACCTTAATAGCGACAACGGTTCCATCTCTAAGCTTTCCCTAATTAAAAAAAATGTCATCTTCAGAATCAACAGTGATACATGGTACATGGAACAGAATTAAAAACTGCATGTTATGCAAAATGACATTACATCATCAACTAACTCCACTCCATGCTTGAAAAAAGCAGCATTCCAAAGAAAAAAGAATACAACAGATCCAAACTTAATTCCCCACTCTTTCTTATCACACTTAATTCCCCACTCTTTCTTATATACATGTTTTTTGAACTCAAAGAGGACGATACAACAGGGATAAATATGGAAATTCAAGAAAGTCATTAACGTGCTAGAACGATTGTCTGTCTCTGCGACAATACTGACTTCAGTGATAGAGCAATATAGTTGGACAAATGTAACATGCATATTTAGCTTCCTATGAGTAAAAACTGTAACTTACGTATCACGAAATTTCACCTTATATACAGATCCAAACCCTCCCTCTCCAATCTTATTAGACTGACTGAAATTATCGGTTGCATTCCGTAATTCCCTGTAGGTGTAAAACTTTATGTTCTCCGCACCTAACACACGAGAAGGAAACTATCAGACATTCAGCTAGTGAGCATGACACCTTGAAAAAAATAATGATCATTTATGAAAAAGCAAGCATCACTAACAATCTAACATAACAACAACAGCAAACAGGCATATCAGAATAAGACAGAGGCAAGTGACATCAATGAAGTACGGAGTATCTATCTGTTTATATTGAATACCTCCATCAATGTCTATAGTTGGATCAAAGGAGGCGCCTGATCTTTTTCCACAATTGAAAGGAAAACAAGTCATAACCATCCTAATTCAGCAGCGCGCTAATATGATGAAATCAGCCAAACCGTCCCCCTACATAACAAAGAGCCACCACTACTCATTAGAACTGCATACGTGTTAGAACACCACGTTTCAAATTGTAACAGATTTACTTTAACTGAGGAAATCACCCTAGTTTTTGAGGTTTAGGGGATACTATCAACAGAACTAAGTTATCAAAGAATCAAAGGGATCTCAGAAAGTTCGAAGTTTCCCTTTTCCGACTGGTGCTAAGGGTTCAATTCTCGTCACATGTAACCCTTACAGGAAGGAAAAGAGAGAAGTTAATTGGGTAAATAATGAAAACTACAGAGAAAAATCAACATGATAAACCCGTAAATTCAACAAGAACTTCAATTCTATTTGATTCTGCAACATTACATACCCCAAGTAGAAACACAGTTCAGTGACAGAACCAAGGGGGTTTAAATTTCAAAACTTTTAGTTAAAATTTGACACGTTTTCCCCAAATTTACCTTGTGGCTTTAGTAATTTACCGCCTGATTCCGCTACTAAACAACTCATTATTCATCGTTGCATCAATAAGAAGGTGATCAAGGAAGTTGTGAATCCAAAAGATCAAATGAAAACTGAGCAAACTATTAAGACTACCTCCAACCCAGAAAACCAACTGACACAAACAAAGCAAGTAGGAGTACATGATTATGGGACAAATATAACCCAAGACTGAAACTTTTGAACATCATTTAACCTAAATTGGGCAGAATTGAACTGGGTATTTAGTCAAGCATTCAAAACTGTAAACTTTGACCAAGACCCAGGTCAAATTTTATCTGAATTCCACAATTATCAGCATAAACAAAGCAAATACTCCATGATTGTGGAGTAAATATAACCCAAGATTGAAACTTTGACACCTTCAAACCCTAAATTGGGTAGAAATGAACTGGTGTTTAGTCAAACATTCATATTACAGACTTTGACCAAATCCCAGGTCAATTTTATTTGAAATGTTTACAATTATCACTGCAAGCAAATACTCCATGATTGTGGGACAAATATAACCCAAGATTGAAACTTTTTAACACCTATGAACCTAAATTGAGTAGAGATGAACTGGGTATGTTATCAAACACTCACAACTACAGACTTACCATTTATATTTTTCGCGAGTATCGTTTTAATCAAAGTTAAACAAATGAACGAAACGGGCGCAATAAGTTACCTTGACAAGGCCCCTTGACAAAAGGGGAGAGCACCCAAAATGAATCAAGTCAAAGGAATTTGAGAAAACTTTTCTGGGTCACTAGAATTGTGATCATATAATAATCAATTTTTTTTTTGTTTATTACAGAAAATACAGTTATTAGTTCAGATGTTCAATGAAATTAAATTAAAACAAGTAGTAGGAGTAATACTACTATGTTTGTAAAAGAAACATGAAGAATATGAAGTACTTGTATATTTTTGGCAAAACAAGGTTGAGAATACAGAAAATTTTGACTTGAATAAAAGGGTGGACTTTTCAGGATTTTCATGTACTGTCCTTTGTTGAATTGTTCTTCTCTGTTTCTTCTCATTTGGTTCAGTAAATTTTTTCTGTGGTTCTTGAGTCTAGACATTCCAAAATTTAACCTCAATAACTCGATTGGATATTTGGATCAATCGGACTTATATTTGACCCACAAGGGTCACAACCTAAGTTGATCGGATAATCAGAGCATATTTAATATGGATCGAATGATACTAGCATTATTGAAGCAACCATTATTAATACGAGTAAGATATAAATATAACAGCTTCATCCATTAACTTAAGATTTTTTTGGTTGAGATGGTTGATCTATCATGAATCATGAGATCAGAACTTGAACGAAGGTCACAACTCACAAGTATGATCCTAATACCTCGGAACCCTCAAGTGTAAACCCATTCGAGTGAGGGACGTCCAATATCTCTAAATTCTCACGTGGAAAGTGAAAACCCATCACGAATATTTTTTCATTAATATCATTTTACTTGGGTACACTTATCACGCAGTATACATCGTAACTTTGTGCTTGGGGATTTGACCAAAATTCAATTTTGAAGTCACACGATTTCACAAGTTTCACTCTAACAATTCGAAAGTTGGGTAAAGTACAACCAAAAATCTTACCTTTCAGTCTAAAACATTCAAAATTTTCATAAAATCCAACAAAATCTAGGCAAAAAAGCACATAACTAACTAACTAACTAACTAACTAGAGGAGATCCTGCAACAAATGTGCATAAAGAATTTCATTCCAAGTATCAGGAAGTCCAGGCAGACACCAGTGAATGCAATCTGCAAAATTGAGTGGATCAGCTCTTTGTTCCTGAGTTAAAAGCTTCCCTTTTCTTTCAGTGTAAACTGAAGTATGTGCATCTTTCCTGTAATCTGATAACTGTGTTATGTTCAGTAATGTCACTTCTATCTTTGCATCCTGTATTGTCTCCTCAACTATCTTCATTATTTCCAGGCTTGTGCCCATTCCCCAGTATGGACGACCCTGCTGGATCGGTTCTGTTTCGCTGTAACAGTTGCCTTTGCTTCCAGGCCGCCATTCCGCGCTCCTGCATGCATGCAACAAAATGAAAAATACGGATTACATTTACATATATACATACATACAGACGTAACAGATTTGGATCGTCCCTTAGAAACAGATCATACCACAAATGTGTAGGAGACAAAGTCATGAAGTAAACTTTCTGGTTGAGAGGATTAATGCTACTGTCCAACCAATTAGTCCATGTTTTCAATGCCATTCTGTAAGCTGTTGTGACATTATACTCTTTCACTTCACTTCCGCTCCCATACCTGCTATAAACCAGTATAATTAGATCGATGGTATAGTAATTCTTGTCAATGACGGAAATACAGAAAAGACTGACGTACGTGGTTGCGTTAATAATGGGCTTATACATCCACCAAACATAGCTTTCAAACACTAAAACATCAACACCTTCCCAGTTTTTGGTGTGATTAGCAATTTGATCTAGTTTAACCAATCTTCTCTGTACTGAATGGTTTGTTGAGTGGTCAGAGTTCGACTCTACTATGAAGGGTGCCCAATAGAACTCCACTGTTGCATTATATTCCTGCAGATTAATTAAACCGAAGATGTATTAACCTGGTGTATCGTGCTCTAATAACCTGTTATGTTACTCTCACTTACACAGGTCGGCCTGCACTTCCTTGTGGGCCATGGTTTGGCCCGCCAGACCCGCAAAAACCAAAAAAAAAAACATAGGTTAAATTGGGGTCGGGTCAGGGCAAGTCATTAGTCACTTTGGCCTCATTAGTGACACTAGGACATCTCATCACGACAAAATCAGTCTGGCACGTGGATATACACGATAGTGAATACCTTAATAAATCACGGTCATATGATTCATCTAAATGGTACTCCGTAGATGATATAAGAAGATAACCTTAGCAAAGAAGATCTTCTTGGAAGGGACTTTGGTGAGGGATTTTTGGGCTTGATCAGGAATTGCAGATTGTAACAAGCAAACCATTGAATCAAACTGGCTTCTTTGAATTGAGTCTCCCACAAACATCATTCTTTTATTCTTTAGCATCTTTAATACCTTTACTGCATTAAATCTGATCAAATATTTATCAAATAAAATTCGTATTTCTATACAGTATTTTATTGGGTACGAGTAATTCTTTTTACTAAATTTGTTATATATATTTATTAAAACAATAAACCTATAGATATTAAAATATTAATTGTATTAAAAAACTTATTATTATCGTCAAAAAAACATATACCGTATTATCTATCTGTCTCGATAATTTACATACCTTGGCAAGTTACATTCATTAGGTTGCCACCTCCAAAACTGGTAGGAATCATCAGGCCTGCCATTCCTTTGGCAGGCAACTTGTTTAACCAAATAAGAGCAACTTTGTTCATTATAAAGTGGATGCGATACGTTGTCCCATACCCATTTCCCTTCAAATACGTTACAATCTTCCATATCTTCGTAATAATTATCGTTACTATTATTATTATCATCATTATTATCGTCATGAAGGTCTTCAAAAACCCTAACAATGATGTTTCGCCATCGAACAATGATGTTTTTCTTGTTGTTGTTGATCAAGTTATCGAAAACTAGCCTAGATGTGCCTAGGATGAGCAAAGATGCTAACGCAATTGGTAATATGGATCCATATTTTCGGTTTCTAAATCGTTGCATGGCGTTTTTTTTGTAAGATTATTGTGAATGATTTTGTGAATTTGGGAGGAGATGGATTTTAATTGTGTGTATTTTTTTGTTTGTTTTAAAGTTACGTGAGTTTAAAACTTGAAGTTTAAGCATTGTTGGAAGTGTTCCATGCAACTAACGTTTGGTGAAGATTTTGACCGTGTCTGTGACAAACTTTTGAGAATATAATGATACTTACATTTGATTATTGTTTGATTAAAATATTTTTCTTAACGAATATAAAAAATTAGGGGAGTATTACTTTAACCGTACAATATAGTAAAGGAAAGTCAAGTGTCGAATCACCGGTAAAACTGTGTAACTAGTTGTTGATGATTGATTTGTCTAACAACTAAAGAATGAGAGCAAAGCAAGTATTGATGGTGAATTGAGATGATTTGAAATGTCTCAAATCGAAGAATATCCACTAATTACTTTTAAACACTTGATGATCGAGTGATCGACTATTATTAATCTCACTTTAATCCTTGAATATTCTATTCTGAAAGTAAAAGTTCCAATTGTTCATAATAATAGTTTCATAATTTGAAACACGATATATATACTAAGCAACCTAATTATTGAATAATCTAATCCAAGTGTCTAGATTTAATTCAATAATATAGCATTAACGATAAAAACATTATATTAGTAGAAATAACGAGCTCTAACACAAGCCGTTATTGGTTCGAGTTATTTGTTTATTCTCAATTTATCTAAGCCAATTACGATGAAATGCATACAAATGATCAACGGTTAAGACTAAAGACTAGGTACCATGGATGACAGGTTCTAGCTAGGTACGAATCTCACCCCCTGAAGAAAATGTTAACGGACTCTCTATAAGAGATCTTTCGGTTTGCAGTTAAAATTTTAAAACAAATACTCGTATTCTTGAGGATCGAAGTCAAATTTGTTTTGAAAAAAAATGGTACTCCTTCCGTTTGAATCTAGAGGATACGCTTCCCTTTTGGACACTGTTCATAACTCAAGAGAATCATTAATAATATTCCCGATAATTTATAAGAGAAAATATAGCCATCTGGATCTTGGTTGATTCGTCTTTATGAGTAGATTAAGAATTTCGAATTTTTATAATTTTTGTTAATGTAAAACGAAAGATATTGACGGTATAATACATGTCTCAGCAAGTATAAAAAAAGTAAACGTACACTTTGGATTTGGATGACGGAGAGGGAGTAATAATTTTTAGGATATTCTACATGGTAACCTTATGTTTTTTCATTTTCTATGTGGTAGCCCTCCTTTTAGTCAAAATAACTTTGACTCGCGATAACTTATGAACACGGGTTCGAAAAATGACGATATTTTCGCTAAAATCATTGTCTTTACAAGATCCTTGATCGATTTGAGATTTGATTTTTTGCAATTTCGAAACTTGTAGTACGAGTTATGCTCAGTCAAATGCTTTTAAACGAACAAATTTTGACCAACCATAACTCTCTTTCTCGAGATCTTCAGTTTAAAATTAAAATCGTCTCTTTTGAAATTCATAACTAATAGTTATCGTAAGTCAAATATATTTTGAACAAAATGAGGGATACCACGTAGAATATAAAAAAATACAAGATATCCCTACTTTTTTTAATTACGTTGGTGAAAAAGATAAAAACTTGTGGTAGATGCAATGAACGAAAGCCCGTGTCAGTTGTGAGTTTGTGACCACCCTTGGAAACCTCGACCCTTCTTTAAAACACAACCTCTCCTCTTTCCAAACTTCTCATTCACTCATTCTTCTCTCGCCTCCTTCCAAATCTCAACCTACAAAAATCCCATCTCTCCCTTTCTATTTCCCAAAAAAATGAGGACCCAGATGCTCAGATGTGCCCAAAATGCCCTCAAGAGAGGGTCATATGGATCAACAGCACCCTTATCCGCAAGGGCATTTTCGTCCACTTCAAACCCTGAACGTAAAGTTACGATCTTGGGTGCTGCAGGTGGGATTGGTCAGCCCCTCTCTCTGTTGATGAAGACTAACCCTCTCGTTTCCACCCTTTCCCTCTTCGATCTTGCTGGTACTCCTGGTGTTGCTGCTGATGTTAGCCACATTCCCACCAGAGCTCAGGTTCATTCTTCATTTCACCTTTTCCTTGATTTCTGTTGAAAAGTTCTCATCTTTGGGTTTTTGATTGATTGAATTGTTTGTGTATGTGAATTGTTATTGGTTTTAGGTGTGATTTGTGTTGAAAAGATTTGATCTTAGGGTTTCATATGTGGGTTTTCAAGTTTTTGTTGGATTTGATGCTAATGTTAGCCTTAGCCATTATCAATCTTTGGTGAACTGTTATGTGATTTGTGTTGAAAAGATTTGATCTTTGGGTTTTGCAGCCGAATTCTTACTAGAGATCTGGTTGATGCATTATTTTTCGTCTGCGGTTCGACATTTTGGTGGTGAATTGTTGATGGTTAGGTGGTGATTTGTTTTGGAGATGACGACTTGACGGCCTCAGATTCTGATTCATGTTAGCCGACCCCAAATCTTTTGGGACTAAGGCTCTGATGGTGTTGTTGTTGTTGTTGATGTAAGGGGTGATTTGTGTTGAATAGATTTGATCTTTAGGTATTATTTGTGGGTTTTGAAGTTTTGTTAGATTAGATGCTGATGTTAGCTACATTTCCACACTGCTCAGGTTGATTCATTGTTACTCTATTCGATTGTTCGTTTTTGTGCGAATTGTTCTTGTTTTGGGTGATAGATCACACAATTCGATATCAGGATTAATTATGAACTGTTTCAGTAATTGTGATTCATGTTGAAAATATTTGATCTTTGTGATTTATGGTATTGAAGTCATGGGTGTGTTTCGAAGTTATGTTAGATAAGATTCTGAAGTACGCGTTGTCGATGCTTTGGATGAGTAATCTAGGGTTTTGATCATAGTGATCAGTTGATGTATCAAAGTTTTTGATAGAAGTCGGCGTTGTCCACAGGTTACAGGGTATGACAACAAAGACGATATGGAGAAGGCGCTTGAAGGATCAGATGTTGTTATCATCCCTGCTGGTGTCCCCAGGAAGCCTGGTATGACACGTGACGACCTTTTTGCTATCAATGCAGGCATTGTCAAGAATCTTTGTGAAGCAATCGCCAAGTACTGTCCTAATGTAAGTTGAACAAACCTCTCCACAACTAATTTTGTGCAAAGTTTTCGACTTTTTGGTCATAATGAATGAATGGTGTTGAATTCAGGCCCTCGTCAACATGATCAGCAATCCCGTGAATTCTACAGTACCAATTGCTGCCGAAGTTTTCAAAAATGCAGGAACTTATGATCCCAAGAGGTTGTTTGGAGTTACCACTTTGGATGTTCTTAGAGCTAGGACCTTCTATGCCAACAAGGCCGGCATTCATCCCGAAGGTAAACATATTATCACTAAAATGTGATTATACCACATTAACCCTTCAGTTGAATATTTTATGCGTGGCAGTTACAATTTTTTTTTTTGTTTTCTTGCCCTTCAGGTGTTATTGTTCCAGTTGTCGGAGGACACGCTGGCGTCACAATTCTCCCATTGTTTTCGCAGGTAAATGCTCAAACTAAATACAGTATTTATCTTTGTTTCTTCCAACATAATTTGCGCTTCATTTATTAAATGAACCTGTTGTTGTGTGCTCCAGGCGACACCACAAGCCAATTTGTCAGATGAGGACATTGTAGCTCTCACAAAAAGAACACAAGACGGTGGAACTGAAGTTGTTACTGCAAAGGCTGGAAAGGGTTCGGCTACTTTGTCTATGGCGTAAGTGTTTTCGCTTCTTTCTACGTTGCTAAATCGTAATATATGATGAAGATCGTACTAACACTATTGATCGCTTGGTTATGTACACAGTTTTGCTGGAGCTGTATTTGCCGATGCTTGCTTAAAGGGACTCAATGGTGTCCCCGATGTCATTGAGTGCTCGTATGTGCAGTCAGAGATCACTGAGCTACCTTTCTTTGCATCAAAGGTGACGATTACCACCACTCTGAAATCCTAATACCGAATTGTGATCTATTGTTGGTTTAAAAATAGTTCCTTTCCTCTTTTTTTTTGGTTTTTGACGATATGCTATGACGAATGCACACAGGTGAGGCTAGGAAAGAACGGTGTTGAAGAAATCATGGGTCTAGGTTCACTTTCCGAGAGTGAAAAGAAATCATTGGCAGAACTCATTCCCGAGCTTAAACAATCCATCGAGAAGGGCATCCAATTCGTCAAGAACGCATGAAGCTGTTAAATCGATGATCTAGGTTTTAGGGGTAAATAACTGAGTTTTCAGTATGCCCGGTATTTTGAACTACCTGAAACATTTTTGTCTGCGATCTTTGTTCTATTATTTTGCTTTCAACCAGAACAGTGAGATGATGCTGTTAAACGTGCTTCTTCGCTTCTTCAGCTATGGCGGAAATGTCAATAAAATTGTACTCTTATCAAAATGCGTTATTATGTCGACTTTAACCTCTTTGAATAAACTACTTGCGCATCAATTTCTCGTCTACTTTCTTGTACAGCTACAAATATTTCAAATTGTTGCTTCAGTTAAACATGTTCATGAACTGAACATCGATCTTATGTAGTAGCCCTGTCAAAACCGGCAATATGGCTCAATCTCCAAGCCAAAATTATATCGAGTTATCGACCTTTACAGATCTATTCGTTTAGCAAACCACCTCGTAAATTGGATGCCAAACATTACAAAAAACGAGTTAAAGATCACACGAAGGGCTCAGATTGAATTGAAGAGAATCAAAGAGACAGGGCGACAAGATCACACGAAGGAAGTGTTTGCATGGATTTGAAGAATCAAGAGCGATGAGTTAAAAGGGGCACAATAGAAACAATGCAAGATGATGAATCTCTAATGGTGGGTTATACAAGCAGATTAAGCATATTTTGGACAAATCTCTCTAATAACAAGGTTTCACCTAAACAAAAACTATACAAAAGCTAACCCTAATTCTTCCAGCAGCAAGTCGGAGCGACATCCTATATTTACGCGCCATGACAAGTAACTCCCATGGTTCCCTAATGCATATTCTTACAGCACAAATCTGAGTAGCATCCCCGGCAAAAATTGTACAATTGCCACAGTGTATTCATAGTAACCGTTGAATGAAAAAAAGAGACGGGTCTCACAGGTACAAATCTATGTATTAAGGAGCCATCAAGCCGAGATTCCAATGATGGCAAAGCCTAGCTAAGCGCCGGGTATAGCAAAGGCCATGCATCTGTCATTCAAGCGATCCAACCTCCGGCTCATACTATTTGCTTCCCTACCTATCTAGCGCTGCAAGAGTAAAGGTTCGTGCCACATCAGCAAAAAAAACATGGATTACTGGAAAACAGTTTATCGAAACTATAACTAGTCTATGAAGACTTGATTACTCAAGGCACATGATAATCACAGAATAGGCATCATTGAACATGTAAAGTGGCAAAACGGGTCAAGCTCGTCAGTAAGAATTGGGTCAAGTTAAGAATAAAGCAGGTCATTTGGGGTCTGTTTTTTTAAACCTTTTTCGGGATTTAGACATTCTGGGTTAAGTCGGGCCAATGCAGGTCATGGGTCAGGTTAGTCGGATTAGTCAGGACAGTTTTAACTGGCATAAGAATGCTATTAACAGCTCAAGAAACCACTTGTGTACATTAGTTTGAGATTTATTAGGAACATCCATAATTTATACAGCAAAAAAAGAAAATTAAACGAAACATACGAGAGATCTGTTGCGATTGAAACCCTATTACATACCTTATACTCTCAGATGAAGCGTTCAGATTCCAAGTTAATTATCATCTGACCCGGAATCAGAAGAGCTACTGCTATCAGAATCTGCAGCATGATGAATCATCTAAAGTCAGATTCATTGTTTTTCAATGTCATCCAAGATACCAATTTCACACTGTTAGAGTAAATACCACTTGACGAGGAACCCGAATCACTGCTAGAACTGCTTGAGCTACTCGAACCGCTAGCATTATCGCTATGCCTCTGTTGTTGAGCTTGAGCCTGAGCCTGAGCCTGAGCCTGAGCCTGAGCTTGAGCTAGAGGTGAACGGGCAACAGTTCCATCATCTACAACAATTTATGCACCAAAATAATTAATTAAGAAATATTGTATGAAAATACGGTTCATGGGTTCGTGTACAGGAATGCAAGTTTCAATGTATCTACCTGCTTTATCCTCTCTAGGTGGTTCAACGTTTGCAGGAGCCGGTGGTGCCTGCAATGAACAGAAACACAACTAAATAAACGGAAAAAAATAAAGAATAAAGAATAACGACAAGGAAACTCGAGAACTCGAAGGCTCACTGTTTGAGGGATAGCTTGTGCAGCAGCTTGTTTAGCTTGCATAGCAATTTCAGCTTTTCTCTTATGTTTACTAAGACTCTTCTTGTAGTTGGTCACAAACCTATCCAACTCCCAAAGTGTCTCAGTATCAACACTATCTATGTCAACCTCAATTTCATCGTCGTGCTGCGAAAGAGCTGAGCTCCTCTTCTTAATGATCTGAACAATGACATCGAGTTTCTCCGAGGGCAAGCACTGGAGATTAGTGCTAAGCTTTTGCTTCTCATCAAAAGTCATATCCCTTTTGTTGACATCTTTAGCCTTAGGCTTCTTCGGAGCTGGTGTTCGCACGGGAGGGGCAGGCTTAGGCCGCGACTCCTGTCTAACAGGCATCGATTTAGACCTCTCAAGGTTCCTTGTGTCATGAAAGGAGGGAGGAGGGTGAAGGATTGGGGGTGGGGGTAACGGCATGCGTATTGGGCCGCCATACGATTTCCTGGAAGTTGGTGTGGGTGTGCCTAAATCACGGAACATTTCATACCTCACCCTACGATCATAATCCGCATCAATAGCAGGCCATTTATCTTCAAATATTCGAAGGAGTTCTTTTGCCATGATATGAACATCCTGCCCTTCTGGATTGTAAGTCATGGCATTGTGAAATGTAAGTCTTACGTCTTCCGCAAACTCCCTAGGAGTCTTGTACCAATTGTTGGTCAGCCTAGTTTTCACAGTACCGAGATCCATGGGACGCTTGATTATGTCGAAATAGTCATGAAGACCGAGCCTATTCACGTCCACCGGCTGATTAAACACCCACCCATGTTTGTGGTTCCGAAGCTTCTGAAGCAACTCATTGCATTTCTTATGAAATTTCTTATCAAATCCCACTCCCGACTCGAACTCTCCTCCACCACCACCGTGGCCACCACCTCCATGCCTCCGACCTCCTCCACTCGACTTCGCCTTCCTATGACTCTCGGCAGGAGGAAGCTTCTCCTTCCCTAACAAAAAGTCTGAATTTCGATAAAACTGGTTTGCCTTAGGTGTCCTCTTTTCTTTCTCAAGAGAAATTTCGCCAGCCCCATGGTAACTATTACTTGTCACAGCAACCGTCAGATCGTCATAGGGTCTCGGGTGACTATAACTAGCAGAACCCATTTCCATACTCCCTCTCATATTACTAATACCATTATTATTATTATTTGTCCCACCATTGACAGGAAAATGTAACCTCCCAACAGAAGGCGCCTCATGGAACATACCACCATCAAAACCGACATTGCTAAGCTGAGTCTCTTTTGCTTCAAGCTTTCTGGCCATTTTCCGAACCTGGTCAAGCTCGACTTCCAACTTTCTCTTCAAATCCTTAACTTCATCCCTCGATTTAGCTGCTGTCACACTAATATTCAACCTGTCGTCTAAGTGTGTAACCATTGCTCTCTCCTCTCTCACAACAACCCCATTCTCGTAATTCCTTTGATGATCATCATTCCCATTAGGAACCGTCTCCTCCACACGATTATGGCTCAACGAATCCTCAGACAACTTCGCAGTCTCTCTATGCGACAAACTTTGATGGGGCTGTGACGAATTTGCCTCTTCAACAGGCAACTTCGGAGAAAAGTTCCTCTCAGGCACCTCCTCATCCTCTTCAATGTTATTTTCATTGCGGGGCCCTTCCTCGAAATTCTCCTCTTCGTGAGGCCCCTCCTCATGGACATCATTCTCACCGACAGGCAATTTTTCAGTGATGTTTACATCATTCAAGACTTCCTCTACACCGTTCCCATTTTCAGGCACCTCCATGGTGTCATTTGCAATTGTAGGCATCTCCTCAACTCTGCTCTTCATATTATCAACAACAACAACCCCCTCGACAACATTCTCCTTGTTTGCTTCAAGGATATCGTCTGCTGTCGAGGGGACATCCTTAACACTGTCCTCAACAACACGCTCAAGATCGCCATCAACATCATTGTTGGTTGTTGAGGGGACATCCTTAACACTATTCACATCATTAGGCACAACATCCTCACTGATAATCTCTTTGTTCTTTTCATCAATCTTTTCATCGTCGACAATTATGGTGCCATTAACAACATGCTCCGGCTCACCACCATTACTTTCGACAGCGGTACCTTTACTAGTTTCACCTTGGCTCTTCTCAATTAACTGAATATTAGAGATAATATTTTTGGGATTTCTGTGAATTTTTCGTGTATAAACTTTGCTATTCTCATTCCATTTATGCTTAACCCTAGGCAGCTCCTCAGCTCCTGATGTCCCAGGAGCCATAAAGGTAACCCCTTTCTTTCTTCTTATCCAAAAACCTCAATTGATTAGATTCCCTTCAAAACCCTAGATTCTTCAAGGAAACCACCCAAGATTCCAGCTTTAAATTTAGGGTTTTGGATTAAACACAAATCCCAGAAAACCCTAATCATTCAACAACAACGACCCTTGACCAAGAAAAAAAAAATCCCCAAATCTCAGATCTGCTCAAAACCCTGATTCAAAAGAAAATCAAACACACTCAGATCCGAATTTCAATCAATACCCAACAAAATACTTGACTTTTCACTCGATTTGCCTATGTTTTTGTTTTTTTACAGGATTTAAAATCAAGACTTGAAAGGAAAAGGGCGTAAAATCAGAAAGAAACTGTAAATTGGAGAAAGATGGAAAATTGATTCACATACCTCTGGGTTTAAACCATCGAATCAACTGGGAAACAGTAGTAGAAAAATGGATGAGTGAAGAATTAGGGAGGAATGGAGAGAGAAATGGAGGCGTCGAGGAGAGAGAAAAGAGGGGGGAAAAATTAGGGTTTGTGAAAAAGAAAGGTGGAAAATTGCAAAAAAAGGCCTAAGGAAAAGGGAAATTACTCGAGTACGTGATGAGGCAATTGATCCGAACACCGTGGCTCTTCCTTCCTCTTTTAAAAAATACGTACTCGTATAAACAAATATACTCCGTATTAAATTAAATAAATTGAATAAGTAGATTATAAATTTATTAAGCGTATTATAAATAAAAATACTCGTACAAAATAAAAAATAGTTCAATCATGTACGAGTACTACTTATTTATTTACGAGTCTCGGTATTTGATCCGAATGAAATAGAGTTAGTGTTAACTGCTGTAATCTCCAACGTAATGGTTGTTTCGAAGATAATACGGAGTACGAGTATACAGTATTAAACCCACATAAAAATAAAATATAATTAAATAAATAATGAATGATAAATGATGCACCATTTCATTTATTTATGTGACTCGGTATTGGGGTAGAATTGAACCAAGACGGTGTAAGTTTATCATGTAATTACTGAGTTTGATGATTAAACTTTGATTCTCAAAGCAAAAAAGAAAATTGATGCAACGCTTAATTACTTATCCGAGTGGCTCGATATTGGGTTGGAATGGAACCAAAGTTGGTAGTTTCTCGATTCGGTGACAAGTTTCATGGTTAATATTAAAGGCATCATAATGGAACTAGAGTTCGTGAGTTGTTGTAATCTTCGATTTTCAAAAAATAAATAATAAATGATGCAACATATTTGAATGGAACTGTTTGATTACTTATTCACGGGACTTGGTATTAGTTGAAATAGAACGAGCGTAAATCGTGTAATATTCAACTTAATGACGGTTTTTGACGGTTAATATTAAACTCCAACCTTCCAAAAAAAAAATACGAAGTAATAAATGATGCAATGTCTTAGTTTTGTTAGAAGATTCGAGTGAATCAAGAGTGTCCATTTAATGTTATATGACGGTTGAGATTTGTTGATGAGATTAACAATTAAGCTTTGTGGAGAATATCGTTAGACTTGAACTTAAAAGCACACGATTGTCATTCCAAAATCTTTGGAGTTTGTAGGAGCATACAAACTAAATACGTCTTCTGAATTGAATTGGACGAGATTAATATTAATCTTTAATTAACTATAAATTCTTAAAAAAATTGCTATGAATTTAATTGAAGGAACCTAAACTAAATATCGTTAAACTTAATACGTAGTATCCCGTATCCTGTAGGTGAGGGGACCAAAACCTAAGTGTTGAGTGGGTTAGGAGTAACGAAGACAATGTTTAGCAAACGACAGGGCTTCGTCAGATAGACAGGTTCGGGTTAGGCCCAACCTAAAATATGGGCCTAAACGGGATAACCAACCCTTGCTTCTTGCACACTTGACTTCCACATCACTTCAAATTTTTAGGCTTGGAAATTGGAAAACACAATTTACCTCCCTACAGTAATTTATTTTGCCTTCTAGTTTTAGATAATCGTTACTCTCTTCGTTTTATTTATTTGTTTTGAATTGTAGCGACAATATTCTTTCGTAAATTATTGAAAATTAAGTTTATGTTGATATCTCATTATTGTTTTGGCAAATGAATCTAACTAGTCTTAAGAATTGACCTGTACTCTTTCGGTCTCGATCATTTGTTTACTTTTTTTATATTGTTTTTGAGAAATATTTTAATCAAAAATAGATAAATGAGCAGTATAAAGAGAATAATAATATTATTTTCTGTCCTTAGCTAAACGTGTCATACTAGAATATACGAAATACATTTCTAATACATATCAGATAATTTAATTGTTAAAATCATATACAGAGTAAGATGATACTTATGATTTCAAGTGTTAATGACATATGTGCCGTATGCTGATATGCACATATGTCTCACTTTGAACATTGAACATACAAACAAAAGATAACATGAATCAATTACTAGTTTACTAAGAACTTTGAATAAAGAGTATATGCATCACTTGTTTTATTCCAAGTAAATACCTAATATATATTTTCACTCAAAACATTAAAGTCGTGATTGAGTGTGTACTTTAACACGTTCTTTCGCAGGAATGAGAGATTGAGATTTGATATTCAAAACGGTAACTAGGTCATGAGATTAAAAAAACAGTTAAGTGGAAAGTTGAAGGGGAGAAGTGGGAAATTAGTTTGGGGATAAAGTGTTTTTTTAATGAATTCAAGATTAAGTTTGAAGAATGAAAAACCGAGGTGACTGAATTTAAAGTTCAGACTTAAGTCTGCACTACAAGAAAAACTGTCCCGAGCGTCCACCTGTTTGGCGTCCTGGGCATACGGACGCCTACATGGCGTCCGAAAAGTCAAACGGGCGTCCACAGTCGGACGCTAAACTTGGCGTCCGACTGTATTTGGGGAGGACAAAATTGAACTTAAATGGCGTCCGCAGGCGGACGCCATTTAACCCAAATGGAGTCCACTGTCGGACGCCATATTCAGCAAAATGGCGTGCGAATGTGGCGTCCGATAGTGGACGCCCGTCGAGTTGAGTGTGGCGTCAAATACCCGCTCACCCCCCTCTCCCCCTTCATTTGTTAAAAAAAAAAAATCTCTCTCTACACTCTCCCTCTACGCTCGCCGACCCATTTCTCTCCCATTTTTCATCCTTTATTCCTAATTTTGGTACGTTTTCTTAGTTTATTTCGTTTCTATTCATTATAATTAGTTCGTATTCTCCATTGTTAGCGTTATTTATTGATAATTTGTTAGTTAATTTCGTCTAGGTCTAAATTTCGATTAGGTTGATTAGTTTAGGCCAAGTTCGATTAGGTTGATTAGTTTATCTCAAATTCGCTTAGTTAGATTATTTATGCCCATCGTTATTTTGACTAGGGTTTGATCAATTTGGTTGAATTGAGCTAGAATGACCTCTAGGGTTTAGGGTGAAGTTTTGTGTGACTTGAGACGGACCAAAAGGTGTCGTAATAATGCCGGATTTTCCCGAAACCACTTCTATCCTGATCGGGGTTGTAAATAGGTGTTAGCGGCGCTTTCGGAATTTTGATATCTGCATCCGAAAATTTGACCCTTTTTTGACCTGTTTAAGCTGCTTCTGTGTGACCTAAGGCATGAATTATTGTGTTTTGTTCGGTTGAATTGGGATTACATTGATAAATTAGCTAGGGTTTTTTTTAGATTGGGATTAAATTGTGATTAAATTCGGTGACTAATTTTTGTAAGGTCAATTAATAATTAATAAGACATTTGCAAATTAAAAATTGGGTTTACTTAATACAAAATTCTTACATTTTCCCAAAAAAAAATTGGGTTTACTAAATTTTTGTAAGGTCAATTCTAAATTAATAAGACATTTGGGTTTATTTTGACGTATTAGTTAGAGAAATGAAGTTTAAGTTAAATGGTGATTAAATATTCGTTTAGTAAGTTATAAATTAAAGTAGGGAAATTAAACTTTAATATGTTATATATATTTTTTGAACATAGAAAATGAAGAGAATTGAACGGAAATGGATGTACGAGGGAAGACTTGATAAGAAGAGATGTCCAACAGTCAAATTTTTGAGGGGTGTTGAGTCATTTGTCGAGGTCGCTAAAAAGTCGATAGACTACGCATCGAGGGGGGAGGTTAGGTGTCCGTGTACTAAATGCAAGAACCTAAAATTTCTTGAGGTCCTTGTAGTGAAGGAACATGTCATCTATAGTGGTTTTTCACCCGATTACTATTATTGGATTTGTCATGGCGAGTCATCTCAGTCTGAGGGAACCGAAAACCATCAAGATGAGGGGGGATTGAGAGGTATGATAGTTGATGTTGTGGAGTGCAACTTGTTTAACTCACCTAACCCACGAGACTCACCTAGCCCACGAGACTCACCCAACCCACAAGATTCACCTAACCCACAAGAGCCTAACCCACGAGCAAAGGCGTTTTTTGACATGTTGGAAGCTTCGGAGAAACCGTTATACGGAGGGTGCGATGTGACTTTGTTAGAAGTCGCGTCTATGGTAGTTAGCCTTAAATGTGAGTTCAACCTGCCCTTTGCTTGTGTCGATGGTATTGCTGCCTTGCTCGAGAGAGTTATTCCAAAAGACAATATCATGACCCGATCATTCTACACAACCAAAAAGGTTGTGAAGGGACTTCAACTCCCGCATCAAAAGATTGACGCTTGTCCAGATGGGTGCATGCTATTTTGGAAGGACGATGCGATGCTTGATGAATGTAGGAGATGTGGTAAGGGTAGGTATAAGATGGTCGAGGGGGATATTGTTTTGAGAGGTAGAAAAGGGAAAAGTAGTGTCAGGGGTAAGAAACCAATCCCAATAAGTCAGCTTACGTACTTCCCTATTGCACCTAGGCTTCAGAAATTGTACGCCACAAAAACCATAGCTGAGCAAATGCGGTGGCACAAGGAGGACATTAGGGTACTAGGGAAGATGTGTCATCCGAGTGATGGTGAGGAGTGGAAGCGTTTTGATAGACTACATCCCCACTTTGCGTTAGAACCCCGAAATGTAAGGCTTGGGTTGTGCACTGATGGATTTGCACCGTTCGGTCAATTTGGTAAATCGTACTCTTGCTGGCCAGTTGTGATCACACCTTACAACCTACCTCCTTGGTTGTGTTTGAAGCAACCTTTCATCTTCCTATCTCTTATTGTTCCCGGACCCAAAAACCCGAAAAATCATTTGGATGTTTACTTGCAACCTGTTATTGAGGAACTGAAACAACTGTGGGAGGTAGGGGTGGAAACATATGATGTCTCTATGAGACAAAACTTTCAGTTGAAAGCAGCTTTGTTGTGGACTATAAACGACTTTCCCGCGTACGGTATGCTCTCGGGGTGGTCTACTGCGGGTCAGAAAGCATGTCCGTGTTGTATGGGTGAGAGCAAAGCTTTTTATCTTCTAAATTCTAGTAAAATAAGTTGGTTTGACTGTCATCGGCAGTTCCTACCAGAAGGTCACCCATATAGAAAGAATAAGAAGGCGTTCAAGAAGGGTGTGGAGGTGCTTGAGGACGCACCTGATCGACTCCCAGGAGATGAAATATGGGAGTTGATTTCTGATTACCCGTCTACTGTTGACGGAACCGAGCAGGAGTTCAAAGACCTCAAGAAGTTGAAAAATGGTTGGTTTAAACGTAGCATATTCTTCGAACTACCATATTGGAGGACTTTGTTAATTCGTCACAATTTAGATGTGATGCACATAGAGAAAAACTTCTTCGAGCAGTTGATTCACATGGTGATGGATGTGGAGGGGAAGAGTTGTGACACTACAGGCTCCCGGCGAGATGTCAAGAAATTCTGTCACCGTCCTCAACTGCACATAAAACAGGATGGGTCGAAACCGAGGGCCTTGTTCACACTTGACAAGGCCCAGAGAAAGGCGTTGTTGGAGTGGGTAGAGAAGTTGAAGTTCCCTGATGGGTACGCCTCCGACTTCAAACGCTGTGTTGATCTTAAGAACCTGAAGCTTCAAGGGTTAAAGAGTCACGACTGTCACGTTTTCATGGAGAGGTTGCTTCCGATGTCACTAAAGCACCTTCTTCCACCGATGGTGTGGAATTCTATAACTGAGATATCTCAGTTCTTCCGAGATTTGTGTTCCTCTACAGTATCAATTGAGGACATGTCTCGGCTCGAGGATCAAATTCCGCAGATACTATGCAAACTTCAGATGATCTTTCCACCGTCATTCTTTAATTCCATGGAGCATCTACCTGTCCACTTGCCCTACGAGGCTAAAGGTTGGAGGACCTGTCCAGTATAGATGGATGTACCCATTTGAAAGGTACGTAACTTTTAGTAACTTCATTTAAAAAAAATAAGCTTAACTAATTTGTATTGATTGAAATATATAACTTGTTTATTTAGGTTCCTGAATCATTTGAAGAAGAAAATTGGTAACAAGGCTAGGGTAGAAGGTTCTATTTGTAATGCATATTTGACAGAAGAGATTGCAAACTTCTGCTCCCTCAACTTCGATAAAGATGTGCAAACAAAAATCAAGAACCTGAACCTAGGACATTCGGTGTCCATTGACCCCACTATACCCGAATTTTTTCAAAAGAAGGACGATGAAGGAACTTCATCCGTTGAGGGTTCTAGGACACTAGATGAGAAAGAGTACAACCGAGCGCACCTTTACCTACTTTCGAATTGTGAGATCTTAGAGCCTTATGAGAAATAATTTGTAACTGAATATGTCGCTGCGAACCCTGCCGTGAACCCTGATGACGTTTGGAGTAAGCACGACGAATATTTCCCGAAGTGGCTCAAGGATCACGTAGTTGCCTTAGACATACGTGATGATTTGGTTAGAAGTTTGGCATTTGGTCCAGTGCGAGTGGTTAAAACCTGGAACCGGTACTCGGTGAACGGGTTCAATTTTCACACATTCAACTACGGAAAGAACAAGGCTAGATGCAATTTTGGTGTGAGTATGTCATCTCTTGATGGTGATGAGTACTATGATATTTTGGAGGATATTTTTGAGTTGTGTTACGCTGGCAAAGAACGAGGGTATAGAGCTGTGGTATTCAAGTGTGAGTGGAAAGACAGCTCCGTGAACGGGACCCGAGTGCATGAACGTTACAAGATTGTGGAAGTTAATCACACAAGGAAATATCCTACGTACGATCCGTTCATACTCGCGCATCAGGCGAAGCAAGTCTATTTTGCTCCTTCTCCTTACACGAGAAATGACAGAAATCAAAGTCAATGGTGGGCAGTCTTTACGACTAAACCACGGGGACAAATAGACAGTTCTCTGTTCCAGGAAGATGCGGCTTCAAGTGGTACACGCTTATCTTCTATTGAAGAGAACATATTCTCCGTACAAGATCAGAATGAAGGAGCAGAGGAAGATTTTGAGGATGACGATGATGATGGACAAGGAGAGTACATGGTCAGGGATGTTCCGGAGAACCTCGAGGAGGATGACGGACACGATGAAGAGAACTCAGAGGACGATAAAGTTGGGGGCGAGGAGACCGAGGAGGAGGATCAGACTGAGGAGGATGAGGCTGAAGAAAATAACGACAGCGACGGTGACTACTAGAGTTGTTGTATGTTTAAATGTTTACATGGTTAAGTTATTTTGATGTTTACTATAGTAGGCTATTTTACTTGAATAAAGTTAGAATGAAATTGTTGATGACATGGCTAATTGTTGTTAACATTGTTTAATTTTTTGACAGGTTAATATAATGGCAGGCGGTAGATCGACTAGGAGACGTGGTGGGGGTAGTAGGTCTGCTCACACGACGACCACTCAGCAGGAGGACGAGGAGGTGGTCCCCGAAACGGGACCGGAGCAGACCGCTGAGCAGGAGGAGGAGGAGCAGCAACAGGGGCCAGATGAGGAGCTGGAGAAGGACGAGGAGGGGCGGTATGTTCTCAAACCAACAGGCACATGGTAATATAATCTAACTTGTTGATTATTCTTTTGTAAATGTTCATTTTTGTACTACATTTTGTATGATTGACTGTATATATGGTCTTCTCGACTCGGTGCAGGTTTCTGCACAAAGAGGTCGTCAAAGGCTATACCAACAGCTTCATGGTCGACAAAGGGCAAGGGTATGCTAATTGGTCTCAGGTACCGGCTGAGATACGAGAGTGGTGGTTCAACCAGTTCAAGGTACGTGGATTGTTTTTGCTCCCGAGTTTTTATTTTATAATCTGGACTTTGTAAATATTTTTCATACTACTTATTAATCTGTCTTGACTGTATAGTTCAAGTTCAGCTGGGCCTCAGAGTTTGATGGTAGGGTCTGGGAACGGTATAATGAAACGTGCACACGACGTTTCGCCTGTGTGATGAATAAACGACGTACGCGGGGGACTCCGTTGAAGGACCTTAAAGGTGTTAGTTATTTTTCTTTAGGTAATCAATTTTAACAAATAAACAATCTAACTTCAATCTTTCACTGTATTAAATAATATATTGGGTCGTCATATTTTAGGGGAGGCGTTGGAGAGATGGATTGCCTACCACGATCAGAAAGAGTTTAAGGTGAGGTCCGAAATTGCCCAAAGGAACAAGTTGGCGAACTGTGACCATGAGGGCCAAGCAAACCCGACACATCATCGGGGTTCTCAGTCTTCTTTCACTCGTGTCAAGAGAGTATGATTTCCACTAATTAATATCGTACTCTTCCTTGTATAATCGTAAACTACGTTTGCATAATTTATATTTGCCTAACTTTCGTACTAATTTAATAGCTGCGTGCTGAGCTCGGGAGGGAGCCAACCGCGGCGGAAATATTTTACGACATGCATGGGCAGACCGATGAAAAAGGGACTACCTTTAAATCGAAAAAGGATCAGGCGACCTGGGTGAGTACTAAATCGACTGTAGGTGGTGGATAACTATCTTCAATGATTTCATCTAATAATAACTTAAATTGAGATCGTTCTTCTGTAAGCAGGACGCCTACCAAGAAGAGTTGGCGAGACTCGAGGCCGATCCTGATGTTGAGGAAGTCGACCCAAACGAGATTTGGTTCAAGGTCGTCAAGGGTTACAGGAAAGGAAGTGTGTACGGTGTGGGAAATGCACACGGTATGTACTTCAGACCTCCCACATCGCGTCTGAGAACCTCCACACAAATGGAGTAAACGCCGGCCGGATCTCAGCAGCCCGATCCGGAGAAGGAGCAAATGAAGGAGCAACTGAAGGAGCAGGCAGAACACATCAAGAAAATGCAGGAACAGATGGCCATGTTTCAGGCCATGTTCGACAAATGCAACCAAGGTCCTCCCCCACCCCCTCCAGACGACAGAGACCCCTTTAGCGGGGGTGGCGGTAACTCTGGTGCTGCAGCTAGCTTCACAGTTAGTTGATTGTTTGTTGTTGTTGTTGTTTTAACTGTATATACGGATTATGTATCTTTGAACTACTTTACACTTGTGTACCTTCAAACCGTACGTTAAATCTTTTTATATAAGTTTTTTCAGCATAAATGAGTCGAGAGATGAACTCTTTTGGTTGACTGAGCTTGAATGTGGTTGAGGTATTGTGGATAGTCGACATTTGTGGTTGAGTTGTGGTTTATTTTGCAGGTTTTGGCTAAACATTGAACGCATGTTTACGGTCATGCAACAGCGTAAATAGCGTCCGATAACGGACGTCATAGCAGACGCCAGGGGAAACTATAATGGCGTCCGACTGTGGACGCGAGAAGTACGTGGGTGGCGTCCACAATCGGTCGCCAGATTCAAGCCCCAGGCGTCCGACTGTGGACGCCACTCAGAGACACATGGCGTCCACAGTCGGTCGCCAGCTTGGCGTCCACTGTCGGTCGTCATTTGTCCTGACGTCCATCAGTGGACGCCCGTTTTAAAAAATGGCGACCAGGCGTGGCTTCCGCTTTCTGGCGTCTGTTTGCGGACGCCCGTCGCCTTATAGCGTCCACTGTCGGTGACCACCAGGTGGACGCCTGGGGCACCTTTTCTTGTAGTGCTGGTTAATGTTAGCAAGATCATGAAGTAGGTCACGAGGGGGCGATGGCGATTTTAGGGGGGGCGCCTCGAGGGGCACGTGACCCCCATGAGCTTTCTAAAATTTATACTCCGTAGTTTGTAAGTATGTATCTTGTACTTCGTATTACATTAGGTTTCAGTAGCTCAGTTGGTAAATAGCTTGGTTTGTGTACAGTTGGTCAGGAGTTTAAGCCTTTGCAAATGCTTATCAATTTTTTTAAATAATGCACGAAAATAAAATAATTATCGTTTCATATTGGTTTCAAAAATTATCATCAAAATAGGGAAAATAGTGTCGGTAGTGACGGCTTTTAAGGATATAAACACGCCACTTCTAGTAGTGACGACTTTAAGTGCTTTAATACAAAGACGGTGTTCTAAAATGGCTAATAATTGATTGAAAATTATTTGCTTGCCCTCCCTCTTCAATAATCCTGCGTCCGCCACTGCGAGGTGGTGGATCACCCTAAACATCCATTAACTACCACAAAAATTAACATGACCCAATATGAGATGAGAAAATGGTATGATGAGATGACCTATTTTGAGTTTTGTAATATGTGTCGTGATCTCTTTAAGTTCACGTATGTCTATCATGTATTGAGTTGGTAACATAAGTCGTGATCTTCCGTTTAAGATACTGAAAATGAGTCAAAATAAATAAAGCGAGATTAAGAATAGAACGTAATTAACCCAACTTGCTTGTTTAAGGTGGTGTTAATGGAAAGCGATCGTGGGCATGATATAATATAAAATAGTAGAGGAGGAGGCTAAAGGCAGATGCGTTTATTTTGTGGCAACACACTTTTGATGTGAAGTTATTAGAATAATGTGTGGACGTACGTGTAGTTGCAATGACGGCGATAAAAAAAAAAAAACCGAAAAAGGATTTGAGTACGACTGCCTGTTGATCTACTTCAGAAGTCGAGGTGAGGCGGCTAAGTACAAATAACGGCCTTCTTATTAATTACAGTAATTAATTAAACACCGTAATCAAATCTACAAATAATGATACTTAGCCAGTTGGCCTACCTTACTTTGTCTTCTAATTTGCTTAATTAAGCTCACATAATCTCTGGATTCCACAATACAAGAATCCATTCATCCACGTCTATCATTTTCAATTTCAATTTGTATATGAATGCTAAAAGTGCTTCATTAATCAATTTTTTTATTAATTAATTGATAGTATTGGTTTAATAAACTCGAAATTCGAGAATAATTAACCAAATGAACTGTTTCACGTACCCTAAACAAGTTATAGAGTTTTTTTTTTTTAAAGGGAAGATCAATAACATTAATAATAAGTCATCCAACATCTACAAACGATGTCAAATTGAACTGAATACAGATTTGTGAAAAATAAATAAAGAACATCATTGAGACAAAGATCACTATTAGAATAATGCGTTTCTGCATAGCCTTCTATATATCGCTGTTTATTGACACAACCTTTCGCGAAGGAATCTATAGATCTGCTGAAATAGATCCAAGATGATAAACTTCCTTTATTTTGACAAATAGTAGACCGAGATCTGACCTCAATTGTATCGTCGTACGTAGGGATTCCATTGCTCTCATGATCTTGCACATAGTTTTTAAAATCTAAGAACTATACTAATGTAAAGGACTGAAACCTCGAAATAAAGGAAAAAACCTTGAAAAAAAAGGACGAAACAACTCTCATAAAATAAAGACTTTTATTGAATAAGATATGATAACTAGTAATTGAGATTTAAACAATTTTTGGGGCTTACCATCGATTAATCATCGATGGAGGCCCCAGATCGAGAAGGAAAAAAATAGGTTTTTTTTGCGAAGAAAAGAGGAGGAAAAACTAGGGTTTTTTTAAGGATTAATTTCTTCAAGTGAATGACTAGACTTGAGACTAGATTATTTGGTACACAAGTTATAGAGTTTTTATATATACATACATGATATATCTCTATCATTTTTGTAAAATAATTTCTCTATATTTTAAAATCACATTGTGTACTTATATATTTCCCAAACTGTACTATTGACAACTCTTGGTAGAACGGCACGATATAATGGTACAACATTATCATTCACAATGGACTCCGTATTATTTTATGTCAATCTCATGTAACATTAATTAACATTACAGATATTGGAATGACTCGCCCCATTCAAGTAGACTAAATAAAACTTGTACAATCCGACCCAAATAATTAAGTAGTAGACGACACTCGAAATTCCCTGAGCTAATTGGATATGAGTCATATGACTTAATAAACTCGACTGAAACGACCTATTTACCAATCATAATCGTACATCACTCGCTCATCAGTGATGATCAGACTCTGGACCTCCAGGGACGAGTCTATCGATATCCTTTGCCTCTCTTAACGATCTTCTTCCATGGCGACGAACAATCTCCTTTAGATCACCAAAACCGAATTCATTAAACAAATCATAATTATGATTGCTTCTATAATTATTATCAACCATGGACAAGCTAGGAGGATGAAGTCGAGCCTCTCCAAAGACAATGAACCCTAATACAAGAGTTAGTGAGAACAACAACAACAACAACAAAGTTGTCCATTTAATTTCAAGATTAGCCATTAATTGGTTGAATTGGTGAGTTATGATGAATAGAAAATAGTAAGAAATTTAGGATTTATATATAGCTTAGTGTAATCAACTTGGACCACATATTACAATGTTATGTATATAGTCTTTAGACTTACCATCAATCAATCAATCAATCCAAGTTATATGGATGTAGGATGATGATAAACTTTGAAGCACTTCATTTCTTATGCATGCATATATGTCAACTAATTAAAAAGTTAATAACATTTGAATAAATGATGAGGTCATCTTATTAGTTAGTTCATAATCTAGTCACCTTTTAATTTGAACTTGCATTGCATCATCATATATATCAACTTTATTTTGAACCCTTAGCTTGCTCATAAACTACACTAGTTCATTGTGCAAGTTGACCATGAAAGTGTTAACGAACTAATAATTCAACCAAAATTTTAAGGCAATGGTTGAGATTCATTTATATTTTATTACATTCCCTCATTCGAATGTTCTGGCCTTAATTGAAGAGTGATTAGTGCGTACAGGTCCACGTACCATGTGCTGAAATTCCACTTGAAAGTTTGAGATATGGAGAACTGTCAGGGTTCGAACTAATGACCTCTAGTCCAACTTTGATACGCCCGACTTTTTTATTCCCTATCAATTTTTCTCACCCTCTAACCAAGGTCATTTTCTTCTCACCCTCTAACCAAGGTCGTTTTCTTTTTGAACTTTTTATATATTTGGGAGTTATTTTTAACAAAAAATTTCAAAGAGAGTAATTTTAAAAACTACTGCATCTTAAAAGATATTAATTTTTAATTTTCTTTATCATACTCGGTAATACACCGTAGTTAATTATAATCAAGGCATTTGTGACATCCTCTTTTTCACTAACCAAATAACAAAACTAATATATTTTCCCGCCTAAAGTTATCCCCAACAAAAATAAAAAAAAATAGACCAAATGAGGTAGGTGTGAATCAAACCCTTGACCTCATGTATGACCCTTTTCCTCTCCAACTACACTCTAACATCTTACTGATTTAAATATCACTACATCACACATAAAGCTATACACCACAGAAAGTATGTAATTAAGGAAATCTGATTGATTGATTACGAAAATCACATGTTTTAAATGAAATATATCATTATATCGCATACAATATTTAATATGGAATGTATGATCAAATTTTTTAAAAAAAAGTATAAACATATTGTATTCCGTTTAACCAAATAGTTGCATTATTTTTGTTAATAGGAGATTGCACTATCCCGTACAATATTTTACATAGAATATAAAATAATCCGTAGTTATGATTATTATTGTATATCTTTATGATCATATTCGAGACGGAATATTTGTAGAAAATAGAATTGATTGATTGATTGGAATATAATTGATTGGTTGATTGATATAATATGCAAATTTTTATACAATTATACCGTTGATTAGTAGATCTCCAAATAGTTATGATTATTATTATATATCTTTCTGATTATATTCGAGACGGAATATTTGTAGAAAATATAATGTTGATTGATTAGAATATGCAAATTTTTATACAAGTATACCGTTGATTAGTTGATTTCTATGATTGGTTGATTGATTAGAATATGCAAATATTTATTCTCCGAAATTTATGTACCGTGTCATAAATGAATAAAATTTAAGTAATTTAAGTAGATTGTACCATCTTATTACTCAATCTCAACATTGTTAATCTAAGTAATTTAAGTAGATTGACGTGATTGATATAATTTAATTATATCAAGTAATAATGTGATCCATATATCAAGTAATAGTTATAATAATTATGCCATATATGAATATATCATTCTATATTATTTTCATATATTATGCCATAAATTTCAAATTTTTTTGAGATTTTGTGTCAATCTAATCTAATCAATCTTAATAAATATGTCAACCGTGATCCACATAATTATGTTATATATCAATTTACATGCAATTTTCCATATAATTATGCCATAAATTCTGAATTTTATTAAAGTTTACAAATAGTAATAATATTAGGGTTATTTAATGACAATAATACCAACTATAGGGCGTCTTCTCGAAATAATACTAATTTCAATAAATCTGAGAATAATACGTATTATTGGAGTAGTTAAACAAGAGTAGTATAAGTAAGTTTATCACCTGCTACATCAGGTCACCTAATTAATATTTAACCTGTTACTTATCATCCATCCTCCTCCTTAGACCTGGATAACGAGTGAACCGTTTCGGGTCAGCTTCGAGTCAGGTCAATTTCGGGTTATAATAATCGGGTGGACTTCGGGTCGGGTCATATAATTTCGGGTTTCATTCTCGGGTTTGCTGTTTTCAACTTCTTTTTAGGGATATCTACTCGTTTTCAATAATAATAGTCGGGTCAGTTTCAGGTTAGCTCGGGTCAATTCGGATTACGGGTCAAAATCATGTCTTCAGTTCAGGTGTCGGGTCGGGTCGGGTCGGGTCGGGTTCGATTTGGCTTATTCGGGTCTGGTCAGTTTTGTCAGGTCTACTTCTCCTTACTTCTCTCCTTCGTTTTCTCTCTCCAATACCCTTCATCCTTCTTCAGTTTTTTTTTTCTATACGTTCCGTTTAGATTAACGTGTTGATTTTGGTGTAAGATTGTGTTGTTAGTTAGATTTGGTGAGGTTGAAAGAAGAGAAATACAGAAGACATTAATTACGTTTAATGTCATGTACACTGAGTAAGTGAAAAGAAATGAAGTAATATGAAATAAATTAAAGGCGAAAAGGAAGGTGAACGAGTTTTACTGGTAACTGGTCATCTATACTACTCTGATTTAACTATTTCAAAAATATGTATTATTCTCAGATTTATTAAAATTGGAATTATTTTCGAAAGATGATCAATAGTTGGTATTACTGTCGTCAACTAAAATTAAAGGTGAAAAAGGAAGATGGAAGGGTTCTACAGGTAACCGGTCACCTATACTATTCTGGTTTAACTACTTCGATAATACGTATTACTAGTTATGATGCCCGTGCGATGCACGGGTGCATCAATAACATTATAATATGATTGTCCTATGATCAGCTAATTATCATTCTTTTTAATTCCGCTAATTTAATTTGATACTCAACCCTGTTATTACAATCTACTAACCATGTTTTGACAATATTATGCTACTTTGGCAGAAGTGGTTAGTCTATAGTACATATTGAGGCATTCCACTTATGGGCTGGCCTGAATATGAATCGAGTAGGAGCATAAACATATAAAATTCAACATTAACTATGTCACATAATCTAAATCTATCCTATCATTATAATTTTTTATTACTTAAAAAAAGGGTAAAAAAATCAGGCTTTTGAACTATTTATGACTCGTATTCTAACCATAACCATAACCCAACCCATGACTCGTATTTGACCCGACCTGCCCAACAGGTCTAGTGTCTACATTAATTATCTGGGTGAAACAAATGATGTTCATCAAAATACCAGCACCTATGTCCGTTAGCAATCTTAACAAGTCTGTGACAACTCATATGAAACAATGAGTCTATCTATGTCTTTTACTCTCTAACTATTTGTTTTTCTACATTGAATATATTGTATGTATGGTATCACCTCGCTCTAAATTCGACCCGACCCGCATACCCGCCTCATCCCATTTGTTGTTTATAGAGTCATGAACCTGTTTTTCTTACCCGAATCTTAAGGTGTGGTTGGATAATAAAATGAGAGAGAAAACTAAGGGAATGCAAAGGGAAAAAGAGAAGAGAAAGTGTCGGGAAGGGGAAGGAGAATAGAGATATACATTTTTCCTCCAAATTCTGTCTATTTTGGATAGAGCTGATCATGGGTCGTACCGTCTGATTGATCAGCCCGCGAACATGTTTCAGACCTGCTTGTCCGTGGGTCAAAATTTGACACTTAGCCCTGCCCATGTCCGGCCCGAACCTGCATATGATTACCTCTAATCTTTCCAAACACATCCTAAATGACCTATTAATTTTGGACCATGACTTGGACCGACCTATTTAACTCGTTGGAAAAAAGGGACTACAAAGGCTTAGTCTAAAAGCTCAGCTCAAACTAACATATACGTATACCTAGATTTTGCTAAAACTCTAATTATTCGATATAATTAATTATTATATACTCCCTCCGATTTTTATTTATCTTTCCTGTTTTCTTATTGGGCTGAAACACCATTTCTTCTCTATTTCTATTTTGGTCATCAACATTTGGTCTAGAATTACCCTTACATTTCTCTCTCATCCTTCCTTTCTTTTGAGTCACACATTTCTACGCCATTATTTTTTACCCCAAAGTAAAAGGGAAGATTATTAAAAATCGGAGGGAGTATTATCCTTTTATTTTAATATAAAATATAAATTTAAAGTATATAGCAATTTTAGTACATTATTCTCTTCTACAGTTGTACATAGGTGGACTAATACAAATTTTTACTTTACATAGAGAGCAATTTTAGTATTTCCTTCTTCCATAAGTGTTCTACCCGTTGTATATTCATTTAGATAGTACTCCATAAAATAATCAAATGGATAGAACATTGACGGAAGGAGAAAGTACATTACTCTCCTAGCTTACCACGGGTCAAATACTACTTCTGTGGGGTAGATAAGACAAAAGCAAAATGGATAGAAAATGACTACCTGGTTTGTTTTATCTACCCACATGGGTAGTGAAAGACTTGCAAGGAGACTAAAGTTGTATCTATAAATAAAGTTAAAAGGTTTCTTGAGGCATTTAATTTTTTGCCACGTGGCGGGCATTAAATGCTTAAGCAACTTTTTTTTTTTAATTATTATTATTATTATTATTATTATTATTATTATTATTATTATTATTATCATCATCATCATCATCATCATCATCTATAAATTCCTTCATTTTGTGAATTTAGTCCAAATTTTAAAACATTTAAAATATTTCCCCATCTATTTTAAAACTCTATTTTAAAACATTTCCCCATCACGTTTTGAATCCCTCGCTTTTCAGGTATAGCAGTTTTGTTTCAGTTCATTTTTTATATAGATTTGTCTTATTCAATAATTTCCCGTTCTATTTTCAAAATATTCTCCCCAATTATAAATACATTTCACGTTAACTTTAAATATAATGGATTTGTTGTTCATGGGCGTGTGGTTTTATATATATTCAGACTTGAAGAAATTTGCAGAATATAATTAAGAAGAGGTTACAGCTGTTTTGGTTTTTCAATTTCTTGCGTTCGGCTCTGATTCATTCTTATTGCATTTTGTTCGGTTGCTTATATATGTGTTGTTTTTTCATGATTCTAAATAGATAAGTTCCCGTTCTATTTTTAAAATATTCTCTTCAGTTGTACAATTGTTGTTCCTTGATTCTAATTTTAGTGCTGATTTCATCTTTTCGCATTTGTTTTGGTTTAGTAAATTCATGCGAGGCCAATAATCAACTCTGCAATTTTTCATTTCTCAGGTATAATAATTTTGTTCTGGTTGATTATTTATATAAATATTTTGTCTTATTAAAACATTTCCCCATCTATTTTAAAAATGTTCTCCCCAATTGTATACTTGCTCTTTGTGCTTTCTAATTTTTTAGTGCTAATTTTTTTAGGTGCCTTTGTTGTTGTTTGGTGACCTTACGTGAAACCACTGATAACGTCTCGAATCCCTCGCTTTCAGGTATAACAGTTTTGTTTCAGTTAATTTTTTATATAAATTTGTCTTATTCAAAAATTCCCCGTTCTATTTTAAAAATATTCTCCCCAATTATATATACATTTCAGGTTAACTTTAAATATAATGGATTTGGTGTTCATGAGCGCGTGATTTTATATATATTCAAACTTGAAGAAATTTACAAAATATAATTACGGAGAGGTTACAGCTATTTTTGTTTTTCAATTTCTTGCATATATATTCAGAATATAATTAAGTTGATTATTTATATAAATATATTCCAAATTAACTTTAAATATCACGGATGTTGGGTGCATAAGAGTGTGCTTTTATTTATATTGAAGCTTCGCTACAAAATATGATTACGAGGATGTTGCAACTGTTTGTGCTTTTACAATTTTTCCATTCGGCTCTGATTTACTCTTATTGCATTTTGTTTGTTGCTTACATATATGTACTGTTTTTTTCATAATTTCATACAGTAACTTTTTGTAAAAATCCAATTTCATACTTGATTACTGCCTTTGCATAATTCTCTAACCAAAAACAATATCCGAAAAGTAATATCCGCAATACATTTATTACCGCCTAAATTAAATTGAATTATTTATGAAAAAAAATAATTACTTATGGGTAAACGAAAGGTTTGTGATATGTATTACATTGTGATTAAAATATTGTAAGTCAAATGAAATTTTCATTCATTATCAGTAAATCTTATTATCAAATATCACATATAATAATACAACAAATTATTAAATAAAAGTTCTGGATAGGATCGTTATTCCTGAAAATGTACGTCACAATAATTTCCTTAATGACAACAATTAAATTTATATAAATAATAAATGAATGATGACACATATTAATTATTACATAAGGGTAAGTGAAAAGGTTTTGGTCAATTACTAATGTAATTAATTACATTTAGTCCAAAAAAAAATAATATCAATTACTAATGTAATTAATTACATTTAATAAAAACAATTAGTGCCAAATTAAAGTTTTAGAAAATTTGTTAATGAAAACAATAAATCTATATATAAATAATCAATGAATTATGACAAATATTAATTACATAAGGGTAAGTGAAAAGGTTTTGTTCAATTACTAATGTAATACAACAAATTATTAAATAAAAGTTTTGGATAGGATCGTTATTCCTGAAAATGTACGTCACAATAATTTCCTTCATGACAACAATTAAATTTATATAAATAATAAATGAATTATGACACATATAAATTACATAAGGGTAAGTGAAAAGGTTTTGGTCAATTACTAATCTAATTATTTACATTTAGTCAAAAAACAAAAAAACAATTACTAATGTAATTAATTACATTTAATAAAAACAATTAGTGCCAAATTAAAGTTTTTGTAAATTTGTTAATGAAAACAATAAATCTATATATAAATACTCAATGAATTATGACAAATATTAATTACATAAGGGTAAGTGAAAAGGCTTTGTTCAATTACTAATGCAATTAATTACTTATGGGTAAACGAAAGGTTTGTGATATGTATTACATTGTGATTAAAATATTGTAAGTCAAATGAAATTTTCATTCATTATCAGTAAATCTTATTATCAAATATCACATATAATAATACAACAAATTATTAAATAAAAGTTCTGGATAGGATCGTTACTCCTGAAAATGTACGTCGCAATAATTTCCTTCATGACAACAATTAAATTTATATAAATAATAAATGAATTATGACACATATAAATTACATAAGGGTAAGTGAAAAGGTTTTGGTCAATTACTAATGTAATTATTTACATTTAGTCAAAAAAAAAAAAAACAATTACTAATGTAATTAATTACATTTAATAAAAACAATTAGTGCCAAATTAAAGTTTTTGTAAATTTGTTAATGAAAACAATAAATCTATATATAAATACTCAATGAATTATGACAAATATTAATTACATAAGGGTAAGTGAAAAGGCTTTGTTCAATTACTAATGCAATTAATTACATTAGTAATTGATATTAATTTTTTTTGGATTCCTCAAAATGTAGGTCATAATACTTTTCTTAATGATAACAAATAAATTTATTAAGGCAAACAATCAGCATTGACTTTTACATTCACAAATGTTTTTATTGCTATGAAATGTTGTATTACACAATTTACTATTTTCGTTTAAAAAAAAGGTGCACTCTTACGAAAGCAAGACCCATGCTATTTAAAGTTAACTTGAAATATGCTTTATATAAATAATCAATGAATTATGACACATATTAGTTACCCAAGAGTATTACTCAAAAAAAAAATCAATTACTAATGTAATTTATTACATTTAATAGAAACACTTTCGTGTCAAATTAAAGTTTTGGTAAATCTATAAATCTATAAATAAAGTTAAAAGGGTTGTTTATGCATTTAATTTTTTGCCACGTGGCGGGCATTAAATGCTTGAGCAACCTTTCGTTATTATTATTATTATTATTATTATTATTATTATTATTATTTATAATTTCATTCCTTTTGTCAATTTAGTCTTACTGAATTTTTCCCTCATATACGTATGTGTCACCAAGTTTTGCCTTTACACAGTTGCAAATTTTGTCTTCTTAAAAGATTTTCCGTTCTATTTTCAAAATATTCTCCTCAGTTGTATACTCACTCTTTGTTCGTTCTAATTTTAGTGCTAATTTTTTTTCGTGCATTTGTTGTTGTTTAGTGAACTTATGTGAATCCACTAATCAAGTCTGGAATTCCTCGCTTTTCAGGTATAATAGTTTTATTTTAGTTGATTATTTATATAGATATATTTGAAGTTAACTTTAAATATAATGGATTTGGTGTTCATAAGAGTGTACTTTTATTTATATTCAAACTTGAAGAAATTTACACAATATGATTAAAAAGAGGTTACAACTGTTTTTGGTTTTCAGTTTCTTGCATTCGGCTCTGATTTTTCAATTTAGTATTACTGATTTTTCCCCTCATATATACGTGTCACCAAGTTTCGCCTTTACACAATGGCAAATTTTGTCTTATTAAAAAAGTTCCCGTTCTATTTTAAAAATATTCTCCTCAGTTGTATACTTGCTCTTTGTTGATTCTAATTTTAGTCCTAATTTTTTTTCGTGCATTTGTTGTTGTTTACTGAACTTATGTGAAGCCACTAATCAAGTCTGGAATTCCTCGCTTTTCAGGTATAATAATTTTATTTTAATTGATTATTTATATAGATATATTTTAAGTTAACTTTAAATATAATGGATTTTGTGTTCATGAGAGTGTACTTTTATATATATTCAAACTTGAATAAATTTACAAAATATAATTAAGAAGAAGTTACAACTGTTTTTGTTTTTCAGTTTCTTGCATTCGGCTCTGATTTATTCTTATTGCATTTTGTTTTGTTGCTTATATATGTATTGTTTTTTCATGATTATAGATAGATGCATTTCCGTTCTGTTTTTAAAATATTCTCTTCAGTTGTACAATTGTTCTTCCTTGATTCTAATTTTAGTGTTGATTTAATCTTTTTGCATTTATTTTTGTTTAGTAAAATCATGCGAAGCCAATAATCAAGTCTGCAATTTTTCATTTCTCAGGTATAATAATTTTATTCTAATTGATTATTTATATAAATATATTTCAAGTTCACTTTAAATATCACGGATATTGGGTTCATAAGAGTGTGCTTTTATTTATATTCAAGCTTAAGAAATTTACAAAATATGATTAAGAAGTTGTTTGTCCTTTTACAATTTCTTGCATTCGGCTCTAATTTACTCTTATTGCATTTTGTTTGTTGCTTACATATATGTATTCTTTTTTCATAATTTTAGAGTTGTTATAAAGTTTTCGCTTTATTATTAAACTTATATATACATAGACAAAATATTAGATAAAATTTTTAGAAAGATTGTGATTAAAATAATGTACGTGATAATAAATGTACTAACAAAATGAATCATCTTTGTTGGAAAGTATAAAAATAAAATAAAATAATGGAGTAAGTTAAATCAAATGAAATTTTCATTCTTTATCAATGAATATTAATTTTCTACTCATTATTATAACAGATAATAATTAAATAAGGGTAAATGGAAAGATTTTGGTCAATTACTAATGTAATTAATTACATTTAATAAAAAAAAATTTAATATCACATATAATAATACAACAGCTTATTAAAAAAAGTTTTAGAAAAGATTGTGATTTTCGAAAATGTAGTTCGTAATAAATTTATTAATGAAAACAATTTGCAGTGATTTTTACATCCACAAATAAAAATTCTTATTGCTATAAAAGATAGTATTAGATTGTGATTAAAATTATGTACGTGATAACAAATGCACTAAGAAAATGACTCATCTTTGTTGAAAAGCATAAAAATAAAATAAAATAATGGAGTAAGTTAGGTCAAATGAAATTTACATTCCTTATCAATGAATATTAATTTTCTACTCATTATTATAACAAATAATAATTAAATAAGGGTAAATGAAAAGGTTTTGGTCAATTACTAATGTAATTAATTACATTTAATGGAAAAAAACTTAATATCACATATAATAATACAGCAAATTATTAAATAAAAGTTTTAGAAAAGAGTGTGATTTCTGAAAATGCAGGTCATAATAAATTTGATAATGAAAACAAATAAATTTATTAATGAAAACAATTTGCATTGATTTTTACATTCACAAATGAAAATTCTTATTGCTATAAAAGGTAGTATTACACAATTTACTATTTTCGATTAAAAAAAATGGTACACTCTTATGAACACAAAACTCATGATAGATAAATTTAACTTGAAATATATTTATATAAATAATCAATGAATTATAACAAATAATAATTAAATAAGGGTAAATGAAAAGGTTTTGGTCAATTACTAATGTAATTAATTACATTTAATATAATAAAAAAAACTTAATATCACATATAATAATACAACAAGTTATTAAATAAAAGTTTTAGAAAAGATTGTGATTTCTGAAAATGTAGGTCATAGTAAATTTATTAATGAAAATAATTTGCATTGATTTTTACATTCACAAATGAAAATTCTTATTGCTATAAAAGGTAGTATTACACAATTTACTATTTTCGATTAATAAAAAAAAAGTACACTCTTATGAACACAAAACCCATGATATTTAAATATATTATACCTGAAAAATGAGAACTTTCAGACATGATTATTGGCTTTACATAAGTTCACTAAACAAAAACAAAATCCGAAAAGTAATATTCGTAATACATTTATTATCGCTTAAATTTTTAAATCACATATTTTTCTCCACCTTTTTTATATCTAATTCTCCGTCCGGACTAATTTGTTATGTTATTAGTATGTTGTATTAATTTATGCTTTTATTAGATTCCTTATTAATTTTATTATCTATCTATCTATCTATCTACATATAAAGTTAAAAAAGTTATTTGAGTATTTATTTTTTTGCCGCGTGGCAGATATTAAATGCTCAAACAATCCTTTATTATTATTGTTGTTGTTGTTGTTGTTGTTGTTGTTGTTGTTGTTGTTGTTGTTGTTGTTGTTGTTGTTGTTGTTGTTGTTGTTGTTATTAATTTCTTCCCTTTGTCAATTTAGTCTTATTAAATTTTTCCCCCATATATATATGTGTCATCAAGTTTTGGCTTTATACAATGGCAAATTTTTTCTTATTAAATTTTTTTTTCGTTCTATTTATAAAATACTCTCTTCAGTTGTATAATTGTTCTCCGTTGATTCTAATTTTAGTGCTAATTTTATCTTTTTGTATCTAATTTTAGTTAACTTATGCGAAGCCAATAATCAAGTCTGGAATTTCTCACTTTTCAGGTATAATAATTTTATTTAAATTGATTATTTATATAGATATATTTCAAGTTATCTTTAAATATTACTCCCTCCATCCAAATTTAAACTTCATGGGGGAGTAGACACAAAAATTAAGGGTGAAGTGTAGTGTGTGGTGGAAAATGAAAGTTGAGAGAAAATGTGGGGTCAGAAATGATATGAACCACAAAAATTAACCAAAAGAAGAAATATTGTGAGTAGGAAGTTTAAAGATGGACAATCCAAAAAGGAAAGTAGGAAGATTAAAAATGGATAGAGGGAGTATGAATTTTGTGTTTATAAGAGTGTGCTTTTATTTATATTCAAACTTGAAGAAATTTACAAAATATGATTAAGAGGTAACTTTTGTCAGCTCTAATTACAACTTTATGCACCATCATTATTGCAATCGAAACTACATTTTAACTATGTTTAATTCCATTAAACACGAAATCGATTCACATGTAATTTCAAACAACTACTCTGTATATACATTCGCCAAACGACTTGGTCGATGATTTACAAAAACCAACGCACATAATTTTTAAGCGGATAATCCCGTGAATTTCACGGGTGACGTACCTAGTTATTGTGTTAAATAGTAACGTTACTATTAGACTTGAAATTGTAAAAGGTAAGAAAGTCGAAAAAATTATTTATTGTAATTTTATCTAATATGTATTCCGTCTTATGTACATTAAAGTCGAAAAAATTGATTATGTACATGCCAAAAAATTATGTACATTAAAAAAATCTGTCTTATAAGGTTAGAAGTATGAATTCTATTTTCAATCAAAATTTATTATTTTATACTATTACTACTAATAATCAATAATAATCAATATACTCAATATAATGATAATCATCTTTACCTGTTACATAATCAATCAATTTTAAGCCCATGCATTATTGTTATTGTTATATATAATATGACATATTACCCGTGTTGCGTATAGTAATTATCGTAACGTAATTAATAATTAGTAGACTTGTATTGTTTATAAAAAGAATTTTATTTTCACTCAAAATCCGTCTCGGGTTAGAATTAAGAGTCTACTTCTAATCTCATATTTGCTCAGAACCCAGAAATATAAAATAATAATATAGTTAATAGGGTTATTTCATGACAATAATACCAACTATAAGGGGGCTGCTTAGATTAATCCCAACTATACGTAATCTCGTTTTAATATGAACTATGCCTTCATTAATCTCTCATTGATATAGGTGACCGGTTACCTGAAAAACCGGTTGAACCTTCCTCTTCAATTTCGACTATTGGTTAAATTTTTTTTGAATCTTCCCAAAATTCATCTTGCATTTTTTTTTTCTGATTATTATTGTAGAAGCCATGAAAAAAATGCTTTCATTTTCTTGTTGTTTTGGCTTTCATGAACGACGACGAAACACTCAAGGACCCTAGAAAGTCACAACCGGTCACTATTACCGGTTATATATAACAGGTCATTATTTTGTCCATAGCGAAATGAGATTAATGAAGGCATAGTTCATATTAAAACGAGATTACGTATAGTTGGGATTATTCTAAGAAGTCCCCTTATAGTTGGTATTATTGTCATGAAATAACCCTAGTTAATATTGATTGTATTTAATTATATATATTGATTCTCAGATTTATTTAAATTGATATTATTTTGGGAAGACGCCCTATAGTTGGTATTATTGTTGTTAAATAACCCATAATATTAAGGAGTCTTTAGAAGAATAATTGTGTATGTTTGAGTATCTTTGCAGTATATTTATAAAGAGTAATAATATTATAATATCTTTGACAGTATTATTTTGTATATTCCGAGAGTTCTTTGCATACATTAAATTCCATCATGTATACATTAAAATTTCAAGATAGACAAAAATTCCGAATAATTCTCAATATACTAAAAGAATAATCTTTCTAAAGTTTTCCCTTCAAACTACACTATAAATAAGTTTTAAAAAAATCATTACATAAATTAAATAAATTCCAATCTATTAACAGTCATTGATACAAAAAAAATGGCAATTTTTTTTAACGAAATCAATTTCGAAATTTAATATAATGTCATTAACTTTGTGACAAAAAACATACGAAGTATATCTCTGAAATGTAGATTTATTTTCGAGATGAGTTTTTTTACTTTAATTTCTACGAAAGCATACAAAATAGGGTTATTTCAGGACAATAATACCAACTATGGGGGTGCTTCTTATATTAATACAAACTATACGTAATCCCGTTTTAATATGAACTATTCTCTCATTAATCTCTCTTTATAACCAATGCCTTTTTTAACCTGTAAAACCGGTAATTGTGACCTGCTAGGTTTTGCTGCGCCTCTTCTTCTTCTTCCTCTTTATATTCAACAAATTAAAAGTCATCCTCCATTATCAATCTTCAAAACTCTCATTGATACAATGAGATGTGGTTATTCATCTGGATCCTCCTCTAATTCGTATCCTTCAAATGTCAGATTTTTTTTTGCAAACGTCAGATGCTCTAATTTATTTACCATAATTTCAAAAAATTTAAGAAAAGCAATGGCGAGAGGAGATGTCGAGTTCAACAATGGCGAGAGAAGAGTACGTAGTAACGAGAGAGGAAGTGTACAGAGTATGGTGGGAGGGAGACTTTAATTCAAAAAGAAATTAAAAGGAAAAGGGAACCGGCTTATCAGGTAGCCGGTAACTTGTTCTAAAGAGAGATTAATGTGGGGATAGTTCATATTAAAATGGGATTACGTATAGTTGGTATTAATATAAGAAGCACCCCCATAATTGGTATTATTGTTATGAAATAACCCTACAAAATAAGGAATATATCAATAAACTATTTGTGATTTTTTTTTTCACAAATTAAATCATAGAAAATACGCATTTAATGACATTCAAGATATTATCCAATTATCTTGATTTGTTTTTCGAATATCAAATATTTTCATATATAATTTACACGGCTACATGTAACATTGTTAGATTTATAAAATAAAAGAATTGAAAATTTAAAATGAAATATGCTATAAAATGAATTTATTAAAAATACTGTGCATCATGGCACGGGGTCTATACTAGTTTTAATCAAGGACCTTTGCCATGTTATGTTGTTTATTTTTAACCACCGTGGATCGGGTGGGTCATATGTCCTTTAATACTAACTCACATTAGGCCGCAAAGCTAAGCTAATCAATTAATTAAGCAGATTAATAATGAATCAAACATAAATAAATGTGCACTACTGCAATTTGTCTGATCATGGTATATACGGTATATTTTACATGCTAAATAAACAAAATAAAGGAGACAAACTTTTTAAGTATTGGATATTTTGGAATACTGTAGTAATTATAGAATTTGGTTTTGCTAAAAATGATTAGATGGTGTGTTTTTCCACCTCTATTTCCCCTTTACAACCTTTATATTGATTACAACTTGACTTCCTCTAAAAATGATAATAAAAGAACACAAACAAAATAATTATTGTCTATAATAATTCCATCGCGTTTTAGTTATTTGTATATTTTTTAGGGTTATTTCATGAGAATAATACCAATTATGTAGGTAATTTTTAAAATAATCCAAACTATGCGTAATCTCATTTTAATATGAACTACGCATTCATTAATCTCGTTTTGTTATGTATGAAATTATGACTTGCTATTACAGGTCATATTGACTTGTGATAACTTTCTAGGGTTTTATGAAGTCCGTTGCAATCATCGTGAAAGCCAAAATAACAATAAAAGCATTTTTTTCGTAGCTTCTATAAGACTAAATGAAAAATAAATGGAAGATAAATTTTCGGTTTTTTTTTAATGGCCGAAAATGAACACGAAATGTAAATCAGAAGAAGAAGAGTGAGAGAAAGAGTTAAATAAGGGAGGTTCAACAGGTAACCGGTCACTCATAGCAAAGCAAGGTTAATGAAGACATAGTTCATATTAAAATGAGATTACGTATATCAATCAATCAATATATATTAATAAAGCAGGAACTTTTCGAGCGATGTGATTGGTCGAAATTTTTTAAGGGTTATTTCATGGGAATAATACCAACTATGTGTGTGATTCTTAAATTAATCCAAACTATACGTAATCTCATTTTAATATGAACTACGCATTCGTTAATCTCGTTTTGTTATATATGAAATTATGACTTGCTATTACAGGTCATAGTGACTTGTTGTAACTTTCTAGGGTTTTATTAGGTCCGTTGCAGTCATCGTGAAAGCCAAAATAACAATAAAAATATATTTTTTCATAGCTTCTATAAGACTAAATAAAAAAGAAATGAAAGATGAATTTTCGGAAAATTTAATTTTTTTTTTCAATGGCTGAAAATGAACACGAAATGTAAATAAGAAAAAGAAGAGTTAGAGAAAGAGTTGAATAAGAGAGCTTCAACAGGTAGCCGGTCACTCATAGCAAAACGAGGTTAATGAAGACATAGTTCGTATTAAAATGAGATAACGTATAGTTCGTATTAATTTAAGAAGCACACACATAGTTGGTATTATTCTCATGAACTAACTCATTTTTTAATATATTTTTTATGTTAATAAACAATATAAAAATTTGTATATGAAAAAAAATCCTACTCCAACTCAGACTCGATTTTTTTGAAATTTAGATAAAAAAACATATGAATTTGTATAGAAAAAAACAATCCTACTCCATTTAAGATTAAAAAATTATTCTATATAAACAAAAAATTATCACCTCACAAGGCGACAAAAGTTGGACCTCATAAGATTATAAACTTAAAATAAAAAAATCACTCTCATCGAAAAATTATAATAATTCATGTATAGAAAAAAACAATCCTACTCCATTTAAGATTAAAAAATTATCACTATATAAACCGACCACTATCACCAATCCTCTCATCGAAAAATTATAATAAGGCGATGAATTCCATATTACTTCGTTATAAATAAGAGTAATAATTTGTTTTTAAAGTTAAGTAAAAATTATCAACATCGAAAAATTATGATGGGTAATGAAATTCTGTATTATAAATAAGAGCAATCATTCGTTCTTAGATATCAACTAAAAAACTTTTGAATCTTAAAAAAACGATCTTATGAATATAAACTTAAGTTAAAAAGAATTTTTAAGACTATAAACCAAAAATCTTATACTCCAATTCTTTAGAAATTCTAAAAATATAAAATTAAAATTTTAAAATAATTAATAATAATAATAAAATTATTATTATTGTTATTATTATCCTAATACAGGTAGATATATTTTCTTTTCATTTATTTTAGGGTTATTTCATAACAATAATACCAACTATGGGGTGCTTCTTATATTAATACCAACTATACGTAATCCCATTTTAATATGAACTATCCCCACATTAATCTCTCTTTAGAACAAGTTACCGGCTACCTGATGAGCTGTTTTCTTTTCCTTTTAATTTCTTTTTGAATTAAAGTCCCCCTCCCACCATACTCTGTACACTTCCTCTCTCGTTACTACGTACTATTCTCTCGCCATTGTTGAACTCGACATCTCCTATCGCCATTGCTTTTCTTAAATTTTTTGAAATTTTGGTAAATAAATTAGAGCATCTGACGTTTACAAAAAAAATCTGACATTTGAAGGATACGAATTAGAGGAGGATCCAGATGAATAAACACATCTAATTGTATCAATGAGGGTTTTGAAGGTTGATAATGGAGGATGACTTTTAATTTGATGAATAAAGGGGAAGAAGAAGAGACGCACCAAAACCTAGCAGGTCACAATTACCGGTTTTACAGGTAAAAAAAGGCATTGGTTATAAAGAGAGATTAATGAGAGGATAGTTGATATTAAAACGGGATTACGTATAGTTTGTATTAATATTAGAAGCACCCCCATAGTTGGTATTATTGTTATGAAATAACCCTTTATTTTATTATGATAAATAAGAGTAATCGTTCGTCCTTAGATATCAACCAAAAAATTAACCCACATCGAAAAATTATAAGAAGAAAATTATAAGAAGGTGATGGAATACTATATTATAAATAAGAGTAATTGTTCGTCTATAGATATCAACAAAAAATTTAAGAAAGTAAGATTATCAACCACATCGCAGGGTCTTAAGACTCTAACGTGGTGAACAGAGTATCTACAAGACTACAATTATAAATATGAAGTCGTAATTTTGAACTTTACTATCATTTCAAATGCATTTGTAATTGTACTATTATAAATATGCAAAGGTATGCATCGTTACTTTAAGCTCTCAACCTTCATTATAATAACTTGTGCGTTGATGATAATAAATTTGTTTTTTATCACATTTTTCATCGTTGTTGATTGTAATATGTTCCCATTTTACCCAGTGAATATTTATATCTACGTATATTTACATGCGAGGAACTTTAATTAGTCTTTTATTCTAATTACAACGCACCATATATAATGCCTATAATTTAATTTGATCTTTAGTGTATATATTATCTCTGATTCCTTGAAACACATTTAGGTATATGGATAATATTTCTTTACTATTAGGCATACTCTGACTCTCTATTGTTGTACAGTTTCACAAATTTATGCAATCATTCAACTTGGTATCCTTATCAACGTCACTAAAAAGTGGTCCGTGCATAGCACAGGCTTTACATCTAGTTTGTATTAATTTAAGAAGGACACACATAGTTGATATTATTCTCATGAATTAACCCTATTTTTTATTATAATATATATTCCTCACAAATAATATAAAAGGTAAACAAATTACTTAAATGAATAAGTATATAATTTTTAATAATAATGTTCATGCCAATTATGTTTTCTAACATTTTTTCTCAAAATATTTGAAGAGCTAATAAAGATTTTCTAAACTACTAAAAGAGTATATAACTATATATCTTCCATCCACCACTTTTATTCTAATTAAGTCTTTTGCTTGTCTTAAAACTTACGGAGTATTATATATGGAGTACAATGCATGAGAATTCTCCTACATTTAATGACTCATTGGCTAAATTCTTATCTAACACAGATATATACGAGTATATTGTAAAACTTACGCCTAAAACTCAATAAATACGATATATATATATATATATATATATATATATATATATATATATATATATATATATATATATATATGTATTCGACAATATCATGTAACCAAAGAACTTGTCAAATTCTATCTGACTCAAGTTTATGTAATTATGTTGTTTTTAATCCATTTTATCTTCGAACTGATGTATGAGACGAGAAGTGACAACCTTCGCATCAGGAAAGTCCGAAAGTGCCCTAAATAGACAATAGTCCATCATCGTGCAAAAATAAACGAGCGTTGCTATTTAGCTTTGTAGGGGTCGTTAGTTCAAGACATTTAAAACAAGTGTCTAAGTTTTTATATGCAAACAAAAACACAAATATAAAGGATAGTTTGAAACTCAACACAAATCGATCAAATATTAGTACATAACATGATAACGCTAAGTCGTTAATAAAAACAAATTGTTCGGATTATGTAATTTGATGATGTGTATTTGATCAATTACAGGATTATACAACTAGTTGTACTTGTACATAGCTCTATGTACAACTGGTTTTAAGATTTTGAGCTTTATCACAAAGATTTCGAATTTTGCTTTAAACTTTCCGAACTTTAGTGTAAAGTTGTCGAGTTAAATCACATAAATGTTTAAGCTCAAAAACTTACAACTCAGCTCAGAAACTTTTATAAGCTCAATAAATATACAAAAGCTCAACAACTTTGTCTTGGTTGTATAATAGCATTGTACAACCAGGTATATAATCCTATTTTTCGTACTCGATCCGTCATACTCGCTAGTCTCTCCATCCTAGTCGATAGTTTAACCTTTTTTTTATTGGATGTGTCGGTCAATAGTTTACAATTTTATTTTATTTTTTGTAAGTTCCACCCTCCAATTTTTGTTTTTCAATAAACTAACGATAAATCTTCAATCACTAACTTTACTGCTTTAATCATTGTGTATAAAGCAAACTTAAATTATCTATTGAAACAAGAAAAGTAGTAAAATTTATGATGAAAAGTTTCGTCATAACCAAAAAATTGTTAAAATGTTGTGATCTGACGTGATGAAAAGATCACACCAACATATACATGCCCTAACACAAAATAGACACATTCATATAACACCATAACCTTACATTATGAAGAGGCCGGGAACATTTATTTGGCATTATTGACGACATTATATAGAAAATGGTCCTTCCTGTCTTACCACCATATGAGGACAGGGTTGAAGCTTCAAAGAGATAATGTTCTCAAGTAGGAGTTGTATTATTGCTTCCGTGTAATATTTGCACGGTATATACTGCATCCGTTCCAATCAATTTCATATACTCCCTCCGGTCACTATTCTTCGCCCCACTTTCCTTATTTGGAAGGTTTTTATTTTTTGCCCCACTTCTATACTTTCCTTTTATATCTTACATTTTTACCATATTATCCTTCTTTCTATCCTTTATTTACAAGAAATGCCATTGAATTTTACACTTTAAGGCCCACCATTCATTTCTTTACCATTTTATATTCATTTTTCACTACCCCACCATCATTTCTTTACTATTCTATATCAATTTCTTATTTTATGTGCAAAACTAAGCGGGGCGATAAATAATGACCGGAGGGAGTATTTGTTTTATTACGTACGTCAATGCATGTTTTTTTGTCTATATCTTTAGTTATGTATTTCTAAAAATTACTCGTATAAAAATTTGATATTCATGATGGACTCGATTAGACAACTTAAACAATATCTCACCTGACTATATTTTATCGTATATATATATATATATTATATATTAAAAGTTATAAGGAGTATCAATGATTCTTCTCGCCCATGAATTGTGCACAATATCCAAATGAATGAAATTGATTGGAATGGAGGGTATTAATTAGTGTGAGTAATTATTTATTAGTATAGATTCGTGTATATATATACTTGGTAATATCGTATATACGAAAATTTACTTTATATATATATATATATATATATATATATATATATATATATATATATATAATAGTTTCTCAATTACTCTGTAATACTCCGTATGTAGGAGTAGACCTGGTCAAATGCGGGCTCGGGCCGGATACGGGCCGGGCTAAAAGATAAAAAATTGTCCTTTAACACCAAAGCGGGCGGGTCGGGCCTAACTAACGGGCCAGATTACTTGCCCTTACCCGCCCGTTTGTATAAAACCGGGCGGCCCGCGGGCTATCGGGTCAATTATTGAGTGAATGAAAAAACTATCAAACAAATAAAGATAGACAGTAATTACGTAAATATTTAAAAAGAGTACAACATAGTTGACTTTTTTCTTACAACAAAAAAAATGTGATAAATGAACAAAAATTGGTGATAAGATTAGACTATTAGATTATGAGAAATTGAGAATAGCGAGAGTTGTCTAATTTTTCTTGAGAGTTAATAAGGTATTTTTGCTATATCATAGTATTATCTAGTGTATGTGTTTTGATTAGAGCATGGGGTAATTATTTTTCTTTGTATAATAAATATACATTTTTCATTTCATATATAATTAATTAATTTTTAAGCTATAGAATGTATATAATATTTTTAGCGGGCCGGACAGGTTGGCCCGTTTGAAAATATTAGTGTCCGTGCCCGGCCCGTTTATTAGATCGGGCCGGGCTTGTCCGGCCCATTTATTAATTCGGGCCAAGCTTCACTGTCCAGACCCGCTAAAATATCGGACCGGACGGATCGGGTTATTCGGACGGTACGGCCCATAATCAGCTCTATGTAGGAGTAGTACTATAGTAGTAGATGACGGTGGAGGAATTTGGAGGGGAGAAAAAAAAAAGATTTTCATTTATTTCTTCCAAGCCAATTTATTTCCTCGCTTCAATAGATAAGATTTGGAAGGAAAACTCAATCGTCTCAATGTTTTCTACTCCATATTTCCTTCCCTCCCCTCTTATTTTATTATCTAAACGTACCTTTCATATATTTACCATTCACCAAAAAAACATACTTTAGCTAAAGAGAAAGGAAAAATATTTTTCGTGGAATCAAAAGATAAATTGGGACGAAGTAAAACATACTCCCTCCATGTCAAAAAAATATTCTCATTTGATTATTATAATTCTCACAGTTAAATTTGAATATAAATAAAAAGATCTTAGTGTACGAAAGAGGTACTCAAAATAAAAACGTAAACTATTAGTAACTCATAAGACCGGGAGAGGAAAAGATAATTTCTCAAAAACACATTCATTGGATAAAATTAGAGATAATCCAAAGTCAAAGCACTTTATACTTTCTAGTGATTCACATCACACTCGACATCCACGCACGGGTTTCATTTATTTATCCTCGGACAAAATGGACCCATCATAATGCTCTTTCAAGGACTTGAGAGAACATCAACTCACTCGTAACGGTTTAAGTATCTTTCTTTAATTACATTATTAATATATGTTCATTAGATATACGTTATAAAAATTGAATCTAATTTCTCTGGTCGCTACCTCTAGCTATCTTAGTGTTTTCTGTAAAAAAAAAAACATATGTTCTTTTCCTTTTGAGACGGATGAAGTATCATACATATCCTATTACGCCAATTTATCGTAATTTGTGCAAATACTTTACAAATGAAGACGAAATGTAAAGAAAGAAGATTAAGAAGAGTAAGAGTAAGAAGAAGAGTTGAATAAGGGAGCTTCAACAAGCATCGCAGCTGATCTCTCGTAGCAAAGCGAGATTAATGAAATCGTAGTTCATATTAAAATGAGATTAGGTATAGTTTGTTTTATTTTAAAAAGTACACGCATAGTCCTAGAATATATTAGTATATACTCCGTATTACTCATAAGGATTGATTTTTTTTGCAAATAACTTTATTTCTAGATAATTTGTATCACCAAGGAAAAGTTTGTAAGAAAAATGTTTATATAGTCTCTATGTTTCGATCTTTAATTATTTTCATTTCGAGTTTTGTACTTATATTTTAATTGACGGGTAAATAAACGAATATGACGAAAAGGAGGAGTGATGCATGTAAGGAAAGTTTGGATAAGAGTCGATAGATTGTTTTACGGTGGAAAGTTCAGTCATAGCAACGTAACGTAACCTATGATAGTCTAAACCTTATCTTATAAACGTATGAATGTAATTAAACTATAATAAGATAAGTGCCGCCGCATAAATTTGGTGTTTAATTACTTCAACGTAATCCAACTTAATTACGTCTATTCTGATAGCAATTTAGCATGACATCATACATCTTCTATGTGTTCTTGAATCCTATGAAAACGGTTTTATAATAAGTTTATTTTAAATTATTTTTTCAATAAAAGAAATAATGCATATTGTTATAAAACATGAATATATAGATCGAGCAAGCAGCGAATTATTTATCGATATTTATACAACTGGATAAAATATTATTTAAATCGTTATAAATTTATGACGAATAGGCTCGTTATAAATGAAAATTTGGCGCATATATATATATATATATATATATATATATATATATATATATATGTGTGTGTGTGTGTGTGTGGGGAAAAGCTTCCATTGTGATTTACGTACGCGCATGTGAATGCCTCAAACTACGTTAGCTACATGAGTTGTCATGCAATATGCCATGATAAACAAAGTTAAAGCCATATTGCTAACTCAAAAAAAAAAAAAAAACACTTAACCGTACAATGCAACTAACTCAAAAAAAAAAAAAAAAAAAAAGACTAAGCCGATGCTTAATTAGCTTGAGCCGGATCGAGCTTAGCAATAACGACCGAGCTGCGGCTAGTTAATGATGGTGAGGGTCTGGACCTCCAGGGATGTACCGATCAGTTACATCATACAACCTTCTAAAACCAGCATCATCTTTTCGCAACCTCACCATTATAATTTTCTCGGCTTGTTCCATCAACTCGTTGCCACTCTGGAATAACGGTAATGTGGGTGTGGGTGGTGGGAGCGGACGTGAATGTAAACTCGATACCATGAGAAGCAACACGATTAATCGAATCCAAACCCTAATTGTAGCCATTATCGTGTAAATCAAGATCGGATATATGCTTAATTATAGAGAGAAGATTTAAGGTGCTGTATACATATAAGTATATAAGTAAGTAAGTTGATGTAGTGTAGTGTTTATATAGAGAACATTTGGTGACGTAAAAGGACATGGATTTTCAGTTGGGCAGTACGTAATATATAATATAGACATACTACAGCTAAAAAGGTTGATGGCCAAATGGGATGGACTTAGGACGTAACGCTTTGCAACGCAACCATTATTCCCACTGCAAACCGACTTATATTAATTTTCTTTTGCATTGGCTGCACGTACGGACCCACTTATTAAATTGTCTCAGTAGATCTTCCGTTATATCGTCCTGTGAGATTCATTTTATATTTTACTCTTTTGAATAATGAGATGGCGCCACCGGGTGGCGCCGAATTTGTGCGCCACCAAGGATATTTTAGTAATTTACTATACTTATTTTATTTATCTCCATTAAAATATGACTTTAAATTATGTTAGTTGTTAAGGGTAAATTTGGTAATTCACATATTCAAAATAACTTATAATATATAAATAAATAAAAAATCAAAGAAAATAACAAAAGAATCTGAAGATTGCGTTAGGAAGATTTGCGTGATGAAAAAAAAAAAAAAAAGCTTAATTGAGGATTGGTTGGTTACGTATATGTTGGAAAAAAAACATTGCATATACATTATACTCCGTATATAATTTTATCACCTTTTGAAGCATAGAATTGCATTTAGTAGAGTGGTACTTAGAAAGTGCATAATTGATATATATATATATATATATATATATATATATATATATATATATATCAGTTGTACATGGGTTTGAGTCACACTATACCTACTTTAAACGTTGACAAAAAATATAATCGTGTTATGGATTTAAAAAAATTTACCCGATGCAAGATGTTGATAAAAAACGCAATTGGTGCCAAATTATTACGGATTAAAAAAATTTAATCGATGCGATACTCTTTAGAAATTAGTTTTCGTAAAATAAATTACCTAGCGTTTTGGGTCGGTTTTTATATGACAAATCTCATGTAATAAAATTCTATACATTGAAATATGGAGTAGACAATTTTTTTTTTCACTATACGGATTTTTTTTATTAGAAGATTTTAGATCCGTTAAATTGGTCGGGTTACAATAAGGATCGAGTCGGATTTCAATCCTAGATTAATGGGTCTTTTCGTGTTCGAGTCAAATGGGTCGTGGATTGAGTTTCGACATGTCTAGATTTTTTACACTGTATCATAAAAACCATAGATCCGGACTTATGTGACAATATCGCTCACTTTGAAAAAGAAAATCTAAACCGACCAAAAACGCCAGGTAATTTATTTTATGAACATTAATGGTGAAGAATCAAATTAAAAGATATAGTAAACATTATTTTATTTAAAATATTCTTAATTAAATAATTTATAATAAATAATAAATGATAAAATTACATGTATGTCCTTTTGAATTTTACCCAAAATCAAAATAAAGATTTTCAAGATTTTATTTTATTTATTATTTTATTCTGGTGGCGCCGAGATTCGGCGTCACCCGGTGGCGCCCTATCACTATCCTTTTATTTTCTTGAATTAACCTTATTGACCTACTTTTCCCCTCATAAAAAAAGAGAAGTAAAGCTAATTAGAGAAAATGAATGAAGTACTGTACTATATATATACATTGATTTTGGCACAAAAATCAAGAAGAAAATAGGAAATCATTTCTGCTATTTGATGTTTGTTTTTTTTTGAGAAAAAATTGAAGTTAAACTAACTTAGCATTTTTATTTGTATTATACACCGGTGGTTTACAAATTAATAACTTGGATTTTTAAATTATCCATAAAAAAACAATCTCAATATAAAAAGGCAAACACATTACTAAGACAACTTAATATGGATTAAATAAGCAAATGACGAGGAACGTAGAGCGAGTACGTACTAACACTAAACGGTATACTACTAGTCTACCACGACTACTCTATGAGTACAATAAGTAAACATATTGGGAGATTATTTCATTAAAAAAATTAATGTTAATTATTCATCATATGCAGTGAATATGAATATTATTAATGGATAGAGTTGTTCAAAAAGTGATTCAGGATGACAAACTGAACGAATGCACGTACCTGAATTTCGAGCTAACGAATACTTGGTCACGAGTCTTTGATATAATCCAAACTTAATACTCTTACTGATCTATATTAAAACGGATATGTACGTCATTTTACTCATTATATTATATTGTATAGTACGTATCAACTAGTGACACTATGGGGCCCACTGCATGCGTAATCTTCAATCAGCCTTAAAACACCATCATATTTTAGTACTCCTGCTCCGTAGTTAGCAATTAGCCTACTATCTCTAATCGCAGTAATAAGTCATTAGGACTTTTATATCACTAATAACCCCCTTTTATGTTATCCATTTTTCAAATTACCCCAAAAATGAATTCCGTTAAAATTACCCCCGTGAAGTTGTTAAAAAATTAGATTTTGCCCCCAATTGTCCTTTTCTACCATTTTCGGTGAGTTTTGCTGTTTTTCTTCCCATTTTGCCCCTCCCCTCACTAACACCCTCTCTCCTCTCCTTAACCCCCTTTAGTCACTCTAACTCACTCAACCCTACCAAAATCCCCCAAATTCCCATAACCCTAACCCTAATTTCGAAAATCGACCCAAAATCGAGCGCGAGACCAAATTGCAGACAATCGATCTACTTCTAAAGGTAATTTCTCTTCCTTCCTCTTCCCATTTTCGTCTCTTTCTGGGTTTATATTTAGGGTTTAGGGTTTAAAGAGACGGTTTCTCGATTTAAAATGTATTTAATCGACATAATTGAAATTAGGGTTTGAGTTTGAAATAATCGATTTGCTAATTAGTTGAATTTTAATGGTGATTATCTGTATTAAAGCTCAATTTTGCTAAAATTTGGGAAATTAATTAGTTTCAATTGCTCAATTTTGCTAATTAGTTGAGAATTTTATCAATCAATTTGGGTAATTATTTAATTAATTAATTAGTTCGAAACAAGTTTTAATTGCTCAATTTGCTAATTAATTTAAAATTTTATCAATCGGTTTTGTAATTTAGTTGATTTCTGATGTTGAAAATCGGTATAAAAGCTCAATTTGTTGAATATTTGGGTAAAAAATCAATGAATTTGTTTGAATGAAGTTTCAATTGCTCAATTTGCTAATTAATTGAACAATTAGTCAATTGATTTTGTAAATTAGGGTTCTTATGATGTTGATAATCGGTATTAATTGGGGATTTTCTGGGTTTCAGGTATTGGAATTAGCAGGAAATGCAGGAACGACGAAGAACTCGGAAAATTACTCTCTGGTGTTACAATCACTCATGGAGGAGTGTTGCCTAACATTAACCCGATTTTGCTACCGAAGAAAGCTGCTGAGAAATCACCCAAGGAGCTCAAATCGCCATCCAAAGCCACCAAATCGCCAAAGAAAGCTGCTGCTTAGAATCGATTTTGGGTCGATTTTTGAAATTAGGGTTAGGGTTATGGGAATTTGGAGGAATTTGGGGGTTTTGGTAGGGTTGAGTGAGTAAAAGGGGGTTAAGGAGAGGAGAGAGAGGGTGTTAGTGAGGGGAGGGGCAAAATGGGAAGAAAAACAGCAAAACTCACCGGAAATGGTTGAAAAGGACAACTGGGGGCAAAATCTAATTTTTTAACAACTTCACGGGGGTAATTTTAACGGAATCCATTTTTGGGGGTTATTTGAAAAATGGGTAACATAAAAGGGGGTAATTAGTGATAAACTCTATAGTTTAATTATTATAACAGCAAGGGGTCGTTTGGTTGGAGGGTTTTGGGAAAGGGAAAGGGAAACAAGCTTACCGATTCCCTTTGTACATGTTTATTTGGGCAAATCAATGAAACTCTTTCCCCATTTCACCTATTAACTAAACCTCATATCCATCTAAATTGAAACCCTCACCCCCAAGGGTTTAGAATTCCCTTTCCCTCCCATTTCCCCATCCCTATATCTCTCTTGACCTATAACGTTGTTTTCATAATAGTCGTTACGTCTTCGACCTCCAACCTCGCACTTCCCACCTCCGATCTCCCACCACCAACGTCCACGTCTCACTGCATGTACGGGTCACTACACCTGTCAAGTGACCCGACCCGAAAATTCTATCCGCTTGACCCATTTTTTTAGGTTATGAACCCATTTTTTCGAAATTAAAGGTAAACACATCACTAAGACAACTTAATATGGAATAGATAAACAAATGACGGGGATAATAGAGCGAGTACGTACTAATAAAACTAAATGGTACTACTACGACGACTCTCTGAGTACAATATGTAAACTTATTGAGAGATTATTTCATTAAAGAATTAATGTTAATTATTCATCCTATGCAGTGAATATGAAAATTATCAATGGATAGAGTTGTTCAAAAAGTGATTCAGGAAGCAACAAAATTTCAACGAAACGGAGTCTAGGGTTTGCCTAGGGTTCAGTCTAGGGTTTTTCTTGGTTTTTTCCACATTGCTCTCGTGGTTTTGTCCCTATTTCTCACGAGAATAGGGCGAAAGTTTCTCAGTTTGTCAGCGACAATGACTTCGATATCAATCCAGCGTAACAAAGGGAAGGAGAAGGTTGGAGAAGAGCGGGTGTTTGACTGGCAGGAAGAGGATGCCGAGGGAGAATCGAAGGGGGAACATGCTCTGATCGGAAAGATTTGGTCGAACAAAGTTATCAATGCGAAGGCTGCCATCGATACCATGACAAAGCTCTGGATTACCAAAGGACCGATCACGGCGACGGCTATCAACATTAAGGAAAGAATATTTTTATTCCGTTTCGCCTCGGAAGAGGATAAAGGAAGGATTATCGACGGCCAACCATGGCACTTCGACAGGTTCGTTTGGTGTTTTAACGAACCTATTGAGGGTGGCAGGCTTTCGGATACGCCACTGTTTCATGTTCCGATGTGGGTGCGTATTTACGAATTGCCGTTGAAGGGCAGGACGAATGATACTAATCTACGAAGGATATGCGAGCAGTTGGGTGGCTACGTTGGAATTGATGAGACAACGACTACACAAATCGACCGAGCTGTTCGGATACACATTCTTCATGATGTGCGTATTGCTTTGAGGAAGAGTATATCCATTCGAATGCCTAAAGGTAATATCGTCGATTTTCCTGTGAAATATGAACGTTTGCCTTTATTTTGTTATGGGTGTGGTATTCTTGGGCATGGGGAGAAGAATTGTGACGAAGGACCGTTTGAGGAAGGGGAGTTAGTGTATGGGGAAGAGCTTAGAGCTTCTCCATGGAGGCCAACCAAGCATATGGTGGAGGGTAAGGGGACGAAGGGGAGGAATATTGACCCATTGGTTGAGGAGGTTCAAAAACAGAGGGAGGAAGAGGCAATTGGGAGTTTAATAGCAAAGCTGCAAGAAATTGCGGTCAGGAGTAAGAACAAGAGGGCGGTGGTGCTAGGGGAAGGGCAGTTGGGGATTGAAAATCAGGAGAGGGGGCTGTGTGAGGGTCGGGTGGCTGGAGGCCGGGCAGGGGAAAGTGCGAGGCAAAAGGAGGAGTCGGGTGGCCGATCAGGGGGTGAGAAGGAACCATATTTGGGGAAGGATGGGCTGGATTGGTTGATGGTAGAGGCATGGGATGATCCCGTCCATAACGGGGATTCAGAGGAGGGAATTACGAAGGTGGGGAAACTGATAGGAGGGCAGGGCGGGAAATGGAAGAGGAAAACTCGAGAAGTGATAGAGAATATGGGTGGGGCAAAGGTTAATATAGGGAAACGTGGTCGGGAAGAGGAGAGTGAGGCGTTTGTGAATGAGGGGAAGAAAATGAAAAGTATCATGGGTGTCAGTTCACCTGAGGCGGTGGTTGAGGTTGCTCAGCCCCGCCCGGCACAATGAGTTTTCTAAGCCTTAACTGCAGGGGGCTGGGCAACCCCACTGCAGTAGGCGGATTACGAAACCTCCTTAGGAGGGATGCCCCTGCTATAGCTTTTTTATGCGAGACGAAGCTTAGCAGTATGGAGTTTGGGGGAGTCAGGGCGCAACTACACGATTACGAGAGTGTAGAGGTGGATAGTGTGGGACGATCGGGGGGTCTTGCTTTTTTGTGGAGGAAGGATATTCAGTGTACTTTCAGGTCCTCATCAGTCCACCATATGGACTTCGAGGTCCTGTTAGGTGGGCATGTGTGGAGGGTGACGGGGTTCTATTGGTGGCCGGGTGTGAGTGATAGGCATTTATCGTGGGAATTACTTCGGCTACTTCATGAGGGCTACGAGGGTCCGTGGATGTGTATGGGTGACTTTAATGAGATTTTGCTTGCTACCGAGATGAGGGGAGGGATTCGGGCTCAATGGTAGATGAATAATTTTAGAGAGGCGATTGATAATTGTGGGCCGAGGGAGGTGACGTTTGAGGGGTACGAGTTTACTTTCGATAATGGACAAGCGGACGATTTGAATCGACAATGCCGTTTGGATCGAGCTCTTGCTAACGAGGCATGGTTCGATCTCTTTCCGAATGCCAAGCTTGTTCATTTGGCTAGAGAATGGTCAGATCATGCTCCAATTAAACTTGTTCTAGAGAGGAGGAATGATAGGGGTAGAGCTAAAAAATTGTTTCGTTTTGAACAAATTTGGGTTGGTGAGGATGGGTGTGAGGACGCGATTGTGAGAGCGTGGAATCGAGGTGAGGAGGAGGTAACCGATAGGCTGAGGGAGTGCGGGGAGGAGCTAATTCATTGGAAGGGGGTAAGTATCGGGAAAGTCTTGAAAGATATTAATAGAAAACGGAGGAGGCTTGAACAGCTAGAGGTGGCGGAGAGGACCGGGAGAAATGTGGAGGAAAGAAGGCGGATAGTGAAGGATTTGGCTGATCTTATGCGCGAGTGAGGAGATGAATGCCCTTGGACAGCTTTGGAGCAGATGCATCCGACTAAGGCTCCAGGACCTGACGGTATGAATGCCCTTTTCTATCAAACTTATTGGCATATTGTTGGTCCGTTTGTGACTAGGAAGGTGCTTGAAGTCCTTCGTGGTACCGCTTTGCCGCGTGGGATCAACAGAACCTATATAGTTCTTATACCGAAGGTGAGGAATCCGAGCCAGATGAGTGAGTTTAGGCCGATAAGCCTATGCAACGTGATTTATAAGCTTGTGTCGAAGGTCCTAGCGAATCGGTTGAAAGTCTTTCTTGGGGAGTGATATCGGAGAACCAGAGTGCTTTTACCCCGGGTAGACAGATTACAGATAATATTCTTGTGGCTTTCGAAGCGTTTCATCATATGAAACACATGCGATCGTCGGAAGGGTACATGGCCGTGAAGCTGGATATGGCTAAGGCATATGATCGGGTTGAGTGGACTTTTTTGGAGAGTGTGCTGAGAGCTATGGGGTTCGATGGGAGATGGATTGACCGGGTAATGCATTGTGTGACATCTGTGACTTTTGAGGTGCTTATTAATGGGCAACCGTCGAGGGCATTCCAACCTCGACGTGGGTTGCGATAGGGTGACCCTCTTTCGCCGTACCTTTTCATTCTTTGTGCGGAGGTTTTATCCAGTTAGATTCGAAGGGCAGTTGAGTCCAACTCACTTCATGGCCTCCGTATAGCACACGATGCCCCTATTATTTCTCACCTCTTTTTTGCAGATGACAGCCTTATTTTCTGTAGAGCGAAAGCTGCTGAAGCCATGGTCCTTAAGGAGGTCTTACGGGAGTATGAAGCTGCTTCGGGAAAAATAATGGTAAACTTTGACAAGACGACAGTGTCGTTTAGTCAGGGGACGGGACAACAACGACAGCTTGAGATTGCGGAGCGGATGGGGGTTCGGCTAGTCACACACCCGGGGAAGTATTTGGGCCTCCCGACGGTCCTGGGCCGATCGAAGGAAGAGCTTACGCGGATTTTACGTGAGAAGCTGGCGAAGAAGCTAAATGGGTGGAAAGGTATGCTCTTGTCTAAAGCAGGTAGAGAAGTGATGATAAAGGTTGTGGCCCAATCGATTTCTACTTATGTCATGAGTGTATTCAAACTGCCGATTAGCTTTTGTGAAGAGTTGAGATCGACCATCTCGAGCTTCTGGTGGGGGGCGGATAAGGGGAAAAGGAAGATTTCTTGGATTGCTTGGCACAATTTATGTAAACCCAAGGATTTGGGGAGGTTGGGCTTTCGTGATTTCCATAAGTTTAATTTGGCTCTTCTTGGAAAGCATGCTTGGCGGTTGGTGACTGATCCGGGATGTCTGCTTTCTCGGGTTTATTAGGCCAAGTACTTCTAAAATGGGTCTTATCTGCAGTCCAACTTAGGTCATAACCCGAGTTATACGTGGAGAGGAATTTGGGAAGCTAAGGAGGTGGTTCTGGGTGGGATGCGGCGAAGGATTGGGAATGGGCTGAGTACACGGGTTTGGGGGGTGTCGTGGCTTCGGAATGACAATTCCAGACTCGTTCTTTCACCACGACCGCAGGGTGCTGAGAACTTGATGGTAGCTGATCTTATTCGGGGTGGTATATGGGACATGTCTCGGGTTCGCGAGCTTTTCCTCCCTTTCGAGCAGGACATTATTGGAGGCATGAGGTTGTGTTCTATGCAGGCTGAGGATATATGGTGCTGGGACTTAGAGAAGGACGGTGTTTATTCTGTGAGGTCCGCGTACCGTTCTCTCACGAGTAATGGCGTGGGTGATCATGGCCCATCGGATTATTCGAGGGAGAAGTGGTTGTGGTCGAAGATATGGAAGACTGATGTGCTACCTCGAATCAAAGTGTTCTTCTGGCAGCTGTGTTTGGAGGCTCTACCAACAAAAGGTAATATTTCTCGACGAATCCCAAATTTGGAGCCTACTTGTCCTATTTGTCTTTGTGAGGTGGAGACTTGTCTCCACCTTGTAAAGGGGTGTGGGTGGGGATTTGGGGTGTGGGATGGGTTGGGATTGGAGATCAAAAAGGAGAATGGGCATGAGCGGGTGAGGGAGTGGGTGGAGGATGTGTGGAGGGAGATGGAGGTTGGCGAGAGAGGGAAGTTCATGATGGGGTGTTGGGCCATTTGGGAGGCACGAAATAGATGGATTTTTTAGGGAAGGAGGTGGAATGTGGACAATGTTGTTGCTTGGGTGAGAGATTTGGAGGCTGAGTTGGAGGGTGGGGATGTGTGTAATCCCCTATAAAATCTAACGCAATACAGTGGCGGAAACACTGTAGAATTGAGATTAAAACACACCGATGTTCTATATTTTACAAAAGAATGGTCAGTCAATACAGAGGCCACTTTTTACAAAAAGGCTAAAAAGAAAATTCCTTAAAAGGGTTTATACAATCCTTCAGTAAACATAAATAAGGGAGGGTAGGATCCACGCTACTCGCTAGCACACACCCAAAACCCAGCAGCAAAAACCTGTCATGTTATAAACATAACAGCCACATCAGTGGGGAGTAACTCGGACGTTCTCCCAGCCATATTATATCATATGAAAAACAATAGTATTACTATATCAAAATAGTAGAATAGAAAACATTAAAACAATATAGTAACATAAGTTTTTAGCAAAACTTAAAGTGACTGCCAACCTGCAAGTCAAAATCAATCGATAATTATAAAATCCAAAATGGCGTTATGGAAATCAATTAGTGCAACGGAATAGACTTTCACTAGGATCATACTAAACTAGGTTCGAGAATTCAGTCAAAACAAATTAGACTTCAGTCTCTAACTAGGCAACTCAAACTATAACAGGACTGCGTGCAGCGAGGTCCTGGCTTAAGTAATGTACACCCCTCCTGGACACCAACCGTAATCCAGTTCAACCCGACGGCGACTTACACGATGCGATATCTAAGTTTAAGGTCAAAATATACACACTCCTGAACACAAACCATGCTCAATTCAACGACCAATATGTCTCTAACTAGACACACCAGCTTTATAGTTGATGGCAAAACGTATACCCTAGAATGTATTACTCTACCCGTACACTTGTCCTCATTCCATAACTCCAAAACCAAGTCATTATCGATATTCAAAATAGAATGCTCAAGGTGAATAATATAACGGTAAAAGAAATAAACACTTTATATTAAAAAGGAAACTTTCTATAAATAGCAACTTACTAATTTTAGAAATTTACTTAAAATAGAAGGTCTTATAGAAAATAAGTAAGTTATTAAAATAAGTGAAATGTATAAAAATAGCATTTCTAACGAAATTAGCATTTTATTATTATCGTCGTTATCGTAACTTTATTATACGTCTCAATTCGATACTCAAAATATAAATAAAATATAATAAGTCAATATATAGTATTTTATAAATAATTAGAAAAATCGAGTTAAAACTATAATTTTTAGAAAAGAGTTGTTTTAAGAAAAACGATATCATCAAAATTAATTGAGTCGACGAATTTTATAAATGAAATGAGATTTACAAAGATTTCAAATTATTTTTAACAAATAGCTTTTATTAATAAATAATACGGATTTTAATAAAAATAGTCAATTGAAAACAAATAGGAAATTATTAGTGAAAATAGTCTCGACTAAAAATGTATTTAAAACTAAATCGACTATTTTCCCTTTATTAGAATAAATCGTAAAACGAAAATTAATTTATTAACAAGTATACAAATTTTGATTTAAAATATAAAAATATGATTTTTAAGTGAAAATTATAAATTAACGAAATATGAAATCGTTATTATTTAGTTACTAGTGTCACGATAACCAACAAAATATTATAACGATCGTAAATAATTAAATTACAAACGATTTATAAAACGATATCGGAAACTTGTAAAATATTTATAAGGCACAATTTAAAAATAATATTTTTAGCAAACAATAAATAGCTAAAATTAGAAAACCGAAGCTAAAATATTTACTACATACTACTACTCAAACATACGATATAAAATCGAGTAACGTTCTAAAATTACCTTTAGCCGAATCGATAACCTCAAATCATTTGCTTGTCCAACAACCTGACCTCCAATCTTGAATTCCAGTCGTCTTGAACATGCGTTCCAGTAAAACATCATACTCCAACGGAAACGGAAAAGAAACAGAAATAAAGGAATCGGATTAGGGATTGATAAAAAGAATAGAGGAACGAACGAGCCACAAATTAGGATGAAACAGCGGCAGCGATCAGACGACAACATAATAGGAGGGACAACTTGAAGGAAGTAGAACAAAGAAGTGACGAAAGAAGAAGACAGCAGCAGCAACTTCAGTGACAAACACGGACAGAAATAGCATAAAGAACGAGAAGGAGACGGCAAAAGGAGGAAAGCAGGACGAAAACAATGAACTGCACAAGCAGACCGTTGCACCAATACAAACAGCACAGCAGCGAACCGTTGCACCAATACAAACAGCACAGCAGCGAACGACAACAGAACAACCACAACTAACGGGACAGCAGCAGCCAGCATTGAAATGAAGAGGGAAAAGAAGGAAAGGAAAAGAGAAAGAAGAGGAAGAAGAACAGCGGGAAAGAAGGACCAACAGTAACAACAACAAACCACAGCAGAAAACAGATCCGAATCGACAAAGACAGCAGCGAACATACAAATAGATGGGGAAGAAAAACGATGAAGAAGAGGAAGAGAAGGAAGGAACAACGAAATGTAGCAGGCGGCTGTAACAGCATTAAAATGACGACGAACCGACTCAAATAACAACAGTAATAGCAGCGAGAAGAAGCACAAACAGACGCAGCAGGGTACAACTCATCGAAACAGCATAATCAAGGCCATACATAACATCGCAGCAACAGAAAAAGAAGAACGCGGTGCGGAGATCGGCAGCAGAAAAACGCAGCAACAACAGCAATAGTCGAACAGAAAACGGAACGAAAATAGAGCAATCGAGAGTATAATACAAGAGAAGAAGAAGAAAACTAAGAAGGGAACGTAACCGTATAGCAGTAACAGCAACCGTAGCAATACGCAGCGAAACAGAGCAGCAGCAGCGAAACACAGCGGCAGCAGCGAAGGACAAAACAGAGAAAAACAGAGGACAGAAAAGCAGCACGATGAAAGATAGAAGATGAAGGGGAAGAAAGAGGAGAACGAGGGGTAGTATGAAGCGGCAGAAGCAGGGAGACGAAAGAGATTGATTGAGTTGATTGAGTAGAACGAAGAGAAGAAGGGGAAACGAAGGGATAAGAGGTGAAGCGGTTGAATGAAACCGTAAAGGGGGTTGAAAGCAGATAAGGATGCAAGGGAAAGTGGAGGAGTCAGAGGTTGACAAGTGGAAAAGAACCGAAGGATTAACCAAAAGAATCGGTTAGTTGAAGAACTCCGTAACGATAAGTTAATTGACCCACGAAACCGAGTTAAAATCGAGTCAATAAAATTAATAAATAATCGGGTCGTCGAATAAAACAAGTAAATTATTCGAGATGGAAACGAATCGTATAGAAGTTGATAATTAGACGATGAAAAGTATTTCCCGATAAATAATAAATCTTCGATCAAGTGACTTAAATTGATTTCTCGAGGAAATGTAATAAATATTTTGACGAAACATAAAATAAATGAGCTTCGACCCGAAAAATAGAAAATTCGAGCTTAAACGTAAATAAATAAAAGAATTTAGAATTTAAATCGTCGAAATAAACTTTCGATAAAATTTAAATTAAATGTATAAAATGAATCGAAACAGAAATAAAAATATGTTTTAAATATAAGAAGACTTTCCGAGTCAACTATAATTTTAGGAGTTTGAAACGATTAAACGATAAATTCGTTTTATAAAAATTTTTGTATTACGAGTTAAATCGTAAAAATAAAATACGAACATAATTTTAATTAAATTTTAATTTATAAAATCAGGGGTGTTACAATGTGGAAGTGAGAGGGAGGAACGGGGGCGGAGGAGGTGGAAGGGGTAGCCCGGTTAGGGAGGCGCCGCCAGCCAATTTTATCAAGATCAACTGTGATGGCGGGGTGTACGGGGGGGGGGGGGGGGACGATGTGTTGGGGTCATAGCGAGGAAGGAGGATGGGGGGATGGTGTGGGGAGCCTGTTCACGTGTCAGGGGCGAACTCGAGGCTGGAGAGGTAGAAGCAGAAGCCATACTATTTGGATTGGAGGAAGCGAAGAGAAGAGGTCACAGAAGCGTCATCATGGAGAGCGATTGCAAGACCGTCATCAATTATTTGCAATTGAGAGTCCAAGGAAGGAGCAATATCTTCTTGATTTTAGATGAGATTACTGATTTGGCTTGTTTTTTTGATACCATTATCTGGTCTTATGTCCCTCGAATTTGTAACCGATCTGCTCATGCGTTTGCGCATTCACTGCGTGGCATGTTCGGGAGGTCAGTGTGGGGCGATAGAGGTCCAAGCTCTGTTTCATCGATTGTTGATTCTGACATTAATTCTATGAGATAAGTCCCGAAAACGGGTTTCAAAAAAAAAAAAAAAAAAAAAGTGATTCAGGATGACAAATTGAACGCATGCACGTACCTGAATTTGAATTTCCAGCTCACGACGCGAATATTTGGTCACGAGTCTTTGATATAATCCAAACTTAATACTCCTACTGATTTATATTAAGAATAATGAGATGGCGTCACCGGGTGGCGCCGAATTTGTGCGCCACCGAGGACATTTTAGTAAATTACTAGGGTTATATTATTTTTCTCCTTTAAAATATTATTTCAAAATTAATTAGTTGGGAAGGGTAAAATCGGTACTTCACGAAATAAGATAATTATATATATATAATAATTATACTCCGTATAATTTAAGAAAGAAAAAAATCAAAACAATAGTGTGAGATATGTTAGTAACATTTAGGCATATATTGAAAAAATTTAATATATTTATTTTACATATATAATTTTATACAGTAACATTTATAAGCAAAGAAGTGCACTTGGTTGAGTGGTACGAGTATTTAGGAGGTGAATATTGGTATGTGTGTTAATTGTGCTTGGGGTTTGACTCACACTTAAACCATTTTATTTATTTTCAATTTCATTTTAACGTTTCAATATCTCTCGTTTTTTTTCTTAAAAAACAAATTATTTTTTTTTACTTTCAATTTATTTTAACGTTTCAATATATCTCGCTTTTTTTCCTAAAAAAATATATAGACAATATATAAATTGCTTACCCGAACAATTAAACATTATCCACTTTTTTAATAGTCTAAACCAACACTTTTTATCTTGTTTTATTGTTATTGATAACTCTGACTATTTTTTTGATGACGGAGAATTTGTTGTCGCTACCTTTGGTACACTCTCGTGTGTACACAATAATAAATGGTAAATTACATGTCTACCCCTTTGAGTTTGACACAAAATCAAAATAAAGATTCTCAATATTTTATTTTATTTATTAATTTATTTCGGTGGCGCTGAGATTCAGCGCCACCCGGTGACGCCCTATCATTGTCCTTATATTAAAACGGATATGTACGTCATTAAAGTCATTATATTATATTGATACGAGTGACCCTAGGACTAAAGGGCCCATTGCATGCCTAATCTTCAATCAGCCTTAAGCACCATCATATTAGTAGTAGTTTGTCAGCAATTAGCCTACTATCTCTAATTGCAGTCATAAGTCATTAGGACATTTTTATATTCACAACTCACGTAGATTTCTTCAACAAAAGTTTTACTTGATTATAACAGTAATTCTCCCTGGTGATCGGTATATCCGTCATAAATTTATAACGGTCAAATATAATCCTATATGATTATACGGAGTAGTTACGAAAAGACAATTCATGTGCTATTCACTAACCAGCTTTTTGTTTTATTTATTTTATTTGATCTGTCACAAATTTATGACGGATATGACGGTTACCATTATTTTTATAATTATATAATCAACTTCACTAATGCATGTTTGCTGACGAAATCTAGGCACGAAACTGCGTGCAACAATTTTACTAGGTACGTACAACAGATTTCAACGAAAAGGCTACACTAACACGCGGTGTATGAATTTTTCATACACAACGAACCATATCGCGCCATGTGGCAAACCTAAGGTGATTAGTCTAGGGTTAGTTTAATAATTTTGCATATACGGTTAATTGTTAACTTAAGTGTAGTTAACCTGATTTTGGAAAAAAAAAATATTTTTGTTTTTATTTTGCAGTTTTTATTTTCTTGAAATATTTATATAATATTGTTAATATATTTTCGATTAATTTAAAATATACAATTACTGTATTTAATATGATTACATTTTTGTACTTTTTTAAAATTTTAATCTATTATTATTATTATTATTATATTATATTTTTTTTATTTTTTTTTGCAAGAAATTATGACCCATTTTATTTCAAAAACGAGCCTGACTTACAAAAACAATCCCCTAGTATGCGATTTGCATACCTTACGCCACCTTCCTACTCAAATCCACATTAAGGCCTCGTTTGGTTCATCCGGGAACTCATTTCCCGGAGGGAGTTGCATTTCCTTGGAAGTTAATTCCCACATTAACTTCCCGGGAATTTGCAAAATTTGTTTGGTTGACATCCTGGAATTCACACTTCCCGGGAAATGAATTCCTGCATCTTGTTTGGTTGGCTCGACCTAATTCCCATGATTTTAATTGTAATGACTATTATGCCCTTTATTAATCGAGGGTATAAAAACTTATGAAATATTTTTTTTCCAGCAACTTATGAAAAATTTGAAATTATCTTCAGTCGTAACCAAATTAATTATCAACATTTAAAAAAAATAGAAATAGATGGAGAATTATGAACATTATTTTTTAAAAATTACGAACATTATTAAAGGTGTTTTTTTTATAGAAGAAGTCTATAAAGAAGAGTTGAAAGGAAACCGTAAATGGAAAATTGAGTGAGAAATTAGACTTATAAAGTGAGAAATAAATAAGTATATAAGGGTAAAAAAGTCATTTGAATGGAATAGGATGTGGGAAGTGCAACTCACCGAGGGGGGATCGGTGAGCAAGTTCCCGCATCATGCAGGAATTGCAACTCATGGGGTAAGTTTGAGTTCCCCATTTTTTTACATTTGGGGTAACCAAACAACTCCCCAAGAATGCAATTCATGGGATGTTGCAATTCCCAGGAAGTGAGTGGGCAACTAAACGAGGCCTAACTTTCCTAAGCCTTGTAAATACATCAAATTTAATTACGGTTTTTCTAACGTGTGCCCACTGGGCACACGTTAATAAGCTGATTAAGGTAACAAATCACATTGATATTGTGTAAGTATGGTAAATATGGTTTAATATTTCATTTTCTCGTGATAATATCAATGTGACACGTTAGAAAAACCGATTTAATTAACTTTACTAAAGTATCTATGCTTCTACTATTAGTATCAAAAATACGACCATTGCGCTCCACCCATATGAAGTATATTGTTGCCGCTATACAAGCTCCATACCAGACATTCTTCCAATGTTTTTTACTCTTCCTTGTAGCACACCATTTAGCCTCAATGCATAAGTTGTTACTCCTTCCTTGCACCCTCATCCAGGCTTTAATCTCACTCCAAAGACGGCTAGAAAAAGGACAGTCAAAAAAAAGATGGGTATGAGACTCTAGATCCTGAGTACACAACACACATCTATTAACCAAAGCCACTCCAGTCTGGATTGACAGGCTAAAGAGGCTAAAGAGGCAAGAACTCCATGCCTTGGCTGCACCTCCTGTCTATTAAAAATTGTTAACCAATCTCTTCTCAATCCCCTCTTCCTAAACCAGTGATAGGCAGTTGCAAAAGAAAAGGAACCATTGTCCTACCAACTCTGCAAAAGAATTGTAGCATCTGCCCAGTTTCCTTCAGCCTGAAGAAGTTCATCCTTGATAACAAGAATGCTCTTCAAGGTACTAGAAAACATCTCCTGCTTATGTATCTCCCAAATCCTTCTAGGTCCCAAAACGTAAGCTCTATGCCAAGCCGTCCAAACATCAGTCATATCCTGTACAAGACGCCATAGTTTATGGGCCATTAAAGCTTTATTCCAAGACTTAATATCACGAATTCCAAATCCTCCTTCCTCCCATGGCATACAAATGCTCTCCCAACTCTTCATAACTAATCCTCTGGAGTTTAACGACCCAGTCCAGAAGTAATTACGACATAATTGATCAATCCTGTCCGTAATTATATATTATTATTATTATTATTATTATTATTATTATTATTATTATTATTATTATTATTATTATTATTATTATATAACGTAAATATATTAAAATAAATAATTAATAATTAAAGTTTTCGGAAATGAAAATATATTAAAATTTTCGAAAAGATAAATAATATAATTACTAAACATATTACTCGTAGTAATTAATATATAGGATTATTATGATCCCCTAATTTAGGTTAGTTAATAGGAATATACTATTTTCATAAAGAGGTAAGTATATAAAAAGTTAACTAATTAATGTAATTACAATGTGAATACATAAGAAATATTCTTAAATAATATTTTATTTCATTCCCTTCTAAATTTGTATAGATTTTTTTATTATTTTCGTGTAATATTTTTATAATGGAACATATATTTCTAATTAATATTTTTGATGTTTGTAAAATAAATGTGAATGTAACCCAAAAAATAATTAAAATTTTTGTAATATTTAAAGTAATTCATGAATATTTACATTTTCCTCAAATTATTAATGTACTAAAAAACACATCAATAAATTTTACTGTCATTACAACACTGTACGGCTGTACCACCTTTACTGATAACAAAAATATCATTTAACTTAGTTATCATGTTGGGCTCGTTTTGTAGTTATATTATTTATCTTTTTGAAAATTTTAATATATTTTCATTTCCGAAAACTTTAATTATTAATTATTTATTTTAATATATTTACGTTATATATGAATAATAATAATAATAATAATAGATTAAAATTTTAAAAAAGTACAAAAATGTAATCATATTAAATAATTGTATATTTTAAATTAATCGAAAATATATTAATAATATTATATAAATATTTCAAGAAAATGAAAAATACAAAATAAAAACAAAAATAAAAAAGTTTCCAAAATCAGGTTAACTACACTTGGGTTAACAATTAACCCAAGATGCAAAATTACTAAAGTAATCTTAGACTAATCACCTTAAGTTTGCCACGTGGCGCGATACGGTTCGTTATGTATGAAAATTCCATACACCACGTGGAAGTGTATCATCTTCCGAAATTCAACGCGACTGTATGTCTATTCGTGTAGGTTTAGCTATAGATTTGTTTAGGATTAGTGATAACCACGTATTATAAATACGTGGGATTATCTTTCAGATTTTGTACAAGATTGTATTTAAAATATTTACTCGTATCATCTTTCAAATTTCATATTAATTTTAGAATTAAAGTCTTGATTACACATAAATCGGTAGTAAGTAATTTCATTTCATTTAATTACACATGTATTGAGAATTTACAGTATTTCTTTTTTCACAAAGACTCACAGGAGAGTTATTGTTCTTTTTTTACTAATTCCTTAAGTACAATAATCCTAATTAAGGTCTATAATTATTATTTTCCATAAGATAATGCAAATAAAATGAGTATTATTAAGTAATTAAGCACATATTTTCACCATATTCTTAACCAGTTTTTTTAAGCTTACAATGAACAATATTATTTCTGTGTCATCGTGTGAGATTGTTTTATGTCGTAAATCTATAATAAGTGAAAGGGTAAAACGGAATGAAATCATGGCCATTTTTCATCTTGAAGTAACTCTAAGTCTTGAAATATGGGCCAAAAGTCATACGGCCCTATACAAGTATACAACACATCACCTCCTACAAGACCCGGCTGGCTCAGTAACAGCCCAAGTCGCTTCATATTTTGCCTGGTAGTCGGGTAACCCGCCAAATATCTCAGGTTGGATATCCCGTCTGAAGTCTAAACCGAGTCAATACTATCCACAAGTAGATTTATAGTATTAATTTGACATGTATATATCTTCTTCTTGTTTGAGACGGAGCGAGGGAGGTAAATTCCAAACAAACCAATATGAAGTCAACGAGCTTTTACCAAGTCTTGTTCGAATCATTCAAAGGGGTTTTCGGGTTTTTTTCCTTATTAGGGGTTTGAATAGGAAGAAGGGGACAATATGCCTCGATTAGTTAACTAATCTGTATATGAATTGAATTAACTTCTTTGAAGATATGCTCAATAATATACGATTCGATACGGAGTATAAGACTACAAGAGATTGAAACAATTTCAACATATGGGAGCGACACCGACACGTACAATTTCTTCCCTCCAGTATCTAAATCGATTAAAGTACGTTTAGCCGACCTAATTCATTGTCAATTTGATTCCAACAATAATTTAAACAAACATCTCCAAATTCTTGGATAATGGTACTCGTATATCTGTATATGTCATTGATAATACCTCTAGAATGCGTGATAACTGATAAGTGGAACAATAGTACTCAAATGGGTAGAACTAATATGGAAGAAAGAAGTACAAAATATTTTTTTTACTACCGTCGAATAGGACTATATATATATATATAAGAAGTAAAGAGTACAACATGCTTCTCCTCATGATTTTTCACATTACAATATTTCATATTTCTAGAACTCGAACATAAAATGAACCTCGTACCAGTTGATCTAAGCGATTAGCAACGGATTAAATTAGAGTGATATGATCTCCCATGTAATAAGGTGTATCCGTCACAAAGTTATAACAAATCAAACATCATTCACATGACTAGATAAGACAAAATCAGAACGCCTTGACTATGGAATATCAAATATTCTGTCTTCATCAACTCAAGTATGGGTGGATTTGGGTGAGTGCATGGGTGAGCGACTGCCCTCAACCAAATCCCAGAAATAAGTACTAAATATGTTTAACTTCACTGATCACAATGGTGATTGTAGTTCATTGGTTCTGGTGCTTTCATTCCTATTTGAGGACAAATAAATGAGTCTCTCGAAGAGAGTATATATTTCCTAGTCACTCTTAAACGAAGCAAAAAAAATTCAAAATCAACGTCAATTTATAAAACAAAACTTGGTTTTCCACCAATTACTTTTACGGTATAAATTCACTTATAAAAAAAATTCAAAATATAAACCGTAAAATTTTCTAAATGCTCCCCCTGTCGGGAGATCCTGGATTCGCCCCTGAACTCAAGTAGATAATATTGAACCCGTTCAAAAATTTGGGTTTGAGAAAAGCATGAATGACCCTGGCCTCGAAAAAAAAAGAAAAAAAAAGAAAGGGAATAGAGACAGGTCGATATTATATAAATGAATGAAGATGCCAACAATTGAGAAAAAGCTAAAAGGAAAACCATAGCGAAGAAAACTGTCATGCTGCTTCTTTTACGCGATGCTGTCAAAGTGTAGTAAAGCAGCTGCTCCTCATCGGTCTTTTTCCTGGGTCAGCCCTTTGTTTTCCGCCTCTACATTTTCATTTATTTATTTATTTTTCTTCTCTTTTCCGGGTTTCTAAGAAAGCCGCATCACCCCCTACATGGCTACATAAACACGATAATTTTCGAGATAGAGGTGACAATTGAGCCAATGTAACTTGGATCATACTCCGTAATGAATTTGAGTCATATGAATTTGAATAAGATTAATGTACACTTTCGAGGTGAATTAGATTGGGGACGGGTTGTTATCATATTGTCAATTATTGATGTGGCCCATTAGGCATTTAGGCCTGTCATTACCGCGTCGAATTACCAATAATTTTTACTCGTTTTAGTTTCTAGGCCGTCCGTCCTTTAATTTTGTGTAACACTCCCGAGTTCAATTTGATGGGTTCAGTCGGGGTTTGAGTTTGTAACATTGATCCTTTGGTTGTATCAAGTGCTTTTTCCAACGGGTCGAGCCAAGCTTCGTGCAGGTGGGTCAAGTCAAGTTTGCCACTACAACATGAGTTACATGACAGGTTAGTTCACTTTACAAACGGAGTTACCCTGTACAAAAGAGTTCAAACGGTGATGTAATAAAGAGCGTCGCTCATGGGGCAAACATGTTGACCAACTCACTAGCAAGGTAGGTATATCCGTATAAAGGAGCTTATTAGCTAACAACTCACGAACTGATAGTCTATAAAAGGTGATACTCAAGATTGAGTTTGAATTTTGTTAACGTATCAATCCTCGCAATTTCATTTACATCCCCAACAAAATAATAACTCCGTACTCCGTATTCAAAATAGACACAATTATAAAATACCAATTAAAATCGATAATTTATGAAGTACTCCGTATATATTAATGTTATCTAGTGTATTTATACTCTTTTTATTTATATTTAATTTATATAAACTTAAAAGGATTGCAAGGAAACTGACTTTCTCTAGGGAAGATATATAAAGTGATTGTGTTTTTGAGGGCAATATATATAAAGTGATACTCCGTAGTTAGATTTGATTTTGGCAACGACGTGGATATTCTGCAGCACAATACGCCATACCAACGCCAACGCTAGGAGGTAGAACCAATAAAGATTTCTTTTTCGATTCATCCCTGGAGTTGAATACCTCATCCAAGAATTGTTTTATAATAAAATTAAGAAAAAAGAGAAACAATTTTCATGCTGGGGAATCGAGTTAGTAGTAAAAGATAGTACTCGCTACCCCAAACTTGAAAAAAGTGATTAAAATTATCGACTTTAGATAACCCAAAGCTCGTAAAATTGATACCATTTTAAATATAGTAAGCAAATATGATGAACTTGTTACCCAAAATTTCGATTATGGATTCGCCCCTCCTACGAACACCCATAATTATACTCCGTACTTTAGTCTTTATACACCTACAGCCCTACACCTACATTTCCTCAAGATATTTCTATTTCAAGCTTCAAATAATTCCAAATACGTATGCCCAGGCCAAATTGTTTTATGAGACCATTTCATCGTATTTATCTATTTTTTATTTTGCGTGTATTATTCATTATTCCTTCCCATCTATTCAATTTTTGATGTAGGTTTTTTCACCACTTTTAAGAAAATTAGTAAAAGTAAAGATATTACTAACGAGCCTTTACTCAATCCTAACGAAAATAACGTCACTTTTCCAATTTTACCCTCTCCATAATTTAACCTAACTTGTAATTTTCTCTCTTCTTTTTTGTCTCTTTACCTCCCCAATTTCTTTAATCAACGAACTTTTTCGAATTCGATTGTAAATTTTAATTCAATTATTAATGAAGTAATATCATTGTAATTAATTATTTAATTAACCGATTTATATTTTGCAGGGTTTAATTAACTTTTTAAATTAGGGTTAGAGATTTAGGGTTTTAGGGCATCAATAGTATATCTTGATATTGTAATTTTTTTTTCTTTTCATGTAATTTTTTTAATTCAGTTTTTTAGTATCTTATTTTTCTTCATTTTATTATGTCAAATTAAACTTAATTAATTGTGTTTTGGGTGGTGTTTGTTGGTGTTTTTGGTGGTGGTGGTTGTTGGTGTTGATGGGTGGTTGAATTTATGTTTTTTTTTATAAAGAAAATCAATTTGGGTGAAATGACAAGGACAAATTGGTAAAATGTCGTTAGGACTGAGTAAAAGTTCGTTAGGAAAAAGCACGACCCTATTGGTAAATCAAATAGTTTTATGGATCCACCAAACTTAAAGTAAGTACAAAGTAATGACATTTAGAGAAAGGATAATTGAATGGACGAGAGAGAAGTTATTTATTTTCATTTTCGATAAGTTTGTGTTATGCTTATGTAAACAAGCGGATTTTGTGTTTGTCCGAATTTATCCATTGTCCTTTCTTTCAACTTTTATTCAAAGTAATACGGACTATTGAATAAGGCAGATGGAATATTACGAAGTGGTAAAAATTGGAACTAAACGTAGTCTCATTTATAGTGATAATTTACCGTACATATTTGTTGAGTTTTCTCTCACTTTCAAGTTTCACCTCAGTCACATGTTATAGAACGATCTTTATTGGAGATTAACTTTCAAATTTAGATGTGATACACAGATACACCGTGTGTAGCTCTACTGAAAAACGATCTTTTATTAATTTTATTGAGAGACCAATTATAAATGATGATAACAGTGGTACAAAACTTATAAAAATATATACGCTTAACCTAAAAGAGTATACACATACTATAAATGTGATACGGAGTACATTTGTTATAAAAAACGGTACAAATAAAGACATGAAGTGGTAATGACAAGTGGTCTTTCAATAATTTACAGAGAGACCGTCTCTCTATAAACTTTGTACTTTTTGAAATACTCGTATTTCATACGTATTACCTGTTTTTTTTAAATCGAGTTTACCCTACAGTACTCTGTAGTACTTTATACGAGCCACCCCAAATTTATATGACGGGTACAAAACGAATTAAACGTTTTGATATTTTTGAATGGAATCCAACCTAAAAACCCGAAACTAATTTCTATCCCAACACATAGAGAAATGAGAAATCCTCGTGAGACGGTTTCTCATAAAAACTTATGAAATGACAATTATACCCTTGTAATACTATTCCATTAGACCTCAACTTGTGGGTTTGTACCCTTTGTGAAAAAATAGAAGGTCCTATCACCACCAAAAGCCTGTGTTCCCTCCTTCTGTACTCTCTACTGCTGTGCTTTTGTAGTTTTGTCTGCTGCTCTAAAATCTCCACCCCTTAAAACTCTCCCAAGCACACAAACCCCAACATTTACACAATTTCTGCTGAATTATGGGTTAGTTTAATTGATTTAGGGTTCTAAACAAAAAAAAAAGGGGGGGAAATTTCTTTGAATTTTTATGATGAATTATTGATTGACTAGTAGTAGCAGCAGCAGTAATTAATGGAAATGGTAGTGGTAGAATTGCATGGCAGGTATTCAGAGATTTGGCAGAAAACCCAGTTGTTGCAGCAGAAGAGAGAGATTTTTCACTACTACCAACTTCTTCTTCAAAATCTTTGTATTTTTATCCACTTGTTTCAAATCTGAGTTTAGTTTAACTAATTTGAAAAAAAAACACACAAAAAAAAGAAAACAATCATCCAAAACTGGAAGACCAAAATCACACCCTGGATCCTCAGAAGAATCACCATCTTCAACAATTTCACCATCACAATTCCAGAAATGTAGCTGCAGATAATGATGAAGATGATGATGGTGGTGGTGGTGGTGGTGGAGGTGGTGAAGGTAGGGATACGCCTCACTTTTCACCGCAATTTGAGAATTCTTACCAAACCCACCATTTTTACCTTGAGCAGGAAAGTGGGCATCAGTTCAGGGAGCTGTACTCGCAATTTGGTGCACAGAACTGTGAACCCATTTCGGAAAATCAACAGCAGGGTGCGAGGAAGAGGGCTTATTTGCCGTCTTCTTCCGAGGGCACGGAAGGTGTTCGACGAAATGTCGCAGTGAAGAATTCTGCTGAAATGGATCTGTCTTTTGGTGGGCAGTCTCAGGGGGAGGTGGAGGGTGTTGGGGTTGGGGTTGAGGTTGGGGCGGTGTCGGCTAGGGCGGCATTGAGGAGGGCGGGGATGGGGGAGATTGTGGAGGTTCAAGGTGGGCACATTGTTCGGGCTACGGGTCGAAAAGATAGGCATAGTAAGGTTTGTACTGCTAAGGGTCCAAGGGATAGGAGGGTGAGGCTTGCAGCTCATACTGCAATTCAGTTTTATGATGTGCAAGATAGGCTTGGGTATGATAGGCCTAGTAAAGCTGTGGACTGGTTGATTAAGAAGGCTAAGGCTTCTATTGATGAGCTTGAACAGTTGCCTGCTTGGAGTCCTACTACTATGAACATGTTGAGTAGCTCTACGAGGCGGAGAGGAAAGGGTTCTGGTGCGGGTAAGGCTGCGGAATTGGGTGAGGAAGGTGGTGGGGGTGGTGATGAACAGCAACAACAGCAGCAGTTGTATGGTAATGCAGATGGTTCTGGTTCTGGTGTTAGTTTGCTGCCTCCTTCACTAGATTCAGATGCTATTGCTGATACTATTAAGTCGTTTTTTCCAATGGGTGGTGGGGTGAGTGTGGCGTCTTCACGGCCGCAAATGCAGTTTCAGGATTATACTCGTGGTGGCGGTGGTGGTGATGGTGGTGGTGGTGGTGGTGGTGGTGGTGGTAGTGGTAGGCAGAGTCAGGACTTGAGACTGTCGCTGCAGTCGTTTCAGGTTCAGGACCCGATTATGATGCATTCACATAATGAGCATCAGAATTCGGTGTTTGGTGGAGCCGCTCCAGTTGGGTTCGAAAACCCACATGTGGGTTGGGCTGAGAGCCAGCATCAGCCCAGCCCAGAACTCGGGCGGCTCCATAGGCTGGTAGCTGGCTGGCAAAATCAGCACCATAACTCCAATATCGACCAACACCATCACAGTGGCAGTACTGCCGGTGTTGGTCTTGGTTCTGGTGGCGGTGGCAGTAGTGGTGATGTAGGTGGTGGTGGGTTTATGTTTAATCAACCCCCATTACTGCAGCCGCTGTTTGGTGGCCAGCAAAGCCAATATTTTACTCAGAGGGGACCCCTTCAGTCCAGTAACACGCCCCCGATCCGTGCTTGGATCAGTGACCCTTCGATCGCTACCTCAAATGAGCATCTTCAAGCGATTCCAATCCACCCGCAAGGCTATTCGAGCCTTGGATTTTCCTCAGGTGGTTTCTCAGGGTATCACTTTCCTGCTCGGATTCAGGGCGAGGAGGAACACAGCGGTGATCTCAAACCATCATCTGTGTCCTCCGGTTCTCGTCATTGATTCCAGCTTCTCGAAGACTCTCCCATTCTGCCTACATTAATGTCTACAGGTGAAACTTCTGTTGTCCAAGTTCGCCTGCAAGACGGCCACATACATTGGATTTGTCAGTGTTAACTTCTGTTCTGTTTTTGGGCTTGCAGGGTTAGTTTGCAGTTTCATTGGTACAGTAAATTGTATCCAAATGGGGGAGTTTCCGGTTGCTCAATCAATGGCGCTTTTATTCTATGGGAAGATTATATCTGATGAAAGCTGTTCAGGTTATCCTTTACCATTAAGTTCAATTTTCTTAGCTGTTTCCATGTTGGAGCTATTTTCCTATGTTCTATTCTTGTGTAGTGTCTAGATGAGCTCACACAGTTCATCACCTGTTTCCTTGTTGTAGCTATTTTCCCATGTCATATTATTGTGTAGTTTTTAGATGAGCTATTTGAACTCGAGCCCAACTTTGTTGTAACTGCAACTGTACCTCCACAAATCCGACTATGAATTATGCTATCCTAGTGTTGTATGTTTGTCACCTGTTACTGTCTTGGTTGATCAACTTTTTTGGGTGATAATTGAATTTGGTCTCGTCTAATTTTGTCTGTGTTTGTTTTCGGGTACCTTTTTACCGAAAAGCTAGTACTACTATAATAGAAATTCAATTACATTCAAGTTGGTTGTCAGTTGGGTATTTTTTTGGGTTTAGATATATCTCGAGTGTATTTCAGGTATTTCATGTGTGGATCAAGTCATTTAAGATAAGGTGATTACGAGAGCCGAGTGTGTGACAGGACCTAAACTATTTAGTTAGAAATCCAATTATGAGATTGATAAAGAATTACTACATTACTTGAGTAGTTTGCCAAAATTGTTGCTTCTCTAATTTCTACTCTAGCTTGAAATAGAATGGTCCTGCTTGAAGCAGGTTGTAGTAGTAAATAAAACAAGAAAAGAATGCTAAAGAGGAGTTGATCTTTTTTGTAACATGCTAGATCATTGCTTGTGATTTTGTCAGCAATTGATGATAACTCCACACGTCGTTTTCGACAGACAAGTATCGATGTCTCTACCTAAACTCCATATATGTGAGTAATGTGACCCCCTCTTGTTTATAATTAATTACTCCTTCAAAGTTTAGAAAATATCCTGCATTCAGTAGAAAATGCTGGTGCTGGTGTATAGCTGACCTTTTACTTCCTCTGGATTATAACCTCTTTAGTACATGACCTACATACATAAATGTCACCTCATAGGTCCATTGCATCTTTCATTAAGAGCAAGCCAAGCCAAGTAGGGTAGCACTATCACTCTGAGTTGTAAGTATAAAAGACCTTCATTGCCTTCTACTGCACATTTCTACCCTAAATTCTTGGTCATTGCTCAATTTGAGCAGAAACTTAGATGTATTTGCCCGGTTTCATCTTTCCGTTTGCATCTAACTTCCTTAAATGACCAACACCCTTTTATTGAGACCTACTAGCTTTGACCTTTCACCTTAGTGAAACAAGGTAAGTACTCTTAAGATTTTAGGAATCAAAAACGATATTAACATGTGGACTAGATGGTTCGGCTGGATACATGCAGCCTAATCGTTGTAACTAGACCTGACAAACGGGCGGGTCAATTGGACATAGGTTTTTTGAACTTGGGTCATTTTCGGGTGTGATACTAAAATTTAAACCTCAGGTCCAACTCGGGTCTTCAGTTCGGGAGTGGGGTTAGGTTATTGTTTACGTGCACTACACCCCCGTGGCTATCACGGGACAACCCTTGATGAAAATTAGGATTAGGATATAAAAAAAACTTGGGACCTAGAATAATGCAAAAGGGCATGCAAGTTGAGATGAAGGTGAATAATGATGAATGAAGGAGAGATGGTCTGCTACTATGAATGTAAATCTAAGGGGGTGTTGTTAAAAATGTTTGATAGTGTATGGATGAGTGAGTGAGTGAGTCTAGCTGGAAATTTTGTACTACAAGTAATGATGAATCACACTTACACTTGCCTTTCTCTTTGGCTTTGGCTTTGGCTTTGTATTGAGAATGGGACATTTGCTAGATGGTTGTTGGAACTTATTTATGGTCGGGTGACAACCACAGTCCACTGAGGCAGGCAACCAGCACTGCACAGGCTGCTATAAATTCATTTTCTGACCAATCATTCAATTTTCATTTCTCATTTCTCATTTTTTTATTTATTTTAGTACTGGAGTGAGTATATATTTTTTGTCATAATTCAAAACATGAGTATAAGAGCTAAGCTATTGGAATCCTCACACGAGACCGTCTCATCCTCATCAGTAACCAACCATGAAGATAAAAAAAAATGACGTGTTGATTGGAAGTCGTCAGTCAAGTTTGATAGATTTCAGTTTTAATACCGTTGCCATACCAATATACACCCTGCATACTGATTGTATTTCATATTTTCATAGATATATACTCGCTCGTATGTATATCGGTTTTTGTTACCGCTTTGATGAATGACTGACTATAAGCGTACGGGTGAGGGTGAGGGTGAGACGGTGTGGTTGAACAAGTTTGGTTAATGTTATTGTTAGCTGCTGATAATGAGGTGGACAGTTGAGAAAATGCATGAAAGAAGCCTTATGAATCCGTGCATGTGTCGAGAGGTACAGAAGATGAATGAACGAGTGAGGGAGGGGAGGGGAGGACGAGGACGAGGAGGGTTTCATTCATTCTCATAGGGAAAGGGAAAGGGAAAGAGAGAGGACGTACAGTTCCAGGATTGATATGATATCTTGTGTAGGGTTGCTGCCTGTACTCACTCACTCACTCAGGTCCCCCACCCCCTTCTCCCTTCTCCCTTCTCCCTTACCCCTTCCCTTCAAAGTTTTTATGTATGTGGAGTAGTATGTAATGTGGTGGTGGGGTGTTACTTTTGATTGCCATGTGACTTCCATCTATACTACATGCTTCCTTCTTACCAATTTATTGATGTTCGAGATTACTGGGTCGGTGTCGATATTTGGTTCATGCCCGTCTCTCTTCACACTAAAACGTGTCAAATATCACCAAACTTAGGATTAGATAGGTAGGGCGTTTTTTTTTTTTTTTTTGTAAGTGCCTAGGCACATGGCTTTTGTCTTATCTGTTCTAATAATTTTGACACAGGTATATCGGTTTTAAGTTTAATAGGAGGCAGGCAGGCAGCATATACATGTAGTGAGATACTACTACTGTGTAATGTAATGTCAGTTAAACTTAGTTGTGAAAAGATAGTAGAAGTAGTACAAATGTTAGGCTTGTCAATTTTGGTACGATTAGTTATGAAACTTTCTATTCAACCTTACCTGTTTACCTGTATAGAGGGGTACTACATAGGTTGGATATGAGCCACTTTGATTGTGAAAACACTCATTGAGTTGCTCAAACTGTACTTTTTCTGATTTCTGAGTCACTCATCAAACTTACATTTTACAAGATTGAGGGGTCAATTTCAGCTGGTTTCAGTTCCGGTTTTTCGCTACTAGTCGTCAGACGGCCTCAGCAATTATTGACCCTACAAGCCTCCCCCATCTTCCCGAGTCACACATCGTGGACCATTGCGACTAGACTTGGCAAAGTTGACCCGAGACTTGAACGTGACTTCGAAACCCAAATTTACGCAACCCGATTGTCCGGAGCAAATGACCCAATACAACCTTACTCCAAATGAAGCAACCCGACCCGAAAACAAAATGCTGCGACGGTTGACTCACTTGTTACGTTTAGTTATGAGTTGCGACTTATGACCCACCAAATAAACCGTCATTGATCTCCCCAAGGCGTCCCTTCTCTGTGTTGTGGCTTGAGCCTTCTCGATCCACCCTAACCACCACTTTGCGTCTCAATATCTGTCATTTCCAACCGCATTAGGCGGCTAGGCTTGCTCTTTGTACACCCTAGACCTTTCGGTACTGACCCAAGCCGTGCTCTAAGTTTTGACTAGTTTATGCTTATCTAACGGAATAGCCGGATAGGGTTCAAGGTGCTTATCTAATGTATCTCTTGTGTCAACAAAGAGATCGTTATCACTTGAACTCAACCCTATATCACGCGAAAGAAACAAAATTCGAACCCATCTGATATGCTTAGAACAAGACTTGGGAATCCTATATCCCCATCAAACTCAAGATAGATTGACCCGTTTTACCCTTAAATAGGTACCATATTTTAGACTTGAACCAGCTCGTTTCCCTTCGGTTCAACTTAGTTTCAACTGAAAGAAGCAAGGCCTGAAACACTCAACAGTTGTCAGTCTAGTACGGAGTAATAGTTGAATCAGCATGAGGTCGGCGTGTACTATTTCCGAGATAGGCCATACATGGTATGTACTTGACCCGTTTCTTATTTACGAAGGTAGGTGGGTATATATTTGCAATAAACTGTACAACGTACAATCTATGCTTCATGTCGTCTAGACGTCTAGGCTCTAGTATCTCTCTCCCCATCTTCAATTCAATTCACCCGTTGTAAGTTGGAAGTAGTATATATATATATGTACAAACCATGCTTTACTATACCTTAGTACTATGCATGTCTTCTATCTCATTTGATTCCTCCTCTTTTAATACGCCAACCATTTATTGCTGTTTGAAGTACATTACCATCATTATATATACGGAGTAGTATGTTGTTTTATTTTATTTTTTTCAAAAAAAATTGCGGTTTATTAATTTCGTACTTTGATATTCAGGCCTATTACTTCTTGTATCTCCGAGGTGGAAAAAAATCGAAAATGGAACAAAACTCACAAATGGGGATACGAGTAATGTTTTAACCAAATGATAACTAATTTTATACTCCGTATTTCTGAGCTTTATGATATTTGATGTAAACATTTTAAGCTCAATCACGTAAATGTAATTAAAACAAATTGTTCATATAATAAATTGTCATGAAAATTGAAAACATTAAAATACATTTGAGGTTGATTAAATTGAGTGAGTGGTGATGTTAGCTTTGAACTTTTGAAGGTCTATGGACTCAAATTTGTTTGCATTAAACAGATGTGCCCATAAGTAAGTGGACTCAGCCCAGCCCACCCCACCCCACTTATGATTGAAAGTTGGTGATATAGCCCAAACACAAAACATTCTTTTCGCCTGCAACACGGTTTTGCACATACAAAAAAAAAAAACTCAGCAACACGGTTCCACGATAATTTTAACCTCTCACACTTTAGTGGTCGCTAATTCAGTACTCCGTAATCATTTGGGTCATGTTCAACTTTTTTCCAGTTCAACTAAGTCCTAAGACATTCTTTTTTTCTCGCTACTTCAATCCAATTCTTTTTTTTTTTCTTTTTTTTTTGCCATCAACTTCAGTCCAATTCAATTCAACATAACGTAAGAAATCTCACCGTAACAATTACCGTGAGACGGTCTTTTTTTTTTTTTTTGGTGAAAGTGAGAGTAACTTATACTATATTAAGTCAATTTCCGTCAATGCGAGAAACGCATCCGGAAAAGAAGTTAAGTATATAGACTCCTCATCACTTCTCGGACAAAGACGGGCAACATGGTGTGCAAATGTGCAATTGTGTTTCCCTCGTGTTTCACGTGTGACCAAAAACATTGAACAAAAAGAGATCTAAAAGATAAGAGATCCTCAACCAGTAAACCAAATACCGTACGATCTCCTCTCTAGAGTCTAGACGTACGATCTCACCTCTCTAGACGGTCTCATCAAACAATCAATCCACTCATTGATTTATCGACACGGATCATACACGGGCTGGCTGCACTCTTCACACTCCAGAGTTGAGTTCATACATACAATCGTGAAGTTAACTAATCAAATCCTGAAAAAATAGCTATAAATTCAATTAATCATCACATATAAATATAGCAATTAATCATCGTTATCCCCAAGATTCGATCTAACAGTCATCCTCCCTATTACCTTTATCTACACTCACTCAACAGTCACCAACTCACCACTTTTGATACATAATCATGATTTATGAATCGAATTGATTCACCCCTATAATCAAAAACACAAAACTAATCAAATCCCAATTCACAAATCAACCCCAATTGAAAACCCATCTCAATGAAATTCCAAAAAATGGGGACGAAAACGATCATATGCGCAATTTCGCTCACCCTATTAATCGCTACCGTCGTCGCGGCGGGGAGAGCCACCGTAGACGTCGGTTCCGGCGGCGGGGTGATCAATAACAGATACCATGAAACGGGTTCGGGTTATATCCGACTACCAAGTGTGAAAGCGATGTTTTTAGCAGGTGAAGGTGAAGGTGAATGCGAGCAAACGTATGGGTTTTTGCCATGTACAACAACGGTGATAGGGAACATGTTTTTGATATTGGTGTATGGGTATCTGATGTTCATGGCTGCAACTTATTTGTCAAATGGAAGTGAACTTTTGTTGGAGATTTTGGGTCCAGGTGTTGTGGGTGGACTCTTTCTTCCTATTCTTGGTGCTCTTCCTGATGCCATGCTCATTCTTGGTAATCAATCTTTCCTTTTTTTTTATGAGACGGTTTCACGGTAATTTTATGGATTAGATTTGTTGGGTTTTTATGCAAATTATGGCTTTGTATGATGTATTGTGTTGATAATTTTGAATTATGGATATATTATGCTTTGGAGTTGTTCACAAAAACTCGTATGAGATTGTCACACGTAATTTTATGGATTAGATTTGTTGGGTTTTTATGCAAATTATGGCTTTGTTTGATTAGAAATGTTAATCTCCATGTTTTTGTTGATTGATTCATTTTGAATTATGGATATAATATTAGTATATGCTTTGAGGATCAATGCAACTCTAATTTTGAATTTTATGATGTTGTTTTGGTTGGAAATTTGTTATTATATTGTAAATCATGCTTTTGTAGATGATACTCCATTATATGTATGATAATTGATGTTGATGTTGATGTTGTTTGGTTGGAGATTTGTGTGGTTTTTTTTTTATGCAAATTATGTTTTTGTTTTGATAAAACAAGAGTCACTCTCGATTTTGGTCCTACTTGGATAGTTGGATTGCTTATTGTTGAAATTTGGATTGGGTTTCCGAATGTTGTGCTGTCGCTTGCGTTGATGAAAGGAGATTGCTTACATTCCGGCCTGTTATGCTTTAGACTGACTTAATGAAATTCATGCACAAATTTAATTGTCTTGAAACTACGAGACTTATTCGTAGGTTTAAGCTCTTTTCCATTATACAGTAAACATTATAGGTGGTTAAAGATGATGTATGAAATCACTTATTATCAAGCATATATTTCTTTGTTCCCAGTTTCTGGCCTATCTGGAAGTGCGGCAGAGGCTCAAGATCAAGTATCAGTTGGGATGGGACTGCTCGCTGGTTCAACGGTGATGCTTCTTACTGTTATATGGGGAACTTGTATTTTAGTCGGCAAGTGCGATATGGATGGTCCCATGGCACTTGATGAGACCGACACTAAAGGATTTAGCTTGCAAGGTAGACATCATTTTTAGTACGAGTAGTAATTTTCTTCAACATTAAAGAAGTCATTAATTAATTTTCGACATCTGGTAGCCTAAAGATGAACAGTGAATGGACAGACAGACTAACAGATGATCGGAAATGTTTTTCTCTCTGTCTTCAGGTTCCGGCGTTTCTACTGATGTATGGACTAGCTATGCTGCAAGGATCATGGCATTTTCCGTATTGCCATTTCTAGTTGTACAGTTGCCACAAGCACTTAGTTCAACTTCTGGGAGACACCTCGCTGTCTTGATTTCGCTCATCATCTCTATTCTACTACTCATTAGCTATTGTGTATATCAGGTAATCCTGCTTTAAAAAAGAAAGAATAATCGTACGAGTGAGCAAAAAAACCCGGGTTGGGTTACTCCAACTATTATCCATTTTTTTCTCATTTTTTTATATGTTATTCAGTTTTTTTTTGTCGATGCCTGGAAGTTGAAGTTACGTAGGTCGAAAGAATTTCAAATTCTTGTTTTCGAAAATAAGTTGCAGTTTTGATAGTGTATCCTGTTTTGAGAGAGCGGCTTCTGTTCTTTTGGTGTCAATTTTGTGACAGGTCTTCCAACCTTGGATTCAAGTGAGAAGGCTCGACTATGTGAAACACAAGCGTGTCATGACCGGATTTCTTAAACATTTGAAGAAGCATGCTCTTGGAAGACTCTGCAATCATGATGGGAGCCCTGACCGCGCAGTTATCGAAAAGTAAGTTTCATTTCTTCTGTTTCCTATAGCTTCACAGAGGAAGAAGACAAACAGTATAGGTTAATCTTTATTTTTTGATCTAATTATTTCAGGATTTTTCATGCAATCGACCTCGATGGTGACAACCATCTCTCAAAAGCGGAACTTAGAGCATTTGTGATTGGGATGCGTCTCGATGGGATCAGTCTCGGAGAAGAGGATATTGCCAATAAAGTGCTTAAAGAATTTGATACTGAGCGACAAGACGATAAAATCGATCTAGAGGAATTCACCATGGGAATCTCAAAGCTACTCTCCCTTGTGAGAGGTGACGGGAATACTCATCGCAATGCTGATACAATCAAATATATAAATCAATATGACGAGGTGAGTAATCTACTAGGCTAGTACGGAGTAGTACTTTACATAAAGTCACTTTTCTGACATCCGAAGTTCCATTATCCAGGAATCAAAACTCGAGCACTTGCTGTTGGGTGATTCTAACGAGGAGGGTGGGGAAGAAGTCGAGAATCCAACGAAAACAACCATCAAAGCAGTATTATTCTTAATACTCGGGACATTGATCGCTGCTGCATTTGCGGATCCTCTTGTCGATGCTGTGGATAATTTTTCAACCGCAACCAGCATTCCTTCCTTCTTTATCTCATTTATCGCCCTGCCTCTTGCAACTAACTCCAGTGAAGCTGTATCCGCTATCATCTTTGCTTCAAGGAAGAAAAGAAAATCTGCATCCCTAACTTTCTCCGAGGTTGGTCCCTTTTTTTTTTGTCTTAAAGTTATAATTTTCCGAAACCTCACTGTATAACAAATGTAAATATGTTAGCTTTGTATTTAAATATATTTGACGATGCATTTTCCTGCAGATATACGGTGCTGTAACAATGAACAACGTCCTATGTCTGTCAGTATTCTTGGCATTAGTGTACGTTAGAGGGTTGAGTTGGGATTTCTCTTCGGAAGTGCTCGTTATTTTCCTGGTGTGCATCATAATGGGCTTACTCGGAAGCTTCCGGACTTCATTCCCCTTATGGACGGCTTCTATCGCGTTCTTCCTCTATCCGTTTTCTCTGGTTCTTGTTTACGTCCTGGATTACATCTTCGGCTGGTCATAGATCTTCATGTCATCGTTGCTTAATGACGGGTATTTAACTTATTTCTCGTTCGTTCCTTTTGATGTGAATCTCGGATCTCAATGCGATTATAGTGGAGAGTTGTTATCTTACATAGAGTATATGATGGAGTATATCGTTTCACTCTTAAAGTACCTGAACTTGAATCTACTGTATTTTCATACTTTTTGAATAAATCTATACTATAGTATTTTCATCTTCTTTGAATAATTTTGGCACTATGAACTGTAGTCTGTAGGGTTCGTCTCTAAATATGATTTCCAGTTTCTACTACTTCTTTTCTTTTTCTTTCTTTACTTGTATAAAAAGAGGGAGGGGGACTTCATGGAATCATGGGTTTTGCGTAACTTTCCTCTTCCCAAAATGTCCCCCACTTATGCTATCTTCAACTTTGCTAGCTTTGTTAGGTTAATAGGTTATTACTCCCTCCGAGTTTCTATTTTTGTCTCTCTCCTTTTTTAACTGTTCCACGCCGTCAAGGGTGTGGTTCACATTTACTCTCCAATTTCTTGAGTTACTCATTTTCCTTCTTTATTTTTCACCCAAAAAACTTTTGAGACTATAATAGAAACTCGGAGGGAGTATATTTTTTAGTTTGAGCGAATAGATCATTTTCTTCATAAAAAGTCATACGACATCTACAACTTATATCGAAATTGAACGGATAGAATACTACTCCCTCCGATTTTTTATTATCTTCCCCTTTGGTTTTGGGGAAGAAAATAAGGGTGTAGGAATGTGTGGTTCAAAATAAAAGAAGGAAGAGAGAGAAATGTGAGGGTGATTCTAGACCACATGTTGATGGCCCAAAATAGAAATAGAGAAGAAAAGATGTTTCAGCCCAATAAGAAAATAGGGAAGATAATAAAAAATCGGAGAGAGTATAAAATTTGAGTGAAATAAATTCTCGTTAAAGATCTCTTACTATGATTTTGATCTTTGCTTTCAACAACTATTTAATGATAAAACTTTTCACAAGAGGGTCTTTGGATCTTTCTAGGTTTTGAGGAGAATCGATTTCATCTAACCTAATAGATTGTAGTCGGTCGTCAGTCTGACATAAATTGAGATCCCATATTCCGAGGCGATCTTTATGAATAGAACGGAGGTGGTATGTTTTAACGCAAACCGGAATGCGAGGACCTCAGCTTGACATTGCAGAACCCACCAAGTAGTAATCTTAAAATGACACATTGTAATGCTGTAATAATTCACTCTCAAGTCAAGAGTCTCAAGACGACCATCCCCAAGTAAGGTGGACGGGGAGGTTATGTTAAACATCAATTAAGCAAATAATTAGCATGACCCAAGGGAGGAAAAGGTCATGGAATGACCCAAGGTCATGACTTTCACTTTTTCCATGACCTTACATGTGGCACATTATTATTGGTTGGCACAATTAATAAGGTGAAAAAGTTGAGAAATGATTTGGGTGGTGACACTAGGTCGTGACCTTCTGGATGGAAGGGTCAAGATAAATAAGATAATATTAAGAGGAAAAAAGGGTGGTGACCTAGTTAACTTAACACTTGCTTGGGGATGGTGAATCTATCCTGCATTATCATTTTGGCCACAATAATTAATATCAATACCAATTTTCAACCCCCATCCTTCTCTTATCTTCTTCCTGCAACCAATACCACTTCCTCTTAAGACTCTTCTTTAGTTGTTGATTTTTCTTCGCCACTTTGTTGCTTGACTTAGTGTGACTTTGATAATTGCGGACAATTCAAGACCATATATACCGTGTGCTGAGATTCCACTTGAGAGTAGTTCGAGATATTGGGGGCCTGTCAGGGTTCAAACTCGTGAACTCAACCAAAACCTTAAGGCGATGGTCGAGATCCGTTTATATTCTATTAGGCAGCCCCCAATATCTCATATGATATGATCTACTTGAACCATTTCAAAGGCAAGCTCTAAACTTCCACAAACACCTACTACTTCCTCTTTATACACATCACATTATATTTACATTCATCCAACAATGGCCTTTGTTATCATAATAGCAGTGATTATGGTCAGTCCATGCACCCTATCCTTATCATTTGCCCAGAATGAGGAGGAGGATAAGTTGCAGCATTTCACCTTCAACGGATTTCAGCAGGCCAGACTTCGGCTCGACGGTGGGGCCACAATACACCAAAACGGTCTGTTACAGCTAACCAACACCTCCAAACAGCTGACTGCTCACGTCTTCTTCCCCTCCCCTCTCTCCTTCAACTCGCCCTCCTCTCTCTCCTTCTCCACCACCTTCGCTTTCGCCATGTTCCCCCAACTCCAACTCATCAGCGGCCATGGAATCGTCTTCTTCCTTTCCCCTTGCATGGATTTCCACCTGGCTGCACCAGGAAAGTTTTTCGGCCTCTTCAACGTCTCCACCACCGGAAACTCCTCCAACCACTTGTTCGCTGTTGAGCTGGATACAATCCAGGACATTGAGTTTGGGGACATTGACAGCAATCATGTCGGGATCGATGTCGACAGCCTCGTCTCCAATGCATCTGCCTCCGCAAGCTATTTCTCCGATTCTGAAGGAATCAATAAGAACTTGAGTCTTATCAGTGCTAACCCATTTCAGATATGGGTTGATTATGATGATAGAGATATGGAGGTTAAGGTAGCTATGGCTCCTTTGGGTTTCCCTAGGCCTAGTAAGAACCTACTATCCTCTCGGGTGGATCTTTCCAGGGTCGTCAAGGACTCTATGTACGTTGGATTCTCTTCGTCTACTAGTGTGGTTGCTAGCAGCCATTATTTGCTTGGTTGGAGCTTTAGACAAGGTAGGATAGGCCGAATTTCTTCGAGCCTAGACTTGTCAAAACTTCCTTCACTTCCTCATTTTGGGAAGCGAAAGCGACTCGGCCTAGGCTCCATAATCTTGCTGACAGCGGTGTTGACTGTGCTGGTGATGGTGGGTTTGGTGCTTTACATGAGATGGAGGAAGAAATACGAGGAAATCTTTGATGACTGGGAGAAGGAATATCGGGTTCAAAGAATCTCGTACAAGGATCTCTACAAAGCTACCAAAGGGTTCCAAGAGAAGGAGGTTTTAGGATGTGGAGGTTTTGGGAAGGTCTATAAAGGGACATTGCCTTCTACCAAAACCCAAGTTGCCATCAAGAAAGTGTGTCATGGTTCGAGTCAGGGGATGAGGGAATTTGTGGCCGAAATTGGGTGTTTGGGGAGATTAAGACACCGCAACTTGGTGCAGCTCCTCGGGTATTGCCGGAGGCAGGGGCAGCTGATCTTAGTCTACGACTACATGCCCAATGGTAGTCTTGACAAGTACCTATACAACGTGGAGGGGAAACCGAGTCTCTCGTGGGTAGACAGGGTTAAGATCATAAGGGGTGTGGCCGTGGCACTAGTGTACCTTCACGAGGAGTGGGAGCAAGTTGTGATTCATCGCGATGTTAAACCCAGTAATGTTTTGTTGGACTCGAGCATGAATGCGAGACTAGGTGACTTTGGGCTAGCTCGGCTGTACGACCATGGTTCCAACCCACAAACCACCCATGTCCTTGGGACAATCGGGTATCTTGCACCCGAGCTTAGTAGAAAGGGGAAGGCAACTACGAGCACGGATGTCTTCTCTTTCGGGATGTTCGTCCTTGAAGTGGCTAGTGGAAGGAGCCCGGCATGCCCTGAGCCCGAGGGCAACAACGCACACAAGTATCTGGTTGATTGGGTGTATGATTGTTGGAGAAGAGGTGTGGTTGGAGATATAATTGACCCAATGCTGTTGTCACAAGACCACATTGTCAGCCTTGAAGAAATGGAGCTACTTGTGAAATTGGGCATGGCTTGTGCACATCCAAGGTCAGAAGCACGGCCTAGTATGAGACAAGTTGTGCAAATCTTGGATGGGAATGCTAATCTGCTTGGAACATACACTACCTTATGATGCCAGACCTGTGGACTCGTAGTCGCCCGCTAGACTAATCCTATGCAACAACCATTGTCGTTTAATTAGTATCCTACTTAATTCGGAGTAGTTGAAACCAGAATATACGTACATATTCTTATTTTCTTACGTTATAATGGTGCTATTTGTATATGATTATGATGCTGTTTACATCGTAATAACCTATATATCGGTATTTATATCGTGTTTTCTCATTAACGATAATCAAGCAATTAATAATGCTTTGTGCCTCTTTCTTTTTTTCTGATATACTATTCTTTTTTGCAACCTTTTTCATGTTGATGTAGGGCTTGATATTTGGTCAAGTAGTTTTTCCACTGTGCCACGTTGGTGACTAAATGAAGTGTATTGATGTTTATATATACGGAGTACTTCACTGCTCTTTCCTTCTCAAACTAGTAATGCGTAAATGTCGCTGTGGTTCGTTGTGAATCATGGAGGCCCTGACATGGTTCGGCCAAGTGCGTGTTTCCTTTGTTGTATCTGTAGACTGCTTCCCAGGAACTGCAAAGTTACAGGAAAATCATAAGCATGCATAAAAATCGGGCCGGCTAAGTCTACATTAATTTCCTAATATAAATAATAGGATTAGATTTTATTTCCTTATGCAATTAAGAATAGTTTTATTTTCCTTACATAGTGTCGGTTTCCTATTGTGTTTAGCGACAACGAAAATTGTAATGATATGATCGTGAGTCGGGTTGAACACTTGAATTTGTGAGGGTGACGAATAGAGGGTAAGGTATCGAACTGATGAATTAAAACTTGATTCTATATAAGTAATTCATCATGTGAAAAAAAAATCTAGTTATTTATATTAGGAAACCTATGTAGTCGAATGGTTTCGACTGGTAATGTCCATAATGTATATGAGCATGGTCGACAATGCATCGAGATAAGAAAACATCATGATTTTTAATGGCTATAGTAGGAGTATGAGCTCTCGTGATTTTACGAACTAAATTTAGTTCGATCTGTTTAGCAAACACAATGTTAATGAGAGCTGAAAAAAAGTAAACAGAGTAGTATTTACCTTGACCAAGTTTCTTCTTATCTTGTTTTCTGCTTGAAGTCTAGCTACTTGCAGTTCCATGTCTTTGATATGAGCCTACATTTCCATGTTTCGACATTTTAAGGAAGGAAGGAAGGAAGAACTAGTTCACTCCATCCGTCTTTTTCATTTGTTATCTATTCCAGTTCCATAAAAAATGGGAAAGATGTGAGGAAAAGTCGAAAAGATGCTACCTTTTCTCTGGTGTAACATTTTGCAGCAGAGATTCTGTTCTTGATCTTCTGTCGCTCTTTGCAGAATTGCTTTACTTGAGGGCTTAGCTCGAAACCCTTTTTCCTTCTTCCTCTAGGAATCTTCCCTACTTCTCCCCATACGCCCTCCATATACCCCCAACACTTCCCCTTGCAGCAAACTACGTCTCCTCCTTTTATATCTCGGGAAATCGCTGGTGTTTCTTCCAGTTTGTTGTCTATTTTGTCGGTATTTCTGATGTCAGAATTTTCAGGGTTATGCAGCATTGGTGACTTGAAAAAATCGGAAGAATGTAAAATGCTGTCGTTCAGTGCAGTCTGAAGGCAGTTCATTTCCGTTTGCTGAAGCCGGGAAACGTGTATTTCTGGTCGAAGAGACGTTGCAGGGTTCAGCATGCATAAAAGGTCTGTTGGGTTTGGATTGTAAGGCTGAAGAAAAGCTTGTTCAAACTCATCGAAGTCGTGTAACATCTGATTTACTTGATCGTTCACATCCTCCATCGTCCTGCAGATAATCCTGTAAACAACCCCTTTATTATATACTTCAAATGAAGTTAGAACGATATAGATGAATGTCGCAACGTTTAACACCATGCTTCAAAATTCAGAGACGGTTTGGTTTCCGCCTCTAGATTGATTGACTCATAGTGAATGCAACATTGAGAGTTTGAACAGTGAGCAGTAGTCGAAAGATGGTTGTTAAGGGAAATAACCTTTGAAGATTCTTCCTTGAAAAATGGTCGTAAATGTCTTAAACAAGAATTCGGGTAATATATCATAAATGTGAAATATGTGAAGAGAGAAACATCAAGAGAAAATAACTTTTCAGTAAAGTAATTTTTTTTAACTTTTAAGTGCCTCTTTTTTGTTCTGCACTTCTGTGTACTTTTAGTTCCTTTTGTTTTTGGCGTGATCAGAAAAGACATTCACAGTGTTTTTGTGTTAGGGAGCTGAAGAAAGTGATGTATATAGGGTTTTAAATATCGACTGCAACACCGGGGTTTTGAAGGTTGGCACGGACGTGTTTTACTGCCTTTTGAGGCGATAGTTGCCACGTTTAGCAAGATTAGACAGATACCTGAGATTTAACACAATGGACGTATAATAAGATGGGAGCGGGATATTAACCAATATCGAGATTTAGCAAAAATTCTCATCTTTCAGTATAGAGAAACATACAGGCTTACCAATAAAAATAGTCAAGTAACAAAATGCGTAAATTAGTTTGAATACAGATTTCGAAATTTTAATTACTGTGAATCTGTGATACATTAGCGGACTTCAAAATAGGATAACCAAAGAGCATACAATCTTCATTTCTCCTGTGTCCTTGCTGCATATACTTAGACAGCCTTTGACAGGCATCTTTCATTTCATATCGAAAATAAACTGGTTGATGAGTTCGACTTCTTCTGCCATAACTCGAGCCTTTAAAATTCTTCTACGACATATATTTACTTTCCGATATATGCCTCTTCTCCTTGGCCCGCTTTTGAGTTTGCTTGCCTTTGATCTTCCATTTTGCATTTCCTCCAGGTTGGTTGTGTTCTTCGATTTCTCTTACCTTGCGCTTCCTGCAGTAATGTATTATGTAAAAATGAGCAAACAGCACTCGAAACATGGGGAATAAGTGAATGGGAGAAGGGCCCAGTTTGGCCGGCAAAAGAAGCAGGTTTGGACAAAATATTTTCGAAAAAAATACAAACACCAAGACCCACGAACCCATTTCCAACCCAAATACCAGATTGTCACGCTTGGACAAAATTTCATGCTTGGCCAGGCTCATGTCCGACCCAATGCCGCCAATGAACACCTCTAAATTCTAGATCTGGACCGACTTGACTTATGTCGAATAATGAGTCTTCGGATCCATTTGGATCCGGATCCAATTTGACCCAACCCGGTTCCTCAAAAACGAACTGATCCACAATTCAATTATATCCGAAGTATAAGTGTATAACCCACGAGTGCATAGTAATCATTAATCACGAACCTGTACAGTCCAAGGGTCCTGTCATTGAGAATCTCCTCTGCCAGACTGTGCTTCCTCTCCTTCTTAGTTAGCCTTGAAGAGTAATATTCCGAAGCAGGCTCGATTACAGTGCCCATCTAAAATATTGAACAAATAGGAATCAGGTACTGGATCAAAAATAAAGCAAGCAGGATAGAGCGAGCATTAGGGGGACAAGAAATTACTTGGAAATATTTAGGCAGTGTCTTTAACTTAGTGTCACTTTTTTTGTAGTGCCTTTTCGGATCCATGACACTCCGCAACTGCAATGATAAGAAAACAAAGTCAATACTCAACTGGACCATCCCATTAGAAAATTTACTGTTTCTTTAGCATAAAAGACAAACCTTTAATAGTTGTAGATCTTGTTTCAGTTCCGGAGTCATGTTTGGGGCAGGCATGTCAAACCTGGTTTTAAAAAAACGAATGCCCACATCAGCATGCAAATATTTCCATCAAAACAACCAAAATAAACAATGACCCAAAAATCGCGAATGAAGGCAAGGATTAGCGTGGAAACAAAAACAAAACACGGACACTAATAACAACCAATACATTATACATACCAATGTTTACCAGCAGTGTCTTTAATTTGTTTTTTGACCATTTTGTTGAGCTGTTTAGGATTATTTGGGGGAACAAACAAACCGTCAATGAGCTCTGAAGTGGGCTTATACAGCACACTGCTCTCCTGAGGGATGCTGGCTTTATTTCTCGTCGATGAAGAAGAGGCCTTCCCGAAAGTTGGAAGCTTCGGCTCCCATGTCAAGCCAATCATGGGTTTATCTTCCGGCATTTTGCTACAAATTGTGTTTAGGAATCAATAACTCAGATACATCAACAAGCTCCACTACCACCACTAAATCACTAATTACTAATTAACGACCAAGAAACTGAAGGAAACTGACGGTGGCAGAAGGTAGAAAGACAGTAATAATGAGTGAACCGATACAACCCTTTTTCCACCTCCCACCACCACCACTACCAAATCACTAATTACCCAATCTCCATGTATTTCTTCGTATTTTGAGCTCTATTAATCCGAAAATAGATACCCTAATCCCAAGCAAGCCCTAAATCACTAAGAGCAACCACAATGGACAAACTCAAAATTAAGTTTGTCATTGCCATGTAATTTTTTGACAAACTCAATATATTTAAAAATTTTACTAACAATGGAAGAACTTTACATAAAGTTCTTACTTGAATAAATCAAATAAAAATAAATAAAATAAACAAATAACAATTGGGCAACTCTTCTTGGATTTAGGAAGAACTTGGTTCTTGTTTGCAAACCAAATTTCTTAAAAATAGTACAAACTTTTGTCCACAATGGACAAACTTTATCAAATAAAGTTCTTTTGACAATCTCAAGGGTAAGAACTACCCATTGTGATTGCTCTAATTACACAATCTCCGAATATTTCTTCGTGTTTTGAGCTCTATTAATCCGAAAATAGATACCCTAATCCCAAGCAAGCCCTAAATCATAATACTGTAGTACTTCTATCACTCTAATTTGGGAGACTCAATGTACTGGCAACTTCAGATTTGCTTCAAACAAAATTTCCCCACAGAAATCCCTAAATTAACACTAGTACAGTTCATAATCCGAAATCACCTTGAACCCTAAACGATTAGATTTCCTAAAATTAGTACTCCGTAATTCACAATCTGGAATCACACAAAACCCTAATCTAAACCAACAAAAATACGTACGTACCTATGCGGCCCTAATCATTGAAAATACTGTTTACAGATAATTGATAGCAGAAGAGAAGAGGGAAAAGAGATACACACACATACATGAAGAAGTTGAGAGAGGGGGTAGCAGAAATTGGAGAAGAAAGCAAGGAATGAGCTTTAATTTTGCTGTAATGGCTTCCTGCAAGGAATGAGCTTTATTTCTCAAGGGTTTTGGGCTTTTGGTTGGTTCAGTGAAAGCTAGGTCGGGGCCACGACTACGAACCCGAACCCGAACCGGCCGGTGAGAGTGGTTGAGTCGATCTGGCTGATGGTTTCACCCAACTGGGCCAACCCGACTCGAGATTATTTTTATTTTTTTTCAACGGGCATGTGCGGGTCGGGTTCTACCTATAGGTAGAGTTGGTCATTTGTTGGGCTCGGTACAGATTGGGCCGAGTTCTAAAAATTGAAATTTTCGTTGATTTTTGGAATTTGCTAAAAAAAAAAAATCCTTTAAACTCGTGAAGTTGTGATATTCTGGACTTGCGGATGGACCCAGACCCATTCCGAACCCAAGGGATCAGGTTCAGCATCAATGAATTTACTAATTTAGACTCGTGAAGGTTTGGATCCAGGATGGAATGACAGACCCAGATACAGGTTCTAGTAGATTTGATCCGGACTCAACCCAATATCATCCCTAGATAAAGGTGAAACTATAATCACTCAATATGGCAACATGGGTTATGTGAAGCCGGACAAATTCTTGTTTGTGACGGTACTACTCGTTGTAAATCTTACGACAAATCAAATACATATTCCGTACAAAGTTGCATGACAAATTGTCTTGAAAATATCAAATATTTTTATCAATCTTTATTTATTTTTGACTCATTTTAAGATTTAAGACGTATAAATTCAGACCGAGTTAGGTATAAGTAGAGGACCTGGAATCTGGATGAAGGTAGAATGGCCGGTCGTATGATTGACTGTCCTGACTACTACTATGCCCCTCGCATGAAGGGATGACAGCAGCAGCCGTCACAAAACAACACAAGAGGCCGCATGCATGCACATCTATCTACCTTTCGCCATTCTTCTTCATTTAATACTCCATTACTCCCTCTGACCCGGTCATTTGTTATACTATTTCTTTTTAAGTCGTCTCACTCCTTTGTTGTCCTTTCTATTTTGGTATGTATTTTAAGTAGTACAAGACCATTATACCCCTTCACTTCCAAACTCATGTTTATGTTCAATTGAGTTAAGTGATTCATTTGGTTTGCATATGGTCCCCACTTCAATTTAAATATACTCCAATTTGCTAGCTTAGGTTTGTGAAGGGAAGGGTAAATTGGTACTCCCTCTGTTTCTTTGATATCTTCCACATTTCCTTTTTCAACCATTTGATTTTTTCCACTTTCCTTTTTTTCTATCACACTTCTCTCCTACCTAGGTGACCCACTTACTTTACTCCGTCTCTACTTTTACTTATTTTATTGTTTTTCTTAAGAAATGTGTCACTTTTAAGGTGGAAGAAATCATAGAAATGGAGGGAGTACTTTCATTGCTTGCCTTGGTCTTTGTGCCCAAATGAAAGGACAACAAATGACTGGGACGGAGGAAGTATCATTTTAGCAATTAATTTCTTATTCCATATGTTATTTTCAGGTGTTCTTATGCACTACTCCAGGCCATCCGATTCCTACCATGCTTTAGTTATTCATCATTCATGCATCAGTTCAAAAGTCTTATATCATTGTGATTCTTGATTTAGTGAAATATTAAAGTGTATTCCATATAAAAAATCGATAAATAATTTATTTACAATAATCAGGAATCTTGAATGTGTGTATAGGCAACATGGTATACAGAATATACTCATACTCCTCAAAATGTCGATAATTCAACTGAAAAAACGGATCTTTGTTGGAGTATAGGAATCTGACTAACTGTCAATACTATATCATTTTCAATCTGACTCGACTACTACATACATACTCACTCTCCAATTCAATTAATTAATCATATTATTAAATAATAATAATAATTACTCCGTACAAATCGCTGAGTATTAATTATATACGGAGTATACAGTATATAACTTGACAAACTCTTGGTAATTTCTTCTTCATTCTCAACAAACTCTCCACTTCTTTCTCTCAATCTCCATCTCCATCTCCATCTCCATCTCATCATCATTCAGGTAAGGTACCCCTTTCATCTATATTTCAATTGCATCAAAGTTTCAAACTTTATTCAAAAAAACTAAAAGTTGCATGAACGATCCGACTACTTGTAAAAATTACTCTGAAATTGCCTCACATAATCAATCAATCAATCTATTCACTTGTACTTTTGATGTGGGTTTCAATCAATTTTTTGTGGGTCAATACTCATTTTTATATAAATTACTCTGATGTAGTTTTTTTCTGTGTTTCAATCAATTTTTTATGAGTCAATTCTGATTTTTGTGTAGATTACTCTGAATTAGCTTAGATCATCCATCGATTCAATCAAAAAAAAATCTGGTTCAGCACTTATTTTACCGTTAGTCTCACTTGTGACGGAAGTATCTGTCACTTTGCTATACCGGGTCATATATAACCCATTACTTTATCCGTTACAAGAAAATGACGGGTAACTTTGTCGCAAACAAGAATTTGTGCTGATTTTAATACTGATCTTTGTGATGTATATGTATTGATTTTTGGTGTGATTTTATTATAGGTTGAGAAATTTGTGAGGGGGTATTAAAGTGAGAAGTGAGGAGTGTTGTTGTTGTTGTTGTATGATGGCTAAGAAAATAGAAAAAATGGCATCAATTGATGCACAACTCAGGCTTTTGGTTCCTAAGAAAGTTTCTGAGGATGATAAGTTGATTGAGTATGATGCTCTTTTGTTGGATCGATTTCTCGACATTCTTCAGGATCTACACGGGGAAGAAATTCGCGAAACTGTATGTCAAATTCCCTTATTTTGTTTTAACTATATGAAAGATGTGATTTTTTTTAAATGTTTTAGCCAAAGATTGGTGTATTTCTAGTGTAAATGATCATGATTTTGTATTACTCCTGTTATTGCTTCTTTTTTGCAATTTGATGTTATATTTTGTTCCGCTTATGTATGAAATAGCTTACAAAGACGGTTTCCTACACCCATCTGAACATAATATTAAGGTTTAAACATAATATCGAACGTATATTCTAAATATGAGAATAATATCAAGGTAGAATATTACGATTTTAATGCCAATAATATGCCGATTCTTATGCTAACAAACTGATTCTAATATATTGCTTCTTTTTTGGTTGTTTGATTTTGAATATTGTTTCTTGATTATGTATGAAAAGGTGTGATCTTTGTTTGTTCTTGGCTAAAGATTGGTGTTCTAAATCTAATTAGTGCAAATGATCATGATGTTATATCATGTTGAAGGTTTGTGATTAGTAGTGTGTGGGCCGTGGCCCGTGGGGTGTCCTTTGTCGGTTTTTTCTGCCTAAATATGTCAACATGATCATGATTGATGAACGACATGGGAAAACTAACCCGACCCAATCACCCAAACCCGAAACTCTTCATATGTGGACCGAGAATGACCTTATTCAAAATCATCTGAAAACTTAGTGTAAGTGACGGGATGTGCTTTCATTGATGAGTCGTCGTATTGATTGATGGTATAGGTCCAAGAGTGCTATGAGCATTCAGCCGAGTATGAAGGGAAGCACAATCCTAAGAAACTCGAAGACCTTGGAAGTGTGCTCACGAGTTTGGATCCAGGGGATTCAATTGTGGTCGCCAAGTCGTTTTCTCACATGCTTAACCTGGCCAATTTAGCTGAGGAGGTTCAGATTGCTTACCGACGTAGAACAAAGAAGTTGAAGAAAGGAGATTTCAATGATGAGAGTTCTGCTACAACTGAATCCGACATGGAAGAGACATTCAAAAGGCTTGTTAATGAGCTTGGAAAGTCCCCTCAAGAAATTTTCGATGCTCTTAAGAACCAAACTGTCGACCTTGTCTTCACCGCTCATCCCACTCAATCTGTTCGCCGATCCTTGCTTCAGAAGCATGGAAGGTCCGTTTTCAATGATTTGATCCCTACTTCTAATATATATATATATATATATTATTATTTTTTTAAATTGTACGGAGTAACATTCTTTTGTTGTTTGCTCGTTGATTTCGTTTCAGGATAAGGAATTGTTTGGCTCAACTGTACGCGAAGGATATAACTCCCGATGATAAGCAGGAGCTGGATGAGGCTCTTCAGAGAGAGGTAAAGGCCTTTTTTTTTACAGCTTCAGTCTTCGGCCATTTTCTGCTTATTAAACCGACTAATAATTATCCGCATAATCATGTTTTAGTCCATAAAGATACTAACTTCATGAAACATTCCCTAATGCTACATCATCTGTTTAAAATGATTCTGCATCATCTGCCTTTCTGCTGCGCTTACGAACCTGAACTGTAAGCATGCCGATTTTTCCCCACACATTTTTTACATTTTACCCCCGTCATAATTTTTGTACCATTTTCACCCCAACCCAAAATTCTTTTAGCCCTGCCTTGTAGATGCATCGTAAATGTCAGCACACGATCATGTCATGACTGTTAATTTCTTGCATGAATTATTGCATAAAATATTATTATTATTGTTACATGTTCCTGTCATGACTCATGAGATGTGTGATTGCTAAATTGTGTGTATTGGGTGAACGGTTCATGCTGATGTTTGCTTCACTCTATCATTGACTCCTTATAGTATAAAATATGAACAGTTCAGATTAAAAAAATGCATTATTGACAATATAACTTAAGTAATGCTAAGTATTTTCTCCTGTCGAATAGAGTAATTTTTAAATTTTGAGTTTAAGATAGGTAATATGGAAATGGGGGTAATGTGCAGATCCAAGCGGCTTTTAGAACTGATGAAATTCGCAGGACACCACCGACACCTCAGGATGAAATGAGGGCAGGAATGAGTTACTTCCATGAAACTATACTGCATGGTGTTCCTAAGTTCTTGCGTCGAGTTGACACTGCTTTGAAGAGCATTGGCATTAATGAACGCGTCCCTTACAATGCCCCTCTCATTCAATTCTCTTCATGGATGGGTGGCGATCGAGATGGTGAACTCTCTACTATTAAATTAAATCAAATTAAATTAAATTGCAATTTCACGATTCTCCATTCTTTTCATAAATCAATCTCGTAATCTCCTCCACTTCCTTGGCATTGATATACAGGCAATCCAAGAGTGACACCCGAGGTCACCAGAGATGTTTGCTTGTTGGCTCGAATGATGGCTGCTAACCTCTACTTCTCTCAGATAGAGGATCTCATGTTCGAGGTACAAATCCCGAGTTCCTTATTCTAACATTTTATTTTATTTTATTTTCTACTTTAATTAATTTATTAATTTCGGAGTATTAATGTATTAACCATTGTCGCAGTTATCTATGTGGCGTTGCTCTGACGAACTCCGTGTTCATGCTGATGAAGTCCACAGCTCCAACCGAAGGGATGCCAAACATTATATAGGTATTTCAACCTGATGTTCAGATGAATGCTTACAAATTTCACTTTTCGTGCTGAAATAATTTATTCGCTTTCTTTGCTTGTTTCTTGGTATTAATCCGTTTCAACTCTTCGTGCAGAGTTTTGGAAAAACATTCCACTGACCGAGCCATACCGTGTTGTTCTGGGTGATGTGAGGGACAAATTATATCATACACGTGAGCGATCTCGTCAGCTGCTATCAAATGGAACCTCAGACATTCCTGTAGATTCAACTTACACAAATTTAGAACAGGTGCATTATTCAAAAAAAAAATCTTTTTTTTCCTATAATATATACTTCTGAATCCTGATATATTTCTAATACGAATAAATTTTTATTGATCCAGTTCTTGCAACCTCTGGAGCTTTGTTACCGATCCCTGTGTGCATGTGGTGACCGGCCAATTGCAGACGGAAGTCTCCTCGATTTCTTAAGGCAGGTTTCCACATTCGGCCTGTCCCTCGTGAAACTGGACATTCGTCAGGAGTCGGACCGTCACACGGACGTAATGGATGCAATCACTACACACCTCGATATTGGATCCTACAAGGATTGGTCTGAGGAGAAGCGACAGGAGTGGCTTTTATCTGAGCTAAGGGGGAAAAGACCGTTATTTGGCCCCGACCTCCCAAAAACAGAAGAAATCGCTGATGTTTTAGACACGTTCCATGTCCTTGCCGAGCTCCCTTCTGACTGTTTCGGCGCTTACATCATATCAATGGCGACTGCGCCTTCTGATGTTCTGGCTGTCGAGCTACTGCAGCGTGAGTGCCACGTCAAGCAGCCTCTGAGGGTGGTCCCATTGTTTGAGAAACTCGCTGACCTGGAATCCGCCCCTGCCGCTGTTTCACGTCTGTTTTCCATCGACTGGTACAGGAACCGGATTAACGGGAAACAAGAGGTTATGATCGGGTATTCAGACTCCGGGAAGGATGCGGGCCGTCTTTCCGCTGCGTGGGCCCTGTATAAGGCCCAAGAGGAGCTTGTGAAGGTTGCTAAGGAGTTTGGGGTGAAGCTCACGATGTTCCACGGCCGAGGTGGGACGGTGGGTAGGGGAGGCGGGCCCACACATCTTGCTATTTTGTCTCAGCCACCCGATACCATCCTCGGGTCTCTCCGTGTGACGGTCCAAGGTGAGGTTATTGAGCAGTCTTTTGGGGAGGAACACTTGTGCTTTAGGACTCTTCAACGGTTCACCGCCGCCACTCTCGAGCATGGTATGCGCCCACCGATTCCCCCAAAACCCGAATGGCGGGCCCTTCTTGATGAGATGGCCGTTGTTGCCACTGAAGAGTATCGCTCCATCGTTTTCAAAGAACCTCGATTTGTCGAGTACTTCCGCCTTGTGAGTCCCATCCCTCCCTTTGTACTGTATATCATTTTGTAGTTAAAACGGGTCAAGTATTATCCCATTTACATAGTTGAGACAGATTTTTCGCTATTTCCTAGGAATTTTGCTTTTGTTTCTCTGTTATTTACTTGGTAATGTGCCATATATGTATAGGCGACACCAGAGATGGAGTACGGAAGGATGAACATCGGGAGTCGTCCGTCAAAAAGAAAGCCAAGTGGAGGAATCGAGTCTCTTCGTGCCATCCCGTGGATCTTTGCTTGGACTCAGACCCGGTTTCATCTCCCCGTGTGGCTCGGGTTTGGAGGAGCTTTCAAACATATCATACAGAAAGACATCAGGAATCTCAACATGCTGCAGCAAATGTACAATGAATGGCCTTTCTTCAGGGTTACCATCGATCTAATTGAGATGGTCTTCGCTAAGGGCGACCCAGGAATCGCTGCGTTGTACGACAAGTTACTTGTCTCCGAAGACCTTTGGCCGTTCGGAGACCAATTGAGGGCCAAATATGAAGAAACAAAGGATCTTCTTCTCAAGGTATATATATACACACCGTCTCTTGAATCTGTTTACGTTTTCTTTTTGGATGATTTTTGACGTGTTTTCTTCCAACCGTTATTGTGACAGATTGCGGGACACAAAGAAGTGCTGGAGGGAAATCCGTACTTGAGGCAACGTCTCTGCCTTCGTGATTCATACATCACGACACTGAACGTGTGCCAGGCGTACACGCTAAAACGGATCAGAGACCCGACCTACCTTTGCAAGTTGAGACCTCACATCTCCAAGGAGTACATGATGTCCACCAGCAAAAGTGCGGCCGAGCTAGTCCAGTTGAACCCGTCTAGCGAGTATGCCCCAGGTCTCGAAGACACCCTCATCCTAACCATGAAGGGTGTCGCCGCTGGAATGCAGAACACCGGTTAAAAAAACCCATGTAACCTTCCGTTCTCATTCAAAATATTTGTTGTTCCACCTCGGCCGGCCACTCGAGGGGTCTTTTTTTTTCTTGGGTTTTTTGCGCCAGATCTACTACTCTCTATTGCAGTAATTCAGGATAATGCAATAATAATACATTGATGTTGTTTTTTGCCTTTTGTTTGAATTAATAACTGGAAGCTTAGAGTATTCTTACCCGTTTACATAAATATTGGGAATCTTAGTGGAGTAGAGGAAGTACTCCGTATAATATACAAAGAGTTCACTTCGGTTTAGTTGAGTTCAACCTCCTTTAGTCCAAATTCCAAAAGAACATGGCCTAAGACGGTTTCAGATGACATGATTATACAAATTCGACATGATACACAGGAAGACGCTAGATCGAGATTAGTTCAGTATATTAGCATTACAGAAAGTATATTAGCATTACAGAAGATTTACAGAGACTTTGTAAAGACTAGAAAAACGAAAATCAGAAGTGCGGATCGTCTCATTTCCGTGTCAGTTGTTGTCACCAGACTTTTCTGGAGTCGATGAGGCCGAGAATATCCTCCCACATTCCACCACTATTCACAGTTTCCACCCCAATAACGCTTCGGCTGCAGGCAGCCACAGTCCAGTACCCGGCCTGTATCTCGTCTCGAAGCTGCTCCTTGTCCCACCCACAATACCCATCAAAAAACCGAACATCCTCCATTCCGATAACACCCCTCCTGACCATCTCGGCCGCACACCCGACATTCTCCCTTGTGCCGTAACACAACCCCTTGATCACCTCGTCGAACGCCCCCTCAGGCCCCGAGGGGGCGTTCACTAGAAACAACCCCTCCTGCAGCGGTCCCCCAAAGTACAGGGGCCGGTCCAGGAACGTCCCGGACCGGTCCAGGACCGTTGACTTGGTCTCCTTGATCGACATCAAGGAGGGCCGGTTCAGTATGAGGCCAGTGGGGCCTAATGGCCCCACTGCCAGTATTAGGATGACTGTTCTTTCGAAGATTTGGTCTCCGTCAAGCTTCTCTGTGGCGATAAGTAGGCAGCCTCTTTCGGGCTCGTTGATGGGGTGGGCCCATTTGTCCACGTCAGTTGACAGCGTGGCGGGGTCTCGTGGCGCTTTTGGTGAGTTTTCGGATGCTATTAGTTTAGCTCTGAATGATCGCCAGTCTCCTGATGGGCTAATAACATTTTCGTCCGATGATTGACAACCTACATACATACGTTTGATCCCATGTTAGTGTCCAATATCGATTCCAGGCTTTTAAAGTTCTCATTTGTGACGAGCATATCACGTTTCACATGTTATTAAACGTGTTATTAGACGGCCCTGAGCATGAAAATTGAGGTAGGGAGACTTACAAGTGATGGAGAAGGCATGAAAACACAAGCTTCTAGGATGTGTAAGAATCTTATGTCTATTAATACCACTACCAGTGATGTTAGTGAGTTGGGTGGTTAAAGAGAAAGCATTTGATCTGAGAAAACAAGCTTCCATGGTGTGTGTTGGTTTGGTTGGGCTTGTAAATTGTAATGTGAGTTTTTGATTGGGGCAGAGGAGAAAGGAGATAAGTGAAAGATATAAGAGTAGGGGGTGTGGGTATTAGCCACACAATTGTTACTCACAATCCTAACTTGGATAACAATGTGTGTCAACTTTTCTCATGCATGTGTGGCCCATTCAATTACTCACTATTAGGGATGTCAGTGGGGCGGATGAAATGCGGGTACCGCACCGCATCTGTATCGCTTGGGGCGGGTGCGGGGATGATTATGCGGGTGGTGGGGCGGGCAGAGGAATGAAAATGTTACCCGCAATGTGTAATGGGGCGGGGGTGATTTTTACATTTTACCCTCCCCACATCTGCACCGCCCCATACCCGCACCGCCTACCCGCACCGTTCTACCCTCGCACCGCCTTAAATCTATAATATTATAAGAAAAAAACAAAAATTGTAATATGAAGTTTGTACTTAACTTTGATTTATTATTAACTTTGATTACATTTATTTTACAATTTTGTATTTCATTAGTTAATCAAAAAGTTAATGAGAGTGCTATTTATTTTTATTGGCGGGTATCGCGGATACCCGCAAATTTGGCGGGTAAAGGTGAGTGATGGGTGGATATATAGCGGGGCGGGGATGGGTCCTCTAAGTATACCCGCAGAGCGGGTGGCGGTGAGAACTTTTGTACCCGCGGTGGGTAGTGGGGCGGGTGCGGGTATTACTTTTGAGTCGCGGGTGCGGGTGCGGGGTACCTATCCCCCGCACCCGCCCCTACCCAATGACATATTGACATCCCTACTCACTATTGTTAATAATCATTATTAGACATTCTATCTTAATTATGGATAACAATGGGTGAGATATGGATGGGGATGGAGCTATATCCATATCCATTTAATTTTTCATTATCCATATCCCACCCTTGTCCATTTAATTTTTTGGGTTATTTCATGAGAATAATATCAACTATGCGTGTGCTTCTTAAATTAATACAAACGATACATAATCTCATTTTAATACGAACTATGTCTTCATTAACCTCGCTTTGCTATGAGTGACCGGCTACCTGTTGAACCTCCCTTATTCAACTCTTTCTCTAACTCTTCTTCTTCTGATTTATATTTCGTGTTCATTTTCGGTCATTGAAAAAAAATATTTAAATTTTCCGAAAATTCATCTTCCATTTCTTTTTCATTTAGTCTTATACTAGAAGCTATGAAAAAAAAAAATATTTTTATTGTTATTTTGGCTTTCACGATGACTGCAACGAACCTAATAAAATCCTAGAAAGTTACAACAAGTCACTATGACCTGTAATAGCAAGTCATAATTTTATACATAACAAAACGAGATTAATGAAAGCGTAGTTCATATTAAAATGAGATTACGTATAGTTTGGATTATTTTAAGAAGCACCCACTAGTTGGTATTATTCCCATGAAATAACCCTAATTTTTTTCAACCATCTATGTCCATATCCACTGAGTGAAGCGGGTGAAAAGGGCACCTATTGGATATTTTCACCCTAAAAAATCAATGGAAATATTACACTTCATTTTGAAGCTGAATTTCATACCACGTTTCTGTGATCGCTTTAGGAATTTCTTTGCCCGATTTCATGCCCAAACGACAAGGATATGCTCCTTTTAAACAATTAACCTTTGTGACTGTCAATGTTATAACACGTACCGGCACCCTCAAACAATCTTCGTTGGTCTTGTGAGGTTGTTTTAGCTGACCCGATGAACAACTCGTGCGATTTCTGATCATTTTTATTTTGGACCTCGAATCCTTGAGTTATCGAAAACATGTGTTCATACAATTCATTTTGAGTTGTCCGGGAGGTCATAATTCATATTAGATCATGTTTCAGTTGAAGCTGAATTTCATACCACCGGCAAGGATAAACCGCTTTTACACAATAAATCGATATGCGGGTGACGGTGTTGTACATGTACCGACACCCTCAAATGTTCCTCGTTGGTGCTCATATTTCATGGGGTTGTTTCTGCTGACCCAATCAACAACTCGTACAATTTTTAACAAATTTATATTTCGGAACCCGAATCACTAAAAAAATCATTTGTCATTAACAACCCATCACTTTATTCCCAAATCCCAAGCCCATAATATGTTCCATGCTAAGGTGGGCTCGAAACCTATCACCAAATCCACAAACAACACCACTGTGTCATTATTCCATTTTATTTATTCATTTGCTTGACTTGAATTTGACTCTTTTGTTTGTTTCTTTTTTAAACTAATCAAATTAACTTATGGTCAATGATGTCATTTTGAAATTTGGATTTGATCCCAAATACTTTGTTTGGAAAACAAGATGAATTTTTGAATTTGGATTTTGTCAAATCCCACCAAATCTAAGGCCCTTACAAGAATAGTCATTTCCAAATGACACCTTAAGACATGTCATTGTAGAATCCATCATTTCACTTCTCTAATTTGAGAATGATGATTTGAAAAGAAATATAGATTCCCAAACGCTACCTTAATGGTTTAGATATAGATATTAGCATATTCCATCTAGTTCTTTGGACTTTGTGTGAGACATGTTTAAATTAAATTTGGGTGTAAAATATAATTAAATAAGGGATTACTGATAATATACCTGATATGAGTAACTTTAAAATGATAAAAAAAAATTAAATAAAGTTTTCCTAACTTTCGATGTAAAACTTATTCCAAGTGACCAAGTCTCTCATGCCACCATACTATGGAGCGGATACGGTGGGACTTTCTCAAGTTTGAATTAAGTCAAAAACCGTTAGACAGAATATGACCGTTTAACCTTTTGGCACGCTTGGACGGGTCAGGCTAGAGAAGGGTGGCATGGTCCTGGATCGGATGTTCAGTGGGCGGTCAAGCAAGATGTGTTAAGTCGGACAAAGCGGGCAGACGACCCTGTTATTCAAGCCCATGAGGCGGGCCGTGTTGAGCTGACCCACCCACACCTTTGTTCACCTTTGGGAATTTGTACAATACTCCGTATTGTTTAAACTTTAAAGTAACTTAACTGTTACTACAATATATTCTTCAAAATCTTTAAAAGGAATTTTGTTTCAAACTAATGCATTATCTCGCAGGTATGAATTAAACCCTAAATCTTTATAGTTAAAGGATTCTTTTACATAATCTTTAAAATCTGTTGAAGGTTAAACAGTTAAATTATTAATACGTACAACAGTGAGTCTCTTAGCCTTGTGACGTAAATATCCTTCGTAATATTGTAACAGTTCAAATATATAGTACGGAGTACTCATTTAGATAGAAAATGACAAAGTATATTACAGACCAGAGTATTGTTCTTATCTAGGTTATGTGTTGTAGTCAAGTTGTTATAATGAGCCAAGTATTGCTTCGTACTATTTTATTTAGATAAAAAATGACAAAATATTACAATTTTAACAATCTTACTTGCCACTAGGTAGGGATGTCCAAAGGTAGGATCTGGACCGGATCCTATAGGATCCAGATCCTTATCCTTATTTCTCCCCTTGGATTCGGATCCGATCCTTATCCTAAGGGTCCAAGATTATAGGATCCTTATCCGGATCCTAAGGATCAGGATCGGATCAGGATAGGATCAGGATCTTTCCATTTTTAAGTTCATTTATTGTTTTATATTATATTCTCACCTTAGGTAATCATTTAAATTTAGACCATTTAAAAGGGTTTAAGTAACCAATAATTGTACAATGTTCAAACAAAGCTAAATGGAGTTTAGAGCTTAGATAATGCTACTAAACTAGTCCAAACAACCACAAAGATCAATTATCCAAAATACGTTACTTAGAAGAAACTAACTCCAGAAGACCACAAGAAACACAAGTCCACAACTACTATTTCTTTATTATTCATCAATTTGATGATTCATGTTCCATATCATCATCATCAACTATGTCATCGACATCATGAAATAAGAAGATATAAAAGAAACATATAAGCCAAACAAATAAAAGGGTCGGATCAGGATCTTGTAGACGGGATCCTTATCCGACCCTTTTATTTTTAAAAGGATCAGGGTCCGATCCTTATCCTCAGGATCCAAAATACTGCGATCCATATCCTACCCTTAAAGGTATTGGATCCCAGGATCAGGGTAGGATCCGAGATCCATTGACATCCCTACCACTAGGTGATACTGTGGTAGTGTTTGTTTTCATTTTCCGTATAAACAGATACTATTGGATCGCTATAACCTTAAGACGGATTTCCCTGAGAAGAATTTGAGGTAATACAATGGGCGAATGAAGTGTGTATGAGACAAAATCCGAGTAGGGCACACCAAATCTGTAGTAAATCTGGTAGTGCATCATTGATTGATTGTTTAATTTGATGAGTTACTCCGTACAACTTACAACTAGAGTCCCACAACAAAAGCTAGCAGGTTGATTCTACTTTTAACTCTAAAACTCTAGAATATTAATTACCAGATTCACCATTCACTAATCATATTATTATTATTATCTTAAATATTATTTCAGGTGGAACGAACTTAGGATTCATAATCAAGTGGTGATTAATTAGCTAGCTTAGTGATCGAATACGATAATTATGTATTTTGAGAAATTATCTCACATTTTGTTAGAAATTGTAATAACACGTAATAACAAACTATTTTAGATAATACACAAATACGTAAGAAAAATTAAAGTAAATACTCTGTAACTAATAATTTCAATAGAGTATTTTTCGTTAAATAATACGGAGTACTACGTAGTACTCCGTAATAATCATGGATTTATCCACTCAAAATAAAGACTTTAGGTATTTTACGGAGTATAACACTACAAAGTAAATCCTACCTATAAATACGAATGTACGACATTACTTGTGTCACGTCATACGTATAATGTATGATAGGAATCGTTTGGTTCATCATCATGGAAAAATAAAGTTAACAGAAACTTAAATTCACGTAAATTTATATTTCACGTGAATTACAAAAATATTACTGTATTTTTTATTATGACCATAGAAAGCATGCAACCATGCATGCATGATGAGACAATGTCATGCATGATGAGACAATGTCATATATAGTACGAGTATAATATCAATCTCTTAAAACGAATATATTTATTACGAGTTTATAAGGTATATAGCATTGATTTGAATTAAACAGATCAATGATAATTATAAATTATTTGAGTAGTTGAATGCAATTAAAATATGTGTAGCAATAATGGCCTACAATCTACATACACCAGGCCAATACTGTAGGCAAGTGATAGAGATACAATGGGTGTATGGGTGGGTTTGTACACCACCAATATATGCATGCCACCTATTCACTCTAAAGAATCTACCTTTTTGAAAGATTCCTTATTAATTGATCTTCCCACCTAACTCTCACCTACTTTTCTCACCTAATTACTTTTTTTTTTATTGTTATTTTATTAACTTCAAATTTAATACTTCTTATTTTAATACATGTATTTTTATATCCCATATTATACGTATATTTTTATACGGTGTTGTATTGTAAATGTATTTATACGTTAGTGTTATATTGGTGTATTTTTTTACCCAAATATATTTTGTTACGTATTATTAAACTGTATTTTATATGTATGTTATAGTTATGTATTTATACCGTCTTAGTACTCCCTCCGATTTTTTATTATCTTCCCCTTTGGTTTTGGGGAAGCAAATAAGAGGGTAGGAATGTGTGGTTCAAAATAAAAGAAGGAAGAGAGAGAAATGTAAGGGTGATTCTAGACCACATGTTAATGGCCCAAAATGAAAATAAAGAAGAAAGGGTATTTCAGCCCAATAAGGGAATAGGGAAGATAATAAAAAATCGGAGGGAGTATAATTTATTTATACCTTTTGTGTATGTATACCCGAATACACATTTGTAGTGTATTTATACATTATTTATACATTTTTATTTATGCTCTATTACGTTTTGTAAACTCTGTTTGCACTTTATTTTTATTTAAAAAAATTTATAGAAAAAAAAAATTAAGATGTTTTACATACAATATTTCCGGAAGGTATTTTTTTAGTAGTGTAACTATATTAGGTGTATTCCGGATGTATACGGATTGAAAGTATTTGTTCTTTAATTTTAATTTTCTTTAATTTTTTTATTTTGTAAATTCTTAAGTTTACTATTTTTTTACACTTGCGCCGTAGTCCGAGATAGTTTGTGAAATATAATTCAAGTGCAAATTATTTCAGTAATACATTGTTGTTCAATTGGTTGTTGGGTTGGTTATTCTTCTGAACTGCTAGTGTTCGAGCCTTAATGATGACAGTTTTCACCCGGCACAAAGCCAAGAGGGCCTCATAATATAGACTATTTATGCATAATTAATTGTAGTAATTATCTCTTGGTCAAGTGGTAAAAAGCTAGCCTTGTAATGGAGGCCGCGGGATCGAATCCCAATTCCAGCAGATTTCTTTATTCCATTTTGTAAATATGTCCAATTAATGATCCTTGGAAATATATATTTTTTTTAACCAATCATAGTGTTTGAATTACCTTTTCTCTTGTTATTAACTCACTAGTATAGATCCCGCGCAATAATGCGCGGTACATTAGCATTTTATATTTAGTGATTATTTATAAATATATACTACTTGGTAACCTATTAGTTTTTTTTAAACATTTGTAATCTTATTTTCATTTTGATTTGCGAAAAAAATTAAAATTCTAAGATAATCAAGTAATCAAACAATCTGATTTAATGTGAATTCTAATATTTTAAAAACGTATTTTTTTTACAAACCTAATAATAATGTTTTACTCCGTATAATTTATTTTATCATGAAACCAATAGTCACGAATGAAAATACATTCGCTTATATATTCAGATTATTAAAAATTTTGTTTGACAATTTAGAAGATAACATAATATATTCCAAATAATATTAGATAAAAAATTATTTCATTTATATATTACAGTACAAAATTTGAAAGAGTTTTATTGTTGTGTATTGGATTTTCCGTATAGTTTTTCTGATGAACAAATATTTTATATTGCTCTACGTCAATACTTTAATTTGATTGTATTTATTAGTGTTATTGAGAATGTAAAATCATAATAAATGATTAAAAGACTTATAAATTTTTTTATCCATAAAGCGACTTATATTATACTACTCCGTATGAAATGTGGATAGTACTGTATTAATATTTGAAAATACTATGTCTCCTTACTTGTACTTTATATACTTAATGTTTGAAAAACGAGTGCCATATACGGGTTAAATACCTAAGTAGAAGGTATTTACATCGGTAAAAAATTAACACAAAATACTTTTTAAATAAATATATGTAATTTTTGACAGCTAAGGTGTATATATATTATAAATATATATTTTTGTAATTTTTGACGCCTACGGGCCTGTTGGGCATCAGAAATTACGGTGTTTCGTCTTAAGTATCGTTGAACACAAAAGCAGATTAAAAGGCAAATGTGCACTATAATTAAATTCTTTACTACTTAAATGTTTTGTTGGAATATAATAATAAGAATTACAAATTATATCAAAATTAAGATATAACATATGTATATACATAAATACTAAAACTATTTTTTAACATAATAATATATTAACACAAAATTATAATATGTTAATAATATCGTATAACAAATGAAAAATTACACCAAACATATCGTATTATTATAATATGTTATTGATATCGTATAACTAATCGCAAAAAAATTACACCAAACATATAACATCAAGGTGGCGTACAAAACTACAAACTACAAAATTATACAAAAATACATATGAAAAATATACAAGGCGTACAAATATTGGCCTAAAAATATATACAAGGCGTAAATTTTTAAATTCTTTTTTACTAATGACATTTAAATTGCTTTTTAATGAATTCCGGGGAGATTGTATATCGTCAGTAAATTTACACGACTACACAATATTTACTACGTACGTAATATTTATTCACATAGTTATATAACATGACTACATATTTTATTATTTTCTCCGTAAAAAAAAAATTGTCTCGCACGATTGACCCGTTCACAGTAAATCAACAAAAATATAGTCTACCGTAACATACAAACTAAAACGTAGAAACAAATTCATATAAAAAATTATACAAAAGAAATATTCCGCAACACAACATTTTAAAACATTAAATATAAAATACGTAAACATTTAAATTGATTTTGTTTCTACATTTTATTTCTGTTTTGTTGGTTCGAAGCCCCTAATTACGTTTCAAATTGTCGGGACGGTCTCACGAGATTTTTTTTTACTAATGACATTTAGATTACTTTTAAATGAATTTCGTGGAGATTGTATATCGTCAGTAAATTTCCACGACTACACAATTTGTAGTACGTACGTAATATTTATTCACTTAGTTATATAACCTGATTACATATTTTTTTATTTTTTCCGTAAAAAAAAATTGCCTCACGCGATTGACCCGTTCACAGTAAATCAACAAAAAATTTGTCTACCGTAACATACAAACTGAAACGTACAAACAAATTCATATATAAAAAAAAAATATTCCACAACACAACATTTTACAACATACAAATATAAAATACGTAAACATAAGGTACAAGCATAAAACATACATGTACAACGAATACAAATACAGAGATTATAAATATACGAGCAGAATATACGTACGGTAAAAGTAAAAAAATACGAAATACTAAAAAAACTGAAAAGAAAAAAAAAAGGTTAATAATTACTAAACATAATTTATATAACAAATCAATGCATTTAATATGGTGTATTTAATGAGAGAATCTACAAAATTTAAATGAAAAAAAAAAAATTCTAAAATGGACACGTGGCAACCTTTTACTGGTGGTGTACAAACCCCCTCATACACCCATTGTATGTCTAATCTTTTTGCACAATGTTTGACATCATCTTTGTATAATACTGCGTAATTTGTAACTTGGACGAAAGGTAATTAAATAAGTGAAACGAAGAAAATCTTTTGTATCGATGATATATGTATGTATACTATAGTAGTGTATAAAATGTTTCATGTATATAGGCATATAGCTTAAAGTTTCGTGACTAAGGGCTCGTTTGGTTCATCTGGGAAGTAACTTCCTGTAGGAAGTTGTATTTCCCAGGAATTTACTTCCCACGTTAACATCCCATGAATTTGCAAATATGTGTTTGGTTGTCATCCTGGAATTCACACTTCACGTGAATTGAATTCTCGTATATTGTTTGGTTGCACTCATCTAATTCCCATGATTTTGTTTATAAAGACTATTACGCCCTTAATTAATCAAGGTTCTAATTTGACTACCGACCATGATATGCAGTCGTAACCAAATTACATCATCAGCCTAAAAAAGAACAAACATTATTCATAAAAATAACATGAGTTACATTATTCTCACTGTTCCGTAAAAAAATATTGTTCAGAAAAAAAAACCGTGTTCTAGTGAAAGTTTGAAAAAACGACATTAGTAGTTCGGTTGATTGGAAATTAACAAGCCCCGCACATATGTGAATTTAAAATCCTCGGGAAGACTAAAAAAAATAGTAGCAATTTGTTTCGATGCAATTAGGGTAATAGAGTGAGAAATATGATGAATGCATGAGGGTAAAAAAGTCATTGACATAATTCGTGATGTGGGAAGTGTAACTCACCCAGGGGGGTCAGTGAGCAACTTCCCGCATCATTCAGGAAGTGCAACTGATGGTGGAAGTGTGAGTTACCCCATTTTTTCACTTTTGGGGTAACCAAACAACTCCTTCAAAATCCATTTCATGGGATTCTCTACCCGGGAAGTTGAGGAGCAACCAAACAAGTCCCAAAAAGGAAACAAATGATCATAGGATTGAAATTAACTAAATACTACTCAACTTTAATTTGGACCATTAAATAACAATTATTCGTAGTATTTTTTTTTTGTCAAGATATATAGTTAGAATGACGATGTTACAGAAGACTAACATTTAGTTAATTTAAAGATACTAGTAGATCGAAGACTATACTCAAGTCCGTCCTTGGACCAATAATTACTACTCCCTCCGGTCACAATTTATTGCCCCATTTCATTATAATATACCTCACATATAATCATGAAATGGGGCAATAATTTATGACCGGAGGGAGTATTACGAGTATGAGTTACTCGTATATATTAATATGCGTCCTTCGCTTAGGCATGCAAATTAAACCCACCTTAGAAAAACCGAAATCCATTATTTAAAACCTTAATAATATTGACATGGCTCTTCCCTTTCTTCATCTTCAACCTCGAAACTCCATAGTCTCCATATCAAGCATCAACTAGTCTCGTCACACGTTAATAAACCAATTAAGGCGATCATCACATTGATATTATCATGAGAAATTGAAATATTATATTGTTTTAATTAGTTGATTAACACGTACGTGTCCAGTGGACACATGTTAGAAAATCTTATTTATAAATAATCGCAAAATATACTGTGCATTAATGCAAGGATGTATACTAGTTACCACTAATAATGGTAGTACTAATATTCTTGATAATGATGATTAGTTTAGTTGATTGATGGAAACATAATGATAATAAAACATAAAAGAAAAAGAAACCAATATTTGCTCCTAATCGTACAATTGTAATGAGAAAAATATTGTCAAGGAGAAGAAAATTAGTGTCCAATTAAATATGATTTCTTATTGGCTAATGCAATGCATCTTTCCCTTTAATTTCCCTTTCTCACTATCACTTCACTTCACTTCACTTCATTTCTTCTACTTTCTTCTTCTTCTTAAATTGTTTTCCCTTCAATAATAATCTATAAACTTTTCACTTCAACTCCTTCTAATTACATATTTTTATTCTTCACACTATAAAAACTTACAAAATAAATAATATTCAAACTTCATTAATTACATTAATTGGTTTCAAAAAAAAAAAAAAAAAATTACATTAATTACAAAATAAATAAATAAATTTTTCCATTAGATTTTTTTAAACTACGCTATAAACGCTCGCAATTTCCCAAAAAAGAATCAAATTCGGCTAAAGTCGAATAAAATATTAAATATATAATTATATTCGTGTCAGGTCATTTATTTATTATATTATTTTGAATTAGTAAGTTTCTCGTAAAACTATCATGAAGTCTAGGAGCAATAACAACATCAAAGGCAAAGACATATCAAACGAAGACGAAGAGACGTCGACGACACACGAACCACCAAGGCAACCAACGGCTCCGGTACTGAGTCGCTACGAGTCCCAAAAGCGACGAGATTGGAACACATTTAGCCAATACTTGAGGAACCTAAGGCCACCGGTCTCGACCATGGCTCAGTGCACACCGACCCACATCTTGGAATTCCTAGGCTACTTGGACCAGTTTGGTAAGACCAAGGTGCACCAACACGGGTGCGTATTCTACGGGCAGCCTGACCCGCCTGCCCCATGCGCATGCTCCGTGAAGCAGGCATGGGGCAGCTTGGACGCCCTTATAGGGCGTCTGAGGGCAGCCTACGAGGAAAACGGGGGTACACCCGAGACAAACCCGTTTGCAAGCGGGTCGATCCGAGTGTACTTGAGGGAGGTTAGGGATTCCCAAGCTAAGGCTCGGGGTGTGCCCTACAAGAAGAAGAAAAAGAGGAGAAATAATAGTCAAATGAAAGGTGGTGGTGCAACTACTAGTAATAATAATAATAATAATAATAATATTAGTGGTACAACTACTACTTGATTGATAATTAAGTATCATATCGATTCATCATCTTCAGGTCAGGTCAGATCGATTTTATGATGACGATATATCATATTATTGTCCTTGATTTTGTACAAGTAGTTAGATCATTTTCATCGATTTTTGTCCTTGGTTTCAATTTTAATTTTAAGTTTAATTTCGTATCGTACCTACTCTAATACACTATACGTAGCTTAATTTAATCTCTTGTTGTGCCTAGTTTATTTAGTACTCGTACTACGCAATATGTATAATATAATTTCATTGATTTTTGCTAAGGAGTTTTATGATATTGTTTTAAATTGTAACTTATACGGAGTAAGTATCAGCTTAGCCCAGGTTATTTATAATAATAATAATAATCATCATCATCATCATATGGTAGATTGCCATGGTTTGATCATGTTGATTATAATTTATAAGTAGTATCGGTTCAACTCGGATCATCTTGATTTAATCGAAATATATACTCGTAAGATGAATTATCATACAAGTATAATTATGCTTACTATTGCTTTAAATCTTTTAACAAGAGTACATTATTTCTCTTTGATAAAATATAAAGAAGGTTTGTGGAAAAATAATTATATGGTGTTTAGCAAAGCATAATAAAGTTAGGTTAAGTGAAATAATTATTTGGAAAAAATACTGTAATTGTTTATTGATAATTTATCAGTTAATCTTCTCTGTGATGAAATATTCGTCGTATTATTACAACGGGTCAAATACGACTCATTTATTTAGTTAATTAAGGATAAATAATCTTATTCCGGCCTCGGATTAACAATGTTTTGTATTTATTTATCTAAATATAGGTAAATACTTGACCCGTTAGAACATTATCATGAAAATCTCTATCACAAACAAGAATTTGCGATAATTTTTATCATAAAAGTAGATTGACGTGGAAATACTTGAAAATGTTTGCAGTAGAAACCCTAGGTTGGTTAGGTAAGACCAAAAACCCTAGTATTTTTTTAAGGCATTTATTTGAGATTAGAGCATTTCACCTTTTACTTTAACACGAAAGGTAGAAAGTAGAAACCTAATTCTTACTTTTCTACTATTATTACTACTCCATTTTACGGCCACAAATTTTTATGTGAGGGTCATATCTGTTGTAAGTGTGAGACGGATCAAATACTATTCATGTGGTCGAGGTGGGTAAATAAGACAAAAGCAAAATGTCTACCCATATTCTATCTTATCTACTACATGGATAATATTTTACCCGTCACTGATTTTTGACGGATACATCCGTCACAATCAAGACTTGTTGTTTACCTACAAAGAGTACTATAGCCTATAGGTATGTTCAAGCTCTCTTTACATATATACTCTACAATAATACTTCCTCCGTTCCAATCAATTCCATACGTTTGCTTTTTCACACTTGCCGATGCACGTTTTCTTTTGTCTATATCTTTAGTTACATATTTCTAAAGATTATAAAAATTTGATATTCATGATGCATTCGATTAGACAATTTAAACAAGATCTCACACGACTATATTTTATCGTATATATTAAAAATTATATCGATAATTCTTCCTGAATAGTGCATAATATCCAAATGCATGGAAATGATTGGAACGGAGGAAGTATAATTATGGAAGGACATGAAATGACAGACTATCATTCTTCACGAATTTACTAAAATCAAATAATAATTCGAATTTTGTTGCTTTATTTGCTTTTTATAGACATATTAATGGTTTCTTTTATAGTATAAGATTCTGCACCATCTTATGCCTGCCATCCTAGCTAGCTATTAAGTTTATGTGTATTCTAATTCTATATGACATTATCATATGTACAATTGCACACAATGCAACATCATATCATTGATGTATATATACATGATTATCACATATTCTGATTTGAAATGGGTATATCTGTCACAAACTTATGACGGTCGGGTCAAGTATAATTGAAAAGACAAAATTCACATGCCTAACTAGGTATTACTCCCTCCGTTCAAGTCCAAGCTTCCCCTTCCTTGTTTTGACACTATTCACAATCAAGGATAACTTTCGATATTCACGACAATCTATTAGAAAAAATATATTCATGTGAGATCTTGTTTGATTCGTCTTTAAAAGTACATTATTAATATCCAATTTTCATAATTTTTACTAATATGTTACGAAAGATATTAACGATGCAAAATGCGCGTTGGCAAACGTGAAAAAGCAAAAGGGAAGCTTGGACTTGAACGGAGGGAGTAACAAATTAAATGTGTGTCTTTATATAACTAAGTGGAAATCTATTTGACCCGTTTTAATTTATTTATAAGATGGGTAGGTCCATCACAAATTAAAGGATGTCAATTGCTCGTATTTAATACTTCCTCCCATCCATTCAATTTTTTACCTAGGTCCACCATTTCTCCTCACAAAAACGGCCCCCACGTAAAGAATTGAATGGATAGGAGGGAGTAATCAAGTTCTTGAAAGTTTATATTGTAAATTTATACAAGTATTATTTTTAAGGAAAAAAACCTCATTTGGTTGACTAATTAAGGGCACCTTTTATTTGTCATGTCACATTTTCGTCCTGTGATTACAATTGATGAGACCCATTTTCATCCTATAATTACTTCGTCTAGGTTTCTTGCATAATGCATAAAATGTTCTGTAACCCAACGACAATATTAACTCGAAGGTTCAAAAATACAGCTTTGAAAAACTTGTTCCGTTGGACGGCTTAATTTCCAACATAGAAAAATAAAGTTAAACAAAGGCATGTAGAAAATCAATGAGACCCACGCACACGCACACGCACACGCACACGCACCGTACCCTCATTCAACCACGGACTTAGAAAAATTATTTTGATCGTCGAAGTGGTCGTTTTGGTATGATAATGGATTGAGGTCCTCGCTGTGACATCAAAAGTCAAGACATCCACCTAAGAACTTACTCTCAAGTCGAACAAATTACTTCAAGTTGACCCATTTTCGATAATTACTTTTAAATCATCTCAATTTTTATATTTTTTTTAAAAATAAAAACTTGATTATTATTATAAAAAAAAATCTATATTAAAATTAAGTAAGTTTGTCTGTCTCCTATAGATCATCATCTACCAAATTATTAATTGACGAATTATTACTTGATTATGTGATTCGAGTTATCCTTTCAATAAATTTTACTCCCCTCCATATCTTAATGTCTTCCCCTTTAAAAAAAATACTCATTACATATTTACATATACGGAGTATTATATAAAGAGAAAAAACATTTACGTACGGAGGGAGTACTCCGTATTTATTAAAAGTGTAATCAAGCTGACTCTAAGCTTCAAGCTGAAATACACCTTTCTGTGTAAATAAACCTTTCGGTATAAATAAACAACAAGCGGGGATAGCTCAGTTGGGAGAGCGTCAGACTGAAGATCTGAAGGTCGCGTGTTCGATCCACGCTCACCGCAACTTATTTTCATTTCCAGCTGAAACTGTAAGCGTACAGTTTTTTAGTATCTTCGGAATCTCGACTCGTCAGTGTTTCACATTATTACATTCATTACAAATATCGTTTGTGAATAATCGTTTTAGAGTTCGAAACTAGACATCGGCAGCTGAATTCAAAACAGATGGTGCAGTTGCTGTACATAAACATTTGACAGTAAACTGTTGATCATAGAACACCTACTCGATATCAGTCTTAACAACACGAAACATTTCCAGGCCATTTTCCTACTCGCGCAGTAGAATGGCACTACCATCCAATCCCGACACATAATATTTACACGTTTCCCGTTCCTCATCATGTAAAATGGTGTAATTATAACTACTAACATTCCGAAAGTAATAAAATCCCCCGTTGTTCTCGTCATATTCATACACCTGATGTGTACCTCCGACTCCACCCGACACCAAGTTGTTCTGCACTACCATATCCCCCTCCGCTTTCTGAAAATTCCTCAGAGAACTCGACCAGGCCTTGTTCCCAAAAATGACGGTTTTGTCCTCGTTGAAACCCAAAGTCACATTACTCTGGTAAGTGTAGCTACTGTTTCCGAGATCAAACTCATCCGTGTACAGAAACATCGGAAATGTATATTTCCTGTGAGATTCGACCTTATGCAATGGAAATAACACATTCGCAGAAGAGACGCTGGTGTTATACTGTATAGTCTGGTTTACGATCTGCAAATTCCCGTCTTTTCCGAGGATCATGTAATTCTGAAACCTGAACTTTTGGGTTGAAGTTGTTGTGATGTTTCCACACGACGACTTGACCCACCCGGTAGAGACTATAGCCCGTTTAGCACTGGTGAAGAAATTCCCATCCAAACCGTTGAAATCAAATCTCGATGAAAAATTCACAGGGTTAGCATTCTGCTGCAACAGTCCACCCTGTGTGACAGTCGATTTCTCGTCCAACCAGAGATGTAAATTTGCATCAATATACCAAACGTTCAACGCATTTGTAACACTAAACCCGAACCTATGATTCTTCCCATCCAACAACTTTCCTAAAAACGGAGTGATCTCAATGTCGTAGCTAGGGAGATTAAACGAGCCAATCCCTGTGATCGGTCGCCACAGTAAAGGGTTAATTCCACCAGTAAAAACGACAGTAAATGGGCAAATCGCGCCTACTAAATTACCATCTAAAGTAACTAAAACTTCTCTGAATGCTCCATTTGCTTGAGCATATGATGTCAGATTATTCGCGATTAGATACTCGTTGGGAAGATTAGTATTCCAAAACTCGTCGTTTTCATGGTATGAGATGTAGACTTCTAACACCGCTCTGTATGTGTTCCGAGGAATCACTACCTCCTTCGATTCGACATCAGTTGAGTTCTCGATTTCAAACCATAATCCGTCTTTCAATGGTAAATCCCTCGAGATGGGAAGAATTACATCCGCCCAATTTCCACCATTTTCACCCAAATTTCCACCATTTGGACTCGAAATCTCACCTTCGTTGCTCAAATTTCCACCTTTTTCACCCAAAGTTCCACCATTTTCACCCAAATTTCCACCTTTTTCACTCAAATTCCTACCTTTTCCACCATTTTTACCAATTGCATCCAAATTTCCACTTTTTTCACCCAAGTTCCCACCATTTTTACCATTTTCACCCAAATTTCCACCATTTTCATCCAAGCTCCCACCTTTTTCACCATTGACACTTATTTGACCCAAATCTCCACCATTTTCACCCAAACTACCACCACTTTGAACAAAACTACCATCTGGGTAGTAATAAAAAACAGTAATATTAACATGGTAAACACCAGTATAAGTCTTATCAATAAGATTACCAAGATAAACATCAAGCCACAAATCCCCATTACCTCTCAAAAAAAGCTCACTATACTTAGTCACATCCTTCCTCACCTTCCAAAAGATCCCGCCACGTGTCGGCTCAGCAGTGCATCCACGTAGGATCTCCACCCCACCAAGCCAAACCCCGAAGATCCGGTCAAACTGCCGTCCCTGACACGTGGCAGACCACTCTAATACAATACTAGAATATTTAAACTTACTAGTGTTGGAGGGAGGAGTTGGGCAGTGTGAGGGCGGCGCGTACGGTGCGCGGACGGGCTCACGCGCGTAGGTATAGGCGAAATCGTGGGAGAGGAGGAGGTGGGTGCATGGTGGGGGTTGGGTGGCGCGTGGGGTTGGGGTTGGGACAGGGTGGGTTACTTCGAAGAACTCGGTGGCGCGTGGGGGTTGGAATAGGGATTGGAGCGCGTGGAGGTCGGCGGTGGCGCGTGGGTGGTGGTGGTGGTGGTGGTGGTGTGGGAGTGGGGTTGACTTTGGGAGGAGAAAGAGGGTGGTTAAGAGGAGTGATAAAAAAGGTAAGGGATGCATTGTTTATTTTATTTTTATTTTTTGGGAAAAAAAAAAAGTTTAAAGATTTTTTGTAAAAATTGAAGTTTAGGCTTTTATAGTTAGAAGAAGATGGAATGTAGACATGTAGTAGTGTAGTAGTGTAGTAGTGTTTGAGTGTACAACTACTAATGACTTTTATGGATCGATTCCAATGTTGGTGTGACTTAACAAGTGACAAAATTGGCAATTTTTTATTCTGTTCGAATGAAGAAGATACCGAGTGGCATTACAATGTACGGAGAATTCGAATCTGAGACTTACTTATTGAGTAGAGATGAAAGTTGGCACGTAGGTTGAGTCTTCCCATGATCCAGCATGACCCACCCCCAATTAAAGCACGAGTCCACTTTGGCACGATTCATCAAGACACGACATGTTATGGGTCGTGGACTGCAGTTTGAGGAAAAAAAAGTTCCTAGGCATGACACAACACGGTCTTGGCACGGCTCAAATGTAGAAATAAACTTAAATTTGAGGAATTGGTTAGGCGCGTTCAAGCACGGCGCAACATAGCACACTATGGGTCGTTGGATGTGTCTGGGTCATCCTTTCTTAATACTGGCACGACAAGAGGCCCACTTTCCCATGCACCGACACGATCCATTTTCATCTCTACTGTCAAGGGGATTCTCCATGGAGCATGAATTAGAAGCAAAGTTTATGTTAAAGCAAGGTGTAGCATTGATTCTCCAAGGAGCCATATACACTCACACTCCTAAAGCATACTATAAGCAACAAGGATGCATGATGTTATGTATTAACGGACAATGGCTTCAAATCCCCCAACCCTTCCTCGTACGATTCGCTGAGTTAGTCGTCTAAATCATTTATTTATCCTTAATTAAAATATTTTTTATGAATAATAGGAGTAGTATAAACAATAAACAAACACGTAAAATGGAGAGACTTTTAACCTACTAAAGAGTAATTGCTTATTAGCAGGTAAATTACTACGAGTAAATTGTACTATACTCCTAATAAAAGAGAAATGTTCATTGGAAATTTCCAATTACTATAAACTTTGGTCGAAATTGGAAGTTTTTCTTGGTAGAGGCATACAACACAAGTGCACAACCATATTTACAATCAAAACTCGTTATTATTGTGCTTTGCTTATTCAATATACAAAACCTCAATTCTTTTACGTCTACAGCATGCCTTAGTTTACTTTGATTCTATTTATTCCGCCCAATGTTCAGTTCAATTAACTCAACATTTTTTTTAATCAGTTAACTCAACTTTAATCAACCTATAATAATATGGATTCCGAAAGTTCAAACAACGCAGCAATATGATCACGTTTTCTCGTGCAAAAAAAAAAATAAACCTCGAGGGTCCAACTTCAGTTCAGCTTCTTCCAGCTCGGCTTGGTTTATCTGGTCTAATTCAATTACTTTCGCCGCAAAAGATACGGTTATGCAAAAAAATCGATTTGGGTAATCTTCTTCAACCCTGCGCCCTTAAACCCTAAGCTACTTCGCATCTTCAATCGATTTGGGTACTCTTCTTCAACCCTGCGCCCTTAAACCCTAAGCTACTTCGCATCTTCAATCGATTTGGGTAATCTTCTTCAACCCTGCGCCCTTAAACCCTAAGCTACTTCGCATCTTCAATCGATTTGGGTACTCTTCTTCAACCCTGCGCCCTTAAACCCTAAGCTAATCGATTTCCCTAGTTCTAGGTAATTCAATTTATTACTCTTCATATGCAAAATTGACAGCTATCAATACTCCAATTTTATGCTTTGTGTTTGAATTCATGATTCTAACCACCGTTGAACTGTAGTTACTGTTACTTTTACCAAAATTTGGTAAAACAACGATTCCAGGCTTCTGATACGGTTAATAATCACTTGCTTTGTACGAAGATTCCAATATTTTCGGTCTGAAATGAAATTGTTCAAGTGTTGTATCGTGTTCGTACTACGGAGTGTTTGATTATAGGAATTCGTAACCAAAGCGAAGTCAAGTATCGGAGTAACATAGGTTTCGTCGGGTTCAATTTTGAGCTTCAAATGTTGCTTGTGGATGCATTAGGGATATTTTAGTTATATAATCATGTAGTTGCTCAGATAAAATTCTGAATATTTAGTTTGTTAGTTTTTTTTTTTTTTTTTTAAGTTGATTGTTATTTTAATTGGGGCAAGGTAAATTTATATTGTGTTGTTTAAAATATGGGAATGGAGGAATGTTGGTTTTGTGATTGGAATTGTGTTGTTTTTTATTCATCCTTCAAGTGATGAACACTTGCCTATTTATAGGCATACACTTTCTTCTACGTCCTTCTACTTCTACACTCTTCTTCTTCATTCTTCCTCTTCTACATGATTCTAAGTATTATTTTTTTTACACAATTCTTTCTTTGTAATTTCTAGATTTTTCTAGATTAACTATTTAACATAGTTAATGCTGATTTTTCGTTTATGGTTTAATTTGTTTGATAAGAAGAAATTTGATTGTTTTGGTGGAAGCATTTGTCTTGGAATTCACTTGGATCGAATCGGCCGGTCTTAGTTCTTAAGGAAGTGATTGCATTGTTTCACTCAACTCTTCTGGTTTTGTAGAATTTGGGTATGTAAATTGAGTATATGAAAAATATACGATGATTTTCTGTATGGCGGGTTATCTCTCTGCTTGAGCCCCGTCTCTAAAATGTTCAGTAATTAGCTTTATCAAAATCTCTCGCTCATAAAAAAGATTTGGACGGAAATGATATCCGAACCACCTCACCTCATCCCCCTCCATTTCCGTTCCCTCCTTCCTCATCCCCTCCCTTTCTCTCCAATCTGTTATCTATTGCCTGAGATATTGATGGATGGTATTTTACTGAATTTCTCCGTTTTTAATATGCCTCTTTTGCTTCTGCAGTGCATTTGAGTCGGCCTCTTGAAGATCCTTAAGTTGGTGGTGCAGCTATATCTTTGCTGTTATCTTCAGTTTATGAAATCAAGATGCTATCATTAGACCTATCTTTCTCCGCTGCCCTAAATCCTTCATTCTCCAATCCCAAATGGTGCCACTACAAAAAAATGCTGAGCCAACGCCTTTTTCCCAGAACTGTCACCTATTTCCATAAACCCGTTATTTCGTTATCAATCCAAAACAATAATCACTCATTTCCATACCAAAAACCCGACTCTCATCGCCCTCTTCCCCTCCCTCCTGCTGCTGGCCGAGCTAAGAAAACCCCATCAACTGGCCGGATATTGGGCAGCGCTGAGCTTCGCCGTGAAGCGAAGCGCAATGCGAGAAGGAAATCCCGGAAACTGGCTGAAAGCCTCTTTTACAGGCTCAAAAACCCGCATAGTAACCACCCTGATAATTTTTCTGAAGAAGAACTCCAAATGATTGGGTTAGGGTATGATAGAATGGTTAGGTTCATGAGTAAAGATGACCCGAATCTGAAACACCCATATGATTGGTACAAGTATGGAGAATTCGGGCCTTACTCTTGGCGTGGGATTGTTGTGGGGGATCCGATTCGGGGTAGGTTCTCGGACGAGTGTGCTACCCTCATTGGTACTGTTAGAGACCATGAGGAGTGGGAGGAGATTGAGCAACATGATATGACTATAGATTTTGGGGACAGGTTGAGGACATTGAGTAAGGATGTTGGGTTGCAAAATTTTTGGGTTTTTGTTCGTCATCCGAAATGGAGGCTTAGTGACTTACCTTGGGAGCAATGGACTTTGGTTAGTGAAGTGGTGGTTGAAGCCGGAAATCAGAGGTTGGATAAGTGGAATTTGATGGGTAGGTTTGGGAACAAAACACGAGAATTGATCACTAAATGTGCTGCTTGGATGAGACCCGACATAATCTATGTCAAGAGACCTGTGTTTCAATGTCGGTTTGAGCCTCAAGCTAATTTCTTCAAACCATTACTACCATTTCTCAACCCTGAATCCGAAGGAGATTTTTTGTTCGAGTTGAAGGATGAACAAGGGAGGGTTGAGTTGTGTACGTATTTTGGAGGGTTGTGTAAGATCGTAAGGGTGAGCCCAAAGGCATATGTTGACGATGTGGTGAAGGCGTATGAAAAGATGAGTGATGAAAAGAAGTCCAAGTGTTTGGAGTTCTTGTTGACGAACCATCCAGTGCAGCTCTTACATCCTTACACCAAGGAATGGAAAGCCAAATTGGAAGAGATGGAGCTGGGTTGTGATGCTCCCGATGACGATGACGATGCTGCTAAGGATGGGATAGAGTTTACTGATTGGGTTGAGGATGAAGGGGACGACGGGAACAACACCGATGATGATAATGAAGAAGATGGCTATGTCTCGGATGATGACATCGTGATGGATTCCAACGACAAAGAGGACGAGGACGAGGAATCAGGATCAGAACCAGAACCAGAATCGGATGAAGAGGATTCAAATCCAGAAGAGGACAGGGAGTATTGGAAAGCGGAGTTTGAAAAGGCGATAAGTAGCAACGATGCAATGGAGAAATTTGTAAAACGAAGTGTAGAAAAATCAAACGAGCTTTACGAGAAGCAGCAGAAGGAAATGGAGGAGAGGGAAACAGAGGGGAAAGAAATGGCGAGGAGGGAAATGGTAAGGAATGTGGATGATGGAGACGAGACGGTGTTGAGAGGCAAGAGAGCGAAAGTGAGTCCGGAAGAATGGAAGGTTGTGGGAATTGGTCGGTGGAGGAAGAGGGTTAAGAAGAGCAAGATTCCGCCTGAGCTGTTCTTGAGGGCTGCAGTCAGACCATATACCTATAGAAACCTTGTCAAGGAGATAGTTTTGACCAGGCACGCAATTATAGATGGCGATATTAATCTGGGTGATTGAGGTATACGAGACCATCTCACACTAATTTTGTAGATCAAGAGGCTCACGCAATAGGATCGTGTTTGGTTGAGCTATGTCTCTAGCAAATCCAAATGTGAACTTAGTAATGTGCCAGTTTTCAATTGAGTCTATCAATTGTTCCTATTCTTGATGCAATTTCTGTTAGGTACCACTCGGAAACAGGATTGTCATGTTTTTTGGCTTCTTACCCAACCGAGGTTCTCGTTCTAAAGGTGTGATCTATATTACATACAGGGTGCACGGCCCCCTACTTGAGCATACGGGTGATGATGCACTATGGTGATGGTCAAGTGTAGTATCGGAGATTCCTCCCTCCGGAACATATTGTATATTTACATTGACGTTACCATGTTTTCAGGGATTTTCTACGTGGTATCCCTAAACTTTTTACTTTTCTACCTTATACCCTACACTTTTTACATGTACACATAATACCCTTGTACTTTACTAAAACTTTCTTTGATACCCCTAAACTTTATTACTTTTATTATCTTTATTGGTACACCTAAACTTTTTTTTCCATCATGTTTTGACAACAAATTACATTTTTATGCTCAAGATTAAAAGTTAAACGTCATATAACATACCTAATTAACCGATAATTAAACTTAAACTAACAATTTTGTACGTGTTTGCAGTTTATACTCCAGATCTAAACGAATTATATTTTTGAAGTTATATTGTCAAAACATAGTGATACCGCGTAGAAAATCCCTTTTCTAAAGTACTACCGAAAGTTTGGCCAGAAAATTACAAGTTCAATGTGCACAGTGCTTACGGCGCTAGAAGATGAGAAAATCGATCAAATTATGCAGAAATTATGGGAAGTTTGGTCTGAAAAGTGGAAAATATCAGAAAAACAACCCGATGGAAAAGCGAACTAACTTAGCACTTCTACTGTTCCCATTTACAAAATGACGATCAGAATAAACATTGCGGAGTCGTAATGTACAGCAAGCAACAGATAGCGACTGAATCAGTTCACAAAAGCCCGAATTAGTCCTTTGCATCAAAAAATTCCTCGGGTAGGTAAAACTTCAATCCAACAGCCTGAAATTCCAGCAAAAATGCGATGAGAATCATTTCAATCAGTGAAATGCTGCAATTACTCTCTACTGACCAGTCTTTTGTAGAAACAAATCCTTGTTTAACACGAACATATCCATCTTATACTTAAAACGGGTCAAATAAGATAGATGAGACAAGCATAAGATGTAGGATGTAACAGACCCATCTACTATCCAAGTAGAATACTATATGACCCGTAATTAAAAAGACCAACTAATCCTGGAAACCGGAGAACGAGTAAAATTTTGGAGAGTGGGAACGGCGAGTCTATGCAGCTTGAAACGATTGCAAATAACATAAAAACAGAGCTACAGAAAGTCAGAAACCGCTTATATATGATTTCAATTACCCTTACTGAAACTAAATAGGCAAACAAGTTCAGTGAATAATCTTCAGCAATACCTGAGCAAACTTTATATCGGCGTCACTGTGATCATTCACTCTCCCTGCTGCATCACCCACATAAAAGGAACTGCACATACAAAAGTTTGTATTAGCATATAAAACCGATATCTCGCAGCATAAAGAACCTTCTTGTTAGTTTAAACACATTAATGAATGCGATAAAATTACAGATGAGGAATTTACTTGTCCATATCAATAGCAATGCCAGAATTGAAATGTTTCTCCATTACTCGCCACATTCCTGGTCGGGGTTTACGATATGCATCCTTTTTACCATTTTTATCAAAACCACATGCTATAAAAACCTGCAAAACAGGTGTCACCTGATTTACTTAGTATGCCTTATATATACTCTCGCCAACAACTATCAACATCATAAAAGCTGATGATTGCAAGCATGGATTGAAAGCATAGGTCTGAAACTCTCCAGATAACAGCTTACGCATCCCTCTGCGGCTCCGTCTCTAAAACTAACAAGACCCTTTGTCAGTTTGGTTGTTTTGGTCAAATGGACCAACAAATCACAAAAGATCTCAGTAGTGCAGATAATGTGTAGGTTGTGTATAAACTGAGGCTTGAAAAGAGTATAATAACATAATTATTCAATTTCACTCACCAATGTTAAAATGTTGAAGCATAATCTTATATTCTTATCACCTCACATTTCTGACGAGAATGACAGAGTTACGAGTTTTTTAAAAAAAAAGTTGTTTTAGAGATAGCATTGACTCATTAGGGTAAAGTATAGACATATTGTGAGAAATAAGATAAAAACCTGAATTGGGACATTGACAAGCTTGATGAAATTGTTGAGGCGTCCAACTTTCGAGTCCACAGCCTTTTGCCTCTTATTCGTCCAGCGTTCTATGTTAGATTCATTTGTGAATATGACCTGAAACAGTTGCACTTATAGTAAAACATCAACAAAATGAAGAGCTCCCCTATTAGAAGATATGGCAGAGCATACCAGCTTGAAGCCATCATTATACAGTTTTTGCAATTTATCGGGTATTGATGGGTACATCAGTGACCATTTATCTGCACCGCTTCTGAAGCCAGAAAAAAAAAACTTATGAAAGTCAAAAGTTATACGAGTAGAAGATTTACATACTTAGCAAATCATTTACATCAGACAAAGTGGAGAAATACAAGTCAGCCAGAAACAAAAGTCGCCTGTGAAGTCTATTTGATGACAACATAGAAAGGAAAAAAAACAGCCAGGTATAAGAGCATCATCCATCAGTTCAACACTAAATGCAACTGAATGCTGTTATGCAGTAAAGTTACATATCTTTGAGGCTTCAAGCCTGTCGAGCAGAGCTCACAGCAGCAAAATGCACAGAAGGACTTACTATATTGTTAGGTTACAGCCTAACAAATTGGAAAAAAAAAAAACACAACTTTAACTGGAGTAACTCTTAACGCTTTGCTTAAGATAGACTCATGAAGTAAATTTATGGTATATGTATAATGTCTTACGAACTTCTGAAACAGTTAAAAGAATTTAGGCTTCAATTTGTTAGTAACCATAATATACAGCAAGTACATTACTGCATATATAGAGCCAAGATACACGTCCATTACTCTTATACAGATTGGTAAGAAATCTATATCAAGGAAAAGAGGAAATCTTCCATCATCAGTTTTTAATATATATATATATATATACCATACATCCAAACATGCTGCCCGAGTTTGTTAAACGTTGCTCCATTATAGAGGTTAGGGAACTAGGGATGCTCCTATATTAACATGTTTAGAAGGGCTTAACAAGAAGTAATCAACATACATCTTAACGTTCGTGTTGGCTAAGCACCCATCAAAATCAAATGCTGCAATTTTACTTGAATCACGAAGGCCATCATCCTACGAACAGAGGGAAGAAGAAATTAGAGACAAGTGAAGAAATGTACTCCCTCCCCACCACTAAGATTTTCCCACTTTCCTTAAAAGGAAACTCCACTAAGATTTTCCCACTTCAAAACTTTCTTTATTCATCCATTATACTCTCTTTCTATTGGTTACTTTTTGTGATTTGACATCTTGAACCCCACCCAACCATTTACCACATTTCATTACCCATTTCTTAATCCATGAGCCATTTATAAATGGGAACATCAATGTGGTGGGGAGGGAGTAAGTGACATTAGAAAACACTATAGGGCGTAAGAGTTGGCAACAACCCAAGGTTGAAAACTGCCGTGAAGGCAGATGAATTTCAGAAGAGTACCAGGATGAGTGTAGAACCAACCTGCTCTCTCAGTCTCCTAAAGAAGCTACTAATTTTAAGAGATGGGATAGAAAATATCAAGACAGCGTTTGATATGATGCCTCACCTTCTCCAGAAAAATAATTGTGTGGAATGCCCTCCATTGTGGCACTAATGTTGCATCCTGATTTCAGGGGGAAAAAATAGAGAATAAAAAAGAGGTTTAATAATGTCGTGCGTAGAAGCAATATGTTTACAAAAAAATGCAATACTGCATTACATTAAGAAAATTAATGTAAGAGTACATCAAGAAAGCATAGTGAAGGAAATTTGGAGCCTAAAAATTACTCACCTTATACTTATCCTTTATATGAGATACTTCAAGCGCAATCTCAATCTCTTCATCATCATCCACAAGCTGAAAGAAGTTATGTTAGAAAAGGTGAAAATACTACTCCTAACTTGTGACTAAAATCCTTAGTTTTCATAGATTTTTCATTAATATGCAATACATGCTAAATTCCTAACTAAGATTTCCCTCTTTTATAAATGAACCTACACAAATAACACTAACAAATCTACCATACAGGGTATACATTATAGACTCAAACACTTATATTAGTCGGCAAAATAAGTAAATTAGTCAAATTGCAATAAAAAAAAATATATATAAAATTTTAAAAAACCCAACACTTGAGCACAATTCTGAGTAACAAACAAAGTGCAGAAAACAACTAGCGGTACCAAACGACTATCAATGCTTTTCATTCTCATTCTTGAGTAGTCCATTTTTGCTTCTTGGCTTCTCCTCTACTAGTGTTTTCCAGAGACACAACTAATCGATTTTATTTCCAATTACCATATCATCACAGAAGTGAATATATCCAAATACGAGTATAAGTAAGAAATGCAAACTTGACATTGATGCATGTATTGATGGTGGTTGTTGGTGGTTTGCATAGGGAATACAAGTAAGAAGTTACAGGGCAGGATTTTGTATAGGGAATGGATTTTTTGGGAGAAGAAATCACATTCATAAGGGAGGAATGAGTGAATGACCAATAAATGGTGTTGCAAAGAAAAAAACGTTGGTGATGCAACTGTAATACTAATAACAGTAGATCCGCCATTCCACTCCTTCCACTACGTCTTGGACTCTTAGCCATATATAGCTACTCTCTACCTACTTACCTCCATTTGTATTAAGCTACGACGGAGTATAAGTTTGCAAGTACATCAAAAAATGTCATTGACAGCATACAACAATTTTCTATCCGAGTAGATATCAAAGGAGTGCGATGCTCAGCAGAAGGTTCACAAGGGTGATATTCCTACTGATGTACAGTTTCCATTTATCAAATTTTGTGAATCATCAAACAATACAATTCCTGCCAGTCGAGAAGTTTCAGCAAACATCACACAACTAAATGAATTAAGAAGAATATTTGATAGTAGAGTTGAGAATCACGATAAGTGCATTAAATGAGAGTTTGGGAACACTGAGAACAGAGCACAGTTGGCATGTGATTTCCGCCATGCAAAACATTGGCAAGTTGGCAACATTACGATTCTCAATATTAACAAAAGTCAGAAACCTCTTTGTTCAATTATAAGTAGAATGTTGTCCACCTAATAATAAACATCCATGATAAACTTTATGAAAGAAACATACAATATGTTTGAAACATACAATGTTCTCAATATGTTTTGCAAGAAACATACAATATGAAAGAAGTGAGTTTGCGAAACCAGCGATAAACTTTATGCACAATAAGTCTGGCTGACAATTTTAAGTGTTTGAATTACCTTCCTTTTTTTATTGCTCTGCTTGTTTTCGGCAGCTGCAATCTCAGTTTGCTCCCCTTCATCTGTTTGAATTACCTTCCCTTTCCTTTTATTGCTCTGCTTCTTTTCGGCAGCTACAATCTCAGATTGTTCGCCTTTATCTTTCACCTACGGAAAACCAGTTCTATTATAAGTTTTTCACAATTGCACCAGCTCAACAAAGAGATTCATATATGTAAAATCGACAGATTGACGATTACACGAGTAATCAAGACGAAACTAACAAGAACTGCAAAACAAAGACAATAACTGAGCATCCTCAATCTCTAAAATCTCAAGCGAGTTAAACTGGGTGAAATATCAATGACGGTAATATGAAATTAAGAAATCAGAAACCGACACATTAGATATTGAACATATAAAATTGCACAAAAAATGCGAATATGAACTGCAATCTCAAGTGACATGAGATATTTCCATTTTCAATTCAACAAATCATAATATACTCAACACAATCCTCATGGAAAAGCAAATAATCGAACCTCGGAAAAATATGACTAAATGATTACTGAATTAATCACACATTGGCGTACAGAAAATCTGCAGAATTCGCAAAATTCAGGAATGAAAGCTGCTCAAAAAACGCCATCATCAACTGAAACTGCCACAGCATATTCTTATACAGACAATCAAACCTCTTACCTCAGCGCTATTGTCGACAAGCTTCTTCAAATCTTCTTGATCATCACTCTATATTGATCAACATACATTATACTCCAAAGAAGTGAGTTTGCAAAAACAGCGATAAACTTGATGCATAATAAGTCTCGCTGACATTTTTAAGTGTTTGAATTACCTTCTTTTTCCTTTTATTGCTCTGCTTCTTTTCGGAAGCTACAATCTCAGATTGCTCGCCTTTATCTTTCACCTACAGAAAACCAGTTCTATTATAAGTTTTTAACCATTGCACTGGCTCAACTAAGAGATTCGCACATTGATGATTACACAAGTAATCAAGACGACGGAAACTAATATGAACTGCAAAACAAAGACGACAACTGAGCATCTTCAATGTCTAAAATCTCAACTGACTTAAACTAAATGAAATATCAATGACGGTAATACGAAATTAAGAAATCAGAAACCGCCACATTAGAGATTGAACATACAAAATTGCAAAAAACATTCGAATATGAACTGGAAAACTCGAGTGAGATGAAATATTTCCATTTTCAATTCAACGAAACATAATACACTCAACACATTCCCCATGGAAAAGCAAATAATCGAGCCTCGGAATAATATGACCAAATGAGTACTGAAATCACACATTAGCGTACAGAAAATCTGCAGAATTTGCAAATTGCAGAAACAAATGCTAGCGTACAGAAAATCTGCAGAATTATCACAGCTCAAAAAAGCTTCATCATCATCAACTGCCACTGTATCTTATCATACAAACAATCAAAACTCTAACCTCAGCGCGATTGTCAACAACCTTCTTCAAATCTTCTTGATCATCACTCTACATTGATTGCGATAATCATCAACATGACAAAAAAAGGAAAAAGAAAAAGAAAAAGAAGAAGTCGGACCTTGAGCGATTCGAAGCCGCTGATTGACTCGGCCGAGTCAACAGAGAGCGAGTTGAAAGACAGGCACTGTAGATGATGCCATTTGGTCATGTCAAATTTTTTATCCTTGTCTTTGGTGACGACGCCGAGGCGTAGCGTTTTCGCTTCGATGTTTTTGGAGCAGGTTTTGCATGAGGAACGGTTAGATTTCGCGTATCCGGCGATGAGAGAGGAGGATGAAGGCGGCATTGGCGGCGGCGGAAGGTGGCAGGAGGTGGCGAGTCTAAGATTAGGGTTTCGGAGGGGGAGTGAGAGTTTAGAGAAGGTGGCGGCAGTTAACATGCAGTCCACCTCTTCCCGCCAGTTTTTTTTGTTGTAGATGACTGAGCGTGAAACTCTAATTGATCCGACCTAACTCGAAATGTTAGAGGCTCCTTGGTTTGGATTTGAATTGGTTCGGGAAGTCTCTTTCTCCTCTAAGAGTCCGTCCTTGTGTTAAGCTAAAAGTTTTAGCCTAAAACAACGAAGATCCGAACCAAAATAATAACCCAAATTATCGTGTAAAATGGTTGTACTCTCTCATTCATTCAATTCTTTATACAGTGATTTCACCACTTTTAAGAAAAGTGACAAAATTAAGGTATTATTATTTGTGGTCCGGAATCTTCCACATTTTATTCCACAACCATTTTTCCCGCTCCCAGTTAGAAGTTTCTATTTCTACTTCTCCGTCTCCTTCGAGCATTCTATACGCAGACTTAAACGTATAGCAACCATCCTTCTCCAAGCTCCAAAACCACGAGTCGACGTGTTGTCCTCTATCTTAATCTTATATTACGGACCCTCTTTGCTTCAAACGGTAACAAGTACTCGTAGACACCCGCATTTTGTTTACTAGAGTCTATAGTAGTCCCAACAAAACACCCGATGATGATCGGACGCTAACAATTGCCCAAAGTTAAGGGGTTAATTAACACTTATCTCTTAAAAAAGTTGATTATAACCGCTTTATCTTAAGTGGTTTAGTTCATAGAGCCGCTTGCCTATTTCGGTTCGGTTAACCGAACTTGAAAAGAAAAGTGTTTAGGTTTTTTTATACGGTTTTTACGTTTGATGGTTTCGGTTTAGTTCATCGAGTCGCTTGCCTGTCGCAGTTCGATTAACCACACTTGAAAAAAAGGAACTATTTGAGTTTTTTATACCGTTTTTACGTTCCGGTCAACCATAACACCCTACTCCTAAGTCATAACCACTTGTCTAAAAAATGAGAGATCACAAGATCGAGAACACTCACTGTCTAGTTTTGCAGAATCGAAGAGCGATGACCGTTAAGAACAAATTATCTATATAAATTTCATGTTCTCGATTCTCGATGCAATTCAAAATCACCGTCGTGATGAACAAAATGATGGCACACTCGAAATTAGTCGGATAAAAAATAAGGTCCCATAGGTTTCCGAAAGATTTCACATCCAACTAAGATTAGAAGGCATCCAGGCATTGTAGCCTTAAAGCTCAAGCTCAGCCAACATACAGACATAAAGAGATGTCAAAATATTGAGCCAAGGTTTTTATCGAGTACAAAGATCCCATGCTGCTATAGTCAAAATTGGTCCAGGCCGACAAACTGGACCGACTCGGATCAGCCAATCTAAACCGAAAAGAAACGGATCTTAGATTTTACCAAGATAACCTAAGCCTGGTCCTCAGCAAAACTGGATATGTAATTATTGGATCATACCGGCGGTCGATGAATTCAACTGCAACGCTTTTTAAGGGATCTTGCTCACATTGCTCTTTTTCCTTGAGGACGCTCAAGATCAACTGCAAAAACAGAGGCTTAGTCCAAAAAAGATTTGGGGTCGACTAACATGAATCAACAAGTGGATCATGATGAGGTGGAAAATCAAACATTCTCGAATCGAGGAGGTAAACAAATGAGTGAGCCATCCAAAAATGGAATAGGCGAATAGCTGGGACGGAGGGAGTATATGGCATTCATAATATACTACTCGTAGCAAAACCATATTTCCACAATAAAAAATCCACCAATTGAGACTTCCTCGGATGAAGGTGATTGTTAGTTGTTACTAGGATAATAGAAATCAATATTGGGGAGATAGTGTCGTAGCGGTCATGGAAAAGTTAGGGGAGCAAAACTACGAAACAGGTTGTTTAGGGTCGGATAAGGGTTGACACAATTTGAATTCGACCCATTTTGAATATGTCTGCATTCCAGGTTGTTCTGCAGCAATATAACATACCTTAGCCGCCGAATCCTCTAAATATGTTGTTATTGACAGCACATCGGGATGGCAACACCAAAATAAGACATCTAGAAACGCCACAAGTGAAGGTTTTGTAGGAATCCCGACACCTCTTCCACAAAGCTTTAGCTCTCCGATTTTGTAGGGTAGGTCAGTACCAATGTTCCTCAGTTCGTCTCGTACGACCACAATCTATACAGATACGCACATAATATTCATTAGTTCATCCATAGTTACAAACTTAGATAAGCTAAAAGTGTACACATTGTGCCTCCCTCATTCTGGAATTTTATTAAAAAAAGAAAAAAAGAAAAAGAGAGAGTTCATAATTAGGACTTCCAAATCTACATGTATTCTCCAAATTTTCACCTATATATCAACAGGCCACTTTAAATAAGTTTTAAAGTAAATATTTTGTTAGTGTAAACTGCATTGTTAAGTTTTTAGTTCCGTAACTGCACCATTATGAATAAATCCTTAAAAGGTTGTCAATTGTATAAATTCTACTAAAAGATACCCAATCGTGTGGTCACAACACAATCAAACAAAGTAAATCAATCATGAGATGGATAAGAAAACATACGTCATCAGAATTAGATAAATTCATCTCGAGAGAGTTGAATAACTTTGCTTCCTTGAGAAACTCTTTTACCTCAACAAACCAATCAGTGGTTAAGGGATACGTCATGAACGGACAGAAAGTAGCATTACATTGATCTGCCACTCTGATCAACGAGAGAGAGGTCTCCAACTTACAGTTGTATGAAAACTCAAGCAAGTTAGGAGCGTCGACCTTCACCAAATTTAGGTTGCTGGAGTTTCGAAATTCAACCTTTAAGAAGTCTGGGCAATCACTAATTCGTAATTCCTTCAACGAAATGCTTGAGATATTAACGCATTTCAACCTAAAACATGAACGCAATACTAAAGTTTCTAAAGCTACAAGCCCACGTGTCAGCTTGGAAACAACGTCATCGGTGATATTAGCACAATTGAAGTCCAACTTTTTCAAGTTTTTCAATGCAACCACATTCATGATCCATGGCCATGTATAATCACCAGATTGGCTACTAAAAGCAAACTTTTGAAGCGGGCATGCTTGGAGGTTGGATTGCGCCGCTCCATCAACTCTTGTCCTCCAAGGAATTAAAATTGGTTCAACGATATCAGATGTAATATCTAATTCAACCAAGGGGCACAAAGAAATAATTCTTTCAAGCATATCCTCGTTTACCCACAACGGCTCTAAAGTCAAATGTTTGAGAGAGACAAGCTCAATCCTCTCATAATATGGTAGTGCCATGTTCCGACATGTCAAAACACTAAGCGATCTTGCACAAAACAGAATCTCAGGCGGCTCGTACTCAATTTCACCATGAACCTCAAATTCCAATTCTTGGATTCGGTTTACCAACGCGATACAAATCCATAGGTCAACCATATTTTCTACCTTTTCATCATCTATAGAAATATCTAGATACATCTTTCTTATTCTGTACTCCCGAAACAAGTATCTTAGCATAGTATTATTAATGAACTTCACATAACGTTGCAGTTTCTCATCCTCCGCCTCCTCATCATCCTCACCCTCATCTACCTTAAAGTAATGAGGATGGAAATCCAAATCCGGAATCGACGACCAAGCTTCATACCAACGCTTAGACAATACACTAGCTCGAGCCGCCTCTTTGGTACCGAGAATTAAGAGAATATCATGCAGGAGAAAAACCGGAAGCTCAGAAATTCTATCAACTGTACCCTTTTGCATCTTTGCCATTGTTTCCCCAATTACCATGATTTTTTCTCAGAGGAATTTCGTCAAACACTTGGCATGCACAATCTAAATTCCTAAACTTTAAACTAAATCAACAAATACCCAATTCACAGTTCTTGCCCTCTTGTTTTCCTAACAAAATCGTAGAAAACCATCTCAAACAGCTAAAATATTGAAGTACAAATCGTACCATACTTAAATCAAAAAAATTCAAAAATAAACTGTACGATAAGAAATGATAGAGAATTTACCAGAAAAAATCAAATCAATCGAGCAAATGGCAAATGCTTGAGATATTGAACTGGAATTACCCCCAATTGACATGGGTTTCCATTGTAATCAATTTAAATCTTCTTCAAACCCTAATAATTCCCAGAAATTAGGGACCTAAACGAGTCGTTTTGGTCAAAGACATTGAGCAGTTACGAGCCCGTGGTTTAGTTGTCGTTCACTGAGTCAGGGTCAATCTCGAACTTAATTAACCTCGGAATGGAAGCTTAGTGAATATACTCGGTTTTTAAGAGTTGAACTTGATAACTAAATTAGAGTCCATCCGAATTTTGAACCGAGTTATGATCGTTTGAGCTCGTTATTTTGAGTTTAATTATATTTATTGAAAAATATATTTTCGATTGAATTTTATGATTTTATTTTAATGTAGTGTTTTCGTTGATTAATAAATGAGAACATGACCATAATTATTGGCCGGAACCGTTGATTAATAATTCTCAGGGAATAGAAATGCACAATCCTTGTCAGTAGAAAACGACATCTCTTCCAAATACTACCATACAATACTACTAGTAGTATATTACTTCCCCGGACATAATTTTTCGCCCCGTTAACTTTTGCACAGAAAATAAGGTTTGCATATTATATGGTAAAAGAAATTATGGTGGACCTTAATATGTAGTAAAAAAATGAATATAAAATGATAAAGAAATGAATGATTGGACTTAAAGTGTAAAAATCAATGGCATATATTGTAAATAAAAAATAGAAATAAGGATAATTTGGTAATTTGGATATGATATAAAAGGAAAGTGGAGAAGTGGGGCAATAAAAAATAACCTACCAAATAAGGAAAGCGGGGCAATAAATAGTGTCCGGAGGGAGTACAAGACTAGAATATTTGGAACACGTCGCATTTTGAAACGATTCAAATCTCGTCAACATAATAGTGTTACTGAAAAGGCGACGGTTCTCATCAAGGAAAAAGATACCTGCGTACAAGCACTAAATGTACACTCCGAAGCCCAAGTGACTCCCAAGACAACTTGGGTAAAATCTCGTGCTGAGGTGAATATGAAAGTGATCGAGGGTGCTCAATGCGTTCAACTTCAAAAGCTTTTCAAGGGATCCTTTCAGTTTCAGCACCGTACTTTTTCGAGAGAGAGAGACCTAGACTTCGGTTGATTATTGGTAGTCTTGAGATAAGACTCACATGAGTCTTGATACCTCAAGGCTACCAATAATCTTACCCTCATATTCAACCAAGACAACCTGAGCCTGGAATCTTACCCATAGATAGATTCATTCTACCAAGACAACCTGAACCTGGTCTTGAGCATGGTCATGGTCATGGTCCTGTTCCCGAACGCATATGAATATAGAAGTAATCGAATATGCTCACGCTCGATGAATTCAACTTCAACACTTTTCAAGGGATCCTTCGGGCATTGTGTTTTTTCCTTGAGGATGCTCAAGATCAACTGTCAAAAAAGGGGGAAAACAATGGGACATAAAAATTTAAATATATTTTCACAATTCGATTTTTTACACAACTGGCAAACAAAATACTTCCAGAGAGATGATCAGATTACGTGCATTATGGTAGAAAATATAGGATTGGATATACCAGCAAAACCATCTTTCTTCAAGAAGTGCGACTTTCTAGGAATGAAGGTGATTATTACTAGGATAACAGAAATCAAACTAAAGTAATCGGGGAGGAAACGGTACTCGAGGAGGTAGGGGATTAAACCTAGGAAACAGGTCGTTTAGGGTTGAATAAAGGTTCGGTTTTGAATCCGAGCCATATAGAATAAAATGCATATTCTAGATTGGTCTCCAACTCTCCATGCATCATATATGTAGCATACCTTAGTAGCCAGATTCTTTGAATATGTTGTTATTGACAGCACATCAGGATGGCAACACCAAAACACGCTATCTAGAAAAGCGTCAAGTGAAGACTTTGTAGGAGCCCAGGTAATTCTTTCACGGAACTTTAACACTCTGATTTTGCATGGTAGGTCAGTACTGATGTTCCTCAGTTCGTCTTGTTCGATCACAATCTATATAGATGCGAACATAATAATGATTATTTCAACTAAAGCTACAAACTTACATAAGCTAAAACTAAAAGTGTATAGATTGTGCCTTCATCGTTCCAGAAGTTTATAAGAAAAAAATAAACATTCCAAACCTACATGAACTAGTTGGTGTAACGGTAAGTGGGACTCATCATCGATGAGATTGTTGGTTTGATTCATTGTATTGAAATCTGCTCAAACTCTAAATCAAAGGGTGAGAACAATTACTTTATTGTGCCCCCCTCTTTCCGGAAATTTTTGTAAAGAAACGTTGGTACAATACTAAGAACATTCGACGAATAAAAATATAAGACGAAGACCGTAGAGAATACGGATGTTTATATGATACAAATGTCTACCTCGCAAGAATTTCATAGAGACCCCCTATAGAAAAGTTTCTATTCTTAATGCCAAAATTATGCTTTGAAATAAATATTTTGTAGTGTAAACTCCATCCATTTGCGCACAAGACAATCAAAGAAAGTACATCAATCATGAGCAGGACACGAATGCATACCTGATCAGAGTTAGGTAAGTCCAGCTTTAGAGAGTTGAATAACTTTGTTTCGTTGAGAAACTCTTTTAGCTCAAAAAACCAATCAGTGGTTAAAGACATCATGAAGGGTAAGAATTTAACATTACATTGATCTGCCACTCTAATCAACGACAGAGAGGTCTCCAACTTACCGTTATACGAAAACTTGAGTAAATTAGGGGCGTCAACTGTAACCTTTACCAACTTGAGGCTCTCGAGGTCTATAAAGTCATCCTTCAAGTCGTCTAGGCAGTCTCTAATTCTTAATTCCTTCAAGGAAATGCTTGAGATCTTAACGCATTTCAGCATAACGCATGAATCCAATACTAAACTTTCTAAGGCTGTAAGCCCACGTGTCAACACATAAAGAGCATCATCTGTAAAAGTACCAAATGAGAACACCAACTTTCTTAAGTTTTTCAAAGCAACCAAATTCATATTCCATGGCCATGCCAATTTCTCACCAAGGTAATTAAAACAAAACTTTTCAAGCGGACATGCTTGGAGGTTGGGTTGGATTGCACCGTTCCATCAACTCTTGTCGTCCAAGGAAGTAAAATTGGTTCTTCAAGGTCATCGTATGTAATTTTCAATTCAACCAAGGGGCACAAAGAAATAATTCTTTGAAGCATATCCTCATTTAAAGCCCCGTACTCTAAAGTCAAATGTTTGAGAGAGACAAGCTCCATCATCTCATAATATGGTAGTGCAATGCCACGACATGTCAAAACATTCAGCGATCTTGCACAAAACAGAATCTCAGGCGGCTCGTACATAATGTCGTCACCAAGAGGCTCAAATTCCAATTCTTGGATTTGGTTTTCCACCGCAATACTAATCCATACGTCAACCAAATTTTCTACCTTTTCATCATCTATATAAACCTTTAGACGCATCTTTCTTATTCTATACTCGTGAAACAAGTATCTTTGCATGGTATTATCAATGAACTCGACATAACGTTGTAGTTTACCATCTTCAACGTCGTAATCAATATCAAAGTATTCAGGACGAAAGTCCAAAACTGGAATGGAAGACCATGCTTCATACCACCTCTTAGAGAGTACACTAGCTCGAGCCCCCTCTTTAGTATCAAGAATTAAGAGAATATCATGCAAGATAAAATCCGGAAGCTCGGAAATTCTATCAACTGTACCCTTTTGCATCTTTGCCATTGTTTCCCCAATTACCATGATTTTTTCTCAAAGGAATTTCATCAAACACTTGGCATGCACTATCTAAATTCCTAAACTTTTAACTAAATTAACAAATACCCCATTCACAGTTCTCGCTCATTTTTTCCCTACACAATAATATTCAGAGAAATTCGTAAACTAAAATATACTACAAATTACTTAATCAAAAATTACCAAATAAACTGTGGGTTAAGAAAAGATAGAGAGTTTACCGGAAAAATTCGAATTAATGGAGCACGTGGGAAACCCGATTGAAGTGTGATTGAGATATTGAACTAAAATTAGCCCCAATTCACATGGTTTTCCAGTCCTGGTAATTATTTTGGGTTAATCTTCCTCAAACCCTAATTATTCCCAGAAATTAGAGGCATAAATGAGGCTTTTGGGATAAACCGATAAACTTAGTCACCGAGTTTGAGTTCACAGAATCAGTGTGGTCAAAACTTGAGCTCGAGGTTGAGTCTTGGTTCAATCCCAAACTTAACTAGGTTTGGATTGGAAGTCTGTTCGATATTCATGTTCGTTTTTTAAATTAGAGTCCTTTTGAGCAGAATTAACCACGTTTTCGAGTCCATTATCTCCGAATATTTATACTGTCTTTATTGCGTACTAGCCTCATAGCGGTCATGGAAGAGTTTGGAGAGTAAACCTACGGTCCTACGGATTGGTTGTTAAGGGTCGGATAAGGTGAAAGTGTATACATTGTGCCTCCCTCGTTCCAAATTTTTTCTTTTCTTTTTTTTTAAAAAAAAAGAGTTCCTAAAATTAAACCTTTCAAATCTACATACATGAATTAGTTGGTGCAATAGTAATAAAACTCGATGAATAAGAATATAAGATGAAGAATGTAGGAAATACAAATGTTTGTATAACACATACATTTATGTAGAACAAATGTTTGTATTCCACGATTTCTCCAAGTTTTCACCTCTATATAAACGGATCCCTCTAAAGAAGTTTTAACATAAATATTTTGTCAGTGTAAATCTCATTGTCATATTTTTTAGTTCCGTAACTGCAATCTTGTGAATAAATTCTAAAAATATTGTCAATTTCAAAAGATAGGACTGTCCTCAAAATTTAAAAGATCCCTTAAGGTTTTTCTAACTTTTCAAAAACCCGGTCCTGTCGGCATGTTGCCAATTCAAAAGGCATGATCGTCCCCCAATTTTCAAAATGCAAAATTATTCGCAACCATTACAACTTTTCAAAAAACTTGGTCCTGTCGACATGCTGTCAGTTTCAAGACGGTTCAATTCTGTAAAAAGACAATTTCATCTAACATTAATCAATAAGTTAATTTGTATATGAAAAATTATACAGTACTCCATACTAAAGGATCTCATCACAATTCACAAATAGTGTTAAAAAAATATAATACTGGAGCAAAAAATTACTAATAGTAGATTATACAACGGGTTGTATATCGTTTTGAGGATATACTATTGGTTTTATAATTTTGAGTATTACTAGTGTAAACTTTTTTATAATTGTAAACTTTTTTTTCTAAATAATTGGAAGTTAGTAATATCGAAACATATCCAATGTAGATGAAGTGTAGGTGACACATTTTATACTTGAATGATGATTTTATAATTATACTAAATATGTGGAATTAATAGTTTTGGAAGGAACAAAACAAAACAAAAATAAGTGGAAACACATTTTGAAAATGAACTTTAATGTTTTGGTATGATAATATATTTCTTACATTTCAACCAAAAAAAGAAAATAAACTTAATGTGTGGGTTTGTTATTGTGGACATGACGTAGGTCCACCCCGACGCGGCGAAGCGCGGGTTTGGGTAGGCGAATGAATCTCGTGGTAAGATTGTTCTCGGGTTCGAAATTTAAGTCAAAATGGAGTCGCCACCGAATTTTGTGGTTATTCGGAACCATACGAGCCCACTCTATGTCGTCATGGGCTATACACAAAGTAAGCCCACTCCGATTTCAGAGTTTATGGGGCTCGTCCCTTTGCATTGCGATACCGATACCATCTATACCGGTAATCGTGTAAAGAATGACTCTCGTGCGCCAAGGGTTTCGGACATCCGGAAACCAAAGGTTCTGAGTAAGGGGTGAGGGTACGTGTTGGGAAGCCCACTAAGGACACCCAACCCCGCCCGCACATGGCGGCCTCTACTAAGACACCGTTCGTGTTCGTGTACGCGCGCTAGTAAAATAATTAAATGATATGCAAACAGCGTTTTCGAGCTAAGCATGTGAATTTTGCGTTAACTACGTCATTTAATGCATCTTATTACTTGTCGAAATGATTTAGCATGCGAGGTTCATTTATAAAGCGTAAAAGCAAGTAAATAAACAAAGCTCGAAAATAAATAAATAACGTACAAGTTACACGGGCGGAAATACAACCCGGAATTCACAATACGGCAATACGTGTAAATAATAAACGAAATGACAATAACGCGATATAATGAAAGGGACGGACCCGTATGTAAACTAGACCGCGAAATATGTAGATGGACTAACCCCGATTAAATACGCATTATGTCGCATATTAAACGAAGGACGGAAACATGAGACTGCGGCATATTGCTAGCCTAATCTCACATCCCGTAGTCTTGTCCCGACTTATCACGTCAAAGTGGTCAAAGTCGTTCTACGTGTCGTGATGTGTATAGTTTTGAAAATAGGATGGTCGGATGATGGTCTAAAGTCGATAAAGAACGGGGCTCGAAATATGTGTCCAAGCCCTCGGTATTGTGGGTTATGAGACCCACTCGATCGAGTCATTGACTGACTCGGTCGAGTGTGTTATTAGCGTGGCTACTGACCACTTTTTGGGGTGCTACTCGATCGAGTGGCCTATGGCACTCGGTCGAGTGCCCCCTGTACGAGTGGTAACTCGCTTTGTTTTATGACTTGAAATTGATGAACGGCCAAACCAAATACAAATATCGCACGATTTGTATTTAATTCGGCCTCCGATACTATAATCGTGTATGAACGATTATAATACCGTCATCGGAGTTTTAGGAAAACGTTTACGTTAGATTAGAAAATTTTGAATTAGTGACGAAATGTATCCCTCTACGTCACGACATCGGAACTAACCCTTTCGGGTTACGTGATGTCGGTTTTCGTGTCAACGGGTTTCGTACCAATTATGGAAATGGGATTAAATGCGTTCAACTACGACCGGTCGCGATCACATCACGCCCTTGAGTACATTGGGGCGGGGCTCCTCGAAAGGGCTCCACCTCCGTCGTTGCTCGTAAAGGGATTAGATGGATCTTAGGCGATCATCGTAGTCAAACGAATTCAAAACCGAATTTTTATACTAGTTTATATGTACACGGTATAATAATGTTAGTGATGATAAAATGATACAAAACAAATGAAAATGCAAAAGTTATAATAATACTAGTGTTAGTGTTACTACTACGATATTAATTACGATGCAAAATACGATAAATTGAATAAAAAATGCGACGAGATAAAAGAGATCGAAAATGGGGTTTAGGACACCCTCAACATACATGCATAGTAAGGACCTCGGAAATGGACTCGTAATAGCGGCACGGGCTCGGGAGTATCGAGGATGTACGTGAGTTATGGTGTGTATGGATGCGTGTGTGTATGTGTCGGTTTATCGAGAGACGAGAGCTCGGTTTTTGTAGGTTTTTGGCTTAGGTTTTCTAAGGCTTGTAAGGTGATGAAGTAGGGTTGAAGTGGGGTGAAATGTGGCTGAAATTGTAGGGTAAAAGTGAGTGTCAAAAGTCTTCCAAATGCATGGGGGTGAAGCGGTATTTATAGGCCTCACCCCTCGACCTAGGGGCACTCGATCGAGTGGCCCTAGTGCACTCGATCGAGTGTCTTTGAAAACGGGCCAAGCCCAGTTTTTGACGCTCCACTCGACCGAGTGGGTCAATCCACTCGATCGAGTGGATCAATTGGGTGAGACAAACAAGGAAAGATTTGATCTTGTTGGTTTTGATTGCTTTTTTGAATTCTGATTTGTGCGCCAAATGAACTTGGCTGATTTATGAGACGGTTTCGTCTTTGACCGGGTTTTGACCCGGTCGCCAAAAGACGGGAATTATTTTTGGTGTCGGTTTTGGCCCAAATTAGTCTCATTTTGCTCGGAACGGCCCACTTGGCCTGAATTTGAGGTCTGTTTTGTGAGATTTTACTCCGCTAAAAAGTCCATGTCGGATATTATGAATTCCGAGCCCAAGTCCGAGTATACCAAGTCATGTTTGCGTCCGATCATCATCGGGTGTTTTTCGGAGACTACCATAGACACGTGGCAGTCAAAATGCGGGTGTCTACAGAGCCCCCACTCTGACTGAGGCTTGGACAAGGCGAAAGTCAGAGTAGCTACCAAGCCCGCTAACCTGGTAGACTTCCGGTCGGGTCGTTTATAGTCCAGTGGACTCGCGTGAAGGGCTCGCCAGCCATAAGCAGAGGGTCATACCTGTCCTGATGATGATAGCTTCGCGGGGAGTCAGACTTGTAGCATAAGTCCTGGGCGCGCCTATATATGGGCCCATCCCGTACCATTTTGGGGAAAATGCCGCCTTGAGCGTTCCGCTGGGGAGATATGTGAGCGGTACGAGCTTGCTTTTGAAGCCTTGAATCGTACCTGAACTGATGAAGATGCTCTGTGGGGAGTAAAGGTTGCTTCTTTCAGGGAGTAGGTGTACTCGTATGCCGACACATCATATCTTGGATGTAGCATACCAGGGAAAAGCTAACTCCGTTGGGGAATTTAAATAGTTTCGCGGGGACTTGCTTCTGAAGTCTGGAGTGTACCTGTATGCTGAAACACATAGACAAAACACCGACTCTTGCTGGGGAGAAAAGTAGCTGCGCGGGGACTTGCTTCTGAAGTCTTGGGTGTACCCGTATGCCGACACATCACGTCTTGGATGTAGCATTCCAGGAGAAACACCGCCTTTGTTGTTCCGTTGGGAAGCACTAGCTGGTATCTGAAATGTTAGATACATAGGCAGAAATAGCAGGCATGGTATGTAGCAAGATAGCACATAGGAAATGCAGTTAGCATCTATAGACTGGCTTGCGCTGGGGAAAATGATTTTTACTTCACTTTGAAATCGTAGTCCTGAAAGCAACTCACGTGCTAGGAGATAGGTTTTCAAAATTAAAAGGGGTAGAAAAGAATTTTGCAGTTTAAATAGACCGAAATTTGACCTTGTCAAAAAAGATTTTCTCAAATGGCTAAGTTTTGCAAATTTTAGAGCAAGAAATTTTGAAGAGAGACATATCGATAGACTCGACTCTGGACGTGACAGGGCGAGGGGTTGGACCGTGACTCGGTAGGGAGGTGGGCCACCTAAGATGACAAGACTCTTAAGCTGCGCTAATCCATAGCCTAGGCGAGTGGCAACACGGTCGAACATCAAAACGGGAAGGATCCGGTATAGAGGAACTGCAGTAGTCTGTAATGAGACTGTTTTTTGCAGGACTTAGCAGTAGCAGTGTTGTAGACTAGTGCTCTTTGAATTTTTGGTTTTGGGGTACATTCCCAAAGTGGGTGTTGCTTTGAGTCCCTGACGGATTCTCGTCTTCGACTGGGCCGAGTACTAGGACACTCTATAAAAAGGAGCCTATTTTTGAAAATTTTTGGATTTTGTGAGTGGATGGAGGTCTTCTGCCTAAAAGAAGCCCCCAGGACGACAAAGCTAGCTGCTGAGAACATGACAGTGTCGTGACCGGAATGACGATGCTTTTTTTTGAACTTGTGTCAATGTGGGTGGTTGTGCCTTTGTTGAAAGGCTGCCTACGTATTCACGTGTAGTGAAATCAAACCAAGCCGTAGTTCTGTGGATTGGATATGTTATTGTGCCTAGTTTATTAGGCCTTTGTGTGTAACTAGCCATAGCGTTGGTGTAGGCTAGGTGCGTTCCCAATGATGTCTTGATCAAAGGGCTAGAACAGTTAGGATGTTGATCCTGTGACTGTGAGCGTTCTCCGGGGTAGCCCCCAGAGGTGGTGTGAACTATTTTGGCATGTTCTATGCCGACCGCAGGTTGAGTTCCCGTGTTTGGGGTTGGTAACTGGTTTGGATGTTTTTGGAAATGTGGAGCTAGGTCGTAAGTGGCCTTGATGCTTTGAAATCTGGAGCTCGATTTTGTGGAGCTAAGGTTTCGACGGTAAGGTATTGCAATGTGGTAGGAAAGGGGAGAAGTCGAGTAAAAATGACTCGGACTTCGATCGGGGTAGGTTTGATAATGCGGGATCTGATTTCCATGTCTGGCCTTAATGGTTAGGGTGTATCCTATGGAGCTTGAATCCTCAAAATTCTGGGCTGTCTCTTAGCCTAGGTCTCGGGAAGGTCTTGAGGGTTGTAATGTGGGAAGACTAAGTGTGGTGTTAGCTGACCAGCTTGGTTGTTTCTTCCCTATTTGATGGTATGGGCATGGATAACTTTGAATTTGACCGTTTTCACTACGGTCATGGGTTCTTGAATATTTTTTGGCTGACCTCTTAGCCCCGGTCATGGGTTTTTTTTGTTTTTGTTTTTTTTTTTTTTTTTTTTGGGTTGACCTCTTAGCCCCGGTCGTGGGATTCTTCATTTGAGTTGATCGTACCCCGGTCAAGGGATTGACCTTATCTGGTCGAGGGATGTTGATCATGGCCAGCTCTTTTGTTTTGGCCTTTTGCTTTTTTCTTTGGACTTCTGTTTTTTTTTTGTCCAGCTTTTTTCTCTCTTTTTTTTTTGTTTTTTTTCACGGTAATCCCCTCCTATGGTGCTGTGGGTGGATATGGGGGTGGGCCCATCGGTTGGATTAGGCATGTGGAGCTAAACCCTTGTAAGGTGTAAGCCTAGTTGGTGTTTATGTGAGTGCAACTCGCGGTGGAGTGCTCTATGGTAAGCATGGTGATTTGGATCTCGGTATTGTCATCATAATTCCGAGCAGGCTTAGTGGGAGCATCGTCCCGAGTTGGGTATTTTTGGCATCAAGTCAGACTAACGCCTTAGATAGGGATTGGTTAGTCTTATTGGAGGGGTGCTTATTGTGGGAAATGGGCTTGCCTCCCGTCTTGAACCCAAACTAGGAGACTACCTAGATTTATCATAGGATTCGATACCACTCCTGCTAAGGGTAGTTATGTGGCTTTTTATACCAGACATGGAACAGGTAAAGGAAAACACGGGTCTCAGTTCCTGCAGTCATTATAGATGTGCCTATAATAGTCACGTGCATGTGCTCACAGTGTATGATGGTGTTCATCATGTTCTCGGAAACACAAAAGGGAAGCATATATGAGAGACTGAAAAAAAAGCTGATTTTATTGGATTGAAAAAGAGGACAGAATACAGTTGACTCTGACTCTGACTTTGAAATTGAAAGAGATAGAACATCCTAGACTCGGACTCAGACTCGGACCCAAATCAAATCTGGACTCTTGGATGAGGTTGTCAGTAGTCTTCGGCTTCTAAGGACTCAAGTGGATGTCCAGTGTAGCCTTTGCTAGAAGCTTCACCCAAATCTTCGTTATGTCGAAGATCGTCTTCAATCCTAGTGCCCATTTCGGTAAGCACAGCAAATTTTGAGATACCGGCATACCTAAGATGGACGCGATAGGAGGGTAGGAGGTTGTTGATGAATGCATCTACTAGTGTCTTCTCGCTGGGCTTGTCTACCAACTTAACACTCTCAGCCCGCCAACGTTGAAGGTATTTGGTGAAACCCTCTGTCGGATCTTGGGCCATGACTTCTAAAGTCCGCATGGTAGTCTGAAGTTCGGTATTATCAGAATAGTTTTTAGCGAACTCGGTAGCCACATCTTCCCAAGTGGGGAATCTTTTTGCATTAAGCCTATAGAACCAGGCTTTTGGATATTTCCCGAGGGATGCGCTGAACAAATTGATGAACATGTCGGCCCCTTGACCCCCTTGATCGCCATAAATGCTTTGAAGGCTCGGAGGTGTAGTAATGGATCCTCCGTCCCTTTGAATATGGGTAACCCCTCTAAGTTGAGATCTGTTGGTAGTTTCTCACTGATGGGTGTATAGTCTCGGGAGTTCTCAATATGAATGTTATTCCCTTGAAGGGCGTGGAACTGTTGTTTGAGCTCACGCACCGTGCTGATCAGTTTGGCAAATGGCCCAGTATTTACCGATTCAGAATTGAAGTCTTGCCGTTCAATGACAGTTAAACGAGCATTCATGGCCTCTTGGTTGGTTTTCAGGAACCCTATATGGGTTTCGGTTATGGCCTGCCTACTAACCATTGTTTCCAGCGAAGCCTTTATTTCATTGATGGTGTTTTCCATGTCCTTATTCCCGGTTGTGGGTGCCATACTCTGCGAGAATACCCACGTAATCAGAAATGTTGCTTCGGAACTTGAATACGCCAAGGCATAGGAAATAGCGCGGGAGGAAAGACAACTCGGGTTTGACTCGGGTTAGACTCTCCTAAAAAGGTGTAAGGTGCGATTCTCGAAGCGACTGTGGTTAATCGCCCCGTCAGAGAATAGCCCCCAAGTGAGATTAAGGACTCTTATAGGACTTAGATGATGTGGCATCTAAGTGACTCAAAAGTGGGGTACGTGAGACAACACGTGTAAGACATGACCCTTAGAGCAACCGTGATTGATCGCTCTCCTAAAGGGTAGCCCCCCGAGTGAGATTGTAAGTTTTGCTAAGACTCGAGTGTTGGACGAGTGACCCTTAGATGTAAGGATCACGAACCTTTAGCCACAGGGCTATGTCTTGTAAAAGGTTGACTCGGCCTCGAGGAAAGGTGGACGGGTAAGGGAAGAAACTTGCGATGTAAGATCGGCAGAATTTCGACACTAGAGACCCTTGATTTGACTTGAATAAGGATAGACCCTGTGATTAGGGTAGACCCTTAAGTTAAAGGATTTTTAAATTGGTATGACTCGACTAACGGATTGAAAGACGGGCAAAATTCCCTTAGGAAAGGTCGTGGGGACCGTCCTGTCGGAGGGAAAATTGCGTGTGACTTTCTAGTTAGGACTCAGTGTTTACGAATCTTCCATTTACGAGTGTATGACTCGTGTTGGTCGGTTGTGCCTTTAGAAAAAGGCGGACTAGGATGGGGAAGAAACCCGTGATGTAGGATCGACGGAGTTTCGATGCTACAGACCTTTGACAAATTATGAAAAGACCCGACACACGGATTACGGTAGGTCCTATAATGAGGAAGGAAAAAAAATGATTGAATTTTGAAAATTGAGAGGACGATCCTGAAATTGGTAGTGGGCCAATAGAACCGGGCATTTTGAAATGTTGGAATGGTTGCGAGTAAATTCGCGTTTTGAAAAATTGGGAGACGGTCCCGTTTTTTTGAAATTGGCAGCATGCCGACAAGACCGGTTTTTTGAAAAGTTGAATTTTTTGAAATTTTGAAAATTTGAATATCGAAAATAAATTCCCGAAAATTTGAAAATTGAAAATGAGATCCCGAAGATTTGAAAAATCGAAAACGACATCTCGGAGATTTGAAAATCGAAAATGGAATCTCGAGGATTTGAAAATCGCGAATGGCATCACGAAGATTTGAAGATTGAAATTGAATTTTGAAAATTCGAAAATCGAATGGTGGATCGGAAATTCGAATTGAAATGGATAGCATGCCGGCTAAAAAAGCTTGTTTTGAGTCAAATCGTAAGTCTAATTTTCGGCAGCATTCCGAGTTTTTTAAAATTGGATATTTTGAAAAGACGGGTCCCGAAACGGACAGTATTTCGGGTTTTTCAAAATTTGATATTTTGGAAAGATGGGTCCCGAAACGGACAGTATTTCGGGTTTTTTTGAAATTTTGTATTTTTTGGAAAGATGCAGTTTTGAAATGACGGTTTTTTTGAAAATTGACACGGAAACCAAGTAGCATGTAGTCAAACAAGCATTATAACGACGCTTATGTATGCTTTACACTAAGTCTCGGTCGGTCAAAATAGGGTCTATACCAACAACGATGGCTTTCTCGTGTGATGGACGGACTCCCTAAGCCGAGTTGGTCTTAGGACATGCCGCAAAACCGAGACGAGTTCCACCATCGATGTCTTTAGCGCAACCATGTAGGAATGCACCGTGGTATAGTGGGACGTCGGTCACAAGTAACCGGCCCGGGCAAATTTGGGTTATGCATGAATCATTAAACTAATGCGCGCACACTAATCTACGAACGATTTCTCTTCGAGTCTCACCCTAGGAACCCCGATGACATGTGGTACATCAAGTATCCCCAGCGGAGTCGCCAAATTGTGGACATGACGTAGGTCCACCCCGACGCGGCGAAGCGCGGGTTTGGGTAGGCGAATGAATCTCGTGGTAAGATTGTTCTCGGGTTCGAAATTTAAGTCAAAATGGAGTCGCCACCGAATTTTGTGGTTATTCGGAACCATACGAGCCCACTCTATGTCGTCATGGGCTATACACAAAGTAAGCCCACTCCGATTTCAGAGTTTATGGGGCTCGTCCCTTTGCATTGCGATACCGATACCATCTATACCGGTAATCGTGTAAAGAATGACTCTCGTGCGCCAAGGGTTTCGGACATCCGGAAACCAAAGGTTCTGAGTAAGGGGTGAGGGTACGTGTTGGGAAGCCCACTAAGGACACCCAACCCCGCCCGCACATGGCGACCTCTACTAAGACACCGTTCGTGTTCGTGTACGCGCGCTAGTAAAATAATTAAATGATATGCAAACAGCGTTTTCGAGCTAAGCATGTGAATTTTGCGTTAACTACGTCATTTAATGCATCTTATTACTTGTCGAAATGATTTAGCATGCGAGGTTCATTTATAAAGCGTAAAAGCAAGTAAATAAACAAAGCTCGAAAATAAATAAATAACGTACAAGTTACACGGGCGGAAATACAACCCGGAATTCACAATACGGCAATACGTGTAAATAATAAACGAAATGACAATAACGCGATATAATGAAAGGGACGGACCCGTATGTAAACTAGACCGCGAAATATGTAGATGGACTAACCCCGATTAAATACGCATTATGTCGCATATTAAACGAAGGACGGAAACATGAGACTGCGGCATATTGCTAGCCTAATCTCACATCCCGTAGTCTTGTCCCGACTTATCACGTCAAAGTGGTCAAAGTCGTTCTACGTGTCGTGATGTGTATAGTTTTGAAAATAGGATGGTCGGATGATGGTCTAAAGTCGATAAAGAACGGGGCTCGAAATATGTGTCCAAGCCCTCGGTATTGTGGGTTATGAGACCCACTCGATCGAGTCATTGACTGACTCGGTCGAGTGTGTTATTAGCGTGGCTACTGACCACTTTTTGGGGTGCTACTCGATCGAGTGGCCTATGGCACTCGGTCGAGTGCCCCCTGTACGAGTGGTAACTCGCTTTGTTTTATGACTTGAAATTGATGAACGGCCAAACCAAATACAAATATCGCACGATTTGTATTTAATTCGGCCTCCGATACTATAATCGTGTATGAACGATTATAATACCGTCATCGGAGTTTTAGGAAAACGTTTACGTTAGATTAGAAAATTTTGAATTAGTGACGAAATGTATCCCTCTACGTCACGACATCGGAACTAACCCTTTCGGGTTACGTGATGTCGGTTTTCGTGTCAACGGGTTTCGTACCAATTATGGAAATGGGATTAAATGCGTTCAACTACGACCGGTCGCGATCACATCACGCCCTTGAGTACATTGGGGCGGGGCTCCTCGAAAGGGCTCCACCTCCGTCGTTGCTCGTAAAGGGATTAGATGGATCTTAGGCGATCATCGTAGTCAAACGAATTCAAAACCGAATTTTTATACTAGTTTATATGTACACGGTATAATAATGTTAGTGATGATAAAATGATACAAAAAAAATGAAAATGCAAAAGTTATAATAATACTAGTGTTAGTGTTACTACTACGATATTAATTACGATGCAAAATATGATAAATTGAATAAAAAATGCGACGAGATAAAAGAGATCGAAAATGGGGTTTAGGACACCCTCAACATACATGCTTAGTAAGGACCTCGGAAATGGACTCGTAATAGCGGCACGGGCTCGGGAGTATCGAGGATGCACGTGAGTTATGGTGTGTATGGATGCGTGTGTGTATGTGTCGGTTTATCGAGAGACGAGAGCTCGGTTTTTGTAGGTTTTTGGCTTAGGTTTTCTAAGGCTTGTAAGGTGATGAAGTAGGGTTGAAGTGGGGTGAAATGTGGCTGAAATTGTAGGGTAAAAGTGAGTGTCAAAAGTCTTCCAAATGCATTGGGGTGAAGCGGTATTTATAGGCCTCACCCCTCGACCTAGGGGCACTCGATCGAGTGGCCCTAGTGCACTCGATCGAGTGTCTTTGAAAACGGGCCAAGCCCAGTTTTTGACGCTCCACTCGACCGAGTGGGTCAATCCACTCGATCGAGTGGATCAATTGGGTAAGACAAACAAGGAAAGATTTGATCTTGTTGGTTTTGATTGCTTTTTTGAATTCTGATTTGTGCGCCAAATGAACTTGGCTGATTTATGAGACGGTTTCGTCTTTGACCGGGTTTTGACCCGGTCGCCAAAAGACGGGAATTATTTTTGGTGTCGGTTTTGGCCCAAATTAGTCTCATTTTGCTCGGAACGGCCCACTTGGCCTGAATTTGAGGTCTGTTTTGTGAGATTTTACTCCGCTAAAAAGTCCATGTCGGATATTATGAATTCCGAGCCCAAGTCCGAGTATACCAAGTCATGTTTGCGTCCGATCATCATCGGGTGTTTTTCGGAGACTACCATAGACACGTGGCAGTCAAAATGCGGGTGTCTACAGTTATACCCATGAAAATTCTCGAGGTTGAAACGTTTTTTCATCGTTGTGCCAAATCACAATCCATATGAAGATGAATGGAAAGATGACATTGATAGAAAATAACGTAAAAGAAGTGAATATTGATGCATATGATTATTATATTGTGGTCAATTCGACCCGTCTGTGTAAAAGATAATCAAACTTTTAATTATCATGTGTTTGGCACAATTCATAATTTTGAGAGAATGTCATCGGTTTTCACTCGTAGTATTTACATATTAAACTGTTCAATATGAAAATTTGGGTTTACATATAACATCAATGCAGTGACTTTATGATAGTCACCCAAATTGATACACAAAAGAAAACATTATATAAAAAAAACTATTGCTATAATACATTACCAATACTTGAAAAAATAAAAAACACTTAGAATCTTAGAGGATGGGAAATAAAAAAAACAGTTATAATACATTACCAATATTTGAAAAACATAAATTATTATTTCACTTTGAAATTTGAATTTGACATAAATACTTTGTTTGGGAAATAAAGTGAATTTGTGAATTTGGATTTTGTCAAATCCAACCAAATCCAAGTCTCTCCAAAAATGATCATTTTCAAATGACACCTTAACGCATGTAAAATTCTATCATTTCACTTTTCAAATTTGACAATGACGATTTGAAATGAAATATTGGTTGCCAAACGCTACCTTAATATAATTGGAAAGCAATATTAAGTCACCTATGTTTGAACTTTGAAGTCACCTAGGAATTGAAAGTCATAATTACATTGAACTCAAGTGTCACATTACTTATTTTCGAGATGCATTGTATATCTAATTGGTTGATTGCTGCAATGACCTAGAAACATTGTTAATCGAAGAGATTTAATTGTTGATTGGTGATTGTTGCATGGTCAATGTGTATTAAAAATAAACAAAACTTATTCTGCACTGGAAATTAGAGTATTTGATTTTTTATTTTAATTTTAAATTTTAATTTGCTAAACTTAATTAGAAAGTTATAAGAGGAATGCAATTAGAAAATAGATTATGAGTAAACTATGAAACCACATGTTGCCAGCTCATGTTTTGTGGTTTCATCTTTTATATATAATAAAAGATTAAATAAGATGATTAAAAAAAATTAAGAATAAAATTGTATTTATGATTTAAAAAGTAAAGAGAATTAATGTTTTCGAATTGCGTTAAAAATACTCTCTTTGTTCCATTCAATTGTATACATTTGATTAGAATACTCTTCATAATGAATATAAAACAAACAATTGAATGGAACGAAGGGGGTATCATCATATTCAGTAAAACACAATATGACAAACCTGAAATGAAGAAATGAAATAGAACAAAGAGGTTTTCTGTAATTTTCAAGATTAAGAATGCAGATTTGAAAATGGTCTCTTCAATTACTCCGTAAATGGTGGCTGACTGTTCTCGATAATCGGAAGGTTTAATTGTAAATTGAACCCTAATCACCAATTAGGTGTAAATATGAGGGACTATTATGCAAAACTTAAGAGAATATATTTGCAAATTCTCAAAGAGTGATTGTATGATCAAATTGGAGGGTAATTGAGTGGATGGATTGTGTCATGTCACATCTTTTGGTTTCATATTTTATATGCATAAAAAAATATTAAGGGACTATCTAAATTTTTTTTATCTACCACTAATTGAAGTTAATAAATTATCCTTACTCCGTATTTGTTAAAAGTAAAATAAAAATAACTAACTAAATTACAATTTTAATCTAAATAACACTTTAATCTATCCGTAATAAATACTCATACATAGTCAAATTGACTTCTACAATGCCGGTGGGTTCAACTAAACAAATATTAATACACATTTTTCAATTTCCAAAATCGCTTATTATACAATAATTAATTCTGGCACTAACATTTTCCATAGTGCTTTTCCTTTGGATAGACACACAGTGCTCGCAGCCCCTTGCTAATCTTCTTCCAGCGGTTAATGCTAGCGTAAAGTATTAAGCCCTCCCCTTCTATATGATCTTCCACTTTGATTTTGGGAAGAAACCAATGAGGAGAAATTATGTGGAGGAAAATGAAGATGGATAAAAGAAGTGGAGTCACAAATAATAGGAACCACAAAACATGTACTAAAAAGAAAAGTGGAACATCTTTGTGAATTTTCCTAAAAAGAAAATATGGAACATCTTAGGGAAGGGGAGAGAGTACCTTCTTGCTATCAATGCATACCTAAAAAAATTCATGTATTCTGTAAATAAAAAAAATTAGAAATAAACTTGTAAGCAAATTTAGAACGTAAAATTTAGTATGTAATAATCGCATTGAGACCGTATCACATGAGAATTTTTGGAAAAAACAAAATCAACTCAACTATTAATCTAACATAAAATTCCAAGACATGCGATCTAAGTTACATTCTTATGCTAATTTAATATAAAGTTCCAATCTTAATATAATAAATAAATTATTTTTTTCTTGAGATTTTTCTGTTTTACAACCTTCTACCAAATAAATTGAAATTGTCAGTTTTTTAAAAATTTAGTTGACAATTATATCAATAAAATCATAAAAACTAAAGTCATCAATAAGCAATTGAAAATGAAAAAAAAAAGGATTTCAGCATGAATTATAATTAATTAACGTATGATTAATTGAAAATAATACCTACTCTGTATTAATTTGGAAAAAAGCTCAGATTTTTGAAAATCAATATTCAGCAATGAAACTTAGAGAAATGCAGAATTTTGAAAATGCATAATAAATTCAAAATCCATCAGTGAAATTTAAAAAAAAAAATGGTTTTTTGAAAATGTTTAACGATAAGCATAGGGGAATATGTGAAGTTTGAGGGGCGTCAATAACTAACTACTCTAAAAACTAACAGATAGAAAAGCATAATAAGAGTAATAGTATCTCGGGTGAGAAAAATTACCTACAGAAAACTTTGTTAACCCCGCAAGATCAATAAGTGTCAAGTTCACATCTGCAAAAGAACCCAACTAAAGTTTAGTAAGGGAGAAAAAATTACTGTAATTCAAACATTTCAAGGTGGGCAAAGTAAATATACTCCCTCCCATCCATTCAATGCTTTACATGGAGGGTTTCACAAATTTTAAGAAAAGTGGTAAAAGTAAGGGTATTATTGGTAAATCAAATGATTTTATGGGTCCACCAAACTTAAACTAATGAAAAAGTAGTGGTATTTTGTGTAAATAGAGGAAAGATAAGGGGTTATATGGTAAAATATTTTGCCAAAAGAGGAATGTAAAGAATTGATTGGATTGTCCATTTATAGTAAGTGTAAAGAATTGAATGGATGGGAGGGAGTATTAATTAAAAGTGTACGTACCATGTACCAAGGGCGGATCCAGGATTTCACGATAGGGGGGCATTTTGAAAATTTTACGGTATGTATTTTGAAAAAAAAAAATTATAAGTGAATATATACAATAAAAATAATTGGTTGAAAACCAAGTTTTATTGTATAAATTGATGTTTGTTTTGATTTTTTTTGCTTCGTTTAAGAAAACTTACAAAAAAAATACTCCGTAGGTATGTATTGGACAGTTGAGTAACTAGTAAATATATGCTACTTCCGTCTGATTCATTTACTTGTATTTGATTAAAAAAATCCTCTCCACAATTATCTAAAAGGTAAACAAATGAACGAAATGGAAGAAATAGTTGAAGACTTAAACATATCAAGTATAATAATTCAACATAATGGAACATCAATTTCATGTGGCTCATTGGTTCACTGTGTAGTTATAGTCATTTTGGCATGTGAGGTTACGAGTTCGACTCCTGTTATTAATAGGGGACTTCACAACCATTGAACTACAACTACCATTATGATTATAGGAGTTAAACTATTTTAATTATTTCTTGGAGTTGGGTGAGGGCAACCGCCCACCCATGCCCTCACCCAAATCCGCCCATGCCATGTACAGAGTAAAAGCTTTAGTTTTTCCTGTTACATGGTCAGTTTCATCCCCAATTTCTTAACGTACAGAAGCTGCCTAAGTAAAAAAAAATATCACCGCAATGACCACAAATGCAAACATGTTGAAAGCCATAACACTTGAGTCTAATAATAGGTCAGATAATTTTAAGACAACCAAAATTAAAATCTACGAATTTATATTATTATGGGTCACTGGGCCATAACCCATTTTAAAATTTTTATTAAATACGTCATTTGTTGAATAAAACAGAAAAAGATCCTATTGATTAGAAGGTCGATTCTTTTTGATAAATAGAAGATGGTACTGCACGTAGTTGTTACCCGTGCTTATATTAGATCTTTAATGTAAACCTAAATTGACAAAACAAAACTCAACTTAGTTTTTTAATCAAAAGAACAATAAAACTGAATTCAAGAATTCAAAAAAAATAATAATAATAAAACTGGAGATCAGAAATTACCTAATTAAAGTGAACCCTGATTTCAAATGAAATCATATCTGGAAGCACTTATATTCATTTTCTTCAAACCTTTTTTAATGAATTCACCATCTTTGAAGATCTTTAGAGTTAGATGTGAAAAAGCCAAAAATTACTGTTTGAATGAAGCAAATTTGGGAATAAAAATCTTAAAAGGAGAATAATTTTTTTTATTGAGAAGTAATGGGGAAGGGGGAGGAGAACGTTATAGGATAAAATTATTGGGGAGGGGTTAGGTTTAAGGGAAGAGAGAAATTCATGGGGAAGGGGGAGGGGAAGGAGAACCTTAGGATAAATTTATTAGGGAGGGGTTAGGTTTGTAGGGAAGAGAAAAATTTACTGGGAAGGAGAAATTAATTGCTGGGTCTTCTCGGTAATTGTTAGGATTAAATGTAGGAGTAAACAGCAATTAAGGGAAAATATGAGGGATTTTGTATGTAAAATTTGTAGAATATTTGATGAAATTGGAAGATTCAAGGAGAGCTCAATTTGGGGTAATATATGTGTAGAGGGACTGCCACGTAGGACGGGATGGTTTCATCTTTTATATATAAAAGATCACACAGTTTTCAAGCTTTATTTTGAACTTTCTGAACTTTAATAGAAAATTATCGAGCTAAATCACGTAAATATTTAAGTTCAAAAATCTATGACTCGGATCATAGACTTATCCCGTAAATACATAAAAAACCTCAACAAGTCTGTCTGTGATTAGTTGTACAACACACGTGAAGAATCGAATCAAATGAAATGCCCGACAAGTTGAAAACGGTTGGTTTGTTTGTTTGTTTCACCATTAGAACAAAATGAAATACGTTCCGTACCCAACTCACCAGTATCACCCACCACCACAACCACCACCTCAACAACCACTCCACCACCGTCTCCACCACCTCCTCCCTCCCCCTCCACCCCTCCAACCCCAACCCCATCCCAATTACTCACACTATGAAACAACCCTAATCGACGAAGTCCTCTACCTTCACTCCCTTTGGCGCCGCGGCCCACCCTCCGCCGTCACCGTCACCACCACCCGAAACCCTTACCTAAACCCCACCCCGACAACCCACTTCAAAAAGAAGCGCCAAGTGTCACTCAAGGAGTGGCCGGCACCGGACCCCGTCCCTTCACCGCACGACGGCCCGGGTTGGCCCGCGTTTCCGGCGAAGGGTAAGCCCAACACCCGACCCGCCACCGACGAGGAGCGGGTCCGGGTTTTGGGGGCGAAGATTCAGTTCAAGGGGGTTGAGTCTTGTGCTTGTTTGTTTGAAGGGGAGGAGGAAGGGGAAGAGGAGGAGGATGATGGGGATGATGAAGAAGAAGTCGATTTCTTCGAGAATTTGTTCGAGGAAAATAAGGAATTGAGGGAGTTTTATGTGAGGAATTGTGAAGGTAGTAGTAATGGTAATGGTAATGGTGGTGGTGAGTTTGTTTGTTTGGTTTGTGGGAATGGTGTTATGAGGAGGTATAAGAATTGTTTAGCTCTTGTGCAACATTCGATTACCGTGTCGAAAACTAAGAGGAAGAAGGCTCATAGGGCTTATGGGAATGTTGTTTGTAAGGTTCTTGGGTGGGATGTTGATAGGCTTCCTTCGTTGTCGACTCCGTCTGGGGTTGGGGGTGAGGTGGGTAGTTCTCAATCTATGGAGAAAACTAGTGTGGTGATGATGAAGGTATATATCTTGGTCTGTTTTTTGGTTTTTGGTATAATGTGTATGATTTTTGATGCATAATCATCATTCTTGTGTAATTTTAGGTGGAGTAGAGTGAATGTTGGAATCATTTCCTCGCCCTTTTGGAAAATTGTTGATAGATGGGTGTTTAGTTTGTAATGGAATGATGTTTGTAAGGTTCTTGGGTGGATTAATAGGCTTCCCTCGTTGTCGTCTACATCTAGGGTTGGGGTAGAGGTGGGTAGTTCTCAATCCATGGGAAACCTAGTGAAGTAATGATGAAGGTATATATCATAGTTAGTTATATGGTATTTGGAATCTTGTCATGTGTAGCTTGTAGTGTGATGTGAAGGAATATATTATGGTTTGTTATTTGGTTTTTGGAATTTTGTTGAATCATTTGTAGTTTGTAGTGTAATGTGAAGGTATATATCAGGGTTTGTTATCCGGTACTTGGAAAATTGTTAAAATGGAATGTGTAGCTTGTACTTCGTAGTGTAATGTGAACTAGTATTGCTGCATTAGCATCATCCTGTGTTATTTTTGCTAGAGTAGAGTCAATGATGGAGTAGTCTCTTTGCTGTCCTGGAGTATTGTTGATAGTTGATAAACAATGGGTAGATTGTAGTGAGTGTGAAGTGAAATACAGTTTGTTGTGTAATCATCATCATCATCATCATTATCTTGTGTGATTCTGTTTCGAGTATTTAATGGGTAGTTTTCATTTTTCAATCCACGTGAAACCTAGAGGTGGCGATGAAGGTATATATCATGGCTTGTTTGGTATTTTGGAAATATATTGATAATTCATGTGTAGTTTGTAGTTCAATGTGAACTAGGTTTAGGTTTGTTGCATAATCATCATCTTGTGTAATTTTAGCTGGAGTAAGTCAAATGTTGGAATGGTTTCCTTGCTCTGGTATTTGGTTGATATATAATGTGTAGTTTATAGTGGCATATGAAGAAGTAATGGTATTGTCGCATAATCGTCATCTTGTAAGATTTTGATTGGAGTATAGTTGAATGTGGAGCAGCGGTGTGTGATTTATAGTTGAATGTGTAGTTTGTAGTGTAATGTGAATCAGTGTTTTTGGTTAATTATCGTCTTGTGTAACTTGAGGTGGGGTAGAGTCACTGTTAGCCGATGCTTCTCAGAAGGTGGAGGTTATGTGTTGTCAATGTTGGATTTTTGTTTGTAGTTGATTTTTCTTAGCTACCTCGAATGATCCTCAAGATTTATCTATTGGCACTGCATCTTCTAGTTCAGTTGAGCTAGTTCTAATGTTTTATGTTTGGTCAGTGTAATGGGGCTGAAAGTTTCGGCTTCCATTTAGTGAATTGGGCTGTGCCGTGGTCTAGGTGTTTCAGCTTCATCTTTAGGGAAACGTTTGCTATTAGAATTGATAGGTCAAAATGCTTGTGAGTGAAGCAAAAATATTATGTCAATGCTAGAGTTACTCGGAGAGCTGAAAAAGCGACCTGTGGGAAATCGTTGTAAATTGTAATTAGTGGGGTTTCAGAGATTAACAAATAGTCATCCTCTTGTTTCGTGCATACGTGCATCGTATTCATGTAAGCCACAAAACATCATACTAGTGCTATAATGCTATGTTGTGTGCCAGAAAGGTTATATATCAACATTGACATATACGTAGTATAATGGGATATATAGACATTTACGTCTTTGAGCATTGCTCCTAATCACATAAATGTCAAGTTCGAGATGATAGTATTTTGACCTTTAACAGCGTGATAACTTTTAGTCCGTAATTTATTTATTTATACGAGTACCTTAAAGCCACGTAATTTGCAGGATGATGTCAAGAATCCTGCTGATGGAGGTTCTGCCGGTGTTGAAATGGAGAAGAGTGCTGCACTTTCTGAGCCGAGCCAAACAGAGATGGAACCTAATTCTGATGCACCTGAGGCGGAAAATGTTACAAGTACAGGTGTTGAAGTGGCAGTAGAACTAACTCCTGATTTGGTATGTTATGTCTAGTATCTAGTAAGTATCCTTCTTTTAGCTTGATGCCTCATCGATTTGTGTAGCTACTTTTCTTTTCGGCTACAAACCATTCCAATGGTGGACTACATCTCGTAGCTTGTTTGGGCCCCACATTCTTAATATCATCCAGTGAGTTTTTTTTTTTTATAAAAAAAATAATAATTATAAAGCGAGCTACTCATAATATTCCAACTTCACTGGTAAGCTACATGCGTAGTATTTTACAAATATTGCAAGGGAGTCCCTAAAAAGCACCATTGGAGTTGCTCTTACTGCTGGTAGGAATTCCGTTACTGTGCAATTCCACACATATTTCTTATTATTTTCTTCCAAATCCTTTATCTTACCTGTCTTTTTTCCCTCTTATCCTTAATTTCCGCTTATAAATCCATGTTTGCCTTCTTTATAACAAAAAAGGGACTATTCTCGCGCAAAATTTGATTGTAAAATATAGGAGTACATGTCTGTTTACAAAATCAGCGCAGCACGCCTTGTGTCACAAAGGCGCACACCATGCACGTCATCACTTTGGGACCCCATTGCCTCAGTGCGTCTTTAATGTAAGTTTTTACAGTGTGATAACGTATAGCAAAAATACTGTTGGCCTAAGGTCTGCATAATTTGCAGGGCGAGATCAAGAACCATGCTGATGGAGGCTCTGCTGGTGTTGAATTGCGGAGGGATACTGCAGTTACTGAACCAAGCCAAACAGAGATGGAAACTATTCCTGGTGCTCTTGAGACGGAAAATGTCACGAGTGAGGGGGTTGGATGCATTGCCGATGAGGTAATTCCTAGTTTGATAGCTTATGCATAATATATTTGAGTATCCTTCACTCCGTTGTTGGACAGTCCAGTAATTATTGGTAGGGACTCGCTAAAGGCAAAACAAAATCCGTCAAACTCTGACTCGTTTGCCAGTAGCAAACACAATATGGTGTCAAAGTATCCGATACGCCTTATTTGTGCGAAATTGTCAAATTTTTGAGTTTAATGTGAAGTGTCAAAGTGTCGTACACGACACGTATTGGATACGTGATATAGTGAAGTATTGGAGTAGCATAGTCATACCTCGAAACCCAAGTGATGATGGTTTGATACTGCCGCTAATCAGTGGGATATATGTTGAGCACTAAATTTCCTGACTAGATACTTGTTTTGCATACCACAAGGCACAAACCGTCATCCTAGATTCCTAGCTCTATGTTCTACTGAAACGGTTATATACTTTCTATCAACTTTCTTAAAATGGTAAGTTCTTTTCTCATAGCGAGGAAGGGCAATACTGAAAGCGTCTGTGGCTTTTCTAAAACCGGTTTTCTGACATTGGTGTTTCCTGTAAAAAACATCATTCTAATCAGTATTTTATACTGGCTGAATTATTTAGAGCGAAAAGAAGGGAAGCTCTGAATCTCAGCAAAGATATGATCCTGATCCTGGGTTAGATCGAGATGAGGTTGTAAATAAAAACGGAGACGGATGCCCTATACCCGAGAGTAAACCAGTTGAACATGAGGAGGTAAGTACACAACCCTGGAATTCGACTTCACCTTTTTGCATTGATGTTTCTTGGAGAGTGATTTTTTTTTTTTGCCAATTTCCGATTCACAGGTGGGGGATGATCCATTTGAGCAATTGCCATCTTTGCCAGGAGCGTTTGAGATACCGGAGTAACTCTCTAGGCTACAATTCCTCGAGTTTTTCCATCTTGAAGACCGACATTGAGTGCTGTGTACACATTTTTCATCATCCTAAATTATCCGTTTTTTTTTTCCAGGTTTGTTAAGTACTATGTCGATTTTTTTCACCCCTTAACCCAAAAGGGTATTGTGATTAGCCCTAATTACAGTTGATGTATACTATCTCATCATCGTCTCATGTTGACGGATTGAATGTACCTAACCTTGTGTATCAACATAATTGCTTTCGGCCAAAATATATCTAATCAGCCTCACATCCTTATCAACTCAGACGCTTGCGAACGAACTATGAGTAATGCAAATACATTACAATGGTCCTAGACCTCCTAGTTGAAAATACTAGTGAAAAATACGGTGACATTCGGTTAACATAATAATTGAGAGTATGACTAATATTTCGGTTTATTTTAATATTTTACCATATAGTATCATTCACCGTGAATAAATTAATTATTTGATTGTTTTGACGAGTTTCCACATTCTAGCTATTTTGACAATCGAAGATGTCTTACCCTGACAATAGATTTTAAATGCAACTGAAGGCACTTTTTTTTGAAGAAAAAAAAAATGACGAAAAAAGTCCATAAAATAATACTCCGTATATAAAATATATACGGAGTATTATATATTCGTTAGAATAAAAATTGTGGAAAAAATAGCATATGGAATGTGAGACCCTGATTGACCAACGAAATCCGCGGGAAACTCAAAAAAGTAGTTAAAGCAGCAACCGTCATATTCTCCCCCAAATAACGGACATTTAGACATACTCCATTACAAACAAAATTAGACACCCATTTTTTTTTGGAGAAATCTAAAATTTTCAAAAACTATGGAAAAGCAACCATTTTTTTCTTTCTCATAATCAAAACCCACAATTTTTTTTTGATCTTTTATCTTCTTACATTCGAAAATTTTACGTTCCGAGTTTTTATTTTGGGTCAGGCATTTCATCGAACATTTGGTGGGCGCATACTATTTTGAAAAGATTCAACCTTTTTGATTTTTTTTCCCACTCTATTACGATTTTTTTACTAATTTGGGGTACACCCATGGAAATCATGGAGATTTGATGTTATTTTTGTGTGAAAGTTTAATAATATGATCCCTTTTGTTTACTTTGTAAATAAATTTCCGGATTTTTTTCTTCTTCTTGAAATATTTTGCTTCTGTATGTTTGTATCTGCTCAACGACTCCTTTAATATCGAAAGAAAAAAAAGGGTTTGAGATTGATCAACAACACCATGAATAAATCAAAATTTCCGTTTACCTCAACGTCGTTGTGATATTTATTCAAGGTATTAAGCATGTTTTACAGAAGTATGCTGTTCTTATGAGTATAACAGTCGAGAGCTTGAGATGATGGTAGAATATAGCAGTAGATATTATATGAGATTCAATCGCGTAAATCATCTACTACATGATTTCTTCTTACATGGTGGCGCGTTAGAGGTTGGGTCGTCTAGAAAATGGTAGAGAGGTGGGTCCCTTATGAGATCCAGTTATCTTTGTTCATGATGTTAGCACTTCTTTCCGACTTTCGAAAGTGTGACTCCCTCAATCCTGAAGGTACTCATCATCCTTGGCTTTGTATAATGATTCATGTTAGCCGACCCCAGAGGCTGTGATGTTGTTGTATTGGAATTGTCGATCCCAGACTTCTATGTACAAATGTTTATGTTTCTACTATTTTCCTTGTAGGATTGGCATTGCTCGAGTTCAGGGAAAGAATAGAAAATGACCCTTTTGGAGCTTTTGCAAACTGGGATCCTAATCATTCCGAACCGTGTTTGTGGTTAGGTGTTCAGTGTTTGGATGGAAAAGTAAATATGTTGTAAGTCAGCTCATCTGATGTTATTAAGACTCATCGTGAACTTTGTATGAATGAACATCATGTCGATTCGATTTAGCTTTTTACATTCAGGGATCTCAGCGGATTTTCCTTGCAAGGAACGCTGTCGCCAGCTTTGAAGAACCTTAGATATATGAGATCATTGTAAGTACGATATTTCCAATTTTTTTATTGTCTCCATCGGAACTTTGATGCTCAACCGATATCACCTTTGTTCATAATTTATCCAAATTTAGATCAATACGTCATGCAAAACTTGTCAATAACAAATTAACAACTAACTTCACAACGCCACTCGAAGGTTTTATTTGACAGAGTTGTCGTTGTTTCATAATTTCACTAAAGTCAGGACATGTGTTCGAGGGAGCGGGTGTAGTTCCGAAGCGAGATTCTCTTTTAGGCCTTTGCCCAAGATTAGATAGACTGGTCACATTTGATCTGGTAGAATTTGGAGCATTCCAAAAACTTGGGGATCCTACTACAAAAAGACAAGGAGTCTATGAGGATAATAGTCGAGATTCATGGAGTTCCATCTGTGGCTGTGTTCCTGCATATATTTAATAGGATATAAATATAATAGTTGAGCCTCAACCCATCACTTTAAGGTTTTGGTTGAGACAGAGCCAGCGCAACCAAATGTCACGTGCTAGACTCCTGGCAACCTCCAAAAATCTCACAATTGGAAGTTCAGCACTTATTAGACAACTGTTTCTTTTCTTTATCGGGGTTAAGCTCAGTTCTCTGCCTTTGTTTGCATTTGACAGTGTAATGAATCGGAACCGCCTGTCAGGTTCTATCCCTAAGGAAATCGGAGAGCTCAAATTTCTCGAGCTATTAGATTTGAGCCATAACAATTTGAGTGGAATAGTTCCGGTAGAGATAGCTGTGATGCCATCACTGAAGTGCCTGTGAGTGCCTTACTTTTCCGAGAGTCTTTTATCGAGTAGCATAGTCAATTTAGTCAGTAATTCTGTTGTTCTATTGTTGTTACAGATTACTTTGTGGAAATGATCTCCATGAGGGTATTCCTTCTGATCTCGGGATGCTTGATTATCTTCTGCAACTAGAATGTAGTCAAGAACACATGTCATTAGTAACGGGAACAAAAGACCTCATCCAAAGAAGCGGGCAATGGTGAGATATCTTCTGTTTTTACTCTGTCTCGTTTCAAGAATTGCTTTTTTACGATTCATGTTAGCTGTTCTTTCAGTTTCTGGTGGCATATTTTAAATCAACTGAAGAACTATTTTGGTGTTGATCCAGAGTAAGTTCATCAAACTTCATTCATTCGACATTGTTCTTGTATTCCATGGTTTCGTGTATTGATTTCGCCTTTTCTTATTTTATGTCACTTTCTTCTCAGTTTGAGAACCCAATATCAGAAATGTTGTCTTCACTCTGATGGAGAAACCTGCTGCCACAATATACCAAGTCAGTCCCTTTGAACTACATTTATTTGTTAAATCTTTTTTCGCTTTTTTTCTTCTTGATGGTACTCATTTTTTAGTAATAATTATTGTTCTGGAAAATGTATAAAACAATGTAATACATGAAAAAAACCGAAAAATGACAAACAAACAGAAAATTTCGTTTCTTCTGTAAAACGACACTTAAAATGAAACGGAGGGTGTAACAAAGTATACACAAGGGCTTGTGTTGGTCTTACATGTCAGACCGTCATACAAATCTCAGCAATACATACTACTCGTATTCAGGGGGAATCTAGCTAGTAGCAAAGGGCAACTCGCTACCCCAAACGTATAGAAAATAATTAATATGATAGACTTTTGCTACCCCAATATTCATAAAAATGAGAATTTTTTTCATGTAGAGTAAGTAAATATAATGAACTCGTTACCTAAAATTTTTAATCCTAGATTCACCTCTGATTGCCGTATTACCAGGTACAACTGAAGATAATACACGTCGCCGGTTATTGAAAGAATCAAACAATGTGGCCGCTGCACCTGTAAACAACGCCGCCAAGATCTCGCAACAGGGAACAACAGTTGTCTCTAGAAGTGGAGCATTTCCTGCTATACTAAAGCAACATGTAGAACCACCCCAACGTACAATTCCCGAGGTCTCGGAACCTGATCATAATAAGAAACATGATATTCCTCATCCTCCAGCAAAAGTTTTCATTCTTGGAGCCTTACTTGTATCCTTCATTGCTTCTTTGCTTTTCGCTATCATTGGTTTTAGGCGCTACCGTGGAGTTAAGGCTGTAAATGCTCAAAATTCAGCACTTCTACACCGTTTGAGCAAGGTCTTTGTTACAGGCAAGTCTCGTATCTGCTTATTTCATAGGATCCATCCATTTCATTAAATATTTCATATATGATGCATCAAATCTCGAAATGTCATTTATGTCCTTAGCTTTTTACTTTGGTATATATGCAGGAGTTCCTAAGTTGAATTCAGGTGAACTGCAGACAGCATGCGAAGATTTTAGCAACATAATCGAAACTTTCGCAGGGTGTTTGATGTATAAGGGAATTCTGTCGAGTGGGGTGGAGATCGCTGTCTTATCCACCTCAATCAGGTCTTCGCAACAATGGTCATCCCATGCCGAAAGGGAATTTAAGAGAAAGGTATTTATTCCCCTCCCTTGCTTCTTGATCCAATTCCGACGACCCAATTTTCATTATGTGTCATCCTCAGTTTTCAATGAATTAGTTGGACAAGGTATCACAATCAGTGTGACCAAACATCGCGTCTTCGAATCGTGGCAGCCTTCGATACCTCAAAATTCGAATAGCACATGGTACGAGAGCGCATGTGCGCTGACCACTCTTCAGGCCCAACGGGTATCCAGAGTGAGGGGGTGTAATAGGATTTAATATATATTGATTGGACATGGTATCGGAGTCAGCATGACCAAACGTCGTGTATTCGAATCCTGTCAGTCTGCAATACCTCACAATTGGAATTTCGGCACATGGTACGAGAGGGTATGTGCACTAACCACTCTTTTAGTAGCCCAACGGCCATTCAAGAGTGAGGGGGTGTAGTAGTTGGAACTCAACCATCACGTGATTGTTTTCACTTGAAGTAGATTGCCGATCATTCTCATCTGATTTACTAAAATATTTCGATTCTTCTTGTTCAGCTAGAAACTCTTTCTAAAATAAACCACAAGAACTTTGTGAATCTTCTCGGCTACTGCGAGGAGCAAGATCCATTCGTGCGAATGATGGTCTTTGAATATGCTCCAAACGGGAACCTTTACGAGCATTTGCACGGTAATTATTATTTAATTTTTAATTTTTAATGATAACGTGTCGTTCCTGCTGCTGCTGTATAAATGTGTAATCGTTCTATTCTTCACAGTTAAGGATATGGAACATCTTGACTGGACGACTAGGATGAGAATACTGATGGGAACTTGTTACTGCCTCGAGTACATGCATCATGAGTTCGACCCGCCTATTGTCCATCCAAATCTACAGTCAGATTCAATCCTTCTTACAGATGACTATGCTGCAAAGGTTAACAACAATCCCGAATACTTTTCCTTACATTCTGATCCTAAATCGTGACATCTACGTAATTTCTGTATGATGTTTCAGATTGCAGATGTCTGTTTCTGGGCCGATATTGGAGTTAAAGCAAAAATATCTGAGGGTGAAGAATCAGAACCTCTGCATTCACATCCCGGCCCAACCTGCGAAGATAATGTCTACAGTTTGGGGATTTTGTTGCTGGAGATAATTTCAACCAAGTCTCTTAATATGCAGGAAAGATCCCTTAAACTTGCTATAAATTCATTCTCCTAATTGTTACTCTATTTTTTTAGTTGATTTTATAATGATCTCTGTCGTGGGCGTTGTTCTTAAGATAATACGGAGTAATTTTATCATAAAACCGTGTCATCAGGACTAATAACGAAGCTTTGCACAGGCCAACTAGACCATGGCCCAATCGAGCATAGGTAGACTTGGGTTAATTCCATGTTTTGGCCTAGGTAGAATTTGAACCGAATTTCATTTGAGGACAGTGTCATGTTGGACGGACGTGTTTCGGCCTAGCCCTGTATTATGATTGCTCTGATGACTAACACTATTCTTGTATTACATTTCATCAGACTCTGGAGTACCTGAGTGACAAGCAAAAGTACAGCAATTTGGTAGATCCGAGCCTGAAATCTTCTAAGAATGACGATCTTGAGATTATTTGCGAGGTTATTAACGAGTGTATAGCAGAGGATCCCAGACAAAGACCGACAATGAGAGAAATAACCACGAAACTAAAAGGAGTGATAAAGATCTCGTCAGATGCTGCTACTTCTCGCTTCTCGCCATTATGGTGGGCTGAACTCGAGATTCTTTCTATGGAGTCCGGTGAATCCTAGCTTAGTGACGGGAATAATCCTTGCATTGTCGATAATCCTACTTTGTTGTTTCTGTTTAGATCGACTCATCCATCGACAACAGTTGTGATTTGCTGTATGAATGCTATATGCATATATCATTTGCAGGATAATGTGGGATTCTGCTGTATAGTGAAAACTGAAAAGACCTTTGCATTACATGGATTTAATTATCTCCTTGTAAATTAAATTTAGAGTAGTACAGTAGTTGTGCCCCTTGTGAGCAAACATACATACATACATACATACAATCAATTGTTTTTTGTCATCAAATTAGAGAAATAAATTGTAAACCTTTGTCAATGTTATTGCGGAAAGAGTAGGTATGTATGGAAAGACCGTCTCTCACTAAGTTACTGAAAGAGATAGGTTAAAAAATTGATAAGTAGGACTAATTAAACTGAACTGAAATAGATCGAATTAACATAACTAAACTGGATTTAATTAACGGATTTGATGAGACAAACTGAACTTAATAAAATTGAAGTGTATTAACCCAAACCAAATAAAACCTTCACTAGAAAAAAACACTGACCTCTTCCTTTGAATTTCATTTTCCCTTAGAATTTAATTTGCTTAGCCTACTCATCATAAAACCCTAATTAGCCTATAAAAACCATCCACGTAACGCATGCATGCATGCAAACGTGCATGTACGTCAAGTGTCAAGACATCATTAATTTATCATGGATCAAGTGATCAACAACAACCTCTACCTGCAACAGCACCACGTTCACGGTCATGGTGCAACCCCCACGCCCTAATCCCGAACTGCAGCTCGGCCGCCGCCACTATAAACTCCGCCCCCTGCTGCGCCGTCAGCATCTCCACCACCAGTCTGAACGTCCTCATCCTCAGCCGGTCCGCCTTAGCAACCACCTCCGTCAGCTGTTCCAAAAGCCCCTCCACCCCGTCGGCCGCCCCGCCGCCCCACCCCGCCTCCGCCCTGGCCACCGCCTCCTGCCACCCTCCCAGCTCGTCCCCTATCTCGTTCTCCTCTTTCACCGTCTGGCACTGGAGCTCGGACACCCGGCCCAGCTGGGCCGGGCTGAGCTCCCCCAAGTCCCCCGTCCGGCGCCCACGCAGGATGTCGGCCACGTGGGACTCGAACCGGAGGGAGGACTCGGTGTACATCAAGTGGAAGAGGGTGGTGGGCCTGAAGCCCGCCACCCAGTGCAGGGACCGCTCCAAGGCAGAAGCCCATGGAGCGGCGAAAAGTATGAGTACGTCCGACCTCCCCAGAGCCTCTTTTGCGGAGTAGTACTCCTCGTAGTGGGCAACCACCTTGTCCACGAGCTGGTGGAGCTCGTGGTTGTTCTCGACCGACCTTGGCCGGGACAAGGTGGTCGTGAGCTGCTCCACCAACTGGTGGAGCTTGTCTGTCCACGATTCCTGAAAGCGACGAAAACTCGTCATCATATATATAGTATTAAGTTGTTACTGATTTTGATTGTGTGTACGTTGTGATGTGGGTATGAGTTATGACGATTTTGGTGCTACGGTGTTTTATTTGAAGTTGGAGGATGTTTGGGTGAAATTGAGGAAAAAATGTAGGACCGCAAAAGGGAAGGAAGACACTTGGGGTAGAGCATGTACAAGACGTGGAGCGGCACAAAGTTGTAGGGGGGCGTACAGTGTCTTTTGTATACTCCCTCCGATTACCAGTGTTCTTCCCCTTTCTTTTTTGGGAAGAAAATAAGGAGGGAGTAATTATATTAGTAGAATAATGGGGGTGGAATGAAAAAGTAAGAGAGAGAAATATTATATTAATTAAATGTGAAAAAGTAGAATGAAAAAGTAGGAAAAAGAATATTATATTAATTAAATGAGAAAAAGTGTGGTGAAAAAGTAGGAGAGATGAATATTATATTAATTAATAAAGAGGTAAAACTTTCCTTAAATGGAAAGAGGGAAGAAAATCAAACTCAACCCAAAAGGGAAATAGGGAAGAACATAGGTAATCGGAGGGAGTATATCGATTATTTATTGTCTTTTTATATTATTATGATAATATTTTAATCAAATGACAATAAATAATCGAGACCGAAAGAGTCTATTGATATACTCATAATCCATATATATATATATATATATACATCGAAATACATTATCTCAGTAGATATTATGGAATTCTTTCTACTCTAGTATGTTATTCATTTTTTTTTTTTTTATCAAAGTATGGAGTAATAGTATCGTATTTTCATTAGAAAAAAATATACTCAGGAAGCTATTAGACTGTTTGTGTAATAATTAAGGCAAACACAATTACCCATCAATCCGTTGTCGTCCAGCGGTTAGGATATCTGGCTTTCACCCAGGAGACCCGGGTTCGATTCCCGGCAACGGAACTTTTTATTTCTCGTATACTTTGTGCATTTTTTATTTATTTGTGCTCTATTTTCCATCAATTTATCCTTGTAAAGTCTCTTTAATAAAAATAAAAGGCGCATATTTTCGAATCACGACTTTTACAAGTACTCCAATAAATAATACTCGTACTAGCAAGTCATACTCACGATCTGGAAGAGAGTAATACCCTATTTTTCCAGTTCAGCCTAGGAAGATTTATTCAATTGTTTCTTACTTTCAATTACTTTAACCCATTTCACTCTATTCAATTCAACTCTCCCTTAAATCCAAAATATCATGATCAACATTTCGATCTCTTCAAACCAAACAAAATTATCACATTGCTACGGAGTGTTTCTCAAAGATTTTCATCGATTTAGAATTGGGCTGGACATGTGAATTTGAAAATCGACCAACAAAAAAAATCTTGAGCCTAAAAGTGAACTGCAGTGAACTGAAGATCGGATAATTATAATTTACCGACCCAGAGACAAGAGCAGTTGACAACCGATCCCAAATCGAACCGGTTTTCAAACTGCACCACTCTTATAGTTAGCCGGGGACCAATATACTTGATGGACTAGACTACTCCCTCCGATTCAGAATGATCCCATATATTGACAGGGAAGATCTTTCTGAATCGGAGGTAGTATTCCGGAGTAGAATAGTGAGCCCACTAAAACTTTGTTAAGGATTCAGACTACAACTACGCCTTCCCAGATTTCGTTATCAAGAAACTCCGCCGTCAACTCCTCCGTCTCCGTTCACCGCTGCCGCCAAATCACCACCGTCGCCGCCGCCAAATCATTCTTCTGTACTTTTCTCACCTTTTTTTTTTTCATTTAGTTTTTGTTTATCTACTTCTTCATTTTTTTCTCGCTTTCGCCACTGATTTGGTTGGTGAAATCGGATTAGTATATTGGACGCCCCGACGATTTCTGATATCCCAAATGTTGTAGGACTAAGGCTCTGATGTTAGTTGTTGTTGTTGATATTCATAATTGGGAAATTTGAGCTCAATTGTTTAATAATACTGAAAATAATTGGGTTGATTTTGCCTAATTAACGAACTTTAATATAATTGTTAGGGAATCCGGTGTTGTGGAAAAAAAGTTTAATTTGAGCGAATTCTATCATGTCGATTACTAAAAATACACATAACATGTACTCCATGAGAGCGAATCATGAATTCTAGCGAACCTGGTAACCATGGTACTGTACTACTATGTTGAGGATAATTCATGGTGAAATTGTTCGATTTCCTTGTTACTCACCAAACAAAGGAAATTACATCCCTTTCATTGTCCTACGAATCTTCAAATCCAGACATTACCCATAATTCCTAAGCCCAAATTCAGTGATGATGCCGAAATGGTGGAGGTGGAGGTGGAGCTAATTGTGATGTTATCCTTCCTATGTCTGTTTTAGCATTTCGCTACTTGCTAAGTTGCTATCTATTTCTGCAACCATTTTCGTTAGCGTTTTTTTTTTCCGTCATTTCAGGTGACAAGGCCTACAACTATCCATGATGGATGTTATTTGTTAGGAGATGTATTGTTCTGTAAGAGTGATTTAAGTAATTGTCGAAGTAATTATGGCTTTCCAAGTTGGGATACAACGTGGTAATCTGACCTCCCTTGCTGTTAGCATTAGCCCGCATTGTCCATGCTCTCATTCTCCTCTTCAAACCAAACGCCTAAAGCTTTCTCCTGCGACAATCAAGTTAAATAGTAGACTAATAAATGCTGGATCACATAGAGTTCAGCGAATTCCAAAGCGTATGTTACCAAATCATCGAGTGATAATGTCTGTATCAAGAGCGGAACCAAATAGTCTTGGTGAGGACTGGAATGAAGAGGTTGGTGTTTCATCTCTTTATGTTTCTCCTCGTTCAATAACAATTTGCGACTGCTATGTGATTCTCTTACGTTTATGGTATTTTGTAATTTGTATATATGGATTATTTAGTCGGCCATTTAAGGAATATGGAGTAATGTTTTTTTTTTCTTGGTAGTCCCTTTGCCAAATGCTAATTACTCAACCTCGAAGTGTATGAGAGTTGTGTTTAAATTTATGTTACTGTCTCATAAGGCTTGATCATAGCACCGGCGGACGTATGATTTGTTGTGTGTGTTGGGGGAAGGGGGATTCTTTTCTCGTGTATTGTCGTTATTAATCCGTAATCGTATAACAAGAGAAAAAAAACACCTTTCTATCTATTTATGTAGAAGGGTCCGTCAAAAGCTTGGTGATTGTAGTTATTGTTTCACCTTTTTTGTAAAAAAAACTTTCACGTCGTCTTTTGTGATGACTAACATGAAAGCATATGTGATGACTAACATGAAAGCATAAAGTGATAACCTATAGTTGTTTTCTCAAGCTTGTGGTTGGATTAGATAATACTCAGGGTTAAGCCAGCGCTGATCTTTAAAGGTCTTTTGTTCCTATATGGGGACTGAATGGGAAGGATTTGACCCTCTCATTTATGTTCTTTGTTTTTTTTGTTTGATCTTGTATATGTATGTGGCGAGTATTGAGAGGATATATTTGTAGGAAGCTGACAAAGGTCAATCTTTCTTGGAAAAAGAGGGAAAACACTCAGAGGGTCAAGTTAAAGCAAGTCAATTGAAGAAAAGAGTTATCTCTGGAGTTCTCATTGGCGTTTCAGTTGGTGGCATTGTTTTGGCTGGAGGATGGGTTTTCACAATTGGTGTTGCTGCTGCAGTGTTTGTTGCTTCACGTGAGTACTTCGAATTGGTTCGAAGTCGTGGGATCGCCTCAGGCATGACACCGCCTCCTCGTTATGTATCAAGAGTGTGCTCAGTTATTTTTGCACTTTTGCCTATCTGGACTTTGTAAGTTTGACCTCCTTCTCTTATAAATCTTCTCTACTTCTACGCTCATACTGCCTTGTCAGCTGACTGGTAGGCATATATGAGGCAATTGTTCACCAAAATCTTACTTTTCAAAGTATATGGGAGAAAAACTCAAATGAATTCCTTACTTATAGATTTTTTTTTTGCTGACAGATATTATGGTCATATTGATAGTTCAGTGATATCGGCAGCTTTCATCCTTGCAATCACATTGCTTGTACAGAGAGGAAATCCACGTTTTGCTCAGTTGAGCAGTGCAATGTTTGGGCTGTTTTATTGTGGTTACTTACCTTGCTTTTGGGTCAAGCTTCGATGTAGCTTGTCTGTGCCAGCATTGAATACAGGTACACTGAACATTTTTTGCCAACCGACTAGAAGTATGATATGCCTTTTTATTCTCCATTTACCATTTGATGTTTATTTTTGTTTACTTTATTTTTCCTTTATATCAAACCTCATAGATCTATTTTATAATATTTGTCTTCTTAGTAATGTGTATTATTTTATGGAATTCATAACCCCCTAAATGTGTGTCTCATTTTCAAAGAATCAAAGGAATACTATTTTCTGTTGTTGGCCGGAAACCATTACCTCCCCATTTGTGGGAGCCCTTTACGAGGGATATAGTTATTGCCGTTGTTGCCCTTGTTGGTTTGAAACCTATATTATCTGCACATACAAACAAGTTTGGGATGTATTGGGTGTATGATAAGGAACGTTGTGTAACAACCCTAAATTTTCGCGACCAAAATAGAAGAATAAAATAGGAAAATTTAAAGCCGTTACTCCGCATTTAGCTCACATGGCCAAATGCAAGGCAAAATAATAGTATAAAAATTTAAAGAAATATAAATTCGATAGTTAATTTAAATAGAAACGTTGCAGCGGAAGACTTAAGTCCCACAAAATCCAAAACGGTTTAAAACAACTTCAACCAAAATTCAACATAAATATAAATAGTTCGTAGGTAAATGTTAAATAATAAAATCCTTCCTCGCTCAGCATCCCGAACCAAATACACCGATGCAGCATATGAATTATACCTATCAACTGTACCCAAAACACAAATAGGTACAGGTTCCAGCGGGGGAACGACCCAAAACAAAAGGACGTCAGCAAAGCTGAGTAAAACATATTATATTGAAAACGTAACACAATAATTATTATAATTTATAGTAAACTGAAATCAGAGTTAAATATCATTGTCTCGATACCAAACCAAAAGTATTGTGAAAACAGTAGTCAAAACCAAAACCAACCAAAATATATTGTCACCACCTGTGCCAAGGTCCTACCCTTTTTAGCACGGTCTAGAGGTATCACCTATGCTTAGCTAGACTTACTATAGTGCGCACTACTCACATTTGGGCAGTCAGTAGGATGAGGCTGCCAAAGGAGGAAGTCTAACTACCTAGCAAGTGGGGACCGGAAAACCCCACTTAACACAACTCGGGCCAGGAGTTCAGTTTCGGGACGAAATCCCAGGGATATCTCAGACGCACCTTAACCTCATAGACCAACAGAGCTCCCAGAGTCTGTTATAACCACCAAAAGAATTGTACCAAAATATACCAATATGTGACTTGTGTCACAAAATTCCAATATCCAAAATATCACAAGAGTGTCATAAAAATTCATCGTTGGCAAAATAATTATAAAATCATTTCAAAAATATAATTTAAACCGAACATGCTCTTTACTTAAAGGTGAAAGGGTCAAAACGTCCTTACCTCTCAAGACGGTCAATCCAAGCTAATTTAATCCAAAAATTCCTTTCTCCTCGAACCCACAAGCTACAAATAATATAAATTGGTTCAATAATCTTAACCTTCCAACTAATTAATGTCGAGACGATATTAACTCATTATATCGACTCACTCACTACTAAATAACTAACTCACTAATACGGTCAAAATATCACAATCTCAATCTCAATTCAATTTAACCGAAACAAAGTCTACTCACTAATTGTCCCAGTCCTTCCTTATTCCCACGTAAGTACACAATTTGCCTATATGCTCACAAATTTTCGTTCCAAGACCATGTGACCTCCTGTACATCACACACACTACTCACATCATCAAACTCCCATTGTTTACAGTAAGCACACCTCTGCTCATCCTCCTCAAAATTCCAAAATACGACATTACTATTCCTTATCCGCACAAAATAGCAGCCCGACACCTACCCAAAATTCTGCCTGACTCTTACAAAATTGTTTATTTATGATGAGAAAACGATTTTAACCAAAAACAAAAGAATATTATCGAGTTTAAAACAAAGTATTACGTCACACGGAGTACTATCCAATTGACCCACAAATATGAGAAATAAAGAGATTATCTGATTAAAAATACTTACAACTTTTGTGAAGACAGGTGTAAAAGTACGTTGGTGTAAGCAAAGATCGGAACTGATTGCACGACGGTGATTGAATGGTGAAAACCGAAAGAAGGAAACGGAAGGAGACGGAGTAGCTTGTGTGGCAGATAAGTAGGACTTTATGAATTAGGGGAGAGAAGGGAAATACGGGTGTTATATATTTAAGATTCAATAGGTTTTCTTTTTTCCTTTTTCCTTTTTTTGTTTTTGTTTCGTGCCCGACCCAAATTCAAACCCGATAGCAAGTCGATTTATAAAATAAGTTTCCCTTTAAGAAAGTCCAAACCGATTTATTATAAGACGACCCAAAATACTTTAATTTTAAAAAGTCATTGAAAATATTTTTCCAACTTAAAAACCTGATTTAAATAAAAGTAGGAAAGTCAAGCTTTATAACTGACTCGGAAAATAACGGGGTGTTACATGTTGGTCTTAAAATACAAGTGTAAATTTTTCTGATTTGCTGAAAGTGGCATCTTGGAGCATAATGTACATATCTATTTTTAAAAGATCCAGCTAATGAGATGGATATCTTACTCATACTAAACATTTGATAAATATGCTTGCGAAAGTATGGTAGTTTACCGTTCTTGTTCTGGTTGACTTTGTTGTACTGTGACATTCTGTATGGAGTTTAGATGGAATTTACTCGCCGGCCTTCTAGCATGAAATTAACTTGCACAATGTAATTTGGTTTAACAAGATATTCAACAGTCACAAGAAGATGGATGTAGCAGACTGCTTTATTCCCCAGTTGTAAGATCTGTATGGCTAAATGCTTAGCTCAGTGTGCAGTGAGCTATTATGACTTAACGAGTATTAACAACATGCGTTACACTGTCTCATATGCATGTGTTTAATGGTGCCAGAAGGCCACATCAGTTGTGTGAGATTTTCTGTCTCATGTAAAGACATAATCTAAGTATATTCTCCTATTCAGTCAGTAATTTATTCTCACTGATTTGCAGAAATAGGAAGGTTTTGGCCTGTTCTTCTTGGTGGCCAGACTCATTGGACAGTAGGCCTCGTGACAACCTTGATATGTGTGAGTAGCATAATTGCGGCCGATACATTTGCTTTCATTGGTGGAAAGGTAAGTGCTATTTACAATAGTTCAATCTGAAGTGATATCAATCACGATTGATGGTCTATCATTAATAATGCTGCTCTACTGTTATAATGGTTCCAACAAGACCTACAACTACAGCCTTAAACCTAAAGGAATCTGGCTTGACTAACGTATCATGAATTAGGGGAAGAAAAATAGTGGAAAAAAAAAGATCTGTCGAAAACAAAGAAAACATAATACTTGTATGTGAACTATGGATGGTGATGCAATTCTAGACTCTTTTCGAAAGTGGTGAATGGAAAAGACTAAAGAGCAACTATATAAAAGAGTTGGAAATTGACTCTTGTGACATAGTGATGTAGGAAGATAGAATTGGGTAAGACCGTAAGAGACTACATAAATATATTAACGTTAAGCTAGGAAGTAATAAGTTGGCAATTTTTTTTGGTGTTATGCTTTTACGGCTACCCTCTCAACTTATATTTTTTTTTGGTTCTAGAGGAAGTCTTGCTTTTTCACCCGATAGTAATGCAATGACTTTTCCTCAACACTGGACCATTTAGCTGGCCTGTTTAGAGGAAATGTAGCGGGTTCTTTTACAACATCAATGAAGCAAATTTCCCTTGCTTCATATACATTTTGCCAGCTGCCATGTCATTGTATTTTACTATTCTGTATGTCTAACTAATATCATTTATATCGTAATCAGGCATTTGGCCGAACACCACTTACTAATATCAGCCCAAAAAAAACTTGGGAAGGAGCTGTTATTGGGTTAGCTGGGTGTGTGGCTACTTCTGTTCTATTATCAAAGATGTTTTGCTGGCCAAGATCTTTGTCCAGGTACATTTTTTCTGTTTGCTTTCTATAAATTCTTTATTATTTACATTACAGTATCATCACATTTCTTGTGAACTTCTGTTCAAAATTTCGTGTGAACGTGTGATGACCTATGCAGTCATTCAATAGAAATCAATAAACTTGTTACTGGCATATCCATAGTTTTAAAACGCGTGTGCAGGGTCCTAGCACGAGATTCATCAAAGCACTAGCGAAATCTCGTCAAGGCACATTAGGTGCACCTTTTATATAAAATGCAGCTAAGCAGTTACTGTATAGTTTTCTTCTAGTTCTTTTAGTATGCCCTTCAATCTGCCCCTGTATACTTTTCAGTTTTTTACATGTTACTATGTTAGCCTAATATCAGATTTACAAGCGGGTATTGTTGCACAAAAGTTATTTACACAATTCTCTCGCAAAGAATTTACAAGTTGTGTTCATGAGCGCCCCTCCTCGCACTCCATTGTAGTGGGTCCTCGTGTCTCGTTGAATTTAACGGCTTTTATTTTAGGGTTGGACACTGTGATACAGTAATATGTAATGACTTAGTGGGTAAGTTCCAGGGGTAATTTTTTTTTTTAAAAAAAAAAAATAGATTTTAATGATCTTGTTTTGGTTGTGTTGATGTGTCTCTTCTATTAGGTACGTAGTATATTTCAATTCTCCAAAAAAAAAAAATTAGGTATATTTCAATACATGATCCAATCTACAAATAAGGTTCTGGCTTACTTTACCTGCCTTTTAACATCATTTTATAATATTGCAGTTCCGTTGCTTTCGGGTTTCTCAATTTCTTCGGCTCCCTTTTCGGTGACCTCACTGAGTCGATGATAAAACGTGATGCTGGTGTTAAGGATTCGGGTTCTCTTATACCCGGACATGGTAAGACATAAAATTGAAGCATATAGGGAAGAGAAAGAAGTTGAGAGGGGGAACTCATAGAGTTCGCACTCTAAAATAGTTTGCCCGAGATCCTCATTCTAAATATTTTTTTCCTTCACTTTGGTTTTGAGTGTCATTTACTCATTTGTGACATATCTATAAATATATGCAGGTGGAATCTTAGACAGGGTGGACAGTTACATATTTACCGGCGCTCTTGCCTACTCCTACATAGGAACTTTCAAGCCGCTTTTCGGTGTTTGAGAATTGAGATTGAGGTGTTAGTAAAGTTGCTATACTTCTGTATTTTCGATTGCATTCGAGAATACAATCTCCAAGAACCCAAAAAGACAAGCTGGAACATCTGTGCTGAGAGCTGCATCAAACTTGGTATGTTCCCGTCTTGTATTTGTTATTCGTTTGATCAGAACCAGCAAATGGATTTTCTATGCCGCCATTTACGGTTGTCCACTTTCTCTGTTCGCTCCTCTGTAGTTAGTTGGTCATTACCTACTTGTAGTATTTGGAAAATGATTTAGCACGAACGATCCCAAAATTGTGCATTCTCAAAATAATCTCGAGTTTCAACTAAGTTAACTCGAGTAAAAAGGTTTTGTATTGTCTACGTATATATATATATTCACTTCCATCTATTCGCCTACAAGCGTCACTAACTCACTATCCTCAGTTGTCTCCCATTTTGTTTACGCTTCAAATGTTAGCTAGTTTACTCAGGAAAGTTACGAGGGATTATTTGCATGATTTGGGTTCTGAGAGTCCAAACGTGTAATCCGATGCATTTTCTTTGTTGGCCAAAAAAAAGAAAAGGAAAATGCATTGATTGACCCATCATTCATCCATATCATGCTTCATGTGGTTATAAATTTGTCCATGTGAGCTTTTTTTGTGTTGAGACATAGCTTTACCTAATTTCTTTTGATGTAAAGTGGTGATCAATTTGCCTCTTTTGATCTTAGATTTGAAATAGAGTAAATAAATGTGGTTGCAAGTTATCTCATCTTTTACTTTTTCGCTCAAGTCTAAACTAGGCATGGTCACGACTCACGAGTAGGGTTTCGCACAGGCTGGGCCTTGCCAGCCGGACCCTGAATCAGCCCGGGAGAGTGGTCAGGACGATAGATGGTTGAACCGAAACTAATTTTTTTGTTTTTTTTTTCACTCGGCGGCCCAGACTATCTTTCTAGAAGTGTTGCGATCCGGACCAGGCCAATCCAACTCATTTGATTGACTAGGTCTAGTCAAAAGTGTATAAGTTGGTCTTACTTGCGACAGACATATTCATCTATGAGTCAAATATATCTCAACTTGGAAGAAAACGTCAAATATTTTGCTACAATCTTGGCATATGGATTTGTCTTATTCTAATTATTTGACTCATCGTAAGCTTAAGATGGATATATCTGTCTTAAACAAGAATTTCTGAAAGTGTTGAGTCTTTTCCTACACTTCTATCAGCCGTGAGCTATTTTGTCTACTTATCAAATAAAAAACATACGATCTATAAATTCAACTGGTGTAACATCAAAATATCAAATAATGCAAGGATATTATACTAGGAGTAGTACTTGGTTGACCATTTGATCATATAAAAAATATACTTAGTTAAACATTTCAACTTACTTCAGTTTAGTTCGCTTCAATCTAGTTCAGTCCAAAAGAACAGGAACTTACAAATTTATATTGCGTCAACTTTCGAGTAACCACTGATTTTGAATCAAGTCCATGTCTAATTAAGTTATCGTTTCGAGACAATGACACCCACATCTACCTAATGTGAGCAATAATGTACTTTTAATACAATTTTTTCCTGCTTGATTATTTATTTATTTTTAATATTATTTATAAGAAATATTTTAATTAAAAATAAATAAATGAATAAGACGTATTTAATTTATACTTAAACTTGACAAATGATAATCAACAACATAACAATTTCAGGTCTATATATGCACGCATAACTAGACATATTAAATCAGATGGAAACCTATCCTATAGATCACACACTCTGTAGAACAGTAAAATTAAAAAAGAAGAAGTAAAATACTCCTATATACTCCCTCCCTCCCTATATATATGGCTTTAGAAGAAATTACAGCAGTAAAAGTAGACAAGTATAGGTCATTCCTACATGAAGATGCAGTAAATGAAAATATCGTGTGGAGACATGGTGCTGCTCCAACTTATGATGCTGTTAATAAGCTCTTTGAAGATGGCAGGAAGAAGGTATATACATACTCATTACTCCCTGGCTACGGTAGTAATTATTGATTGAGACGGTTTCTTTAGATAAAAAACATCCAAATATAATATTTCCATAAATGAATGATTAATCTTTCTGTATAAATGAACCGTTATATAAGCCGTAGTATTTTTACACTATAATTTACGTCATAATTATACTGTGAAGTACTCCGTATAAATTTATTACCTATACAAAAGGGAAAATGATGATGTAGTATTGCATACAGAGTGAGTATTACTTTAATACGAATATGTACTCACTTGTATTTAATACAGTACAGTACCTTCTATTTTAATCTAACTCCGTATGCCGTATAAATTTGTAAAGATCAATGGAGTATAAATTTGCAACCCACCCGTTAAAATCTAGTAGTTATTTTATTTCGATCATTTGTTTATTTTTATATATACTCTGTATTCCGTATTATTTATGAGAAATATTTTAATTAAATATAAACTTTATCAAAGTATATAAATATAGCTAGTTAAAGATCGATGATGATTTTGATTATCATCACAAAGGAAGTTTTTCTATTACGGAGTAGTCGTATTATTTATTGTTGTATGGATAAATATATAGGAATGGGCAAAAGGATCACTGGAAGAGACGGTCCAAAATGCAATAAAGTCATGGGAGATGGAGGTTTCTCACAAGCCTCGCTTACATGACTTTCGTACCATTAATCCTCTCAAATTCAAATTATTCGTCAATGGTATGCAATACTACCTCGATTTTGTTAATTTGTTTGTCTTTTATATTCATTGTGAGAAATATTTTAATCAAAGATAAATAAATGAACAAAACCGAGTTCATAAATAGTACGTGTTTCATAGGAACTCGGAGGGAGTATAACACTTTCATAAATTACTCATATCCTTTTTCATGTTATCTTATTACGGAGTACTTGTTACAGTATTTTGTTACTCGTAGTAATTATTGCATGCGATGGTTGTATATGTTTCACCATTACCGTCTTATACAAAATTTTGTGATATTTCACACTATTTATGTACAGGAGTACAAGATCGTCTTACTTTATAATTTGTGATTCAAAAAACAACTTAACACTAATTAAGTTTAATTAATACTTGTACCAATGAACGTATACGTTACCTAACATGGAATAATAAATGAAACAAATCATTAGAAACTGATGTGTACTAAGAACATTGAGTACAAGTTTCACAGTCACATTCATCACAGTCACATTCCTACAATAATGTAGTACTAAGAAAATGGAGTGTATTCATCGTAGGTTAAGATTATTTGAAAGTCAAGTAGGAGCATATTATAAGTTTATAACCTTAAATTTTAATGGGATAATTATAGAACGCAAATTTTAAAATAGTTTTCATAACTTATGCCCTAAAACTAAGATAGAAGGACATATATATTCTCTCTATTTATCATTAATTAGTTACACATTAAATAAAAATTTAATATTTTTATTGTATTATTAAAGCAAGGCGAATCAAATAAAAATATACATACGTGTCTATATATTATCTTATACAGATGCTCTGTATATTGTATTCCTACCTAATAACGAATTATTCTCTTCATTCATGCATAGTCCAAAAAAACGTTAGTACATACTCGATTATCCCTATTTGGATTAAAGTGAAGGAATTATTGTCGTACGTAGACTCTTCGCAAAAAAAAAAAAATCATTTTTCATCATTATTATTTAAAAAAAGTCAATAATAATATTCGAACATGTAATCTATTTATCGGTCAACTTTATGAGATCTAATAATCCAACAAATAACGGAGTTGAGATGCAGGTAGGGAAGGGTTAACAGGAGAAGAAACAGTAAGAGTAGGGAGTTACAATGCTTTGCTAAAGACATCACTGCCCGAGGAGTTACAATACTACAAAGCAGAAGAAGAGAGCTTTGAATCATCACATCAAGTCTTTAAAACTGCCCTACCTCGTGGTTTTGCATGGGAACTCATACACCTTTACTCAGGACCTCCTATCATCGCCTTTAAATTTAGGCACTGGGGTTACTTTGAGGGTCCATTCAAAGGCCATGCTCCTACCGGAGATTTGGTCGAGTTTTATGGTCTTGGCACTCTCAAGGTACTTATATGCTTAAATCTGTTCTTCTAATGTGTGTATATTAGGATTAGATACACGTTAATATGTTAAATTGTTGGTTAGAGCATAATTAGCATGCTACACATTAACATGCTAATTAGAGCAAGATTCATAAGTATAATATATGGTCTAAGTACTATGAGTAATTTTTATAAAATAAATAAATTATCAAAATGGAGGCTCCTTTGAAAGTATTTATAAAAAATGGGTCCACGTCACCATGAAAAATGAGCAAGACTTCTTTGAAAAAGTATGTTAACATGAGATATATCTCGATTTTTGATTATAATTAATATCCTTATGAATCTTGCTCCAACGTGATCGAGCATGTTAATGTATGACAAGTCTGATCACTGGGTTTAGTGGACTACACATGTTAGAAAAATAGATTTTAAAACATGATTAGTTTAACTTAATTCAATAAGTATTTGATTAATTAGTTTAAGGTTATTGATTTTTTCAGGTTGATGAGTCTCTAAAAGTGGAAGATGTGGAAATCTATTACGATCCATCTGAATTATTTGGAGGACTATTGAAAGGGAAACTCATAACAACTCCTAGTAGTTCGGGTTGCCCTCTCGGCCACTGAATAAATTTGGTGGTCGGGACGGACATATCCGTTTTACCTTTTAAAACGTATTCATATACTATCATATAATGGGACGGACATATCCGTTTTACCTTGGGGAATCTTCCTACGGTATCTTTTTAATTTATTTTCGGACTTACTTTGTGGGTTAATAATGATGTAAGTAGTCAATTGTCCATAAAAATAACCAGTATTGTAAAGAAAATACGGAGTAATATTATAAAATCGGTTGTAAATATAAAAGTAATTATATTGTTATTAGTGTGTTAATATTCATGTTTAGTTCGTAAGTTTTAATTTCATGAATGGAATATTAATCCGACATTACATTTTGGTTGTTCTTAGTACTGTATTATAATCAGTCATTTAAATTTCCAACTAATTGTTGTGGCATACTAATTTCCAACTCCTTCTGCCGCAACTTACTGCACATTTTAGATTATTTTATCACGCACTTTGAAATTTCGATACCCTTCAGGTAATTACAAATTACAAATTACAAATTATTATTAGTTGATAAGTTGTTTATATTTTCGACGTATGAAACGGTCATACAATAAATTGAATTTATTACGTTTGTTCTGCATTTGTTTTTTTTCCTGCTATATGCACATAAGGTGTTTGTGTATTTGTGGGTATATGTGTTCTTCTTCTTCTTCTTCTTCGGGGAATGTCGTTGTTGTTAAGGATTCCTGATTTCCTGTAAATAGATGGCTTCTGCTTTTGGTCGGGCTTAGCTCATGTTACTTTCAACTCAAGTAGGCTGAACCGAATTGAATCGAACTGAGCAACTGAAATGAACCGAAAAGAACACCCTTAGGTAGACCTGTCAAACGGGTAAACTGGGTGAGGTCACTTTCGGGTAAAAAAGAATTGGGTTAAATCCGGGTCGAGCTGGGTCATTTTGGGTTCGTTGTTTTCAACTTTCCGGGATTATCGACTCGTTTGCTATGATATCATTCAGGCCATTTCGGGTTGTGAGTCAAACTCAGGTCTCAGTGTTGGGTTATTCGGGTCGAGTCACTTTTGTTAGGTCTAAGTTATATTGGACTGAAGTAGACTCAACTGAATTAGACTAACTCAAGAAGTGGTGAACTCAATTCAGTTGAAACTACACATGTTTCTGATGTCATTTTAGAGCAAATGAATTACTGCACTGCATACAACACATAACATGAAATGGCATGCTTCTGATGTTCCTGTTATTGATTGCATCCAGTAAATGAGATCCAATGTACGATACCCCCGAATGTCAACACAATCAGTTAGTTAGTCCTCGAAAATCGCCAATTACCATCTCAGTAAATCGGTTACAAAAGCTGATAGATTTCTTGACTTACTGTTACGACATTGCCTTACTGCTACTCCTAACATGTTGATATATTGCAGGCAATATATAATTTTGTCGTTCAGAGACTGCATGTAGTAAAGCGAAAATTACCCCATATGAGCTGATAAATCAGCAAAGGCCGGAAATGGCAAGTAGTAGGTTGGCGGAACGAGTAGGGAGTGTGGTGAGACAGAGACGACAAAAGGTGCCAGTGATGGCCGCTGCCTGGCATGCCATCTCTCAACGCATTCCTCTCCTTGATTTTGTCATTGATGTCCGTGATGCCCGGGTACACCATCATCGTCAATTCTTCATCATGTCATCTGTGTTTGCACGACGTTTGTCGGATCATTACTGATAATTTTGTGAATGCCATTGCCAGCTTCCCTTGTCTTCGGAATGCGGCATCCTCAACAACTCATTCACCTCCCGCCGCATCATTGTCTTCAATAAGCTCGACCTTGCCGTTCCTTCCCATATTAATGTCTCTTCCTCCTCACCATTATCCTTTGCATCATATCATCTGTTTTTTCTATAATAATAATATCCTTCTTACAATTTCTATGCATTAGGAATGGATGACGCATTTTCGATCTCAAAATTTCCCTGTCTTTGGCGTCAATTCCCACAACAAACACAGCATTCAACAGGTTCGCTTTATTTAATCCCGTAAATCGCATGGACAACCAAATGATCATTTATTTATAATTTTGGTCTCCAGCTTCTCAACTTTCTACAGGTCCAAGTCAGAGCTTTGAAGAAAACGGATCCTGAAAGAAATACCATAACCATGATGTTGATTGGAATACCTAATGTCGGCAAGTCAGCCCTCGCCAATGCTTTGCATCAAATCGGTCGCATCACTGCTGCAGGTCATCCTACTCTTCCACTCTCTATCCTCCGCTACACTTAGGTCCTGCCGTCCTGTTGTTTTCGGCTGAAGTAGGCTAAAGTGAAGCAAGCTCAACTAAAGTGAGCTGAAAAGAACTGAGTCTAAGTCATCATAATGACTTGTACTCTCACCCTCTCACTATGTAAATCTAACTCAACTCAATTTCAAGTGTCTGTTATAGCACTCCAAGCGACAAGTTTATGAAAAGGTTTCATGTTTAATGACCGACAAGAAATCTCGACTGTTGTTGCCTGTCAAGGGGCACAGGACCGGACAGTCGGACACATTCAAAGTAAAAGTCCGAGTAGCATAGCCATTCGTTGCCGAATTTGACGTTCTTGCTCTTGCTTCAGAGAAAGGAAAATTAAAGCATGCTGTGGTGAGCCCATTTCCTGGTGAAACGAAGAGTATCAGCAGCCTAAAGGTATTCATGCTAGAGCTGATCATATGGCTCAAGTCTACGGCCACCCTATGCATCTCGCTCTAAATTTATATTTTGATCCAAGAAACTCCATATTTTCGGCCATGCATATGCCATATTTTTGGCACTTGGACGGCTGGACAAATCATTTTCACTCAGATCTGTTTCCCCCAGTCTGAATAATATACACATTGTAATTCTAGGTTGCAAGCCATCCTAGCATTTACATATTGGATACGCCTGGTTTGCTGCCTCCAAAGATGAGTGACTACGATGTCTATGCCAAACTCGCACTAACTGGTAAATCTGTTTAATTACTACCAACAGTTTGTTCCATGTTATGTTGTCTAATTGTATACACATAATCAAATAGGTTTTCTTTGAACAATCTCTGTTTGGGAAATCAATTTTACCATCAATATATCATACAATGATACATTTAAGACCACTTCCTGTTTTTTTCAACTCACTTCAGTTCAGCCAACTCCAGAAGGTTCATTTTGTCTCAGTCTACTTCAGTTGAGTTCAGCTCACTTCAGTTCACGTCACTTCACTTCAGTTCACTTCAACCTACTTCGGTCCAAAAGAACAGGGCCTTATACCTATGTATCTTAAATAAATGGCGGAAAATAGTAATTTTCTTTTGGTGGTGATGCGAGTACCCGAGTATATATATTACAGTAGTGATTAACCTCTTTGGTGTTGAGTAGTTTGGACAGCAGTTAATGTATTGATCAGATACTTATTTCTCATATTTTTTCATGTGTTGCAGGTGCTATTGAAGCCAGTTTAGTAGAAGATAAATTACTTGCTCAATATTTCCTTTCTATCCTGAATCTAAGCAACCAACACCTGAAATGGGAAAAGTTTTCGACTTTCAAAGCATCACCTTTAGTGAAAGATGACATAATGGATAACCCAATGTCGAACAAGACTACAACAAACGAGGTTTCTACTGACCATACTAAGGTAACTTGAGCACTAAGTATTCGCTTTATATGTATTGCTTTTTAGTCTGTAATGTACGGAGTAATAGAATGTTTAAATTTTGTAGTCTATTTTCTTGTGATGCCGTGGAAAAATCAATCACGATTGTTGATGTTTGCATAAATTTATGCAGGATTTTGTCGTGTTCTCTGTTCGTAGCCATCTGGCAGAAGCCATATTGGCCTTCAAAGGTAATATACATGAAGAAGAGGAGCTGATGAGGCTCATAAACGACGAATTGTTAAGCTTGAGGGAGGCTTTTAATGTGTACTCAGGGTCCGAAGATGATATTGATCGCAAAGTTGCTGCAAAATTACTTAACCTATACCGGACTGGGAGGCTGGGTCAGTATATATTAGACAGCAGCTTGTAGCTACAGTGGTTCATTACTGCTACATTCGAAAGGTGCAGTAATTGGTAAGAGTGTGCATCACCTAGCCAAATAGAATAGTTGTAAGTAAATGTTTATTGAACACAAAAGTGAAACAAAATCGAGTTTGCAAACCCTAAAGAGATTGATCACTAATCTAAGATTCCAGTCATTATTACAAACTGGTTTGTTTGCTTTGTTTGCCTCGTCTTTGTCTTGGTTATCGAGCAACAGGGCAGCTATGATGTGAAGTTGCAGATGTGTCATCATTGGTATTACTGTTGGAGTTGCTGTTATTTTCGTGCAAGTTGGTATCGACATCTGCTGGTTGATCAGTTACCGTCTGACCCTTTAATAGTCCTGCGAAAAGCTCTTCCGGGTTGTAATATATTTCAACTTCTTCCGCTCTCATTGATTCATCCACCTGCATTATTGTTAACGATTTTTAAGATTTGTACATGAATGAGTATTTTGACGCAACATTAGCTGCATGCAGGTCCAATCCCGTCTGGGTTCAGTACCTAGCTTGTCAGTCCAGTCTATTCCAAACCCGGGAAAGAAGCGACTTGGGTGCAGGGTCGGGTGCGAGGCTTTGGAAGTTTGATTTGGTCCTGATAGAGTTACATACCTTGAGGATGGCAAGGCCATAAAATTGGATGAGTTGACCAGTGGGAGCATGGCCTTTGAAATGTCCTTCAAAGTAACCCCAATGCCGAAACTTAAATGCAATCGCAGGTGGCCCTGAATACACAGAGATCACTTCCCATGCAAACCCTCTTGGAAGTGCCTCTCTAAATGCTGCATGAGATGATTCAAAGCTCTCTTCTTCTGTATTGTAACTGTATGCCTTGTACTTTTCGGGTATCGAGCTTTTTAGCAAGGCGTTGTAACTTCCTAGCCTTAACACTTCTTCTCCATCTAATCCCTCTCTTCCTGTCATTCGTAAACATCGATCAAAGAGGTGAAAGTATGATGAGATCGTTATACATACGACAATGAATATTTTGAGCATCTCACCATTGACGAATAGCTTGAACTTTTCGGGATTTATAGATCTAAAGTCACTCAAACGGGTCTTATGAGAAAGCTCCATCTCCCATGTCTTTATTGCATTTTGTACCGTTTCTTCCAATGACCCTTTTGGCCATTCCTGCGTTCCAAACAAAGTAAATGGTTAATAACAGAAGCAAGAAAGACAACAAAAATAGGAATGTTTAAAAAGCGCGGAGATTTACATGATTCATTAATAACTGAGTAATAATGTGTTAGTTATGTCCACATGCAGAAGAGAACAGAGTGTCATTCATCGTGTAAAAGTGACGTGTACTTGTTGTTTGAGTGTGAAACCCGTAGGATATATCATGAAGAGTCCTCATACATGTGTTAAAAACATAAGCTTAAAATGAAATGTGTCCCGGTACGACCGCCCAAATATTTTGAATTGAAGTGTATAATACACGGTTTTCGAAGATTCGGGGACCAGAACGAAAATGGTCAGAAATTCCACAAATCATTCATTGATTCAATTGAAATGACCCTGCAAACTATGAGGAGCAACAAAGAATGTCTGAATGTTTTGGTATGGGTTAAACCACAGTCGGCGGAAAGTCGATTAATTGTATAAAAGCGATGTATACTTGTTGTTTGGGGGTGAATTTGGGCAGGGTACATCCCGAAACAACCCTAGACACATGGTACGAAAATCAGGTAAAATAAAACGTGGCCTGGTAAGACCGTACCGCCCGAACAGCTCAAGTTGAAGTATATAATACACGATTTTCGAAGATTTGGATCCGAAATAAAAATGGTCAGAAATTGCACGGATTGCTCATTGGTTTAATTGAAAATGACCTCACAATTTATGAGGAGCAACATAGAATGTTTAAGGGTTCTAGTATGTGTTATACCACTGTCGACCAAAAATCGGTTCTGAAGCGACCTAGACACATGGTACAAAACTCATGTTTAAATAAAACGTGGTCGGGTACGATCACCCAAACATATCAAATTGAAGTATATAATACGACACGTACGTTTTCGGAGATTCGGGGTCCAAAACAAAAATTGTTACAAGTTGCATGGAATGTTCATAGGGTGAATTGACATCACATCACCTCACAAAATACGAGGAAGAACGGAGAATGTTTAAGGGTTCCGATATGTGTTGTACCACCATCAAAGCCGAAAATCGATTAATGAAAAACTTCTCACATCATGATGTAATGGTGGGTCCTACTAATTTAATTAGTTTTTACAGTATTTTTCTATATACGCCTATCATTAACTTAACAAAACACGATCTCTTCCAAGACGATCGACCTAGCTAGCTAGGTGGCTACATACAAATAAATTTGAAGTTAAATTAAGGAAGTACATACGTACGTACCTTAGTTCGACCTTGTTCAAAGAGCTTATTTACGGTATCAAAGATAGGAGGACCTCCATGCCTCCATTGTATGTTACTACTATTGCTTGATTCTTCGTACAAAAAGGACCTATATTTATCTCCAACTTTCTCAATTCCTTTATCTCCCATAATCTAGTACTCCAGCTAGGATACCTACCTACCTAGTTAATTAGTTAAATTTGGTGTACGTTTACTAATAATCTTTCAAGAAAAGTTAAATACGGATCGGATCGGAGTACTATACATGCATGTTTATATATACACGTACACACACGTGATAAGGCGATGAGCTAGTATTATCTGTTCGATTCTCGGGAACTGCTACACTTTTTAAGATCTGTGAGGAATACTCCCTCCGTCCCACTAAGATTGTCCCGTATTCCTTTTTGGGTAGGTTCTTAATGATTGTCCCATTTCTCAACTTTCCTTTTTAGTCTATCCTTTTTTACAACTTCGTCCCTACTAAGACAAAGTATTTACCATTTTGCCATTCCATTAACCCACACCACCTCACACATCACCCTATAAAGTAGTCAGGATTGCCTATCTACTCAATCATCACACCATTTACTTAGTTATCGTGCAAAAGTAAACGGGACAAACATTTTGGGACGGAGGGAGTATTATAATTAAATGTAGCAATTTTAAAGAATTGGAGGGAGCATGGCTTATGACGGCGGGTCGGTCAAATACTGACCCATGATATATACTAGTTAAAATAAGACAAAATAATTGACACTTCCTATATCATGTGTAATTTGGTATATGGATTTAACTCGTTTTGAGATTTACGACAGATAGTAGTGTTACAAACAACAATTTGTCGTATGGTATGAATGTACGATACTCCCTCCCATCCATTCAATTCTTGACATGAGAAGTTTCACAAGTTTTAAAAAAGTGGTAAAAGTAAGGGTATTATTGGTAAATCAAATAGTTTTATGGGTCCACCAAACTTAAAGTAAGGAAAAAGTAGTGGCATTTTGTGTAAATAGAGTAAGGATATAAGAATTATAAGGTAAAGTGTTTTGCCAAAAAGGGAATGTAAAGAATTGATTGGATTGTCCATTTATAGTAAGTGTAAAGAATTGAATGAATGGAGGGAGTATATGCTAATATGCCGTATGCATTGCATGGATACAAATATTGCCGAAAACTAATGCATACATTTTTATGTTGTACTGTATTGAATTCCTTATTTTAAGTAATAAGTTAGGTTATTCAAAGTTGAAAGCCGAAATATATATGATGTCATATTGTCATTATCATGTAGAGTAATTTTTTTGGATTTTACTAAAAATCCATTCTAATATTTTGAAATATCTAATTGAGGATATGATCATATATAATAAAATCAATCTTAAGTTATCACCTTTAAGTATAAATACATTTACTAAAATATTTTATTACCAAATCATTTTTCATACGAGTGAAATATTATTCTGAAAAATAAAATAAAATTAAAGTTATGTCTTGAAGATTGTGAAATACGGAGTAATCAAATGAAATTAGAAAAAAGAGTGACAATAATTAATGGAGTAGTAGTACTCCATGGTCTGTACCACGAAGTACTCCGTATAATAGGTTAATGAGGTTCTATTAATTAATACTCCGTACTATTCTCTGATTTGTCACAACAACTTATATGAGAGAGTTTTACGATAAGTTTATTGTGACGCTTCTCACAAAATGGGTAGTTATTTTCGTTATTGTATATTTTATCTTTATTTTTTATTTCTCTTACTTAGCTTCTTAGTGTATTACTCCGTATAACTATGTTTCAAGGTTATCTCACGCTAAACTAATTCCATATATACGGAATATAAGTCCGTCACGCATTTATACTCCGTACACATATATAATATAGAGTAAAGATCAAGTGAGTCCTTTAATTTTTTTTGAGTCCATGAGTCCTAATCTTAGCCATTGATCTAAACAAGATGGATGGTTGAGATTGTATATTGTAATTAAGGTAGTAACTAACAAATTTTGGAAAAAAAATAAAAAAATCTTCCTCCTCCCTAGATTACCGCCAATTGATCCTCTCTCTCATCTCACATCATTCAAACGCAGAAAACCCTTCAACTTCACCTCATTCAAACTCTTCGCTCAACTCAAGCAAACCCTTACACTCAATCAAACTCAAATCAATCTCTCAACGTAGCGCCAACCGAAGCTTCGCCAACTGAAGCTTCTAAGCATACTCGAGCACTCAATCATCCAACTCAACCCTATCGTTCAACTGAACTCAATCGCTCACTTGTCAACTCGAGCAAGGTTACATTCGAGCCGCTTTCTAACTTCAGCAACCATTATCATCATTGTCTGATTTCATTAATTTTTTCGCTAATTATTGATTGATTAACCTTGCTGTGTTTTGTGTCCTATAATTAATTTTTTGTTATCATCGTTATCTGGGTTTTCATCTGTTTCGTATAATTGAATTCATTATTGATTGATTAACCTTGTTTTGTTTATGCCCTATAATTAACTTTTTTCAGCGAACATTAGCATCATTATCTGGGTTTTCATTTGTTTCGTGTAATCTGTATGTGTCATATGTATGGTGTTATTTCGAAGACAACAATGTGTTACTGTAATGCAGAGGAGGTGTTACTCTAACTATCATCTTAATCTGGTACACTCAATTATGTAGATTTGTTATTCTAATTCTTATGTTACTCTAACACTTTCTTTGTGTTACCTTAATGCTTACCAGTTGTGCTTGCAGTTTATGGTGTTATTGTGACACTTATGGTGTTACATTGAAGAACTAATTGTGTTACTGTGATCTAGGAGACGTGTTACTTTAGTTAATCTAACAGTTGTGCTTGCAGTTTGTTACTCTCTGGTCTATATTTATGTTACTTTGACGCGTATCAGCTGTATGTTTTGATCAGATGGCAAAAGGAGGTGACAAGTCCAGAAAAACTCGTGCCACAGATGGCAAAAGCAGGAGGCAAACCAAGGAGAAGGTCAGTTGCATGCATTTAGTATTGTTGAGTGGTTTTTCATCATACATATCACCTATTAAGTGGTGCATATTTAGGTCTAACAACAGTTGAACATACTAATTATCTTTATGTTTGTCCCTTTTCAGAAGGAAGAAGCGGAGGAAGAAGAAGTTGTTGTAGCTAAGAAGGTCAGTTCAATGGTATTACATTGAAGAACTAATTGTGTTACTGTGATCTAGGAGACGTGTTACTTTAGTTAATCTAACAGTTGTGCTTGCAGTTTGTTACTCCCTGGTCTATATTTATGTTACTTTGACGCGTATCAGCTGTATGTTTTGATCAGATGGCAAAAGGAGGTGACAAGTCCAGAAACACTCGTGCCACAGATGGCAAAAGCAGGAGGCAAACCAAGGAGAAGGTCAGTTGCAGTCATTAGTATTGTTGATGTTCACCCATTAAGTGGTGCATATTTAGGTCTAACAACAGTTGAACAGCCTAATTATCTTTATGTTTGTCCCTTTTCAGGAGGAAGAAACGGAGGAAGAAGAAGTTGTTGTAGCTAAGAAGATCCAGTTCAGGTGTAGGCCACAGAGCCTCATCGAGTTAATGTCAAACTTCAATGATCGGCAGCGGGATTCTGTCATCAGAATAGGTTTTGGGGGCCTACTTTCAATGCGACTCAAAAGTTTTCCCGGTAAGTATGCAGTCGAGTTCATGTCGCTTTTCGCGGATGACACGCTGATTTTCAGGCTACCAAGGAAAAGCGATCAGTTCTTGGTAACGAAGCACGATGTCCACGATTGCTTCCTCATTCCATACGGTCCGAACCCCGCTGACTTGCTCCCAATGGGTCGGTCGAAGGAAGCATTGGCGGAGGATGTCGTCAGTTTGAAACAGGCATTTAGGAATCGGTTCAATATTCATACTGCAAGCGACACGATCCCTTTGTCTCTGTTGTTGGAAAAACTACAGAAGGACGTTCACGGGGGGGATGACTTTTGTAGATTGTTTGTTCTGTACAGCATGTCTATTTTTCTTAATCCAACGTCGAATTACACCGTTGATCTAAGTCTGCTGAGGTGTGTGGAGAATGTAGAGCAGATAAGGAACTATGATTGGTGCACTCTTGTATTGGATGGGCTTGCTGCAGCCTGTCAAGACTATGTTCTTCAGCAACCGACATACCTTCTCGGTTGTCTGCCATTTTTGATGATCACATACTTTCACCGTTTCCAGTACCGTGATCATCGTTGTCCGCACGATCTGCCGCTTATTAAGCATTGGGATCGCGAGCGGATGCTAGATAGGTTGTATGGGGAATTTGTTGGTGGTGGCCTTGGTCGTCTTACCAAGTCAAAGGTGAATTACCCCCGTTGTCTACTTGAGGAGGTGGTGGACGAGGAGGTGGTGGATGACGGGGTGCCGCTGAGGATAACGAATGCACCAACATCATCCGCGCACAAATCTGGGAAGTCCATAAACATCGAGCTAGCAGATGGCGTTGAGGATGACGCTGATCTAAGAGCTAAGGCGGTTGATGTAAGTAATAAAATTTTTCATCAATAAATTCAATGTGTTACTCTAACTACCATATGTGTTACTTTAATGTTGATCACATGTTACTCTAATGAACCAGTGGTGTTACTTTAATACAAATAATAAGTTACAGTCAACCCTCCGAACTAAAACCATTTGTTTATTCTTGATGCAGGAGGTACATGAATTGTACCTCATGATGGCAAGGAATGCAGTTGCATTCCATGATTGGTGGATATCAGCCGCTTCCAAACTCAGAAGAATAACATCCGGCAAACCACTGAACGATGACCCCGTTCCGTCACAGGCCTCACAAGACTTCTGGAGTGGAGAAGAGCTCCACCGGACGGTCGATGAAGTGTGCGAGGCGTACGCACGTGCGAAGAACGCAGCGACCCAAGGCCCTGCATTCACAGGCCAGCCCACTCAAACAGCAGGTGCGAGCATGCGTACAAATGTGGCGGGGGTTGAGGATGTTGTCACTGCTGATGAGAGTCGAGGCTGTCCCGACTTCGAACTGTACACGACGGCGGAGATGGTTGAGGCTATTATCGGTGGTTCGGAGGAAAGGGATCACCAAATTGATGATGCGAATGTTATTGAGCCTCTGTGGGTGGAAGTCGATGGACGGAAGGTCTTCCATCCTTACTTTCTCCACTCTGAAAAATTTTTAGATTGCATGCAAGTTGTCGATGAGAAGCTTGGATGCTCCTATGAATGTGGAATCCCTGAACCAGACCAGATAATAGTATCCGATTTTCTTGTCAGAAACAGTACATTGTTCAAGTCGGTTTTGAGTGTTCGGAAAGACGTAATGGATTATGTCTTTTATAGCAATGACAAGTACAGTGCGAAGTATGTTTTCAATAGTGATCTAATTTCTTTACCTGATTCTATTTATCTATGTTATTTTTTTTATCGATTGTCTTTTAATTCATTCAAATTCTTTTTAGTGAGATGCTGGTGAGGGTTGACGACTTTTTCAACGTCCCTCGTGATGAGCTCTCGACACTCCAGCCGGGGCAGCAGCTGTCGAACGATGTTATCGATACCTGGTGTATACTTCTTAACAGCCTCGACGCGAGTCAGACTGTGCCACGTCCTACATCACGCTGCTTCTTTGGCGTTAGCCACAGCGTAAGCTTGTCTCTGTTATTTTTATCACACCGACACAATCAACAAATAGCGTTACTAACATATCTTGAATGATCATTCATAATAACCATTATCATGGGTTTTATTTCACATCAGGAATGAACATTCACAATGAGTATGGTCTGTGTATACTGTTACTCATTGTTCTTATATCCATAGTTAGTGTTACTCTTACACATTAATACTGTTACTCTATCACAATAACAGGCGTTACTGTAAGGGTTTCAAACTGTTACTTTAATTAACAATGAGTGTTACTCTTTCTTATTACCACGATCATGAACTGTTACTTCAACATGTGTCATGCAGAAGACAGTAATGAAGCTGTGGAAGGGCACAAAGAGTGGTGCAAAGGTCGACGTTGGCGATGAATTGTTCAACTTCTGGGACATTTGGACCGAAGTGAATAAAGACACCATAAACCTAGACTCTGACTTGGTACGTCTATATGAAACTCTTTTATTACCCTTCATTACAGCTCTTTAACAATAATCGCCATAATCTTAATTACCAAATAACAGGTATTCGTCCCGGTGCTTTCGGACAACAACGACCACTACAGCTGTGCATGTATCAACTTCCTGTCAAAGCAGATTGAGTACCTAGACAACAGGAGTTACGAAGAACAGGAATTCGAAAGTCTGCCATATGTCGGGATGGCAAAAATCGCCGTAAGTTAACTTGTGTTGATATATAATCGGACATTATTTCACCTTCCGTCTTATTTTTTTTGTTGTTTTTTGTATGATTTAGGCTGTGGAAATGGGAAAGTACATGGTCAGAAAAGGTATCGCCAGGGGATCGGATGTCGCGGGCTTCCCTGTTGTCAACGTCCCATTCGCATGGCAGGGCGGAGGTTTCTCGGCGAACGACTGTGGTGTCTACCTCATGATACACATGATGCTGTACAGGGGGGAAGCGTTCGAATGTTGCCTTGGCACAATGGAGGCGAACAACCTATATAGAGCGGAGATTGCGGCGACTCTGATCCTGTGTGACAACAATAAGGACAGAGATGAGGTTATAGCGAGGGTGAGAGAGTTCCTGAACGATAAAGCGAATATCGCCATCGAGAGAACTATATCGAGTGTTGCTGGGTCGACCGGGGGTACCGTCAAGAGGGCAGGCGGGACAGAATATGATGAACGACCGTCAAAGAAGAAACGACCGTCGACATCTGACCCTAAAACCCCTAAAACCCCTAAAACCCCTGTCGCAGAGACGGTGCTTGACTCTGACTTCTCAACGCGGACAAGTTCCGTTCTGAAGAGCCGAAACCGTGGTGAGGGTGACGGACTTGGCTGCTCACTTGATTGTGGCGTTGAAGATGCAAACTCTCCATGCTGTCACGTTTCTATTGAGCAACAGGACGTTGTTAAGTAAGATTCCCGTCCGTCGCAAAGACGTCGTGGACTACTGCCTTGTGGAGCTTACAACTCT